>OU452256.1:14034859-15284859 GCA_911728495.1 Furcula furcula | reverse complement strand
TAACTAACGTGACACTGAACATAACTGACGTGACACTGAACGTAACTGACGTGACACTGAACGTAACTGATGTGACACTGAACGTCACTGACGTGACACTGACCGTAACTAACGTGACACTGAACGTCACTGACGTGACACTGAACGTAACTGACGTGCCACTGAACGTAACTGACGTGACACTGAACGTCACTGACGTGACACTGAACGTAACTGACGTGACACTGAACGTAACTGACGTGACACTGAACGTCACTGACGTGACACTGAACGTAACTGACGTGACACTGAACGTCACTGACGTGGCACTGAACGTAACTAACGTGACACTGAACATAACTGACGTGACACTGAACGTAACTGACGTGACACTGAACGTAACTGATGTGACACTGAACGTCACTGACGTGACACTGACCGTAACTAACGTGACACTGAACGTCACTGACGTGACACTGAACGTAACTGACGTGCCACTGAACGTAACTGACGTGACACTGAACGTCACTGACGTGACACTGAACGTAACTGACGTGACACTGAACGTAACTGACGTGACACTGAACGTCACTGACGTGACACTGAACGTAACTGACGTGCCACTGAACGTAACTGACGTGACACTGAACGTCACTGACGTGACACTGAACGTAACTGACGTGACACTGAAGGTAACTGACGTGACACTGAACGTCACTGACGTGACACTGAACGTAACTGACGTGACGTTCAGTTCAGTGTCCTTCAGTGACGTTCACTGACGTTCAGTGTCGTTCAGTGACGTTCAGTGTCGTCGTTCAGTGTCGTTCAGCGTCGTTTTTTAGCAATACATTTTCAATATTATTGTCTAGTCACCTGTAATAGCCGTTAACGCTGTACTGTTATTAAATCGCTTTAACATTATGACGTCACACCTATATGGTGACCAATCTTGGCGCGTTTATAGTCACGTGATTTTTCATCAATTTTTAAATGTTTATAATTAATTGAAAAATTATTTTTTTAATTTTTTGGCATTTTAAATCAATATTATTAGTAATAAAGTTTTAAAATAAATAAAAAAAAATATATTTTTTCAAATACCTAATTATAGGTTATCTGATACAGAAACATCTGTCAAATATTGTTTACGGTGATCATCACCGAGAATCAGCGCTCATGACGTCATTTCAGTTGGTCACTCAAGTTAGGCAATACCGAATGCATCATTTGACAGTTATTTGATAGCCACTCAGATGTGGTGATCATCACTTTACTTGTCAAACGAGATACGTAATAGTCCCGCTGATCACTATCTGTGTACCGACTACGCGTCAAGACCTATCCAAGTTCGGTACGTTTCTACGTTTACGATGCAGATATCCTGTGACCACCTTTCTGCTTAATCATCAGACTCTGACTAGCATTTTTCTACCAACTACTCATCAACACATAGGTGTCGGGTGTGTAGGTTGGATAACCAACGAGTCCAAATTCGGTGGGTCTAGATTTATTAGTGCAAAGATCCTGTGACAACCTTGTTGCTTCATCATCAACATTAAATACAGCCATCGGCACGTAACTTGGCAAGATTCGTTAGATGCGCAGAAGTCATTTCATAGGTCTCTGGTTACCAAGCGGGACGCGGGGAACAAGGTTCCGGGCGCGCTATTGGTTAGCCGGTCGACCCTTGCTCCCCGCAACTCGTCTACGTCCCGTTCGCTCCCGAGTAAACTTGCGTGCACTAAAATAGTTCAGTTGGTTTTTGTTAAGTATTTGTTACAAGTTTTTGAAAATGTTAATTTATCACTCTAAGTAGATTCCGACTTTTCATCCTGCAAACTGCCGGCCGCCAAGCATTAAATCAGTAATTACTTTATCATGTTTTATTTTAAAATACATTTCTTAAGTAAGTTAAACTTTATGAATTTCATTTATTACATCTCATTATATTTCAATCATTCCTCTGTTTTCCTTATTTTTATGACATGACTAAAAATATGGTAATAAAATTGCAATAAATTATATTGACCATGTTTTGTTGCAACTAAGTGCACTTGCGCGAACTTTCCCCCACTACCCTAAAATCTTGCCAACTTACGTGCCGAGGATTATAGCATGTGTAAAACACAGACCTGTGTGTATTCTTTCGTGCTTCCGCAGCGTGCCACCGTCCGCGAATGCTTTCCAACAAAACCGGCAAGCGTATGGCCTCTCGCCAGTGTGTATCCGAATATGGATTTGTTGGGAGCTCCGCGATCCAAACACTTTACCTGTTGTAATAATATTATTAGTATTATTTATTTTTAAGCACAGATAAAATGATCAAAACTTTTGCAAACACAACATACCGCAAACTCGGCAGGGGAATTGTCGTGAACTACTCGACGTTGATGTATTATTCCGACCTCTTGCCATTCGTTTTAATCTGAAATGAAAACATTTCTAATGACTTGTTTCTAGAAAATGTTCGCATATACGGAAAATTCTAAGGAAATCTGCGACACTCTAGTGATAAAAATTAAAATATGATCCAGAAAAGATGATAACGGTGGCTTGAAAAGCAGCTCATCCATCGTATCTTAAGTTACATAGAGCCTGGGCATAGTGGTAATCAAACAACTGCACACATGCACTATAATTAGTGTACATTATGAGTACTGGTTTGTGTGTGAAGTGAGTTATTTCTGATGTGGTGTGCGTACATGTATTGTGGGTGTGTGCATGTGTGTGTGTTTGTTTAATTCTTTATTGTACATACAAAATTAAATAGCATACATTATATTTGCCGGGGTGGAGACGTTTCGGCCTACTTGTTCCGTCATTCTTGTTGGGGTTTAAGTTGTCATTGTTCAAATTGTTTGTTAAATTAATAATTGTTGAGGGTATTCTTACACAAATGTGAATTTGGATTTACTATAAATACAACGCTGTTTGTAAAATTAATAAAAATTATTGAGGGTAGTTTTACACAAAAGTGAATTTGGATTTACTATAAATACAACGCAACGGACAGAATTTGGTAGTGTCGTCGGGTCGTCGGACCGTTCTCTTTTCGTTGAAAATATTAATTTGCGTTTTAAGTTATATGTATTTGCAGATTTTCCTGGGTGCTGCATTTACTCATCTGGATTGGATGTGTCCGATTCGGCTTTTAAAGGTTTGGCGTACTACGTCGGTGAGTCTGACCAGTAACGTTCGTTTGAATTACTAATATGAGTTTATCGAGTGTTTTTGTATAGAGATAATTATTACAAGGGACAAGGGATGGCGATCCCACTGATGGTTTAAGGTTTGGCGTTGGTGTGGTTATAGGGGCCGGTGGAGACCACTGGGGGGGAGTCCCCATATTTTTACCCGACTACGGAACTGAGGGAGGGTTATGATTTTAACAAGAATATATGTATGTTCATCTGTTCCCGCATAATTATCTTCTAATCTACTTAACATAATTTGACAAGTAGGGTGTCGTCACTGTTTGTGTGTACCTGGTAGTGTCGCGCGGCCTCTCCGCGTGTCGCTCGGCGTGCGCTAACAGTTGCAGCGCGTCCGTAAACCCGTCGCCGCACACTTCACATGTGTGCGCCGCCCACGTGCCGCTGCTGCTGCCGCGACGCACGTAGCTGCACACAACACATACCATACACACACACTGCCATGTGACTGCCTGCACATGCCGCGCTTCGAGTTTGCAGCACCACGATTACAACATATTATATGACGACGTATATCCAAATTAATGACATTTGGTTATACCTCGTCATCTTAGAGGAAGAAAACAATAGAGGGCTGGACACTTTCTTTCTCATTCACGCAAGAAAAGAATGCGTTTATGTAGGTTACGTGTGATAGAAAGAAACAGTGTATATGATTTTTTGTCCCTCAGCATGTGTTCGATTTTTCCGCGCCGTGGGTGCGAAACATATTTGACGTTTGCTGCGTGACAATTTTATCGTGGTTTTAATATTAAATAAATAACTTAAAATTCAATAAAAAACTAACTGTGACATTACTGTGTGTTGTGGAAATCCTATAAGAATCGTGCAGTGCAGTATTATAGGCTGTAAAAGTGACAGTGAACGTAAAATTAGTGGAGTATCGTTTCACAGGTAAACGTGAATTATTATGGCCAATTTAGAGATTACATTTAGAAACTAATACATGTAAACGACTTATTTAGATCTTATTGCTCTAAATTAGTTACTATTTTACTTGAAAGTTAAGTGTAAGATCGATAAATTCTTGTTTTTCATCCATAACCTAAAATTTTCAGTTTATTGATCGCTATTATCAGTGTTGCCAGTGTATAAAAGAGAGACTACCATAAATAAGTGGTAAATTATTATTAAGTGCATCATACACGATCCCACATGCATCGAAGAATTTCTCAGATTTCCCGAATTTATTTTTATGATTTCCTGAAAATATGGATATTTGTATATTGTGGATAGCAGCAACAAAAATAATTAATTAGGTTGCTAAAAGTTATTCCCGAATGCTTAAATATTCAGAAATAACGTAAGCGCTCAAGTAATTCGTCCAAGGCTGCGCAGGACGTATTCATTCGTTATTTATAGGCACAATGGTCATTGTACATTTAATCGTGCTTTTACTATATGCATGTTGTTTAAATATATAATAATAAGCCCGCAGGGCAGCTTGTGGCGAGCTGTTGGTGCGTAGCGATACCACGGACCCGAGTGCTCCAGAGAGTCGGTCAGGGCCTCCACCTCGGCGTGTCTTCGTCGGCCGAGTGAAAACCGAAGGGGGCCCGCAGGACTCTCAGCTCTGGCTTGCCTTAATTGGCCGTCCAGAGAGGAGTTGCTAGAGCTAAATGCTCCAGGGGTGGAAGTGTTAAAGGGCATAACGCCGCGAGTAACTTCGGAGAAAGCGCAGCACACCTCTCGACACCCCTGAGTCACTCACACCGGTGTTGCTCTCTGTCGTCATCGGACGATCATTTGGGGAGCCCATCTAGTGGGTGGCAAGCCACCACTTGCCACAAGATAATTATGAATGTAATTATGGCAAGTGACCCCGGCCTTTGCAATAGCCTAGCTTCTAGCCCATCAAATGTTCAACAACATAGACTTATATAAGCTTTCCATATACTTACAATAGTTCCTACACCTGTCGAGGTCAACTGCCATTTTTTCACCATATTAGCAGTTGATCCCGGCAGGTATTCTACACACCATTTATTTCTTAAAAAGGGCCTCTACGTGTTGGATCCGTCCCCACGCAAGCCTCTAAAATGACCGGGTATAACCCGAGATAAATATTTAAATAAACGATAATAATAATAATAATATCTTGGGACAATCCAATTTTTGCCTACCTCTCTGGGAAATAGCATATTATTGGTTTTATCTCTTAACTTTTTTGTATGAGGCTAATAATTATCTACAGCTCTTAGCCACTTTAATCACCAGGTGATATCACCCAGGTGAACAATGTGGAATAGACCTTAGCTACAGCATATATGATATTAAGTGTACATTCACTTTGTAGCCTCCGTCGTGGGTTCGAATCCTGCGAATGGCAACAAATTTGAGTAGTTGTTCCTTACTGGCTAGGACAATGCAGGCCGATGACCTGATTGTCTGTAAATTAAGATGATCCATGTGTCGGGATTTGCGATAGGACGTATGCCCGACTCCTGTCCGTCAAATTAAACACCGAGCTTTGGTAATAAACACTTATAATCAAATTGAGAGAGAACAACTTATAATACAGTGGAGTAATCGTAATAATTAAAACATGTCTCTGCCATAGATACTAGCGCGCTGTCATCTTTTTGACAGCCCCTTTGGCGTTCCGAAACCGTGATCCGAGATACGCCACACATGCGTCGGATGGGTATGTAAAAAGTCGGTCCTGCGCTTAACTTCTCCCCAGTCGTGTCGGTCTTCCGTCCCATCGGATTATGAGAGGTACCTATTATATAAAGGAAGAGAGAGTGCACTTGTGTCTACGCAAGCACTTGTGCACTATAATATCTCCTGCGTACATGGCTGATCTTGTGAAAGATTGGCCGCTGTGGTCGTTTCGGCTAGGAGGACATTATTATAACAATCACTTTCGTACTTTTTGCAGACTGTCATAGATTAAGACGATATAATGTAAGAAAAGTAAATGTTGTGTCAAAAAAGTGGTTTTTGGTTAGGAAAGAAAATATAATTTACAACAACCTCCGTATTTGCTTTACACAAAGGGTAAAATTTCCCTTACGTGGCAACTCTAAATTTAGTATGTACTTATTTTTCTGTCCTTATCGGCGGCACGCTTGGTATATGTCTGTATTATATTCTGTCTACGCTCGTCATATAACATGTTTTTCCAAGAATTTTATCCATATTACCGACTCTATCGAAAGGTGTAATATTTTTTAAATTTAAATATCTTATTCCTTATAGTTTCAGGTTCGGACGTCCACTTGAAAAATTCACCTGTATATGCATGTATGCTATGTGCCACCAACCTGTGCGCTGCTGCAACGTGTCTCCGCAGCAAGTCTGCGCGCTGGAACGCGACGCCGCAGTCCTGGCAGAACAGCTCCGGGCCGCGCATCGTGTCGTACACGGCGCGCTCGCCGCTCGTCGACACAGGCGACAACCGGTAATCCATGTCATCGTCTACAGACATACAATGGGGAACTTGTATTACAATATTAACTAAATACAATATAATATAATAATATAATATCATATTAAAATAGAAAATAAAATATACCTAATAGATATTACAATACCATCAGACTACAACATAGGAGCGAAAGAAATAGAAAAGCTAAGTAAATACCATCTTTTACGAACAGATATAACTAGATTATGGAAGATGCCGGCTGAAGTAATACCGATAGTGATAGGAGCGACAGGAATAGTCGCTAAAAGCTTGCATAGATATGTTAAGAAGCTGGATGCAAATATAAACATACACATAATGCAGAAGCAAGCAGCAATCCACACCGTGACAATAGTTAGTAAAGTGATGGGGGACACAGTATTTGTAGGTGGGAACTCTGAACCGACCTCTCTCTGAAGGACTCAGAGCGGAGGTTCAGACGAAAACCGAGCTTAGCTCGTGTAGAAAAAATTTCAAAAACACAATATATATTATATAATAATATAAATACAGAAATTATAATAATTTATGGCGGATCACCCCCTTCCCTTCAATACGGTTGAGGGGAGTGATGGCAGTTGTGGCCGCCGAGGTAGTCTTAAGGTCTTCCAAGGAAAAGTCGAGCTTTGTATCTTTGTGATATTTATTGATATACTTAGGTAATTATGCAGTAAATACAATAGGATGTGCACAGATCGCGTGCCGAACGTCGAGTCCCGAGCCCCGCGCCAATGGTGGGGGCGCAGCCCGGCCGTCGCTGGTCGTGTAGGTGTGCGTGAGTGCGATTCTTCACGCACACGCGTATTTTGGAACTTGCGTTGACAGCAGTTGCTCGAGTCAACTCGTGCGCGGGTGCTGTTTGGGGGACTGGTCCGACTACTATCCCTTTGGCCTTTTAGTTTGTTGTATTTTCGTCGTGATTTTTTTCTTTCTTACTTGATCTTTTGAACGGCAGGACACACTGTCGCTCATGCTGATCTAATTGTAACATGACAACCACTGCTTAAAAAAAAGTGAAAAAATGACAAGCCCGCTGAGTTGCCGGATCTTCTCAGTTGAGGCCTCGTGTTCCGGCTCGCGCGCGCGCTCGTCGGGCGGGCGCGGCAGGTGCGGCTAGTCAGGGACGGGGGCGAGTGCGAGTGGAGTGTGGCTCACCGGAGTCGTCCTCGTGTTCGGGCTCGCGCGCGCGCTCGTCGGGCGGGCGCGGCAGGTGCGGCTAGTCAGGGACGGGGGCGAGTGCGAGTGGAGTGTGGCTCACCGGAGTCGTCCTCGTGTTCGGGCTCGCGCGCGCGCTCGTCGGGCGGGCGCGGCAGGTGCGGCTAGTCAGGGACGGGGGCGAGTGCGAGTGGAGTGTGGCTCACCGGAGTCGTCCTCGTGTTCGGGCTCGCGCGCGCGCTCGTCGGGCGGGCGCGGCAGGTGCGGCTAGTCAGGGACGGGGGCGAGTGCGAGTGGAGTGTGGCTCACCGGAGTCGTCCTCGTGTTCGGGCTCGCGCGCGCGCTCGTCGGGCGGGCGCGGCAGGTGCGGCTAGTCAGGGACGGGGGCGAGTGCGAGTGGAGTGTGGCTCACCGGAGTCGTCCTCGTGTTCGGGCTCGCGCGCGCGCTCGTCGGGCGGGCGCGGCAGGTGCGGCTAGTCAGGGACGGGGGCGAGTGCGAGTGGAGTGTGGCTCACCGGAGTCGTCCTCGTGTTCGGGCTCGCGCGCGCGCTCGTCGGGCGGGCGCGGCAGGTGCGGCTAGTCAGGGACGGGGGCGAGTGCGAGTGGAGTGTGGCTCACCGGAGTCGTCCTCGTGTTCGGGCTCGCGCGCGCGCTCGTCGGGCGGGCGCGGCAGGTGCGGCTAGTCAGGGACGGGGGCGAGTGCGAGTGGAGTGTGGCTCACCGGAGTCGTCCTCGTGTTCGGGCTCGCGCGCGCGCTCGTCGGGCGGGCGCGGCAGGTGCGGCTAGTCAGGGACGGGGGCGAGTGCGAGTGGAGTGTGGCTCACCGGAGTCGTCCTCGTGTTCGGGCTCGCGCGCGCGCTCGTCGGGCGGGCGCGGCAGGTGCGGCTAGTCAGGGACGGGGGCGAGTGCGAGTGGAGTGTGGCTCACCGGAGTCGTCCTCGTGTTCGGGCTCGCGCGCGCGCTCGTCGGGCGGGCGCGGCAGGTGCGGCTAGTCAGGGACGGGGGCGAGTGCGAGTGGAGTGTGGCTCACCGGAGTCGTCCTCGTGTTCGGGCTCGCGCGCGCGCTCGTCGGGCGGGCGCGGCAGGTGCGGCTAGTCAGGGACGGGGGCGAGTGCGAGTGGAGTGTGGCTCACCGGAGTCGTCCTCGTGTTCCGGCTCGCGCGCGCGCTCGTCGGGCGGGCGCGGCAGGTGCGGCTAGTCAGGGACGGGGGCGAGTGCGAGTGGAGTGTGGCTCACCGGAGTCGTCCTCGTGTTCGGGCTCGCGCGCGCGCTCGTCGGGCGGGCGCGGCAGGTGCGGCTAGTCAGGGACGGGGGCGAGTGCGAGTGGAGTGTGGCTCACCGGAGTCGTCCTCGTGTTCGGGCTCACGCGCGCGCTCGTCGGGCGGGCGCGGCAGGTGCGGCTAGTCAGGGACGGGGGCGAGTGCGAGTGGAGTGTGGCTCACCGGAGTCGTCCTCGTGTTCGGGCTCGCGCGCGCGCTCGTCGGGCGGGCGCGGCAGGTGCGGCTAGTCAGGGACGGGGGCGAGTGCGAGTGGAGTGTGGCTCACCGGAGTCGTCCTCGTGTTCCGGCTCGCGCGCGCGCTCGTCGGGCGGGCGCGGCAGGTGCGGCTAGTCAGGGACGGGGGCGAGTGCGAGTGGAGTGTGGCTCACCGGAGTCGTCCTCGTGTTCGGGCTCGCGCGCGCGCTCGTCGGGCGGGCGCGGCAGGTGCGGCTAGTCAGGGACGGGGGCGAGTGCGAGTGGAGTGTGGCTCACCGGAGTCGTCCTCGTGTTCGGGCTCGCGCGCGCGCTCGTCGGGCGGGCGCGGCAGGTGCGGCTAGTCAGGGACGGGGGCGAGTGCGAGTGGAGTGTGGCTCACCGGAGTCGTCCTCGTGTTCCGGCTCGCGCGCGCGCTCGTCGGGCGGGCGCGGCAGGTGCGGCTAGTCAGGGACGGGGGCGAGTGCGAGTGGAGTGTGGCTCACCGGAGTCGTCCTCGTGTTCCGGCTCGCGCGCGCGCTCGTCGGGCGGGCGCGGCAGGTGCGGCTAGTCAGGGACGGGGGCGAGTGCGAGTGGAGTGTGGCTCACCGGAGTCGTCCTCGTGTTCGGGCTCGCGCGCGCGCTCGTCGGGCGGGCGCGGCAGGTGCGGCTAGTCAGGGACGGGGGCGAGTGCGAGTGGAGTGTGGCTCACCGGAGTCGTCCTCGTGTTCCGGCTCGCGCGCGCGCTCGTCGGGCGGGCGCGGCAGGTGCGGCTAGTCAGGGACGGGGGCGAGTGCGAGTGGAGTGTGGCTCACCGGAGTCGTCCTCGTGTTCCGGCTCGCGCGCGCGCTCGTCGGGCGGGCGCGGCAGGTGCGGCTAGTCAGGGACGGGGGCGAGTGCGAGTGGAGTGTGGCTCACCGGAGTCGTCCTCGTGTTCCGGCTCGCGCGCGCGCTCGTCGGGCGGGCGCGGCAGGTGCGGCTAGTCAGGGACGGGGGCGAGTGCGAGTGGAGTGTGGCTCACCGGAGTCGTCCTCGTGTTCCGGCTCGCGCGCGCGCTCGTCGGGCGGGCGCGGCAGGTGCGGCTAGTCAGGGACGGGGGCGAGTGCGAGTGGAGTGTGGCTCACCGGAGTCGTCCTCGTGTTCCGGCTCGCGCGCGCGCTCGTCGGGCGGGCGCGGCAGGTGCGGGTGCCGTTGTGCCGCGTGGGCGGCCAGCGCCTCCCGCGACCAACACAGCTCGCCGCACGCGCCGCACTCCACCGGAGAGTCGCCGCCGTGAACCTTTTTTATATACAACGTAGTGGTCACTCGAGAAATACAAACATACATATTAATTACAACAACTAAAATGCCCTTCACACTGGAACACATAAAAATTTTGCGACTGCACAAAATGGTTAATTTACTTTATATAATTAATTGTTGGGATCAAAACGAACGAAATCTCCGCAACCATATTTACCAAAAGGCACTTTTTTTAAATAATTCTAAATACCTACCTACCTTCATAAACATTAATTTTATAAATAGGTAACCACATTTTTCTCAGAAATTTTGAGTAAAATACATCCATAAAGGTATACTCAACTCACCCTGGAGTGTGATTGTAGCGCCTTCTCCCTTGCGAATCCAACGCCGCAGTGCCTGCAGACGAAGGGGCGAGAGGGGTCGGTGGGCGGCGGCGGCGGGGAGGGCGGCGAGGGGGGTGAGGGCGGTGGCGGGGGCGACGAGGGCGCCGCGGCCGCCGGCACTCGCGCCCTCCGCGACCACTGCTGCGTGCGCGCTGACGTCATATTCTCCCACACGCCGTTCTGACGGACAACCAATCGTACTAATACACACGCAAGCTGACGACATTTATTATCTCACACGCCGTTCTGACGGACAACCAATCGTACTAATACACCCCGCAAGCTGACGACATTTATTATCTCACACGCCGTTCTGACGGACAACCAATCGTACTAATACACCCCGCAAGCTGACGACATTTATTATCTCACACGCCGTTCTGACGGACAACCAATCGTACTAATACACCCCGCAAGCTGACGACATTTATTATCTCACCCGCCGTTCTGACGGACAACCAATCGTACTAATACACCCCGCAAGCTGACGACATTTATTATCTCACACGCCGTTCTGACGGACAACCAATCGTACTAATACACCCCGCAAGCTGACATTTATTATCTCACACGCCGTTCTGACGGACAACCAATCGTACTAATACACCCCGCAAGCTGACGACATTTATTATCTCACACGCCGTTCTGACGGACAACCAATCGTACTATTACACCCCGCAAGCTGACGACATTTATTATCTCACACGCCGTTCTGACGGACAACCAATCGTACTAATACACCCCGCAAGCTGACGACATTTATTATCTCACACGCCGTTCTGACGGACAACCAATCGTACTAATACACCCCGCAAGCTGACGACATTTATTATCTCACACGCCGTTCTGACGGACAACCAATCGTACTAATACACCCCGCAAGCTGACGACATTTATTATCTCACACGCCGTTCTGACGGATAACCAACGGTACTTTACTAATAAACACATAATCTGACGTTATGAAAAGAAATAAAATAAAAAAGATATATTTATTTATGACACTTACATACATAAAGCAGACATAGAAAAAAGGCTATACTGTAATTTAGTATAATAATTATGTATGTGTGCCACAAAAGGGCCCCAACTCAGCAAAAATGCTGGTTGTAAACAACCAACGCTGATCTTCCGTTGGAGCTGATTGGTGGACGCTATAACAATATGGCTATACTAGTAACAAACAAAAAAACAAAGAAATATTACACACATATTATGTTCTCTCACAAGCCGTTCTGACTGACAACAATCACGTCGTTGTGACGGAAAACCCGTCAGAACGACTTGTTAGACTATTACACCCGCAAGCTATCATGTTCTCCCACGCACCGTTCTGATGGACAACCAACCGTACTAATACATCTGATTGACCGTTGATTAGACATCTACGAGTAACTACGCAAAATTCTTATCATATCTGCTGGTCGTTCGCAATATGGTATTGTGAATCAGAACCATTAATAGAACAAAATTATTATTTTTTACCTCCACTGGTTCTGGATTCTTTTTCCGCCTTCCTCGTTTCTTCTTTGGTTTTACAATTTGGTCTTCTAATACATCAGCTGTAAACAGGAAATGATGCATAAAATAATAAAACAAATTTGGATAGCGACTTTTATAATATGTAGTAATTATTTGAAGGGGAGGGCCTCACCATAGTCCATAGAGTCAGCATCGTCCGGCACAAAGGCATGCACTTTGAGATGGTTCATGAGATCGCACTTGCGGACGTATCTCACCCCGCACAAGTTACAGGCGTGCGGCCTATCGTTCTGATGAGCCACCATGTGGTTCATGAGCGCCGCTTTCTTGCGGAACCGCCGCGAACAGAAGTCGCAAGGCCAGGGACGCATCGCCGTGTATTCATCCTGGCAAATTATACTGTTTTAGAGCTGGGTGTTGTAGACGTAGGATCCTCCAAACAGCCAAAGCCCCAATGGACCCACCGGTTGATTTAGAGATGTTCTATTTATGTCACGTGGCGTTGAAACTTTACTAACGCGATTTAAGGATGATCGTGTTATGGAATCTTTACTGAAGCAACACTTCTTCCGTTATTTGGTATTTCCCACCACACCGTTTTTACCCAAATGCTCGAGGGTAAAAAATTATATTATTATTAATTATAAAACTTGACGAGCATGACGTTCACCTGATGGCAAGCAGTAGAATTGCCTGCTATAGACTGTTACAAAGCACCACTGCGCAGACGAAGTGTCTCGAACCCGGTATTTCCTCAATAATCATGTCCTTTACAGTACAACACAGCAATGTTGACATACTGTTGCATGTTTAAAACCTTAAACTGTTATGTACTGATAATATGTAGAATATTGTCTTATATTTTAAAAAGGCTGGTAATATCGACTGCTGATCTTTAGTGGCAAAGGGCTATGCTCGGAGTTTCCCTGAAAGATTGAATCAGGAACGAGGTGATCAGACAGAACCAAAGTTACCGACATAAGCTATCGGTTTAGTAAGATGAAATAGCTGCTGTGTTGGAACACATATTTAGAAGATTAGACTGGGATAATAACGGTATTATAATCAACGGAAGCCGCCTCAATCATTTGAGATTTGCAGATGATATTATTCTGCTAGAAGAAGATCCTAAGTAACTAGAATGCATGGTAAAAGATATAGCAGAAAAAAGCAGAGAAGTAGGTCTAGAAATAAATACAGATAAAACAAAACTAATGACCAACTCAACAGAAAGCAACATGGAGGTCTACGGAACCAAGATCGAGTATGTCAAAAAAATATGTTTATCTAGGACAAATTATATCTCCTGAAGACCCTATGTCCAAGGAAATAAACAAAAGAATAGCCTGCGGTTGGAAGAAATACTGGTCCTTAAAAGAAATAATGAATAATAAAGATCTAGGAATACATATCAAGAGAAAGGCTTTTAACACTTGTATTCTCCCCTGCATGACATACGGCTGCGAGACATGGACATTAACGGATAAACATAGAGAAAATCTTGCTAAAACAGAAAGAGCAATGGAAAGAAACATGTTGAGTATCAGGCTCAGTGACAAAATCCGAAATTCGGAAAAGGAGGACAAAAGTAACAGATATAATAACTCGTATAGAACATCTAAAATGGAGTTGGACAGGACATATAAATAAATGGAGCAAACAAGTAACCTTATGGTATCCAAGAGGGGACAACAGAAGACAGGGGCGTCCAAAAACAAGATGGAGTGATGATATCCGTCTAACCCAAGGACCATACTGGACCAGAGTTGCAGAAGACCGAGCTCAGTGGAGAGAGCTGGAGGAGGCCTATGCGAGACATATTACAAGAAATAGAATTCATAAAATCAAAAATGTTTAATTTAATGTAATCGGAATAAAAGGGCTTAATTATTATTATTAATTATTAAGATGAAATGGCAGTGGGCTGGCCATATCTGCAGTAGAACCGATGACCGATGGTGCAAGAGTTCTGGAGAGTAGAGCGACGTAGCGTAGGACGTACTCAGACTAGATGGAGCAGCGACGAATATAAGCTGATTATGATGATGAGTAACAAATGGGTAAAATAAAAATATTACTAGGTGGTAGTTTCCTTGTGCAAGGAACCGTCCGTACCGCACCACCGCAGTGTCAGATATTCTGCTGTCAAGTAGCAGTGTGTAAACATTGCTGATCCGGTGTGAAGGGCACTGTAGCTGGTGAAATTACTGGACACAAAAGACTTAATATCTGATGTCTTAAGGGGCGGCAACGCGCTAGTGATTCTTCTGGTGTTGCTAGCGTCTATAGGCTGCGATGACTGCTTACCATCAGACGGGTCGCATGCTTGCTTGACACCTTGGTTGTATAAAAAAAAATGGACAATCATAAATAATATGTTTTTACTTGTAATTGTGGGCTATATAAAAATAAATGCTAACCTGATCTGTTGGCAATGGAACATCCAGATCATTTTCTTCCTGTAGATCTAAAACAGGATGTGTTAAATGTTCCAATGGCACTTCAACCCTAAAACAAAATAATGTATTATAGATACTATTTTGTTAGAAAATAAACCCCTAGCAATGGTAAGCTATTATGAATTATAATAAAGTGTATAAAAACCTCACCCACCAGACAGTGTATTTAAAAATATAATAATTTCTGATAGGTCGTCATATTTAAGCGAATATTACACATTGAAATGAAACTAATTTTACGGATTATATCGAATACTAAAATCAAATCAAGCATAAACCACAACCACATAAAATTAGTTTCATTTCAAAGTGTGTATAAGACCATAAGAAACATGCCATATTTTTATGGAAGAAGAAAATTCTTGATTGTAGGTTATTCTTTGATTTGTCTTGCAAATAATCCTTTAAACTACGAAGTAATTTACATTACTTCATTACTATAATATTTAATGTAGTATAAGTATTTTTTTTCTTTTTAGTTATGGTACTAATTGTAACAATAATATAATGTAGGTAAGTATATAATAATAACTTTTATATGGGTTTTTGCTTTACTCCAAACTAAGATCTACTTTTAAAATATATATATAAATTGTATAAAGCCAACATTATATATTGATTAAATGTAATTTTATTATATTACTAGCTGACCCACGCAGCTCCGCCCGCGCTGTGTTTACGTTAGCTAAACTTTCAATAATACCTATACAGTCGCATAGAATACAAAACTTCCTTTTTTAAAGTCGGTTAAAAACTTGGACCCACTTTGTACTTGCCCTCCGAAGCACGGAGACGTTTAGTTCAAATGGCGTTAAACGGTCATCCATCTATTTAATGACCTTACCTAACGTTGCTTAACCTGATCGATTTCCAAACATTGTTAAAAACTGTCTATGAGTGTTCCCTTACAAATATTTATTATAATTATAATGAAAAATTGTTAAAATCGGAGCAAGCGTATACCAAGTACACATTTTGACTTTAGTCCCTTCTCCCAAGGGAACCGTGCTGAATGTCGGGATAAAAAGTATCCTATGTCCTACCTCGGAGTATTAACTCAAGTCATGCCAAGTTTCGTTTCAATCCATCCAGTAGATTCGGCGTGATGCTCAGCCGAGATACAGACAGACAGACAGACAAAAATAAAAAAAAATACATTTTTGGCTTTAGTATCGGTTATAGAATGCCCTCCAAACATAATTTTCAAAATATCTTCAATGTACAGAATTGGACCTGTTACAGTTTTATTATAAGTATAGATATAGAAAAGCATACCGTTCTTGTCCTCCTGTAATAACCCAATCGTCTGTGATTACTTCCTCAGTGACGCACTCGACATTTGGATCATCAGCAAGCTCTGCCGTCTCTGTATAGCTCACCACATCTTGGGATAAATACATAAGATTCTCAGCGGCCATTTGGTCTGTGCTTGCTATCATTTCCTCGGAAGTCTGTTGACAGAAATATCATCATCATCAGCAGCCGAACGACGTCCACTGCTGAACAAAGGCCTCCCCTTAGAAGGGAGGGGTTGCCATTATTCCCATGCTTGGCAGACGTTGGAGATCACAGTAGAATACAATACATAGATGGTAGATCACACACAGTATAGTAATCCAATAGAAAAACGCTGCTGCCCGTCTTCTTGTTTTCCCTTAGTAGCCTGTTACCATCGATATACTAAGCATATCGATGGCTGCTACGGACACCTATTCTATTCTTGGTGGCTATAAATTTGGGCCCGATATTCCCGGAACGCACTTCGACCCAGTTGGATCCATTGTGCATGCCTAGCCCTTACTCTGTTGCTGGCGTATCGAAGAGCTCCCTCAGGTACGCAACGATCGGGCCAGCTTGGAGCTGTACATAATCATTTGGCGTAGGATAGGCTACTCCCAGTTGATGCAACCTACGTCTCGCAAGAGCGTCGCAGCCACACAATATGTGTCGCATTGACTCTTTTTCATCTTTGCAGAATCTGCAAATGTCACTACTACTTAGCCTCATTCTGTGTAGATGCTTGTTGGTGCCAAAATGTCCCGTAAGTGCACCCATCAGGTGCCTTACGCTACGGACACCTAACAGGAGATGGGTGGGTGCGATTCTTACATGGACACCTCACAGAGTAGACATAAATATAATTATTGATTTGTAACTTAAAACTTAAAGTTTAATAAAGCACTTAGCTATTGCCATGGATTTTGCTCGAGGAGCTTGTTTCACGGTGTAGGTATGAGAGGGCGTTTATGTACACTGCCAACTCAGCAAAGTCTGCATATTTTGTATTCAATATTTCAAGTATCTGAGAGCACTTGAAAACTCAATGTTAACAGAAGTTAACACCGAGTTTTCAAGTGCTTTCGGAGGAGCAGAAGCTCCTCATTCTATTTGGGTTGATTGGCCGGTGATTGATGCGTTTATGCCCCATTCTGTGTTATTAGGCGCTGCGCAAACGCACCAAGCGGGGCGTGCGCGCGTGGTAAGCATCGGCGAACGCGACGACGTTTACGTAGACATATAATAAACACAACACCATACTGGACCAGAGTTGCAGAAGACCGAGCTCAATGGAGAGAGCTGGAGGCGGCCTATGCCAAGAGGCACACCGAATTGCGAGACATATTGTAAGAAATATCTTATCTTAGAAAGATCTTATTATTTTTTCTCTTTTGTTTTTTTTTATATACCTATCCGGGATATCTTGTCTTGTTGTTGATATCGTATAGGTCACCCGCAGCACAGGTTGTTATAGTGCGGGGACCGTTAGTAATCATTTGTGTAAAAAAGTTCAATAGTAAATAAACAATTTTTGTATTATTATTTTTTTTAAATATAATTCATAAAATCAAAAATGTTAAATTGCATGTAATTCGGAATAAAAGGGCTTAATTATTAATGATTATAACAAGCAAAGGTATATTCTATATACGTATATATTAACGTCCATCGTAAAACTGATGGAAAACAAGCAACAAACTGTTACCAGTGACCAGTAGTACCAACCGGAGACTGCTACAGGACACAGCAACAGTCCATATCTTTTAAGTCTACTGAACCGATTTCGGCCATTGAAGTAGTAGTGAGTAAAACACTCATATTCTGCTTTGAGTAGGTAATTGTTTGTTTTTATTTTTTTGCTAGTACCCTGAAATAAATAAGTTTTTAAAATGACTTACCATATTAGAATAAGATGTACTCTGTACATTTTCTAAACTAGATATGACTTCTTCCTTAACAACACCACTGCTGTGCTGAAAAGTCAATGAAATTGTTATATGTACATAAAAATAGGAAGAAGCAAAAATCTAGTTTGTTTTCAGGGCCTTTCAATGTATTAATGAAATATAGGTACTTAAACTTATAAATATCATAAAATTGGGTAAATAATTAGTCATAGTATTAGGGTGTCTAACACCCCACATGTTACACACGATGGAGTTTATCTGGTAGTCAGCAGGGTTCATGGTGTCACCCAGGGTACCAACGGAAGACCAGTGTGGCTTGCATGCAAGCCGCTTCATTCTGATTTGGGGCCCTTTCATGGCAAGCTAGCTATATGAATAACCCTTAGTGTGATTACTGTATCGCTTCCGCTACAAAGAAGTACTCCGCTTAAGAACTTGTTTCATTTCTAATCTCTGCTCCTAGATAGCTTCATAAAACACGTGTTGCTTTAGTAAGCTTGCAGAACATGTTTGGGATGTGCACCACCATGCAACTAGATAAGTACTTATATGGTTTAAATTATATGTACATACATATATATGGGAAATTTTAAAAAGATAAAAATAAATATTTATTTTTGCTAAGCAACACAACTATCTTTTTTGTGTATCATGAGTAATTTACAATTATTTGTACAATTAAGTGATTACATCCTAATGGTTTAGCTTTGTTTTACAATAAAATACCAAAGCCTTGAATCAGACACAATCTCAATGGGGGCTAGTGGTTAGAAGAAGAGTATATTGTAAAGTCTAATCAGGCACTATTTAAGAAAAAGGGGTGGCAGATTCTTGGAATGTTTGGACTGGATTGTATCCAAAAATTCATAATCAATAAAATAAAGTACACATTTTTAGCTACAGTTTCTTAGTTGAAAACAACAGCAGAAGGTAGACTGGAATGTTCGGAGAGTGATTAATATTTATATTTTGCTATTGTGATAATGATTTTATACTGATTCTGGAGTGCAATCATGGATTGGGACTAGTGAGGCGCATGCTAAGGGAGCCTGATTACTGTATTTGCTGGACTATTGCAGTGGCAGATCAATGAAACTCTATTATTAAATGATACTATGTACCGCTTAATAAGTGGGTGTTCACATAAGTGGCACTTGTGGAGAACATGTTCAGACTGACTTTAATAGTTGAACAAAGCTAAAATTAACTAGCACAGATAATCAACCATTAATATATATATATTATATTAACCATTAATATGCTTGAAGTCATGATAATAATAATAAGCTGGGACAATCCACACATGGTCAACAAATGATACAAATACTAAGAAAGTACTTATATATCTTTTGTAAATACATACATTATAGATAAATAGCACCCAGATGCATGGGAATCTAACACACAATTTTTTGGGTAATGACCAGGGTGTCTAACCACTAGACCAATGGGCCTGTGATATTGTTTACTATTTGTCTATCATAATGCATTTTATAAAATTAAAACATTGTTTAATGATTTTGGAAATTACCTTAACCTCAATTTCTTCCTCCCACTGGAGGTTGAAATCTTCGGCTTCCCCATCCATAGTCAATTATTATTCTGAGCCTTCAGTCATGATTGCTTTGTTGTGCAATTGTTTATGCTTCCACTGCTAAGGGGGGAAATAGATTACATTTGCTATTCATAAACAGATGAAAAAATAATTTAAGCCTTGATGTTAGTTTGTCAAGTTCATAGCAATTATTAATCCAGTTGGGTCAACACTATTCAAAATGATAATATCTGTTTGTTTTGTTACTACAGTACATAACTGTATGCACCAAACATAAAATTTATTAAACTGTTAACATATATACTGGTAGGTACATCATCATATATCACCTATCAAAACATCAACATAACCTTATTATCTACTTAGAATTATTTACATTACTGAATATATTTTCTATTAGCTATCTAATGTTAGTACAGAATCCAATGCAAGAGGAAGTCTTATTACTAAAGACTGAAAGCCGAAACAAAAATGGTGTCAAGTAGAGAGTAGCTATGTAAAGATGTTAAAAAAAAAACGCTTAGGTTATCCTGTCAAAGTACAATATAAGGTTAACTGTTAAAAACACAACAAAAAATGTGAAATATTGAATCAAATATTAATGAAATAAAGAGAAACTTACATCCAATATGTGAAATTATCAGCTATTTTACATATCAATACGTTAACATGACGCAATCATAGTACATATCGATAGTTCATCACCGATGAAAACAATAATATAACCAAAGTCATCTTCGCTCTTTACATATAACTTACCGGGAAATGCAAGAATATGCATATATTGATTATTTTATACTACAAACGGCACTGTAAAGGCAAAAAATGTCTATAATTTGGTAATCAGAAAAATGGCTATTCTTCCATTTCCATCCATTGAACAGACAAATCATAGAGTAATATAGACAGATCGCAGCAGTGCTGCCATTTTAGCGCATTTGGCGCTAGATTAGCGGAATCAATATTTGTTAAGGGGATTTTTTTCAAATGATTGCAACCTTGCTTTACTCTATGGTTCAATTATCATCAAAATAGACTCGGCCGGGCAAGAAACAGTGAAAAATAAACAAACAAGAATCCATATAAATAATTTTACGTATACAATTTTAATTTTCATTAATATTCCAGAATTGCTTTTAACTAATAATAAATTAATTACATTATTATAGATCACAGGCAGACACAAAAATGTCTCAAGAAATAAATGAATTATGCCATCTTTTCTTTCCTAATTCCACGGAAGGTAGGTTGCATTCTCCATAAATTTGTCCATATCACTATATCTTTGCTTAGAGTAACTAGTTTTTACAGAAGTAGTTGCGCCAAATATTAATACCCTGTTCTATTGACGGGTCCGTTGGTCTAGTGGTTAGACACACTAGCTGCTACCCGATGGGTCGTGGGTTTGGTTCCCACCAAGTGCTTGCAAGTGCCTGGGTGTTATTTATCTATAAAGTATGTATTTAGAAAAAAAATGTGTAATGTGTGTATGTATGTGTATTTTTTAATTTAATTTCTTTATTTGGGTTACCAACATGTGATACACTCGCTTACAAAAAAATACAGTAAGTACACTATGGAGCATGCAATGTGCTCACATAATTATAGGTGACCACAACTATCACAGTAGTACAATAACACTGGGAAACGTAACATAAAATCAAGAAAACATTTTAAAAATAAGTAATGAATAGATATGAAGAAAGAAAAAGATTATGCCTAACTAAATAATATACAAGAAAAAATACGTAATAACTAAAACCTTATCATCAATATTAAATTAAACAAAATTAAAACATTACAGGTTAAATTAATTAATATAATTCCAAGATATATAACCTTAATTACATCAATTACATCAGTGTGTAATTCAAGCATCAAGTAAAATTATAATTTAAAATAAATAAAAACAATAAAACAAAACAATATAAGTAAGTACATAATTAATGAGTTAATTAATGATTCTGATTAATTAATTATTCAAACTGCTTACATATTGTAGCCTTAAAAACATTAAAACTGTCACCAAAAATATCAACATTAGTGGTTGTCAATAAACTGTTATATAATTTGAGCATCCCAGTTAATGGTGAATTGGCACCCAGATTAGTTCGATGCCTACGTATGCTAAACAGTTTAGACTTGCGAGCATGGTAGCCTGGTAGGAGCACATATATTGATTTTTGCTAAAAGTTCCGGACAGTCATATTCACAATTAACAAGTTTGTACAGAAATGAAAGATCAAGGAGCTTACGCCTATCTTTAAGAGAAATTATGTGAAAGTGTCCGAGACGAGCAGAGTATGATTTTAAGTGGTGCAGTCTCATGTCAAAAGCCAAAATACTTAGAAATCTCTTTTGAATTCTTTCTACCCTATTACTACATACCTCGTAAAACGGAGTCCAAACTTGTGAACAATATTCAATAATACTGCAGACTAAAGAATTATATAACATAAGCCTAGTTAAGATGTTCTTAAACTGTTTTGTGTTTCTTGTGATGAAGCCACACATTTTTGATGATTTATTCAGGATATAATCTAAATGGGCGTTAAATGACAATTTGCTATCCATCATGACACCTAAATCACAAATACATTCTACTTGTTTTAGGCATGAATTGTGTATGGAGTAAGTCGCTAGTATTACATTTTTATTCTTTGTAAAGGTTATACAGCTACATTTATCGGTGTTTAATATCATTTTGTTGCGTTTACACCAAATTTCTAACCTGTTTAGATCATCTTGAATTAAACTACAGTCCTCAGTTGATTTGATGGGCTTCAATATTTTTAAATCATCCGCGTAAAGGTAAGCATTAGTGTTATGAAAACATTCGTGCATGGAGTTAATAAGTATTAAAAACAGTAATGGTCCCAAATGTGATCCCTGTGGGACACCGGAAGCAGCTAGAAAAGCATCTGATCGTACGCCGTTTACAACTACGTATGATCTTCTTTCTGTTCGGTATGACCGAAACCACTCCAAAACAGATCCCGCAACACCCAAGTCAGCTAGTTTTGCCAAAAGAATATCATGATTAACTTTATAGAAAGCCTTGCTAAAATCCGTATAAATAGCGTCAACTTGTGTACCTTGATCCAAGTGGCAAGATATGGTATCAATAAAAGCTACGAGATTGGTAGTAGTTGATCTATTCTTAATAAAGCCATGCTGCCTGTCGGTAAGTTGATTTATAGCTATACTGTATAGGTGAGGGTAAACTAAGGACTCAAATATCTTAGGTAGGATAGACAAAACTGAAATCAGTCTATAATTTTTAATATTATTCTTAACTCCATCTTTGTGTATAGGGACAATTTTTGCCATTCTCCATAAGGTAGGGAAGACGCCAGTACGAAGTGATTCATTAAAAATGTATGTAATTGGTTCCGATAATTGTTCCGCGCATCGTGATAATAGTAGAGGAGGCAGACCATCCGGACCAGCACCTTTTTTTAAATCTAGTTTCCTTAGTTTATCGAGCACAGCTGTCTTGGACAAGATTACTGTACTAAGGGAGATCGAATTGCTATTAGAGGGATCCGTGAGTAACGTATTGAAGGCACCGGAGCTTGTGTTTTCATCGTAAACAGAAGAAAAGTTCTTAGCATCTATCATTCTATATATATCATTCTAACTCATCAGTGGTCTTCTCATGTTCCAGATACATACAAGTGGGCAAACTATAACTACCATTACGTTTTTGTTTTATATACGTCCAAAATAATTTCGGGTTTCTTCTTATACTAAACTCAAGACGCTCACAGTAATTATCAAAACATTTTCGCATCAACTTATTTGTTCTATTTTTTAACAAATCTAATTCCAGCATGTCCATAGGATTTTTATATTTTTTGAAACGCATTCTGATTTTATTTTTTTCTCGCAGACTTTTAATTAGGCTACTGGAAAACCACACAGGAAACTTACCACTTTTTGGTTTAGTCATTGGTACCTTTTTTATGATTACATCATGAAGCACATCATAGAACAGGATTACCATTTCATCTACCGTTTTACAAGGAGAGAACAAGGCAGTCCAGTTAATTAAATTCAGCTCATCAATAATGCCATCAAAGTCCGCCCTATAAAAGTTAGGCCTTGGTAGTTGACTTAGTTTAAGACAATCTTCAGAATACATTTTTAATACAAATTCTAATGGAGGGTGGTATTCATCAACGGTAGTCAAAGCCTCATCCGCGCTATTAACGATTATAAAATTAGGTTCAGACAAGAGTACTAAATCAAGTATTTTGTTTTTGTGGTTTCTGACAGAATTATATTGTTTAAGACCATTCAATGCCATCAACTCCATTGTTAGTTGATTGAATGGACAGGCACTGGCAACGAAAGTGGCATAGTTATCACTGTCATTTACAGCCCACACCAAGTTAGGGAGATTAGAATCTCCTATTATCATGAAATTGTCATAATTAGATAGGTGATTACTTGCATAATTTACAAACTGCTCATAGTCAGAGAGACTGACAGGCGTACTATTAGTATCAGTTGTCTGGTTTCCATAGTACAGTCTCTGCTTAGTTTGGGATTGGATGACCATGTAATTCTCTAAGCCATGTGTGGATTGTCCCAAGATATTATAACTATTATTATTCTCTTTTCTTTTCTTTATGGGATTTACCCAGTCTTTTTAGAGGCTTGCGTGGGGACGAATTCAACACGCCAGCCCTTTTTAGAATTAAATTATGTGAAAAATATTATTCTCTTTATGAGTCAAAAAATATTAGATACAACATTAACATTATCTATTTTTGCTATGTGTCGCAAAAACATCTCATCATTATTCATCCTAATTTTTATCTTGTTTTATCCTTATTTTTAGAAAATGCAGAATACTTCAGTGATATAACTGATTATATCAAAAAGTTGGGATCACAAAACTGGGAATATATACAAAAAGAGCCTGAGAGGTTGACTGAAGAGATGAAACAATTAACAGAACAAACTCAAGAGTTGGCATTCTCCAACTATAAAACTTTTGTGGAAACAGCTGAAATTTCACATACTATTATTGATGACTTATCCAAATCTAAAAATTCTTTAAATACATTTTTAGAATCAACTCCAAATTTTCTTCAAGAATGTGAAAATTTCTCACAAATTGTTGGAAATATTGTGAAAGAAAAAAGGTAATTTTTAATTTTATATGAGACATTTACATAATTCTTCTTCTTTTATGATGTAAGGACTTCAAAAAGGTAAATTACAATTACAAGACCACTTTTATTAGACTATAAAGTAGGTAAAATATAAAAATTGGAAAGTATTTGTTTACCTACCACTGATCTAATGGAGTCCAAGAATTAAATTCCAGATAATTCTTTATTGTACATACAACCAACTTTAAATAAACTGTAAATGCCAAATGTGGCCTTATCTGTAATAGTGATCTATTTGAGGAAATGTTTTAAAGGAAAGGAATTGTAAATGTTTATATTGGTTTACTTAATACAATATCAAATAAAAAATATATCTAGAGATTTTAAAATCTACATTGAAGATATAAGAAATATGGTGCGCACCATATTTAGTCGGGCTTGAAAATAAAAATGCTTTTATTTTTATATATTCTAAGTACATAAATAATATAACCAGAGGCACAGATCCAGGATTTTGTCCAGGGAGATTTCAATAAGTATTTGATAAACCTTAAATCTGCCAGTACTTCCCCCTCCTAAATAGCCAAAGACAAGTACACAAAAGTCTGTTTTTAACCGACTTCAAAAAAGGAGGAGGTTCTCAATTCGTCTGTATATATATATTTTTTTATTTTTTTTTTATGTATGTTCGCGCATAACTCTGGCAATTATTAACCGATTTGAAAAAATCTTTCTTCCATCCATTCTTCAATCCATTGATTGGGTCCCATAAAAAAATTATTGCTTAGTAATAAGTAGTTCCTAAAAAAACAAGAATGGTGACTGCGCACTGAGAGTTGCAAGAAAGCCTATATAGATGACGTTTTAGTCGCTCGGACTCGCTCGGTCGGACAAAAATGGTCATAACTCTGGCAAATATTTACCAATTTCAATGATTCTTTTTTTATTCGAAAGAAGAAACCACTCTATTGAATCTGTATGAATTTTATTACAACCGGATAAGAACTTCCTGGAGAACCATGAACGATGTGGAGGAATTTATCTGGTAAAAACCATAAAACTGATGTTCTCCATTACATTGCTCTGACAATTATGAACCGATTTCGATGATTCTTTTTTTATTCGAGAGAGTAAACTACTATGATGTTGCCATGCAAATTTCATTACGACCGGATATTATTTTCTGAAGAAACATGAATTATGTAAAACTATGTAGACGATAATGTGATCATAACCTACCTAGATAATTTTACGGTTTTCGATGGTTCAATCTTTATATATGAAAATATCACTAAAAAGGTTAAAATAAAATATTTAAAAATAAAAATTGAACCGTTGAAGTCGGTTCAATTTTTTTTTGGTGCCAAATATACACAGCAGGTACGCTAACACCAACTTCAATAATATTTAAATTATTTTATACTTTTCAGTGATATTGAAGTCGGTTCAATTTTTTTTAAAAAGATTTTATTATTAGTTGTTACAGTAGCATCCGTAATCAAAGTGACAAGTTGTTGGAACTACTAGAGCTACCATCCCTGATGAGAGAGGCACTTAATGCAGAGGACTATGAGAGTGCCCTAGACATTTTTACGTTTGTCAGAAATCTATCACAGAGATATTCAGAAATACCAATAGTGCAGGTATGCAAACTGTTTTTACATTTTATATACATAAGTAATTGATTAGCTGCCCATGTAATACATTCTTGACGGGCCCGTTTGTCTAGTGGTCAGACACCCTGGCTGCTACCTAATAGGTTGTGGGTTCGACTCCCACTTCGCTTCTAGGTGTTATTTATCTATATAATTACGTATGTATTTTTTTTTAAGTATATAGGTATTACCCATCACGTCTCGTTTCTCACGGAGGCGAAAAGCGACCCTTGGGCTCTGCCTACCCCTACGGGAAAAAGGCGTGATTTTATGTATGTATGTATATAAGTATTCGTATTAGTACGCCTACCATAGTATAGGCTCCACCTAGTTTGGGATCAGACAGCGGTGTGTGGATTCTCACCAGACATAATTATAATATTTATGTAACTTGTTGATGGTTGTGTAAATTAGTTCAAGTATACAAATTGTTTCAGAATACAACATCAGAAATAATGACACTTTGGTTCGAGACACTTTATCATCTCTTCAATCAACTGCGTTACGATTTACCATTACCTCAATGCTTGCAGGTAATATCTTTTACACACATTTTAATTAAATTGATCAGTAATACAACCCTAACCCTGCAGAAATAATGGGGAAATGTGCCTTCTGATGCTAAAACTTTGAAGCGCGGAATGTAGTGCGCGTGTAAGCGGAAACGACTGTGTACGCGCAGAAAACAAAACGCTAGTCTGTAACCGCTCTTAGTTACTTGCATCCCTTGCTCTTCTGGGACTTAAAGCGCTCGCCTGTTTGTCGGGTGACGCTATCGTGGTCAGTTGTGGCCAACAGTACCTATTCCCAATACCAAAACATGCCTCATCATTATCAGCCGAAAGTGCACTACTGAAGTCTCCCTTATAAGGAGCGGCTGCCATAATCGCCATGCTTAGCATTTTGGGATCACAGTATAGATGATAGGTAATCCAATAGAAAAACGCTGCTGCCCGTCTTCTAGTTTTCCGTTATTCGCCTCTTACGATAGGTACCTAACAGGAGGAAATGGGTAGTTGCCGACACCTCAATAGACCTCAACAGTTAGGCCTCTGCCTCGAATTTTGCGGTCAGTGGGGAGGCGGCGGCGGCGGCGCGGGCGGTCACCGCTTGACTGGAGTGTACCGCTCGTTGGCCGCCCCCGCGCCCGCTGTTCGAGAACCGGTCCATTTGATTTTACGTATAAGATCCTGCCCCCCCCGCCGCCCGCAAAATTCGAGGCAGAGGCCTTAGCTACCTGAATTTAGACACTGCAATACGATAAGATTTTTAGATTTTAGGATACCTGCGCAGAGCTAACACGGTATACCGATCCACCGACGATGACGAAACCAGAATTCAGTATGCTGGTGGCATTAAGGGTAATACCACCACGGCTGATGGTCTTCATTTACATTTTCTAAAAGCTAGAAATGCTTGGTTCGAAAAAGCATTGGAAGATGCCAGGAATACGGAGTGTAAGCCAATTTTATAATTTGTCCAATATTATGATTGCACAGGTCTCTTGGTGTATGTAGGTAGTGGATTAAGTTAGATAACCTGGCTATCCATGACCACAAGGTTGTGGTTTTGATTCACGTTCACGACCAACATTTGTGTATCTAACCATGTCTGATGTTTGTTTTGTGTCTGCAAGTATTTCGGTTGTATTGTAGCCCTAGTACTTCTAGTGGCGACTTCGAGGCGAACGGCGGCGGGGTTGCGACTCCCGTCTCCGTTAGCACCGTGACTGGTTCTCGAGGGCTACCACCGGAGAGCCCGGGGCTCCTCTTTCATGTGCCGATGCGACAGCCACGGAAGTTTTAGTAGGTAAGAATTCCACATACCCCGGTTGAGCCACACAGCTCCCGGAGACCTTTTGAAGGTTTCCCCCGTAGAAAAAAGTACATCTCGCTTGGGATCATGGGACTGAGTGTAAATTGTGCCCTAGAATCTTATTCTTAAGATGATTTTGTAAATATATACATGTTTTATATAAATCAATGATAAGGCTCATAGATGTGATCTTTGATCACTCTCTTTTTTAAACGATTTAATTACCTTTTTAATCTACTTTTATTAAAGTACCATTAAGTTGTGTGTTGTGTCCATTTTGCATCAGAAACTTCATTTAAAATTTTTCAGCTCCTGAAAAACTGCTGAGGAGGATTGTAGAATTACATAGAATTCACTTATTCAATGTATTGACCCAGCATAAATCTATTTTCTTATCTGATGCACAAGAGTCCAAAATCAAAGATGACGAATTGAATGGAACAAGCGCTTTGTCGTGCTGGTTGAAACTAAAGGTAACTTAACCTTACCTTAAAATTTAAGGAACACAAAAATAAAATTGGGCTACCGATGACCCATCATTCTAATGTTTAAGTCACATAGAAATCCCAAAATTTAAGGTGATGGTATTTATTTGCTTTTTCAGATAGAAAAATTAGCAGAAATACTAAACCAAGATCTGCCGAAAGAAGATGAATCAAGTTTCGAATCTTTGTTAAATCAATGCATGTATCTATGCCTATCTTTCGGGCGAGTTGGCGCTGACATGAGATGTGTACTAACACCGTTGTTCCGTAATAATATCCTTACACAGTTCCACGCCGGACTGGACAAGGCCGATAGCCAATTTGAAAACCAAATGAGATTGTATAAAGTCCCTACAATTAAAAATGTTCAAAGGCCAATGAGCGAAGGTGTGACAACGGGTCCCCCTGAAAACTTGTTGGATTACTATCCTTTAGCTGAGTATTGTAACGGAATGTTAACAGTTCTCAACTCAATGAGAGTCACTGCGCCTTTGAATATTGTGAAGGAAGTGCACAATTCGTTTAGAGAATCTTTCACGAAAGCTGTTCAAGTTTTGTTGGCATTCTACTCTAGAGAACAACAAAGTTTTACTGATGTTGAAAGGCAGAACTTCGTATCATTATGCATATGTTTTACAGAAGACTTAATTCCTTACGTGACAAAGTGCCTTGCGCAATCATTTCCTTCCACTCAAATAGCTGAGTTACTGGGGGTTACTTTAACAGTATTACAAGAGAGCAAAATTCTGCATATAGACCAAAATGCAATTTGTGAACCTTTGAATTGTATCACTGGGTTAGTTGTTAATTAATTTTATATTTATACTAACGTAAATATTTCCTATAAGCCAATATTTAATTTAAAATAGGTTAAGGAGAGTTTGTATATATATAAATAATAAACTAATATAATAAAACTAAAAACATTTTTATAGTAGTTTTATTTTAATTATAAATTTCTTACAAAAGGTTAATGATTACATTAAAGAATAAAAGATTTTTAAGGCACAGCCTTTAAATCTACAAATATAGTAAACTAAGTGAAGCTTATTATTAATAATAAAAAAAAGGAATGAACTTATTTTCGAGGACACTTTCATGCATTTCAATTGCCAGATTCAACTTAAACATTATAATACGTTTTCTGTAGACTCCAGAAAGAATTAACAAAAAAATATTGCAGTCGCATCGGCGTTATAAGAAATTACGAAAAACGTACTCGTTTGATTCTAGATTTGCCGTCATCATTTCTAGAGACTTCATAAAAGTGCGTGACTTTGTCAATCTGTCCCAAGGACTCTATAAACTCTCTATCGTGGGTAATTATAATGAACATAAAGTTTTTCTGCATCATTCGCTCCTGGACTATCTCCCCGAGAGCTGCACAAAGGCTTTTGATGTTTTCTTGATCCAAATTTGTTGTAGGTTCATCTAAAGCCAATATTCCAAACCTGGAAACATTTATAATGCTTTTAGCTACATAAAGTTGCAAGTTATATACAACGAGTAAATGAATTAACCTAAAACCTGAATGATTTGTTTAGTGAGAGTAGAATTGATTACACTACTTTTATTTTAGGTCTTATTTTATAGTATTTATATTTATTTATCACGCCGTGTATAACAGTACAGTGGGGGTGGGCGGTCTACGCGTAAGCGAGCGTAAACGACACTTCACAAAAATTACTCGCCCTGTGGGGCTGGTCCTTTTTGTATCTTAAAAAGTATAAGTTTACTCCAGTAGTGTATAAATTACCTCGAGCTGAATGTTTCTGCAAGCGCCAGTCTTATTATGAGACACGCTAAAACTTTTTGGCCTGCGCTACATCTGCCTCGCATATCGATTTCGACACCATTTTTACACTGTACCACTCTGAAAATATCATTTTAAATCATCAGAATATTATAAAAACACATATTAAATTTTATCGTGACGGCATATTATTATAGTCTAATGAATTTTTTATCGCTAATCATGACTGCTTAGCAATTTCGATTTAAATACTCAACTTATAGAGGTAGCCCACGGCTGTTTGCAGCGATTCAGTAGCAATCGCAAAAACTATAGTAGCTATACAAAACCGTGATTATTATGTAAAAAAACATGTGTCCGATCCGTGAGGGTCTTATTAATTGTATCAATACAAACACATGTATATAACTTATTTGTTGAATATCTCATACTTTCAACAAAGTAGCAACTTTGTTCCAGAAAAACGAATCTGATCTTCTATTTCTGGCACAAATTACGCAGCAAGTATGGGCGAAGATATAAGACCTGCTACAGCATCGCGACTGTATCAAGGTCTTTTTGCAATTGTATCGCTGCAAATAGTCGTCGTAGGCGGCCTCCCTAAAACTGACAGTTACCAAATCTTATACTGAAATAGATACAACACCTGTATTCATATTTACGACGTTCGGACTCCGTATTCATGCTGCCCTCAGCCTTTATCGCAATGTAGTCAATATCATTACCACTATATATCTTGCTCCATAATTCCCTAAAAAAATATGGGAATTATTAATTTGTACATAATCTGTAGCATTGGTGGCACAGCGACAGAAGCAAAGAAATTTAATCCAAAGAATACATGCACCTCTGGTTGACACTTCTAGAATATGGTCACAATTAAAAAACATATGGTGCGTATTCTAAATAAAAAATCTGAAATTAAATTTACCTGATGATGATGTTAATGCTTTCCATTTTCTTTTTATGGAACTCCAAAAGACATTGTTCTAATGCAATAGAATAGTCCCGTATGTCTTTATCTAACATTTTTGTGACGTTTAACTCGTAGAATTTTTCACGGTACTTTCTTTCGGTGTCTTTGTTCAGTGCAGCATTCAAATCTGCTTTATTTTTCTTCAATGTATTCTGAAATAATTATTTTTAAAATAATAGTGCTAGTCTATTGGGTAAATCCATCTGGACATTAATAGGGTAACGGAGCGGGGTTATATCTGCATATCCCACAAGTGACATGGGATTTCGCGTGAAGATAAATATAATACACTACAGAGTGTAGTTCTATATATTGAAATGGTCTTTCTTTCCTATTTTTTTAAATGATAATTTTAATTTATTGTTCTAGTAACTGTTAGACAAAATAATGAGATTAATAAAAAAGTGGCAATACTTTTGTCACTAAATTACCTTGAGTTCATCCAATTTTCCATCCAGTTTGGACCTCTCACTGGTTAATTTTTTGTATTGAACTACCAACGAGTCTTTCTCTGACAGGGTTTCTTTGCTTATCTCACTTAGCTTCTGATTTATTTCTGCTTCTTCTTTCTCACATTCGGCAATTTCCTTTTGGATTTCCCTCAGTCTGATATTATCTTCCAATTCACGTTTGTTGATCTAAAAAAGTAACTCATTATTTACACTCTTACGTCGAGACATACATATTATGTACTATCATGGAAACGAACCATGTACCAGTTTTCAATCGGTTTCGTTTGAACGACGTAACGTGCGCTTATGCTGGGCCTAAAATATGGGATTTTGGGCCGGTACGTGCAGGCAATTGTCGTCCTAAAGGTAAGTAGTGTCATCAATGACTCATAATCATCGGCCGGACGACGTCCATTGCCGAACATAGGCCTCCCCCTTCAAGAGAGGGGAGTGTGGTTAGCATAATCACACAACCGGGAATAATTCGGGCGCAGGCCTGACAATCAGGTGAACGATTACATTGTCCTAACCAGTAAAGTACATCTACACAAAGTTGTTGTACCCTCCTCGATGCGTGATTCCGACTCGCACTTGACCGGTCATTTTTTCATGTCAGCTTACCTCATGTTTGTTGATTTCGTCTTTCAAGCTCTCTATCCTCTTCGTAATAGCCTGCCTGTCGTTCACGATTTGTTTAAGCTTCTCTTTACATTTATTTATGGCCTCCTCGGTTTTTATTTTCTCAAGAGGAATATTTTTGTCTTCATGCTGTTTAATTTCGGCTTCTATTGATTTGACTTTGTTGAACGCATTAGTTACTTCCATGATGTAATTGTTCTTAGTCTCTATAATACCCCTGCGAATATGAGCAATGTATCAGACGAGAAAACCAAACAATACCTAATTGCAAAATCAAAATCATAAAAAAACATCATAACATTTTTTCCAAAGGTCTAAGCAGAGTTGTGTTATTATTATTATTTATCACAAATCAATTTTACATTTACTGCTAATGACAAAACTGACAAAACACAATCAAAGCTTTATCTGATTTGGGAGCTGGAACTCAACAACGGATCTTCGGAGTCGCTGGACCAGTGATTCCCAAAGTGGTCTATATCGACCCCTAGGGGTCTGACAACCTGCAAGGGGCCTACGTCAGCGAGAAAAAAAGGGTTCCGTGCTGGGCACATGACAACAAGGCAAGTGGTCTACGACACAAAAAAGTTTGGGGAACTCTGCGCTGGACGTTCGGGGTGTGGGGCCTTAGAACGTCCATTGAGTACGGCGGCGACTCCGAGGAGGACGGCGGCGGGGTTGCGACCCCCGTCCCTGTGAGCACCGTGTCAGGTTCCCGGGGGGCTACAATGCGCCCACCGGCGGCGGGCTCAAAGGCAAGGCACTGAAGGGCGCCTGGTGCAGATCCCACCGGAGAGCCCTGGGGTCCCCCCTCTCATGTGCCGATGCGACAGACGCGGGGGTTTTAGTGGGTAAGAATCCCACATACCCCGGTCAAGCCCCACAGCTCCCGGGGATCTTTCGAAGATTTCCCCCGCGTTGAAAAAAAAAAGGATCGGCAGCTGCAAAATGATCGCAATTTAATTCTATTATGTTTACGAGGTGGTAGGTTCTTTGTGTAAGGAACCGTCCAGACAGGTACCACCGCAGTGTCAGGTATTCTGCTGCCAAGCAGTAATGTGTAAATATTACTGTGTTCCAGTGTGAAGGACACTGTAGCTGGTGAAATTACCGGACACTAAAGACATACTGCCGCACCTACAAACGTCAATTATAGTTAATTGTGATTAAGTCATATTTTGTAAATGGATTATTTCGACTTTCGAAGCCAAATAATACTTAATACGCGGAGAGTGAGTTGATATATCAATAATTTCGTAATTAATACTAAAAGATAATCATAACGGAGAGTTGAAATAAATAGATTACAAAAAATGTCTTAATTGCGATTAAAGTTAATTGATGTCTGTGAGTGCGGCAGTCAATACCTAAAGTCCTTAGTATCAGCAATGCGCTTGTGATTCTTCTGGTGTTGCTAGCGTTCATAGGCTGCAGTGTCTGCTTACCATCAGGCAGACCGCATGCTTGTTTGCTAACTTGATAGCATAAAAAAACAAACATTTTAGTGAAGATATTTATACCACATACCTATTCTTTTTTACAGTTTCCGCCTTGGCCTCCTCCTTTTCTTTCAACTGTACTTTAAGTGGTTCAATGGCTTCGTTCAGCTGGTTCAGTTCCAGCAAATAGGTTTCCCTGTCTGTCTCCAACTGCTTTTTCTTCTCTTGAAGGTTGTATATATCTTGGACCTATTCAATGGAAATATATATTTACACAACATTGCAACTATTTTAAAAGATGTCTACCATCGCTACCAAAATAAGAGCTTTTAAAAGATTTGTATGATCTGTCTACCATCGCAAAAAAAATAAGAGGTTAACTGTATCTAACTAGATCTTTTTACATAAATCTGTTCAAAGTAAATTATCATAGAACTTACCTTCTTTTGCAAGTTGAGACATTCTTCTTTCAGCTTATTCTTCTGTTCGCCTAACTTATGCAACTTCTTATTATGAGCATTAAGTTTTTTGCCGGCTTCTTTTATATTCGTTTTTAATCCGCTAAGGGTCTTCTTTAATTCCGACTGCTTGGCATTCGCTTCATCCAGTGTCATATCAGATTCTACCTCAGAACATTGAGCTTTAATATTTTCAAGCTGAAATTGGAACAGGATTATTGGATGCGAAGTCAATCTATTCAGCAATGTCGGAAGTTTCGATGAAATTGTTCTGGACAGTATATTGTAAACGTTATGCACAGATTCCATAGTTTCTATGAAATGACATCATCATACCAAATAGAATTGTCAAAACACCGATGATGGATTCGTGAATAGCGTTTACAGGATATAAGCGAAAATGTTTTCATCGAATTCAGATACGAAATCTTGCGACAGTTGTGAATAGCCCAAAGAACAAGAACTAATAACTGATGGGGAAGAAATGTTCTCTAGTGGCGACCACGAACCGGAAGATATACAGCGTAGGCAGGCCTACCACTAGGTGGACTGACGATGGATGTAAATGAAAGGGAAGGCGAGAGAGAAAGGGAGAGAGAGGGAGAGAGAGAAAGGGAGAGAGAGAGAGAAAGAGGAAGGGGGGGAGGAAAAGGTCATCCGGGACACTCATTCAATATTGTAGCTGACTGGAGAAGTAAGTTACAGAAGATGTTAACAAAAAATGTCAACTTCAAGTAGCGGTTGTGGACCATTGTTAGAGATTTTTGGTGTCAGTGTGGCAATTTCTCTGACACTCTCACCATGAAACACTGGCTTATACTAAGTTGAAATAAACAGTTTTTTTTTAAACTACCGACTGCGTACCATCAAGCAGTCACCGCAGCTTATATACTAGAAACACCAGAAGAATCTCTAGCACGTTGCTGACCCTTAAGATATCAAGTCTTTTGTGTCCAGTAATTTCACCAGCTACCACAGTAGCTGTGCCACTGTATAATAATAATAATATCTTGGGACAATCCACACACGGTCATCTGATCCAAAACCAGGCAGAGCCTGTACTATGGAAACCAGACAACTGATACAAATACTTATATACATTTTTATTTGTAAATACATACTTAAATAGATAAATAACACCCAGACACTTGGTGGGAATCGAACCCACGACCCATCGGTTAGCGGAGACGGTGTCTAACCACTAGACCAACGGGCCCATCAAGGCCTGTATCATCATTTTCATTGCTGAGTTCCTGTGTGAAATTGATGATGATGTCTATAACATTTTCATCAGTGTTTGTTTTGTTGCAATATAAAAAGTTTTTTTATATCATATGTAAAAGAGGTGAACCTTACATTTTTGGTGACTGTAGTTATTTCCTGGATAGACCGGTCCAACAGTGGCATATCACCGTGTATCTGTTTCATAGTCGCCAATTTCCGTTCCGGCTCTACCAGAGACGTTGTTAGTTCTTCTACAGTCTCAGTGAGAGTTTTAATTTTCTGTAATCAAAAATATTACACTATTCAACAAACATTTACAAGGTATCAGTCACTTATTAAATGAACTGCCGAGTTTATTTGTTCATTATCCCTACTGCTGACAGTTTTTTAGATCAGACAGCCATACACAGGACAAAAAGACATTTTGATGAACACAAATGTTTGAACTGTGTGATAATCCAACCCACAACCTTTTGGGTAACATGCAGGAGAGGATGTATAACCACCTACACCACTGGGTCCAGCACATACCAAAAAATAATTTGTTTAGGATAGTATTCAACGCGACGCAGCGCTTTTCGATTTTTAGAACCCCAAGTCTTTAAGATATCAATGCATTAATAATAGTTTCAATCAATGCTTTTCCATCCGATTATAATGTGAGTGTGGCTTCTAATAAGTTAGTGTACTTTCTATTCTATTCTTGGTGGCTATAAATTTGGGCCCGGTATTCCCGGAACGCACTTCGACCCAGTTGGATCCATTGTGCATGCCCTAGCCCTTACTCTGTTGCTGGCGTATCGAAGAGCTCCCTCAGGTACGCAACGATCGCGCCAGCTTGGAGCTGTACATAATCATTTGGTGTAGGATAGGCTACTCCCAGATGATTCAACCTACGTCTCGCAAGAGCGTCGCAGCCACACAATATGTGTCGCATTGACTCTTTTTCATCTTCGCAGAATCTGCAAATGTCACTAGTGTACTTTACCGGCCTCTTTTTCGTCGCCGCTTTCCACCAGGTGGGACTGCAGTCAAGTACTAGATTAAGTTGATTAAAAAAATATACATGTACTAGGGTGGGCCAAAAAAAACACGAAATACCAGTTTTTGTAAAACTTATCGAGTGTATTTTGGTAAAACAATACATTTTTTACAAAATATAAACAATGGTAAAAAAACATGAGATATTTCATGTTTTGGAATCTTTATTTTGTGATAAATTATAAGAAATAGTCAAAGTTATCCTTTAAGATTTAAGGTTGAACCTTAACCTCGAATAACTTCTAAACGAGTCAACTTAGCGAAAAATCATCTCCGACCATTTTTGTAGAACGTTAAATTTCCTACAAGAATATGTTTTGATTTTCAGAGACATTCATTCGTTCAAGTGCATTAAAACACCAAACAAAAAAGAAAAAAAATCCTATGTTATTTATATGGGAAATATAAAAGTACGATGAGTCACCTCATAACATTAATATTAAGGGCAAAAAACTTACCAGAATTTTTTTTCGTCATCTCAGACGATATTTTCATGGTAACAAAGGAAAAAAATTAAGTTTTTTTTTTGGCCCACCCTAATATGTACATATATATAATATAAATAAATGTTGTTAGTTACTCCACACTCACCTCGTCAACATCAGCCAAGCGTTTCTCCAGCTGTGGTATATCATTTTCTTTCAGTGACGTAATTTTCTCGTTAAGTGATTTCATGCTGAGAAGTTCATCTTTCTTTGCCGAAGCTCTCTGTAACTCCTCTGTGACCTTCTCAAATTGGGATGGAAGCGTCATGGCTTTCGTGTTCAATTGTGAAATTAAATCAGTGACCTAAAATTAAAAGGTATTTTAATAATCATAGGTTGGAAAAGGTAAGAATCTCATCTCCTCCCCTCGGATGTCGTAAGAGGCGGCTAAGGGAGAACACGACGACGGGCAGCAGCGTCTTTCTATTGGATTACTTATACTGTAATCCCCAAGAAGCCTGCCAAGCGCGGGGATCAGGCAAGCCGCTTAGCCACCACAGTTTATAGATGCTAGCAACACCAGAAGAATCACTAGCGCGTTGCCGACCCTTAAGACATTACATATTAAGTCTTTTGTGTCCAGTAATTTAACCAGCTACAGTGCCCTACACACCGGAACACAGAAATGTTTACACACTGCTGCTTGGCGGCAGAATATCTGACACTGCGGTGGTACTACCTGGACGGTTTCTTGCACAAGGAACCTACCACCTAGTAAAGTATTTCAGTTGATGATGATGAAATAGCACACATCCATTTTATATGAATGTTTGTATGTCCTTTATAGAATCGTAAACTATGCATTTGATCATGTCATGATCTTCAGCAAAAGAGTTGTGCTTGAGCCCAAGAAGGTTTCTGAGTAAAAAAATCGCGAGCGGAGCTGCGCGGGTCAGCTAGTATATTATACTATATTAGGGGTCGTCCATTAATCACGTGATGTTTTTTAGCAACTTTTTAACCCCTCCCCACTCCTGGTGATATGTGGTGAGGTTTTGAACTAACCACCACCCCCCTACCCCCACCACCGACCCAAAATCACGTGTATTTTTTTGTACAAACTATATTGAAATTTTCGGAATATTATCTTTAAATACAGGTAACTGATTAAATGTTGAAGGGGAAGTCGTTGCCGGCAACGGTGAGTCAAGGCCACGTGCCGCTGTTTGTTTTAGAAATCGTGCATTCAACGAAAAATAAATACACGTGATGTCTCATTATTTATACCCCTCCCCCCTCCTGGTGATATTTCGTGATTTTTTCGGAACCCCTCCCCCCCCCTTTCGAGCCTCACGTGATTAATGGACGACCCCTTACCTATTTTATAAGGTTCGGTGAACAGTACTAACTCGTTTACTCGCCACTGTATTATGATATGCCGTCGCGGCTCAATTAGTACATGTTTGGTATTTAAATTAATCATGCATTTCTGAACGCTCTCTTGTGACGTAAATGACGTATTTCCAAATCAACCAATCCCGTTCTTCCTTGAGTAGCATATATCCGCTTAGTAACCCTCTAACCACGATCCTAACAGCACACCGCCGCCGCGAGAGTGCTTCTATTGCCTATAATTGTGAATTTTTGTGAACTTTTTGTGTCGACACATTGTGCCTGGTACCAGCTAATCATCAGGTGAGTGGTGCTCGCTGTTCCCTACATTTTTCCTTGTCTGATTACCTGCGTTTTACAGCGTCGAGTAGCGTTCAATACCTACTAATTAATACACCTAATACAGTCCACACTTAAAAATATAAAAACCGCTATTTCTTGGCTTCTAGCCATATTTTAAACCCGCCACCTTTTTTGGTCCATCTCACCGGATTTGATACCTTTTTTGGTCCCATCCAATGGTTTCATTATTCGATTATCTAATCGCTATAATTATCTATCTGTCTGTGAAATAACAATTAAAAGCCTATTTAATTATAAATTATTCCCGCCCGCTTTGATAATATACATAAGTCATAAGTATATTCAATCGCTTCTAGATTTCTGCAATCTAATTCGCAGGCATTTATTTGTGTTGAAGGACGGTGCTTATAGATTGATAATCGTAATTACGTACTTAAAATTATTTTCTTTACAATCATACGCTGTATGCAGGTAGTATTCTGTGCCCCGCTTGGCTCGCGTCGCAGCTAATACGTGCCACCTACCTACTTAACGCGCTCATTTCACTTCACAATACGCTAAGTTATTAATAATATTATATTTTACGCTCGCTAATTATTTAATTGGTTATAGATTATTAAAGCTAATTAAATAATTTCATAGGTGTATATCTCGGTAGTTAGGGTAACTCATTCGCTTAGTTGTACTTAATCGTTTTTAAATACTTAGTACCGCTTTAATTTAATAGCAATTGGTTTTTAAGCTATTAAAACCAACAAACGCATACTTGATTTATTATCGCCTGTTTTTATTAAATTAATCCGCTGAATAATGAGTAAATCTAGGGGTGAAGAACGGTCGCCATGCCGGGAGGACCCAAAGGTTGTCATTCTTCGAGCAAAACGAGAAGCAATGTTCTCGCGTTTGCAAAAAATTTACGAATTGTCGCGATCAGCTGTCGCTGATGAACAACAGCGTGATACATTCTTGTTAAACGCTAGTAATGTAGATACGTTACGTACTGATTTCGAAAAGGTTGTTGATGATTATAATAATGTCTACTTACAAGCCAACCCCACCAGTTCCGTTGATTATCAAACCTGGATCGCATTTGAGGAGTTATACTGTCATATAAAGGGGGTTCTTTCTAAGTTACAGAAAGACTCTAATATTCCGATAAAGACTGAATCCAAGTCTTCTTCTTACCACAATAAGTTGCCGCCTATTGAATTACAATCGTTTGATGGCGATATTCGTCATTGGCCTATGTTTCATCAACCATTTAAAAGTATTATTCATGATAATCCGAATTTAACGGATACTGAACGCGTATATTATTTAGTTGGTAAACTTACTGATAAAGCCAAAGCAATTTGCGCTGGGCTGTCCGCTACGCCAGAAAACTATCCCATAATTTGGAATAATCTTATACAAAAATATAACGATACTCGTTCACTCGCTGTCTCTTATTTTAATCATATGTTAAGATTTAAACCGCTTACTTCTAGTTCCGCTGCAAATCTAGAATCATTTATTAATAATTTTGATTCCTCAATTAAAGCGCTAAAACAGTTAAAATTAAATGACTTAACAGACTTTATGTGCTTACAATTAGCATTGCAAAGATTAGATGCAGATACTGTTAAAGCCTTTGAATTGTCGCAACGTCAAACTGATATACCTACATATCAGAGTCTTATCAGTTTCGTCCAAGAGCAAAGTAAGATACTTAATAATATACAAAAACAATTTGAACCTACCGCAAACAAACTTTCTAATAATAATAAAAAACATAATATACCTAGACCTAACAGTGGTCCTACTAGAACTTTTATTAATACTGACAACAATCAACCGTGCGTTATGTGTCAAGATAAGACACACACACACTTGTTTAATTGTCCGCGCTTTTCTAAATTAACGCCTAAGGAAAGGTATAACTACATAAAACAAAATGGTTTTTGTACGAATTGTTTAAGGCTAGGTATTCCTGCAGAGACCGCGTTTTTGACTTTTTTAAAACCATCTGAGACGTGGAAAATTGAGTTATAAATTCTGAAAAAAAGATATGTATTAATTAAGGATCTTGTTTAGTCAAAGTCGCATTCAGGTACGAGATCTAATAAACTTCACTCGATAAAAAAAAATCACAAAGTTACCCCTTTTTGTAATGTTTTTTCGATATTATGACTAAACTATTGATATTTTACATTAAATTTTTGTACTCAATTAAAGCCACTAAATATTTCTAGACAAATTCGCATAGTTTGAAACGATAAAATGTTTTTTTTTAATTACTATGTTTAAATACCTACTAATTGCTCGAACGCGGCGGCTCGGCAGACTCAAACAGTCGCGCCCCAGCGCTTACGGACGACGGACCTGTGTCAGTTTTTTCCGCGACAATTTTGTTCTCTAATCAATTAGTATTAGACGAATTTATATTATTATTGCAAGTTATTCATAATGAGCAATAAACAACGCAAGCGAAAACAGTCACACAAATAAAAATAATGCACTACAAAGATTATGTAATCATGCCTAAAACTTACGGTCGTAGTGCCATAGTACACACATCAAAAGTGTCTAGGGATCAAGCATTTTTAAGCGGATTTCTTGAGATTGAGATGTGGCTTTGTAATAAATTTATGATTTTATAAATTTATATGGATCCTTTTTGGTGCATTTCATAATTTGAATCAGGAACTGTGAATCAAATTCGAGTAAAAGATGAAAATCAGCTGTCAATATTTTCCCTATAAAAACATACAACGCATTGAAGACATTATTAGTGCTACTGTTTCCCTACTACTGATTAAAACCAACGTTATTATGGAGCGGCGACGTCATTTAAGCAGGGAAGAAATGCTCAGAGCCGTGGGAATGATAGAAGCTGGTTCCCGGCAACGTACTGTGGCTTTAGCTCTGAATACAAGTCAGAGTGTTATCAGTCGACTTTGGACACGTTACCGAAGCACTGGTACCGTGGCTGAGCGCCATGGAGGACGGTATCGCTGCACCACACGGAGACAAGACCGATATATTCAAATCTTAACTCGAAGAGCTCCAACAATAACTGCCATGATGTTAGCCGTGAGGCTTCATCACTCTTCAGGGAACTTAATTAGCGACCAAACAGTCAGAAACCGCTTGCATGAAGTGAACCTTCATTCCCGAAGACCGCTACGGGTACCACCTATAGCAATGCACAATCGTAGGATTCGATATCAATGGGCTCTTGAACACAGAAATTGGGCAGAAGAACAATGGCGTTTCGTGTGCTTTTCTGATGAGTCTCGTTTTGGTATGAGACCGGATACAAGACGTATACGACACTGGAGAACCCCTGGACGCCAACAGCGATTAAAATCCTGCCAGGAAGTCCATCCTTATAGTGGTGGAACCATCATGGTATGGGCGGGTATTTGGATCGGCGGAAGAACTGAGTTGATTTGGATCAGAGGCAACCTCAACGCTCAAATTTATGCTGAGACGATTGTATCAGACGTCATCGTTCCTCTACAAGTGCAAATCGGTCCCTTATTTCAGTTAATGCATGATAATGCACGACCGCACACCGCAAGAGTTGTAAGACAGACTCTCGCCGCAGCTAACATCAATGTCCTGCCCTGGCCTGCTCAGTCGCCAGACTTGAACCCGATTGAGCATGCATGGGATATGCTACAGAGAAGAGCTCTGCCGAATATGGAGGGTATCCAGTCGCAAGAAGACCTTTTTTTGTTGTTGCAACGAACATGGGCGGCCATTCCACAGCGTGATTTGGATGAACTCATTTTGAGTATGCCAAACCGATGTTCTTGTGTTGTTAGTGTTCGCGGTAGAAACACGGATTATTAATTGTTTAAGTTACCCAATAAAATTTTAAAGAAAACTGTTATTTCAGTCTTTTTTTCGAACTTTTGTGTTAGTGGTTCAAATGTCAAAAATCCCTTTATTAGGAAAATGGCAAATTTCTTTATTAATGCAAAGGTGACTTGGTTTATCGTTACTGTGACAAACGAAAACACTTTATTTGATGAATCCTTAAAGAAAATTTTAATTAATATCAATCAGGAGAAAAGTTATTGCAAAAATATATGTTGATCCCTAGACACTTTTGATGTGTGTATATGAATATCAGTATAACTACTGAAGTTCATTACTCGGACAAATATGAACCGATTTCGATGATTCTTTTTTTATTCAAGTGAGGAAACTACTATGAATCATCATAGTACAAATTTCATTACGACCAGATGAATAGTTTCTGGAGAAATATGAAATATGTAAAACTATGGAGACGATAATGTGACCATAACCTACCTAGATCATTTTACTGTCTTCGATGGTTCAATTTTTATGTATGAAAATATCACTAAAAAGTATAAAATAGAAAATTTAAAAAAAAATGAACCTACTTCAACCGAAAAAGATACGATACGCACGAAGATACGTCACCAAAGCAACACAAATGCTTTAAAAATTATGAAGGTTCTTCAAGTGCCGTGGAAACAGAAATAATTGTAGAAGGATTTAAAGCGTCGATCTCAATGTATGGCATCATCTATGAGCAAATGATAAGAGACGGAGACGGACTTCTGTTGCACTTACGCTGCAATCCTCAAAGCCCTATGAGTCTGAAAATGTAACTGTAGATAAAATTGAATGTCGGAATCATATATTGCGTAACTTTTGCAAAAAACGTACGTGCTAGTACATATTTTGTTTCTGTTGTCAGACACAACAGACACAAAATATGTTCTAGCACACCTTAAAATGCTTACTAATGTCAAAATGTTGACGATGAGGAAATCAATTGTACAATGTATTAAACACCATAAAACTTCTGAAAGTCCTCGCAATGTAGCAATATCAAGTCTTCACATTGATATTATAAACTGCGTAGCACATGCTTTCGGCGACTATAGAATGTGCCAAGAGTATTATTGTACCAAGGATAAAATCACAACGAAGAGCTCACAAAGATCTAGAATTCAACATTCATATTCAGGACTAGCTGACCCACGCAGCTCCGCCCGCGCTGTGTTTACGTTTACTAAACTTTCAATAATATACATTCGCATAGAATACAAAACCTCCTTTTTTAAAGTCGGTTAAAAACTTGGACCCACTTTGTACTTGCGCTCCAAAGTACGGAAACGTTTAGTTCAAATGGCGTTAAACGGTCACCCATCTATTTAATGACCTTAGCTAACGTTGCTTAACCTGATCGATTTCCAAAAATTGTTTACAACTGTCTATGAGTGTTCCCTAACAAATATTTATCATAATTATAAAGAAAAAATGATAAAATCGGACCAAGCGTATAACCAAGTACCCATTTTGACTTTAATCCTCTCTCCCAAAAGAACCGTGCTAGATTACGGGATAATAAGTATCCTATGTCCTACCTCGTAGTAAGATCTCAAATCATGCCAAGTTTCGTTTCAATCCATCTAGTAGTTTCGGCGTGATGCTCAGCCGAGATACAGACAGACAGACAGACAGACAGACAAAAATTTAAAAAATTAAATTTTCGGCCTCAGTATCGGTTATAGAATGCCCTCCAAATATAATTTTCAAAATATCTTCAATGTACAGAATTGGACCTGTTACAGTTTTATTATAAGTATAGATAAACGCGATTGTTTCAAACGTTGCTGCAAAATCACGCAGCTTAGTCGAAGAAGTGTTTTAATAGTATCATTGCCAAGTTTTTTGGTGGAAAACGAACAAATTTTGCTCTGAAAGGAGGTTACCAAGGGAAGTGCTCAGCCGCTGTTGTTTCTTTTAACTGCAAATCCGCACTTTCAGCAATACAAAAAGCTTTTTTAAATAAAAGTGCTAAAGATAGAGTTAAGGTAATTGAAAGAAGGAGGGCACAAAGACGGAAGTTAAAGTTAGACCACCCGTTGAATTATAATTAATTTTACGGATTATATCGCGGTTTATTTATGGGCGGGCGGACTGAGGTGGTAGCTGTCCATACGTCATAGTTGTCTTAGGGTACCTTCAGGTTTAATTAAAATCTAATTATTGTTGTTAGTCCGATCTACGCAGAAAGAGTTTACAGTATCTTGAGGTCTTGCAGTGGAATGTTTGTCTTTGAATTTGATTATATTTATCACGGGATCCCAAGCTGGTAGTAGCACCCAGCCATCTTCTCTATTGAAATTTGGATGTTTTTTAATATCAATAGCCTCACGAATCATCCTTGGCAGGAATCCCTGTTCTTTAACTAGGATTTCGGGTTTGTTAAATCTAATATAATGGCGGGTGCGATCCTGAACATGCTCACAGAGTGCAGAGCTCGTATAGCGTCGATGTTTAACGTCAGCTATATGTTCTTTTACACGGGTTTTTACTGATCGCTTTGTTTGCCCGATGTATGAGAGCCCACAATCACAGTCCAGTTTGTATACTCCTTAATTTTGTAGAGGTACATGGCACTTGACTGATGGTAAAAACTGACTAATCTTCTTTGGTGGCTTGAAAAATGTTTTAATTGCGCCTTTTGAGGTAGAGACCATGGGGCCTTGGTCTCATGAGACGCACGGTTTGGTGAAAGAAATTTCATCCAAACTTATCGAAGTCTCAGGAGACCACCGGGCTGGTAGCTTTTTCTGCCAACGTATAAGCTTGGCTATAAAAAGGGATAGTGCCGCCAGTCTTTTAGGTACCCTACCCTCCTAGTGCGGTGATTTTGAGGAAGTTTTTTACCTAGTTTAAGTGTACATGTTTGTAAATAAACTGTAAATATTTAGTTTCAATAAATCTTTATTATTGAAGCTCGCTTTAAGATATTATCCCGTGATAAATATAATCAAATTCAAACACAAGCATTCCACTGCAAGACCTCAAGATACTGTAAGCTCTTTCTGCGTAGATCGGACTAACAATAATAATTAAAAGACCTGAGTGTACCCGAAGACAACTATGATGTATGGACAGCTACCACCTCAGTCCGCCCGTTACCATGAAAGTTGTAAAGTATCCGAAACGTCGGGTAATTAAAATCATAAACCACGATATAATCCGTAAAATTAGTTTAATTTCAATGTGTAGTATTCGCGTAAATATCAGAAATCATTATTAGACCACCCAGTAAAAACGAATCGAAAATTAAAAGAACTTAATCAGAAGCATCATGACTATGGTCCAGCGAGCTCAGTCTCCACTGCAATTAAAGAAAGCAGAAGAAGAGTTCTTAAATAATTTAAAAATGCTCACTTCTACTAAGAACATGTAAATGTTGTAGACTCCCCAGCCTTACCATCACATGAACCACAAATGGAAAATGTTAAATCTGTGGAGTCCATAGCCCTATCATCTCCTGATCCACAATCATATTTGCAACAGGGTCCAAAGACACGAGAAATAAATTATGAAGAATTTTGAGATTATACAGGTTTTGAGGTTCGCGCGTTGTACAAAGGAAGTGAAAATCACTCTTTTTAAAGCTTATTGCCAGACATTTTACACGTGCAGCCTATGGGTCGACTGTACTCAGGGAACACTCAGTGCCCTTCGTGTTCAATATAATAATATGTTTAGGATGCTGTTGGGACTGCCGAGATACTGTAGCGCATCAGGAATGTTTGCCGAAGCACGCACGGATGGCTTTCATGCCATCCTTAGAAAAAGGGCTGCTTCGATGCTCCACCGTGTCCGAAACAGTTCCAACAGTCTTCTAAAGGTGTGGGCAGACAGGTTCGACTGTCCAATGTTGAGACATTGGATCTCACTCCATGTCTAGTTTATTGTTATTTATTTTGTATATTGCCTACTAACATAGATTGTAAGTGCATAATAACAAATTATGAATCTTAGTTATTTGAAATAAATTGTTTATTATTATTATTATTATTAATAATATTTTAAAAATATATTATTATGTATAAAATATATTTTTATGCCCTTAATGATATTATTCGCAGGGGGCTTGTCACTGCCGGTGTCCCTGCCGTACTGGAACCAGTCGGCATTACACGAGATGACGGCAAGAGGCCTGATGGTGTCACTTTAATACCATGGCAACATGGTAAGCCGCTGGTGTGGGATGCGACATGTGTCGACACACTTGCTGCGTCCCACACCCCGGCAACTTGCAGGGCGGCTGGAGGGGCTGCGGCGACCGCTAGTGATGCAAAGCGACGCAAGTATGCAGCTCTAGGTTCGAGCTATATATTTGCGCCCTTTGCGGTGGAGACCATGGGACCTTGGTCTCATGAGACGCACGCTTTGGTAAAAGAAATTTCATCCAAACTTATCGAAGTCTCAGGAGACCGCCGGGCTGGTAGCTTTTTCTGCCAACGTATAAGCTTGGCCATACAAAGGGGTAATGCCGCCAGTCTTTTAGGTACCCTTCCCTCCCAGTGCGGCGACAACTTCGAGGAAGTTTTTTACCTAGTTTAAGTGTACATATTTGTAAATAAACTGTAAATATTTTGTTTCAATAAATAAGTATAGATAGATATGTACAAAATATATAATTTGTTTAATTTGATACCCTTTATTCTATTTCTGTCAAAGTTACTTACAATCACAAAACCAATAGCCTTGAAATAAAAAACATTGCAAATCTTCTCCGGTGGATAGTTAGTCTATAAAGTTAAGCTTCCATAATAAAAATAATTATGAAAAAAATATGATAACATAACAATAATTGGTGTTTATTATATTTTAATAATTATTTTCAAAATTGAAAAAATAAATGGATACCAAAATACATGAATAATAATTCAAAAATTTAAACAGATACATATATAAACTAAACACAAATAGAAAGATTACTTCATCCATTTACGAAACTCTAATTTATCACTAGTAATAAACGAAATTTGATCATAAAAAATGTATATCTAAATTGAAATAAAATTATCCTACTGCTTATTGCTATACTGTGTCGCTGGCGGGGTGATACGAGTTCACTGCCGCGGCGTACGCGTGAAGTGTTGCGCGCGCAGCCCGGGACAGCGCTAAATGCCTACTTTTACAGGAATACCTGGCCTTAAGTAATAAACATAAGTCCAGTTTTTGTAATTCGCAACGTACATGTTTACATTGCAATCAACGCCACCATTCCTTATTACATTTTACAATTAAATATGAAGCGCAAGCTAGCTCGAAGTTAGATCAAAAACCGGTTTCCCAGCCGGCCGTCTCGGGTATTCGTAATGCTCACTGTAATTTAACCTCTAATCCTTCTACGAATAAGATCGAAATTAATCCGCAGTCCAACTCGGGTGATAGTGTATGCACTCAGGGCTTGGAGTCTACTACGGTCTTGTCGTCGTTTAGTATTACAAACCTTAACAATGATATTAATCACACTCAAACCGCTGCTTTATTAGCGACCGCAAAAATAAAAGTAATAAATAATTATGGACGTGAATATTATGTAAGATGTTTAATAGATCCAGGGTCACAGAGTGACTATATTTCGCTTGATTGTTGCAAACGTTTATCTTTACCCATATCGGGAAAAAACCGCTTTACCGAAGTTCATGGCATTGGTGGTTCATCGCAAAAAATATTAGGCGTTACTCACGTTAAATTCACATCTCGCTTCGATAATGAATTCGTATATGAAGTCGAACCGTTAGTAGTGCCTCACATTACCGGGAAATTACCGGACGTTAAGATTGATTTAAATAAGATTAATTATATATCTTCGATACGATTATCTGATGACCAGTTCTTTGTACCTGGGGAAATTTCCTTACTTTTGGGGGTAAATACCTATTGTAAAATATTACTGTCAAATAAAATAATTACGCCGCACGCGCCTATGGCGCTAGAAACAACGCTAGGTTATGTAATAATGGGCGACGCTTATGTGGAGTCCCCTACTCATAAATCGCATTCTTTTCATTTAATTAATCAAGAACCGCTTAATGAGATGCTTCAAAAATTTTGGATAATGGAAGAATTGCCTTCTACCAAGTATATCAGTCCGCAAGATAATGAGTGTGAAAATATTTTTACCTCTAATACCGCTCGCAATCCTGATGGCAGTTACGTTGTCGCTTTGCCATTTAAGGATCCGCCAGAAAAATTAGGTAATTCGCTTCAAATCGCTGAAAAAAGATTTTCTCTTCTTGAAAGAAGATTTAGTAGAAATCCTGAACTTCGCGCGCGTTACAATGACGTCATTAGGGAATATTTAGATAAAGGGTTCTTAACACTTGTTCCGCAAGAAATGATAAGGTTTGATGTGCCTTGTTTTTACTTACCTCACCACCCGGTTATTCGGGAGGATAAATCATCCACACCGCTCCGTGTAGTAATAGACGGCAGTTGTAAGTCGGATAACGGTTTATCACTTAATGATATTTTGCATACCGGTGAAAACTTACAAACTGATATTTTCAATATTTTACTCAATGTACGAATATATTCTATTGCTTTTTTCGCTGATGTTCGTAAAATGTATTTTTGCATACATGTACAAGATTCGCACCGCAAGTTCCAACGAATTTTATTTCGCTTTTCTGATGACGAACCCTTGCAAACGTATGAATTTACTCGTGTCACTTTTGGTCTTCGTTCCTCACCTTTTCTCTCTCTTCGCGTCATGCGTGAGTTAGCAAAAGATGAAGGAGCTAACTATCCTCTCGCAGCTAGTCTTATTGAAAGACAGCTCGATATATACATGGATGACCTTGCTTCCACAGCTTCAACGCTAGATGAAGCTGTAGCGACAGCAACACAATTAATCCAACTTTTCAAAGCCGGTGGTTTTGATCTAGTTAAATGGACGAGTAATTCCCACGAATTGTTGGAACACATACCCGCAAGTCATCGTCAACAAGAATATATTTCTTTTAACGATAATGACACTCATAAGATTTTAGGCCTTCGCTGGCATCCCGCTACTGATAATTTTACTTTTACTGTATCTCAACCGCCCGCTATTTGTACAAAGCGTTCTATGCTATCCGCTACCGCACAACTTTATGATGTATTGGGTCTTGTCGGTCCCATAACGCTATTCGCTAAATTATTAATTAAACAATTATGGCTCCTCAAAATTGATTGGGACGAGTCTCCGCCTTCTTCTGTTGTCAAGTTGTGGCAACAATATATTTCAGAGTTACCGCTAATCTCGGGTCTTCAATTCCCGCGTCATATGGGTATTAAGGACTCTTCTGTCGTTTCGCTAATCGCTTTCGCTGATGCTAGCGAAAAAGGTTTTGGCTGCGTTATATACCTTCACGTAGCTAATGAAGGCTCTCCCCCTATAGTCACGTTAGTTTGTTCAAAATCCCGCGTTTCTCCGGTAAATACCGTGACTTTAGCGAGACTTGAACTTTGCGCCTTAACACTGCTCGCTAAGTTAGTGCGTTCAGTGGTCAATACATCAATACATCTGACTCTGAAGTCGCTCTGTGCTGGGTTCACTCTTCCCCACACAGATTTAATACTTTCGTCGCCAATAGAATTTCGCAATGTCAATCTTTATTGCCAAGTGATCATTTTTATCACGTCGCAGGAGTAGAAAACCCCGCGGATTGTGTATCTCGCGGGCTGCTTCCCTCACGCTTAATAGAGAATAATCTCTGGTTCCAAGGCCCATCTTGGATGTCTTTTCCTATTAGTGAATGGCCAATTCAGCAATTTTCACCGCAAAGCTCATGTTTACCTGAAGAAAAAACATTATCTCACGTCGCTCGCGACGCCGCCGCCGCGCAAACTGAGCATCTACTTCTTACATTAAGTTATAGAGTATCCTCGTGGAATAAGTTACTTCGCACTGTAGTGTATGTGTTAAGATTTCTAAGAAAATTGCCCCGCAATAATGTAATAACCGCGCAATATTTAGACGCTGCTGAACTTGTTATAATTAAGGCCGTCCAACACGCTTCATTCGCTGATGATATCAAACTTATAGAAAAGGGAAAAGGTTGTTCATCAGCTCTCCGCAAATTAACGCCATACATGAATGACGGCATTCTATATGTCGGAGGTCGGTTAGATAACGCATCATTAGAAAAATTACATAAACATCCAATATTGTTGCCGAAAAATGGTCACATAATTAATTTGATAATTGACTTTTATCATAAGAAAAATTTTCACGCCGGTCCGCAACTACTACTCTCAATACTGAGACAACGTTTTTGGATTTTATCCGCCCGCCGTATTGTTCGTTCCCGCATACATAAATGTAACGCATGTTTTAGGTTAAAACCAAAAGCTACTTTTCCTATGATGTCCGCTTTGCCGTCGTGCCGTGTAGAACCTTGTAAAGCTTTTACGCATACGGGCGTAGACTACGCTGGACCGTTGTATATAACTCATACTAGAAGACGAGGTGTCCGTAGTCAAAAGGCATACTTATGCATTTTTGTATGCCTAGTAACCAAGGCAGTTATCTTGAGCTTGCTTCTGATTTAACCTCAGCTACCTTTTTAGACGCTTTTAAAAGATTTTTATCGCGTAGAGGTCCTTGTAAGTATCTCTACAGCGATAACGGTACGAATTTTGTTGCTTCGCGTTCCTATCTAAACGAACTTCATGAATTTCTTAAATCCGACGATTACTACAAAACTTTTAGTAGCGAATTAGCGGAAAGCCGTATAATTTGGAAGATGAATCCACCAAATGCACCGCATTTTGGCGGAATTTGGGAGTCCCATATAAAGTCTGTTAAAGGCCATTTATTTCGCGTAATAGGTAAACAAATATTAACATATGAAGAGATGGTTACGGTGTTGAATGGTATTGAATCAGTTTTGAACTCGCGACCCTTATATTTGTTGAGCACTGATCCGTCAGAACCGTCCGCTTTGACACCTGCCCATTTTATACATACCGCTCCGCTGGAATGTTTACCCGCTCCTACGTTAGAAAATGATCGCATGACTCTTCAAACGCGCTTTTCGTTAATGGACTCATTAGTCCAATCGTTTTGGAAGAGATTCCGCACTGAATATTTACATAATCTGCAGTCGCGAGAAAAGTGGAACACACCTGCAAATCCTGTAACTGTAGGTACAGTAGTTCTCATCATTGTAGACAACTGTCCGACATTACGTTGGCCACTTGGGGTTATCACTAAATTGTTTCCCGGCAAAGACGGTGTAATTCGAGTTGCTGAAGTGAAAACCAAAAGTGGCATCCTGCAGCGTCCTGTAGTGCGACTTTGTCCGCTACCAACGCAGCAGTTTTCTTTATGTTATCGCTACTTTAAGTTACAATTATTATTGATATAAGCACTGTCCTTCGCTCTAGTTTTTGTCCTTATGACTTAGTTTATATTCCGCATTATTAGATTATATTACCGCACGCATACACCTAATTTAATGGTGATGTTCTTATATATGTTTTCCCCCTTTTTGGGTTTATTTTTATTTTGTTTTTGAGGTTACCTCAAAGCCGGGAGGTTGTTTGGTATTTAAATTAATCATGCATTTCTGAACGCTCTCTTGTGACGTAAATGACGTATTTCCAAATCAACCAATCCCGTTCTTCCTTGAGTAGCATATATCCGCTTAGTAACCCTCTAACCACGATCCTAACAGCACACCGCCGCCGCGAGAGTGCTTCTATTGCCTATAATTGTGAATTTTTGTGTCGACACATTGTGCCTGGTACCAGCTAATCATCAGGTGAGTGGTGCTCGCTGTTCCCTACATTTTTCCTTGTCTGATTACCTGCGTTTTACAGCGTCGAGTAGCGTTCAATACCTACTAATTAATACACCTAATACAGTCCACACTTAAAAATATAAAAACCGCTATTTCTTGGCTTCTAGCCATATTTTAAACCCGCCAGTACAAGTGAAAAAATAAAAATAAAAAACGATTTATTGACCACCTTCCTGCTCCATCATTAGACTCTTATCACCATCATTCTACCAACAACTCTTACTGCCGCACTTACAGACATCAAATAACTTTAATCGCAAGTATGTCAATTTTTGTAATCTATTTACTTCGACACTCCGAGTCTCTTATGATTATCTTTTAATATTAATTACGAGATTATTGATATATTTACTCACTATCCGCATATGAAGTGTTATTTGGCTTCTAAAGTCGAAATAATCCATTTACAAAATATGACTTAATCACAATTAACTATAATTGACGTTTGTAGGTGCGGCCGTTAGAGATCTATCTAACGAGTCCAAATTCGGTAGGTCTACGTCTATTGGTGCAGTGTTCCTGTGACTACCTTCCTGCTCTATCATCAGACCCTGATTACCATCTTTTTACCAACTACTCGTCTAGCCCTATCTAACGAATCCAAATTCGTTGGGTCTAAGTAGACCACCTTCCTGTTCCATCATCAGACCCTGGTGAATGTTACTACATATGAACCAAATTTGATGTCTATCGGACGAACGGATCTAATGAAAAATGTTTTTTGAAGACGTTGATCCCCATGATGATGAAGATTATGGCAACTCCTCCCTTCTAAGGGGGAGGCCTTTGTTGAGAAGTGGAAGTCTTCTGGCTACTGTCCACTAGATACGTAAGTATTCCTACCTTGACTAGGAAATAAGCTGATGGTCTTCAAGATTTTCATAAAACAAAGCTAAGAAACATCTCAATTAAACTAGCTTTGAAATAAAAAAAAAACAGCATTCAAATCCGTAGCTACGATTCCATAGACAAACTTATAACACCCCTTTGGTTGGGGTTTAAAAATAGACATACCTCAGTTTCTTGCTCGAATCCACGGTTACAGAGTGGACAACAGCTGTTTTCCTTCAACTGTTTTTCATACTTGCTGATAAGAAACATGGATGCCTGAAGGCCACTGTGATCATCCTGTAATATGTACACAAAATTACAATTTCTCCTACATACGTGTATCCACAGCAGTGAAATTTAAAACTAATTTTAATACAGTTCACTTTTAATTTTGATCCGTCGGCGGTCGACGCGTGATCGCGCTTATGCGATTCGCGTGTTAGGATGGTGCGGATCGGAATCATCGGCCGTTGAGAGCTCAACTTTTAGCGAACTTTATGGTAACCCATATATTAACCAGCCACCCTTGAACGCAAGCAAAAAATGTTAGCTATTTTGTTTATAATTCAAATACGTTATACAAGTACAATCGCATCCTGCAGTTAACTAACATACATTTTTTTTCTGGCTGCAATACGGGTAACCAGTACTGGTAACCGATTGCCAAAGAGAGTAAGACTGTTATTATTAGACTTGATGGCATGTCGATAGAACTATGATATATGGTCGGAGGTCTATCACTTCAATTATGCAAACCTTGAGCATCCCTAAGCTGAAGTGTTAAATAATAATAAATAGTTTTAATTTATTTTCTAATAACTCTAATATGTTCACACAACTGATTTGCATTTTGCCTTAATAGTCGTGAGAACCTAGAAATGGCTCTCTGTTATCTCTTCTGTTTGTTATAGCTGTAGGTTTTTCTTTATAATAAATAAATAATTGGAAAAGTAAAAATAAAAACATAACCTTGATAAAATCAGACTTTTGTTTAGATGTATGGTCACGGTCACAAATGCTTGACCAGTTTTCAAACAAAAGCGTTGGTACGACCAACGTTATGTGCGTTTACACCGCCCATACGTGTTTTGGGCAGGCTCGTGCCATTGATTAAAGGTGATATACCATTAACGTCTCTCACTGTACACAACAATTAAGATCTTTGACCACACAGAGAAATATTATTATACCTGTAGGTTCTTAACAGTTGTGTTAATTTTGCTGAGTGTGCTATCATATGACTGTGTACCGCAAGCCTGGTACATCTTATCCTCAGCCTTCGTGAGTTCAGCGCGACGTTCATTCACTGTATCGCGAACATGTTTCCTCTCTGCTTCCAGTTTGGTTATCTAAAAAGATAAATTCAACATTTAATATTTATGTGGATGTAATAATTATCCACAAAGGATACAACTTTACAAGCAATTGATATTGATGTAACAGGCATGAGACTGCAACACAATACCAATGAAACTGTGGTTTTGAAACTGTGGTTTTGAATATTAGAACAGATTGCACTGATTCCAAAAATGAATCTCATTTTCATAATAATAGAGTGATTTTCATGCTTTTTAAACAAATAAATTACTAAAATACAGCTAATCGCCATTTTGTAATAAACAATCAGGGGAATGACGTCGTCCCGGTATAAACAAACAACTGTCAAACTGTCATTTCAATTTGTTCTTTTTTATAATGATTCACTTTTACCTACAGACAGACGTTTATTTATACCATATTTATACCGTGTTGACGTCACAAAATGGCGCCATGCACCAGCCTTCGTTTTGGAACGAAATCATAACTTTAATTTAAAAATGGAAAATATCACTATTAATTGTAAATTTAATACAAAAATATGATTATTTTTGGCAATAATAGACATAGGCAAGTATAGTAAAGAGTATTTTTTCAAAATTAGTCATCATGCCTATTTCAAAGAGTATAAACTAATTTATTTTTGTATGAACTACAAAATCCATAAATAAATAAAATAAGATATATATTTAAGAACTTACTTCAGTTTGCTTCCCCTTCAAGGTTTTCTTAATTGCGTTAACTTCGCTATTAACTTTGTGTTCTAATTTCTTTATTGTTACTGCAAAATCCTTTTCCGGCATTTCACCTAATAATTCGGTCAAAGCCGAACGATGCTTATTCTTCAGTGTCGTCAGTTGTTTGTCTTTTTGTTGAAAAGACTCTTCGACCAGATCACGCTCCTTCAGTTTGGCACTTTGCTTCTGTAGTTTTTTCACCTGAAGATAAAAATCGAGTAATGGAAATCTGACGCAGTATGTACTGATTAGGCTTAGCCGCGGTAGGGTATGGGGGTTTAGGAAGATTTTCAATATTATACCTTATCATCTATTTCTTCTAGCTCATTTTCATACTTCTCAGTTTCTTTTTCATGTTCATTGATTTGTTGTTGCAACTCTTCTATATTGACTTCCTTGGCGACTTCTTCATAATGTCTGTAATTTAAGATTGTGAGATGATGCAGTGTAAGTGACTGTTTCTTTAAGATTTTTAGAATATTTGGATGTAGGTATAATGCAAAAAAGATCCAAACTATCTTGTTTTAAACAAACATAAACATATTTAACAACAAACTTAAAACTTTTACAAAATAACAATATTTGTTTGACTTTTTTTATTCACACTGCAGCCTTTAAACAGCTGTACTGCACTGCCGCTCGTCATCAGAATTCTCTTGAGCCTTAATTTCACCAGCTACAGTGCCCTTTACACCGGAACAGCAATACGCGCTGCTGTTTAGCTGCATATTATTTGATACTGTTATAGTACCTACCTGCATAAGGGATCAACCCACTTTTTTCTAGGTGGTAGATATTACACGAAAATAAGAGAGTTTTCATGTCTTAGTGGAAAGATTAAGAAATCTTAAAGAAACAGAAAGGATTAAATTAAGCATTATGCAAATCTCAGACTGTTTGTCCAGGGTGCCCCTAGTGAACATATTATTTCGCCATTCGAAGGGGCTCTTTGACGCGTCCAGTTTTGTTGTTTAAAGTCATAAGTTCGGTACAATTTTTTTCATTTGTAAAGCTATCGAAAAGCAACAAATTGTATATGCTTTATTTATTGTTATTATTATTACTATTTGTTTGTACGTACTCTTCAGCAGCTTTAAATTTTGCCTCTGCGTTCTCTAGCTGTACTTTAGATTCGTTGGCAGACGAAATACTTCTCTCTAATTTTGTCACCTCATTCTTATTCTTCTGTATTTCTTTTTCTTTATTAGTGATTTGTTGTTTGTGACGACTCTGTAGAAATTAAGAGCAATTGTATACTCAATACAGTGTAGCTAAACACTTAATCTTATTACAAAGATATTTCGGCTTTGCTTTTATATCAATCGCACCATATGTTTCCACCACTTTGATTTCTATGAGCCAAGACTACCAATGAAGACCTCAGCCCGGCTAAATTGTGAACCTTACTTCATAAACAAGAAACGTATGCATAAAGTGGTTGCACAAGTGCTAAATTTAACAAACCTAAATATAGATATAGGAAAGTATGTTCGAATTATTGGATGCAATATTAAAAATCTCAGGAGCACCACATTTTTATTCTTTTGTCTGATCAATGTCCTAGAGTCAACACACCATTCTCCTTATCAATCAGGGCCCAGAATGATGAAAAGAGATGTGCGTTGATTGGTGCCTAAGACCTACCAAATTATTTGTTAGCGTTTAGTAGAAATAAAACTACTTGTATTTGTACTTCTTTATTACGTTTTTGTTAACCATGAGCAGTTACACTACTCTACCGCTTTTTACCCGAAACGTAAGTATAGCGTCCTTTACATCGGAACAAAGCGATTTATACACATTACTACTTGGCAGCAGATTATCTTACACTGTGAAGGTACCTGCCTGGATAAGGACTGCCTTGCAAAAGGGACTTATCATCTAAAGCCGGCTCTACACTCGCGGCGCGAACGGCCGCGAAAGCCCGCGACAACTGCGAATCACGAGTGTAGATATTGTTCATGCCTTCTCGTTCGGGCTTCGCATCGTTCCCCGATCAGTGTCGGTTTTTTGACCCGCGACAAAGGGTTTGCGGCACGCGAACGTGAACGCATCCACACTCGCAGTTTTCCGCAGAAGCGTACAAGACATCGTAGGGAGTAGTTATACGTGCGTTGGTGATTGACCTAAATATAAATGTCATCCACCAACGTCTTCTTCTCCATCTTTTTTTTGTGTGCTTCTTAACTTTAACACAAAGGTAATTATAATACGCAATGGCAAGCAGTGACACAGTAGCAGCAGAAATCACGTCATCGTCCATCATAGTCGCGAACAAGACTGTGAAACTTTGCGAACGTGGAGGGACACAGTTCTCGCGCGGATCACGGCGTTTATTCAGGGCGCGACGTCACACGCGAGTGTAGAGCCGGCTTTATGTTAAAGTTTCCAAAAAAAACATTATTTTCTCTTGTGACTGTACTTGTTTGTGCACAAAAATTATGTGACAGCCAGATCAATCTGCCTTTTACAATATAGAGAAAAATCTTTTTCAACTTATATGATACATACCAAAGCATCACGGCACTCGTCAACCAGTACTTGCTTTTCCTTTTCTTCGGCATCTCCTAAAGCTCTTTGCTCACTCAGTCCCTTTTTTAGACTTTTTATTTTCTCCGTTATTTCAGTCACAGCCTTATCAGCCTCTTCCTTGTTTTCCACTTTTGTGATACCTTCAATATCTATAAAAGATATGTTTATATTCGATTTTATTATTTCCATCAATCTATTGTTACTAATCTAGTAGATAAGTAATAGAGATCATGAACAAATATTACTCCAAAATGTGGGCCTGGTTTATGCATAAGCATTGAAATATTAAAATTTAAACGCATTTAAAAATAAACTTTATCACTATAAAAATATGGTTTAAAATTAAAAAAAATTCAGACAATACTTTGTGTACTTATTTTTGCGGCAATCTATAAAAATTTTTTTTTTTTCAACTTAATCAATGTTATGTGTAGGGTAACCAATGTATTAGGTGGGAAATTATAATAATAAAAAAATGTATATACTGCTTAAGAAGTATTTAGGATATTATTGACATTCTTTGTGCCTCACCTGCTACTTTCGTGACATCTAGCAACATTTCATTTCTCTTGACAATCCTCTTCTCATTTTGACTTTCCAACAGAGCTAACTTTTGTAGTTTCGTATTATTCGAGTCGTTGTCATTAGCAGTCTTTTCTTCTTCTTTATTGAACATGGAAATTTTCTTGTATGACTCATCAAGCTCTTTTTTCTTGGCAATTGCGGTTGTTTCATAGTTGGCTGTAATCACAAATTGAGTTATGATATCATTGTTTAAAAAAACGATCTTAAATAGACACTATGCGTTACTAGATTTCAACAAGTTATTCAGATTTAGCAAAAATGTTCATCTAAGAGGTCATTGCCTCAAACTGTCTACCAGGTTTTCGAAAAATAGCCCTCATAAAAATTTCCTAAGTAACATAGTGGTTAAAGCTTGGAACAACCTCCCAGAAGAACTTGTCACATCAGTCAACACCAACCAATTTAAAAAGCGGCTTGACTTATATATTAGCAACCGCAACAGTACAACTTAGTAGAGACGAACAGGATACAGGCTATTATCAGTCGTTCCAACTGCTTGCCTGTTAATTAATAATAATAATAATATCAGTCAGACATCATCATCAGCAGCCGAAAGACGTCCACAGCAGAACCAAGGCCTCCCCTTAGAAGGGAGGGGTTGCCATAATACCCACGCTTGGTAGGCAGCTTGGGGATCGCAGGTGGTAGGTAATTCGATAGACACTGCTGCCCATCTTCTTGTTTTCCCTTAGTCGCCTCTTACGGACACCCAGGAGGAGATGGGACGGTGCTATTCTTACCTGGACACCTCCTGGGTGAATTAACAATTTATTCTAACTTCAAAAGTAGATGTGTTTACTCTTACTGCTTGCTCATAGTCCCTTAATGAATCATTAACTTTACAATAGGTACATTTTGTATTAAAATATACACTAAGTGATAATGGACTGTAAAAATGCCAGTCTATGTTGTTTTACTTTTTACTATTACATAAAAGTATTGACAAACATTAGCTTAAAATTCAGGATTTTATGACTTACTCAATTGCTGTTTTAATTCAGCCAAAGTGCCTTCAATTATGTTTTTGATTTCCTTTTTGAGATCTTCCTGCAGTGGGTACTTGTGTTTAAGACTATAATGATAAAAAGTATACATATTATTACATGGATAATATCTCATTACAACTTTACAAGGAATGGCACCACTTCTGCTTGAGGTATCTGCATATTTATTGAAGCAGTATCGGCATAAGATGGTCATCAGAAACTCCATCTATAGAAAATTAAGCTACTTTTAATTGCAAGGCTGTAACAAGTAATATTATGCCAAATAAACGCGTGCACGGCGTTCGGTTATTTGACGTGCGAAATGTGACGCACATTAGCGCATAAGCCGAAAAGAGTTTATACGCAAAGAAATGATACACTTAAAACTTTTTAGCGTATACCATCATATACATACTTTACTTTGACATCCTTAAGTTTAGAATTGTATGAATCTAATTTTTTTTCAAGTGATTTAATTGTCTGTATCTTTTCTTCGATTGGCTTCAACTCTGCAGCAATTTCTGACAGTTTTAGCTCAGCTTGTTCTATTCTTGTCTCCGTGTCTACTACATCTAATTTCTTTTTATCCAAATCCCGTTTTTGTTCTGATAAAGATGATACTTGGACATCTGAAATTACAATTATGGAAATAGTTTGTTTACAGGTTACAGGCACAAAATACTGAGAGTACAGAAGGCAAGCTCATGTCTGTACCTCGCTTTTCATACCTACGCTCAGGGGTCGCGCTAGGGTTATCAACCGTGGCTTATGCGAAAAAACTATCGTGATAGTGGCACTCGTGATAGTGGCACTCGTATCTAGTTTTTTGATTGATTGTTGACAATAAAACTGGAAGAACGGAAATAAAACTAATAATAACTAAAATAATTCGCTTGCACTACTCCGAGATATACCGAGCGCTGTCTATGTGTGCGTTGCTCGAACGCCCCTTGTATGAAGCTTGCCTTCTGTACTCAAAGTATTTTGTGTTACAGTGGAGTAGGTCCCATTATTAACTTCCAGTTTATCCAGAATTAAACTAACCATGTTGGAGACTTAAGAGTGCTAATTAGTATATCATGCAAGTATCACACTCAATTTAAGTGAGTAATATATATAAACTTATCTTGATTTGTTACAAAAATCTTTCATTGCATGACAACCCTGCCAGGATATTTTTTTTTTTTTTTTTATACAATCAAGGTGGCAAGCAAGTGTGCGGCCCGCCTGATGGTAAGCAGTCACCGCAGCCTATAGACGCTAGCAATACTAGAAGAATCACTAGCGCGTTGCCCACCCTTAAGACATTAGATATTAAGTCTTTGTGTCCAGTAATTTCACCAGCTACAGTGCCCTTCACGCCGGAACACAGCAATGCTTTCACATAGCTGCTTGGCGGCAGAATATCTGACACTACGGTGGTACCTACCTGGACGGTTCCTTGCACAAGGAACCTACCACCTAGTGGATATATATTTTAACCTACCTCAATCACCCCTAGCAATGTTTGACAGTCAATAAAGTGGAACAGGAAATGTAACAGGGAGTAAATGGAACAGTAACATGTTAGATGGCCCTGAATATTAAATATTTATTTTGACTTAAGTTGTTGAAGTGATTTCTTCCTTTTTAATTAAAACATCTATTCTCACCTAGTACTTTTATATCCGTGGCATATGATTTTCTGATCTTTTTAAGACGATCAAAACAGTTGCTGTACTTGTCTGAATCAAATATTTCATCAAAGCGTTCCTTAACTTTCTTCCCCTCATCTAAAGGCCAACTGCAGTCTTCTTGATGGCAGAATATTACTGAATTTAAAATTGCCTTTGACACACCTGTAATAAATAACAACCGTGACCTCTTGTATTTACACAGATAAATTACTTACCAAGGATAATTTATTCAAATGTGTTACCTACAGCAGTTATACCAACTTTTTGAACATAAACAGTTAAATTAAAAATAGAGCACAACATCAACATATAAATAAAAAAAGTTTATAAGAAAACCCCAGTATTTGGAAGCTCCTAAACCTGCTTGTGAAAGTAATTCTCTAAATTTTGGAAATAACTGCTTCCAATACAATTATGTATAGGTACCATGTTATTCTTTACAAGATCAAAAATTGAACAATAAATGAATGCTGGTATGATGGCTGACCTGTGGCCAGCCAAATAGAACCAGTAGGGTCGAATATGCCAATATACCAATAGCCTTTGTAATATTGTAAAAAAAATAAACAGGGTATACATGAGTAGTAAGCCAACCGACACATACAGTGCCTTTGTAGTTACTATTTAAAGTAATAATAATATACAATACCAAGCTGATCCTGTATTATTGAGTCTAATTCAGCACATTTCATGGATATCTCTTTTCTTTCTCCATTATCATTGAATGTCGCCAATAGAGAGTCTACTGTTCCAAACTTGGACTTCTTCTTCAACAGCTGCACTTTCATTGACCTTATCACTTCCATAGGCTTATCTTTTGCATTCGTAAACTGAAATAATACTGTTATTTTAATTCTGATTCCTTGAATTATCTAGTTTAATCATACCTCTATGCAAACAAAGATCAATATTCTAAGGACACATTATTTTTCTCTTGCTACTAGCATTTACAATCAGGACTTGCTATATCTACACATACATGTAGGCCAAAAAGTAATAGGTAACATTGATGAAGTGGTTACGCGGAATAGTTATTGTCCTCTAGAGGTTGTGAGAAAAAAAAACTAACCTAAAATAAAAAAAAAACGTACATATTTCATAAGGTTCGCAATGGTCATATAAAATACACTAGAAAGATAGCATAGAAGGCCAAAGCAGAGGGAGGTGATGAAGTTTAAAATGAAGCAGTACATTCATAAATTGTGCAGCCGGTAAGCCGCCTAACAAAATGACATCAAACCAAATATTGGCTTACCTTCAGTTTTACTTGTCCTAACACTTCTGTGGATCTATTAACTTTCGCGTCATGCACAAAACAATCGTTGTGACTTCCAGGCGGCATTTGGCCCGTGATGGCATACCGTAAACACTCGATAATAGTTGTTTTACCACATCCATTTTGTCCAAGAATCAGTGTCAACGGACTCTCAAACGAAATGCCCTGTTCATCTGGATCATCAGGTCCAAAACTTCGAATACCTCTAACCACCAGAGATTTAACTCCTGCCATAATTTATGTGATTGCTTTAGAAATAATTTTCTTTCGCGCCAATGACGAAATTAATCACGTTGAACAAACGCTAACGCCGCCAAACATTCTTTGACTTGACCACAGATTAGAGATGGGTCGGTCCGGACCGTAATAGTTCTCGGAACGATGTCCGCAACTGGAACGACATCGTTCCAATCCACGGTATAGTCTGAAGTCGTTCCGCATGTCCTTATCGGTGCGAGCTAAGCTAGAACTTCGGTCGGACCGATCTCACCGCACCGTAGACCACGAATTTATATTTACTTCCCGTAGACAGACATGACGTCTCCCGAAGTGGCCCGAACCTTCCCGACCGAGTCCGAACTCTGTGTCTAGTGTGTGTCACATTATTTTATCTATACATACAATGAATAATGTTACTTGTACAGTAGTATTTTAGGTCGACTCTTGAATCTGCCAAAATATCGCATATTCACCAGGAAATGTATTAAGTATTATTTTTACAAATAAAAATTTACATTGGCGATTGTGATCATAATATAACGCGTGTTACAAACAGTCTAGTTTTAGCGTCTCCTCTAGTGCGTAGTACATCTTAATAACTCAATACATTGATACCGTTGCGATTAAACATGAATAGTTCCAATAACAGACACGTATCTAAAGGCAACGCCTGGACTGAAGGACGCGGATGGAACTAGTTCCGCGAACATGGTTCCTGAACATAGTTCCCATAGAGAAAGGAATCGTTCCATGTGCAATCCGCTTCCGGACATGATTACCGCATGTCTACCACAGATTAGATACTAGTAGCTAGCTAGACTTGACAGAAAGAAAGAAAATAATAGTGTTGCCGTTGCCTATAATTATTTTTGCTTTATAAAAGGCTTCTTTAAAAAAACCGTAGACAGAATATAATACAGACATATACCAAGCGTGCCGCCGATAAGGACAGAAAAATATGTACATACTAAATTTAGAGTTGCCACGTAAGGGAAATTTTACCCTTTGTGTAAAGCAAATACGGAGGTTGTTGTAAATTATATTTTCTTTCCTAACCAAAAACCACTTTTCTGACACAACATTTACTTTTCTTACATTATATCGTCTTAATCTATGACAGTCTGCAAAAAGTACGAAAGTGATTGTTATAATAATGTCCTCCTAGCCGAAACGACCACAGCGGCCAATCTTTCACAAGATCAACCATGTACGCAGGAGATATTATAGTGCACAAGTGCTTGTGTAGACACAAGTGCACTCTCTCTTCCTTTATATAATAGGTACCTCTCATAATCCGATGGGACGGAAGACCGACACGACTGGGGAGAAGTTAAGCGCAGGACCGACTTTTTACATGCCCATCCGACGCATGTGTGGCGTATCTCGGATCACGGTTTCGGAACGCCAAAGGGGCTGTCAAAAAGATGACAGCGCGCTAGTATCTATGGCAGAGACATGTTCTAATTATTACGATTACTCCACTGTATCATAAGTTGTTCTCTCTCAATTTGATTATAAGTGTTTATTACCAAAGCTCGGTGTTTTAATTTGACGGACAGGAGTCGGGCATACGTCCTATCGCAAATCCCGACACATGGATCATCTTACTTTACAGACAATCAGGTCATCGGCCTGCATTGTCCTAGCCAGTAAGGAACAACTACTCAAATGTGTTGCCCTTCGCAGGATTCGAACCCACGACGGAGGCTACAGTGAATGTACACTTAATATCATATATGCTGTAGCTAAGGTCTATTCCTCATTGTTCACCTGGGTGATATCACGTGGTGATTAAAGTGGCTAAGAGCTGTAGATAATTATTAGCCTCATACAAAAAAGTTAAGAGATAAAAACAATAATATGCTATTTCCCAGAGAGGTAGGCAAAAATTGGCTTTCTTATAACTTAATATAATACATACTATGGCCATTTACCGGGTAAGTTTTAGTAAATTTCTCCAATATACAAATCTATAGTACTAGTATCTTAGGACAATCTACGCTTGACCAATGACCACCTGATCTCAATCTACGCAGATCCTTTAGTAAGGTAACCAGATAAATGATTACAAATACTTGTAAACTGTATAAATACATATTTAAATAGATAAATAACACCCAGACAATTGTTCGGAATCCTTCGGAATCGAACCCATGTCCTATTGGGCTGCGGCCAGGTCCCTCAGATCGTCGAACAGCCGTACATCGCCGCCATCCGCGGCATGTACTGTTTGACCCACCCGACCCGATGTCCGTCCTCCTGGACCATGACACAACACCAACACCAACACCGACAACGATGTCAAGAGTCGTAAACACATCAACACACAGACACCGGTCTCGCCGGCGAGGCCGAAGGGATCCGTACGCATGCGACCTCGACATGCATCCCCTCGCTGAGTTTCTTGCCGGTTCTTCTCAGCGGGGGCGCGTTGTGAACCGGTGGTAAACTCATTTTCTCTAAGCGGCAGCCCAAGCCGAGGCCGTGCCTCCCTGAGGTGCCCTTGTGCTAGTCGCTACCCAAACCTTTCTGGCTGGAGCGCTTTAAGCGCTCGCCCTCTTGTCCTGTGAAACAGTACTATTACTACAAAAAAAAAAGTGATGATCAATAAAGCAAAGTGACTATCAAGCTTCAGTTGTCCACCAAACTTTGATGTCTACTGAAAGTGTGTTTGGTATTTATTGGTGATTCAAGTTAGGCAATACCAAATGAATCATTTGATAGTTATTTAATAGTCACTTTGCTTTATTGATCATCACTTTAGTTGTCAAACGAGATAGGTACATATATAATAGGGGGGCAAATGAAACAAACTATTCAACGTCGGTACTATTTATTTATAATTCAGACAAATAAATAATAATAAATTTACCAATAAATTGTAACCAACAACATACATACATATATTTAAACAACATGCATATAGTAAAAGCACGATTAAATGTACAATGACCATTGTGCCTATAAATAACGAATGAATACGTCCTGCGCAGCCTTGGACGAATTACTTGAGCGCTTACGTTATTTCTGAATATTTAAGCATTCGGGAATAACTTTTAGCAACCTAATTAATTATTTTTGTTGCTGCTATCCACAGTATACAAATATCCATATTTTCAGGAAATCATAAAAATAAATTCGTAAAATCTGAGAAATTCTTCGATGCACCCAGCATGTGGGATCGTGTATGATGCACTTAATAATAATTTACCACTTATTTATGGTAGTCTCTCTTTTATACACTGGCAACACTGATAATGGCGATCAATAAACTGAAAATTTTAGGTTATGGATGAAAAACAAGAATTTATCGATCTTACACGTAACTTTCAAGTAAAATAGTAACTAATTTAGAGCAATAAGATCTAAATAAGTCGTTTACATGTATTAGTTTTTAAATGTAATCTCTAAATTGGCCATAATAATTCACGTTTACGTGTGAAACGATACTCCACTAATTTTACGTTCACTGTCACTTTTACAGCCTATAATACTGCACTGCACCATTCTTATAGGATTTCCACAACACACAGTAATGTCACAGTTAGTTTTTTATTGAATTTTAAGTTATTTATTTAATATTAAAACCACGATAAAATTGTCACGCAGCAAAGTGGGAGCAAACGTCAAATTTGTTTCGCACCCACGGCGCGGAAAAATCGAACACATGCTGAGGGACAAAAAATCATATACACTGTTTCTTTCAATCACACGTAACCTACATAAACGCATTCTTTTCTTGCGTGAATGAGAAAGAAAGTGTCCAGCCCTCTATTGTTTTCTTCCTCTAAGAAAAAAACATTGATTCGATTTATTTGATACCTACATCGATATTTTTTGTTGATAGTTCGACTTGATTTCGACAGTTCCTCTCCTCGCCATTATTATTTCGCGATTCATTGATTCAAAATATTAGGTATAAAATTGGAATCAAAGATAAAATAAAATATCATTTTATTCTAGATTTTATTTTTACAGAGAGATCCTAAAAAAATTGGAAAAAACAAGCTTCAAAAATCATTTCGTCTTACCAATATTGTTTCGTCGATATATCGGAACCTCAGAGAAAGTACCAAAGGAGTTAGTATCGCGTCGATTCCCCGAACAAATTTTTCGTGGCACTTTTGCGGGGTGCGGGAGGCGAAGTAAACACAACCAGATACACTTTCACGCATACCCACACTATAGTAAACTCGCAACACATTCAAAAATACACGCACACAAATAAAGAATGACCTGACCATATGACCAAAAATGTGGCAGAGGGGGTTAGCGCATCATGCTCTCCCCAGTGGTATCTCCTCTAAGATCGGAACCTTACAGAAAGATCGGAGGATTGGCATCGATATTGATAATTTTTTAAATATCGATATGTTTTATATCGATTTATTTTAGCCATTCTAAAACCATACGGGTTATCTGGATATAATATTTTAGGGGTATTTCTAGGGGTATTTTGAATACATAATATATTTTACCAACGAAAATAATTGTTAAAAATAACATCCAGTTCGCGATGATGTGATCGCAATAATGTAAATTTGAGCTTATTTTATTCATGGCTCTTTTAGAAGAGATCCATGGTTATAAAAATACTGAGATAATTAGGATCGGCAAATTAGGCACCACGCACGGGCCGGGCAGCTTGGTCATGATCATAGATAAACTTAGAGTAAGTACCAAAGGAGAGACCATGGAGAGACCATGACGCGCTAACCCCTCTGCTAAAATTTTGGTCATATGGTCAGGTTGTTTTATAAAAACTAGTTCACGGGCGATTTTTGTCCAGTCCGTGTATCAGGTCGTCATGCATTATACAGCTCCGTGAAAATGGATGTTTGAGCAATATTTGACTATTAAAATCCTGGTATATATCCAGGTATCGGGTATTAGGTACCATAAATCGGCGAGAGAATGGAGTTTCCTATCATTTGTAACTAGGAAATTCTAATAATTATGAATGATGTTTATTATAATGAAGTTATTGTTATAAAAATAGATTAATGTATCGAGAGTATCGTGATAAAACAATAATCTTCTTTTCTTATACATAAAAATCACGTATCACGGTGTTTGAGGTCGAAATCCTCCAAAATGGCTTGACTGATTTTTATGAGATTCTCTTTTTATGTACATATATTTAGTAGGTATGAGGATAGGTCTTAAAGTATATTAAATACCGCTAGGTGAAGCAGCGTTAGGCAGGGTAATTATACAGATGGGTGACCAGACGGTCAATCACCGGTCAGCATTATACAATGCTCTTTGAACTAAACGTCTCCGTCGTAGACAGAATATAATACAGACATATACCAAGCGTGCCGCCGATAAGGACAGAAAAATAAGTACATACTAAATTTAGAGTTGCCACGTAAGGGAAATTTTACCCTTTGTGTAAAGCAAATACGGAGGTTGTTGTAAATTATATTTTCTTTCCTAACCAAAAACCACTTTTTTGACACAACCTTTACTTTTCTTACATTATATCGTCTTAATCTATGACAGTCTGCAAAAAGTACGAAAGTGATTGTTATAATAATGTCCTCCTAGCCGAAACGACCACAGCGGCCAATCTTTCACAAGATCAGCCATGTACGCAGGAGATATTATAGTGCACAAGTGCTTGCGTAGACACAAGTGCACTCTCTCTTCCTTTATATAATAGGTACCTCTCATAATCCGATGGGACGGAAGACCGACACGACTGGGGAGAAGTTAAGCGCAGGACCGACTTTTTACATGCCCATCCGACGCATGTGTGGCGTATCTCGGATCACGGTTTCGGAACGCCAAAGGGGCTGTCAAAAAGATGACAGCGCGCTAGTATCTATGGCAGAGACATGTTTTAATTATTACGATTACTCCACTGTATAATAAGTTGTTCTCTCTCAATTTGATTATAAGTGTTTATTACCAAAGCTCGGCGTTTTAATTTGACGGACAGGAGTCGGGCATACGTCCTATCGCAAATCCCGACACATGGATCATCTTACTTTACAGACAATCAGGTCATCGGCCTGCATTGTCCTAGCCAGTAAGGAACAACTACTCAAATTTGTTGCCCTTCGCAGGATTCGAACCCACGACGGAGGCTACAAAGTGAATGTACACTTAATATCATATATGCTGTAGCTAAGGTCTATTCCACATTGTTCACCTGGGTGATATCACGTGGTGATTAAAGTGGCTAAGAGCTGTAGATAATTATTAGCCTCATACAAAAAAGTTAAGAGATAAAAACAATAATATGCTATTTCCCAGAGAGGTAGGCAAAAATTGGCTTTCTTATAACTTAATATAATACATACTATGGCCATTTACCGGGTAAGTTTTAGTAAATTTCTCCAATATACAAATCTATAGTACTAGTATCTTGGGACAATCTACGCTTGACCAATGACCACCTGATCTCAATCTACGCAGATCCTTTAGTAAGGTAACCAGATAAATGATTACAAATACTTGTAAACTGTATAAATACATATTTAAATAGATAAATAACACCCAGACAATTGTTTGGAATCCTTCGGAATCGAACCCATGTCCTATTGGGCAGCGGCCAGGTCCCTCAGATCGTCGAACAGCCGTACATCGCCGCCGTCCGCAGCATGTACTGCTCGACCCACCCGACCCGATGTCCGTCCTCCTGGACCATGACACAACACCAACACCGACAACGATGTCAAGAGTCGTAAACACATCAACACACAGACACCGGTCTCGCCGGCGAGGCCGAAGGGATCCGTACGCATGCGACCTCGACATGCATCCCCTTGCTGAGTTTCTTGCCGGTTCTTCTCTAAGCGGCAGCCCAAGCCTAGGCCGAGCCTCCCTGAGGTGCCCTTGTGCTAGTCGCTACCCAAACCTTTCTGGCTAGAGCGCTTTAAGCGCTCGCCCTCTTGTCCGGTGAAACAGTACTATTCCTACAAAAAAAAAGTGATGATCAATAAAGCAAAGTGACTATCAGGCTTCAGTTGTCCACCAAACTTTGATGTCTACTGAAAGTGTGTTTGGTATTTATTGGTGATTCAAGTTAGGCAATGCCAAATAAATCATTTGATAGTTATTTAATAGTCACTTTGCTTTATTGATCATCACTTTAGTTGTCAAACGAGATAGGTACATAATAGGGGGGCAAATGAAACAAACTATTCAACGTCGGTACTATTTATTTATAATTCAGACAAATTTACCAATAAATTGTAACCAACAACATACATACATATATTTAAACAACATGCATATAGTAAAAGCACGATTAAATGTACAATGACCATTGTGCCTATAAATAAAGAATGAATACGTCCTGCGCAGCCTTGGACGAATTACTTGAGCGCTTACGTTATTTCTGAATATTTAAGCATTCGGGAATAACTTTTAGCAACCTAATTAATTATTTTTGTTGCTGCTATCCACAGTATACAAATATCCATATTTTCAGAAAATCATAAAAATAAATTCGGGAAATCTGAGAAATTCTTCGATGCACCCAGCATGTGGGATCGTGTATGATGCACTTAATAATAATTTACCACTTATTTATGGTAGTCTCTCTTTTATACACTGGCAACACTGATAATGGCGATCAATAAACCGAAAATTTTAGGTTATGGATGAAAAACAAGAATTTATCGATCTTACACGTAACTTTCAAGTAAAATAGTAACTAATTTAGAGCAATAAGATCTAAATAAGTCGTTTACATGTATTAGTTTCTAAATGTAATCTCTAAATTGGCCATAATAATTCACGATTACCTGTGAAACGATACTCCACTAATTTTACGTTCACTGTCACTTTTACAGCCTATAATACTGCACTGCACGATTCTTATAGGATTTCCACAACACACAGTAATGTCACAGTTAGTTTTTTATTGAATTTTAAGTTATTTATTTAATATTAAAACCACGATAAAATTGTCACGGAGCAAAGTGGGAGCAAACGTCAAATTTGTTTCGCACCCAGGGCGCGGAAAAATCGAACACATGCTGAGGGACAAAAAATCATATACACTGTTTCTTTCTATCACACGTAACCTACATAAACGCATTCTTTTCTTGCGTGAATGAGAAAGAAAGTGTCCAGCCCTCTATTGTTTTCTTCCTCTAAGGTCTCCGTGCTTCGGTTGGAGGGCACAAATAAGGGAGAGCGTAAAATTTGAGTCCCGGTTTTAACCGACTTTAAAAAAGGAGGTATGTATTCAACGCGTATGTATATAATACTATTAAAATGCAAAATCCATATATAAATCTCGTCTCACGGCATTCGCACTCCTCCAAAACGGCTCGACCAATGTTTATGATTTTTTTATGTGAATACATAACAATATGGTACCAAGGTATAAGAATAAATGTATTATATAGCTAACTACATGTAACACAGAGCAAAACCACATTATTAATATAAGTGAACCTATTACTATTCCATTAATTGTCGTGGAACTCAATTTTGGCTTAGTGTACCGTTAAAGACACCTATAATTGTTTTTATAAAAAAGCTGTAGAGTTTCCTAAATAAAATAAAATAAATAGGTGGGCGACGTTTGAACTAACCGTATCCGTGTTTCAGAGGGCTACTAAAAAGATGGTCCTGGTTTTTAACCAACTTCAAAAAAGGAGGTTATGTTCTCGACGCGTCTAAAGCGGTAATTAGTAAAAAATTCAACGTAATTTTGTTCGGGAATTAGCGCGATTTACCTTATATTTATCGGAAGAATCTACTTGAACTGTTCCTTGCACATGGAAACTACCACCTATTAAACCCTACAGAAACTCCCGCGGATGCACATGAGGACAACTTGGTTTCTCCCGTGGGATTTGCACCCTCAGTGCCTTGCCTTTGAGACAATTAAAGCCAGTGCCGGATTAGCCATATAGCAGGGGTCAGCAAATGCTACGGGCCCCGCGCCTTGGAGGGCCCCGCACATATAGCAAAGAAAAAAAATCAAGTAAATAAGATAATGTTTATACCATCCGCCGTCTATTTGGAGTCTATATCAGTCATATAAAATTTACTTTCTTTCTTTTCTTTTTTAACCGACATCATTAGTTATTCTAAAAGTTATCATTGGCCGCATCTATTATTATGATTTTAGAAGTTGACAACACGACAATACAATACTAACTAGTGTTTTCAACTTGGTGTTCAAACCTGTTCTTCGAAGGAAGTTACATAGCCCTTACTATTAGCTACAGGATGTTCGTATAAACTGACCATTTAGAATAGTATTCTGTTGATAGTCTATCTGCTACTTTCCTATTAGAGAGTAGTGCCCGAGTCTTCAACACCCAATACGGATTCCGAGAGGATCGGTCTAACATAGACACGTCCCTTCGCTTCAGGGCCCTCTTCAGACTTCAATTCAGATGTGTGATGGAGGCTACGGCTATGGTATCTTACCATCAGGTCTCGGCACATTTTAGGTGAGTAGGGTCCTATTTCGAGGACCGAAGTGTCGTCTGCGTTGAAAGTGACGGTCTAGTGCACTTTCCCATGGCGCGTGGTGTTCGCAAGGCCCTCTTTTGTGGAACATCGCATACGTCTGGGTGCTCCATAACTATTTACACTGCGGGCTCCAGCTCGTCTGATTTGAACTTTGACTTGACTTGTTACGACCTAGGCCCTGTGTTTCCACGGAACTAGGAAGAGGCCACCCTCATGGGCCGGAACAGCTGCCGAGAGTGACACGAACTAAATCGGGAGCCATATGAAATATTTGAGTCTTGTCCTCGACCCGAAATGGCGATTTGTCGTCCATTTCAAGGGTCTAGCCGAAGCTGATTCAGCTGTGGGTCCTCTGTCGCGGCCCCTTCCGATTCCGGGTGGCCTGAGTGATAGTTGCCGTTGCCTGTATATCGGGGTAGTACGAATGATGTCCCTTTATGGCGCACCAGTGTGGGCCGAAATCCTGACTGCCTAAATCAAGACCCCGTTGCACGACCACAGAGAGTTATGGTGGTCCGGGTGATACGAGGATACCGCACAATTTCGTGCGAGGTCGCATGCGGGCTGTCGAGGCGCGCTACCCTGGGGCTTGGACGCGCTGGTGTTGACCGCAGTTTATTGACAGAACACAGAAGTGCGGAGCCGGGATGGAGTACCTCCTAGTGAAGTTAAGTGGTGGCGAAGGAAAGCACTAGACGACTCCCTTGTGTGTTCACAGGAGCGAAAATACGGTACCCTCACATTCCAGCGGCTCATGTAGATCCTGTCGGGGCATAGTTACTCCAGCCTACTATTACAAAACACCCGGATCGGAGAATCCCAGCTGCCATAAGAGTAACTGCACTGAAGATCTTGGCGCAGCACACACTTGAGGTTTGTACGGTGTGAACGGTGGGGCGTCAGCTGTGCGCCAGAATTGGGACCGACATGTCACTGTCCGCCTTGATACAAGACAAATAGGAAGTGAAAGGGCGTGGTTGACAATGACCTTCATCTGGGAAAGCCTTATTTCGCAGAAGGAAGCAATGGACCGGTTTAGAGAGAGCGATCCAGTTGCTGATCCGCGATGCCGCAGGAGGCCTGTGCAGGCATCCTATTCAGAAGGCAGGCCAATGCTTACCTTTATGACCCCGTAGCCAGGCAGCAAGATCGGTTGAACTGTTGCCTGTGCACTGCACAGTGACAAGTCACCTTCGACGAGGCTGGCGTGCTAAGGAGTCTCGGCACGCTACCGGATGATAGTCTGCGGGGCTTTAAGCCTTTGAAGTAGGAATTGCCGCAAGCGAATAGCCGCTGGTGGGACTTGGTCGAGTGCACATGTCCGTGTCCGGGCGGGGCCCGTCAACATAACGGGATGAGGTCACCATGGAGTTTTAGTCAATAGGAGTGACATCTCATGACATGACATCACACTCTCTGCTACACCAGTATAGGTGTTCATGAGGATTTAGTCCTTCTGACTCGCGCTGCAGACCACGGCACGTCCTGCTCGACCCTCCTGACCCCATGACGGTCCTATTGGACTGGGATGCGCCGAACCCGCCCCGACAACCGTATGCTACACTAGCTATCAGACACCGGTCTCGCCGGCGAGGCTGAAGGGTCGTACGCATGCGACCTCAACGACGTGCATCACCCCACTGAGTTACTTGCCGGTTCTTCTCAGTGGGGGCGCGTTGTTAACCGGTGGTAAACTCAGCCCTCTCTTAAGCGACAGCCCAAGCTGAGGCCGTGCCTCCCTGAGGTGCCCTTGAGCTCGTCGCTACTTCTGCCGTTAAGGCTAGAGTGCTTTAAGCGCTCGCCTCCTATTATCCGGTAAAGCTGTAATGTCCATCTGCGGCCAACAGCGTCTATCATTCCCAAAAAAAAAGATCATGAGGCTTGCCCCACTTAAAAAGAAAAAAAACTTGGTATTTTACAGAATAGTATATTTTAGAGTGTGCGTAGGATTTTTACAGGATTTGATTCCACCTTCTCCTTTTTAGCACTGGACGATGAGATCCACGGTGTAGCTACGCACTCTTTCGTTGTAAACGTCCCATCTGAACGGACAAAGCAGTTTGCTTGGTAAATATTTACAAATGAGACTGGAATACCATGTTTTTAGTGCCAGTTGCCCAGTCAATTATAATTGTTTGTGTTTTCAAGACTAGATTAAATAGAGTTATTATAACCTAGGGTACTTTACCATCTGGGATTACAGTCAAGCAAGCACTAGCTCCTATGATATAGTAAAAAAGTAGCGATAAATAGATGCGGTAGGTGCAATTGTTTGTCTTCTGAGAACGTGTAAATAACCTCACTATAATAACAAAAAAACTATGCAAGTCAAGGGCCCCGCGTTCATATTTGCTACGGGCCCCGCGCTGGCTTAATCCGGCACTGATTATAGCCCCCGGGAACCTGTCACAGTGCTCACAGAGACGGAGTCGAAAACCCGCCGATGCACCGTCTTCATCGAAATTGGTATCAACGCATACGTTTGTGCAGTATAATGCACAAATTATATATACTGTATACAAATAATACGCAAATTATCGCACACCAGCGGGGCTATTACGTATCTCGTTTGACAACTAAAGTGATGATCACCAAAGCTAAGTGGCTATCAAATAACTGTCAAATGATGCATTCGGTATTGCCTAACTTGAGTGACCAACTGAAATGACGTCATGAGCACCGATTCTCGGTGATGATCACCGTAGACAATATTTGACAGATGTTTCTGTATCGATAACCTATAATTGGTATTATGTAAGTAAAGTGTACATCAAACTGATGGTCACCCAAGTTGCGATGACCATCGTGAAAGCAACTAATAAGAAGCAGTGTTTTATACTGTTGAAGGTGATCGTCACTATAAGCCGGCTATTTGAAACGTTGACTAGAAGCATTATCAACGTAGGTAAAAATGTGACAACTATTTTCGCAGGATTATAACTTTTTTTTGTGACCTAAAGAAAGTATTTGGTTGGAGTGTATCCTTGGGGGCTATGGTGGGGGCGCTGTGAAGTTGAGATTTAGATGAATCGTTGAAGATTTTTTTTCGTGCCGCGAGTGTACCTACTACTCTCGCGGTACGAATGGTGTACCACCTTTATGATGATAAATGCTTGCACGAGCTGGCCCAAAATGCAGGCGGGCGGGGTAAGCGCACGTAGGTAACGACGTTCAAACCATTTTGATTGTAAACTGGTACAGCATTCTTGTCCGCGATAATACATTGAGCTATAATGTACTGAAGTAGGTACATAGTTATTTTTGATTAATTTCGGATGCTGCCTTTCTCTTGTCACTGACTTATAGTTTAGCGGCAAATGGCATGAAAATATGTAAAACACCTCGAATTTCTTGAAAACTTTATTTTAATTTAGTAAGTTTGTTTTTTTTTCATAGAATTAGGATTTTTCACAATATCTTTGGGTTTTTTTTATTAAACTCTTGTTGTCTATGCTCCCAATATCCACTAGGCGAAAATACCTGCAAATTAAAAAGTACCACTAAATGTTCTTTGTATAATGGTTCGGGGGGAAATTCAACTTGGTCGCATAATGTCGATAAAAAAGTAGAGATGGCTAAAAGACAGGTGATGAGCACCGTAGTACACCGTAGGTTGATGTCCACCGAAAGCCATACGTAATACCAATGTTATCACACTTTCGGTTGACATCAAATTTCGGTGGACAACTGAAGCTTGATAGTCACTTGGGTGGCTAAAGATACGCAATAACCCTGCAGATCATGTGAAATGGAGCAACAATGATTTACGTATTAAAAATCCAGCTAACTATCATGTTCTGAAGAGTGTCAGGGCTGCTCCACGCCCTGCGCACCAGGGACGCACACCTCTTGCGCATAGTAGCGTAAAAGCAATCTATGTGTGCGTCCGCGAACATTCTAGATGCGCTACGGAAGTGAGGCAATCACACCAGCACTCTGAACACATTATTGTATTGGATACGTAGGGCATCGTAGGATCCTTGCGTGTAATTTCCCCACAGGCTGTAAGTATAAAATGCTGTGCAGTACGCGCGAAACAGTGCAATTTTAACAGTCAGTGAGTAGGGTGCAAACCAGTGAGCCAGAATATTTACTCTCACTGTCAATGCCCTCCGCTCTCACTCAATGTCTGCATCATCATTGAGCTCGGGATTAATATATGGCCTAAATATTTGAAATGATATGATAACATAAGTATATAATGATGTACTTATATAATACTAACTAATTTAAATGCGTTACTTGTTTGATTTACAAAATGAATATAATAATCTCCATATTGAATTATTAGATTCTATAAAACATTCCATTCTTTGAACCCGTTCATTATTTATCGGTCTTTGCGCGCACCACATCACTACAATTTACGTCTGGGGACGTGCAATAAAATGTGTAGGAACGATGAATTCTTTATTTGTGTGCGTATCTTTTTGAATGTGTTACGAGTTTATTATAGTGTGTGTTCATAGAAACATGAAGACTTTACATTAGACATTTGCAAGAGTGTGGGTGAAATTGTATCTGTGTGTGTTTCCTTCGCCTCCCGTACCCCGCAAAAGTGCCACGAAAAATTTGTTAGAGGAATCGACGAGATAATATTTCCTTTGGTACTTACTCTGAGATCGGATTCGACTATCGGGAGCATAGATATAGAATTTTTCACTATATATAATATCTTTGATCGGGAGTATATTGCCGACTTAGTAGTCTGTGGCCCATGTTTTGCGTGGTCTGTGTTTGATCTGTCGATCAAACAAATCCATAGATGATGATCAAATCTGTCATTTTTTGATTTTTTGTTTGTTGTTTGACGGTTGACGGCTTGCTTGATAATCGTTGTTAAATAAATATTTCATCAATATTAAAATATTGTGAATTGATTGTTTAATAAGTTGTGCTTGTGAGTTATGTAAATCTCGACAGTATCACATAATTAACTTTTGCATCTCTTACTGAGAGACTACTTTGGAACCTACATTTATCGTGTTTGGAGATTTGATTTCTCTTATTTCGTGTCGTGCGGACACATACTTGTGAATTTTATAAAATTGGGGTGAGTATAGTGCATTTTTGATTTTAATTTCATTTGAGACATAAATATCAATTATCAATATTATGTAAACATCGAGGTCATAAGATTATGTATGAAAACTAGTTCGCATTGTCATTATACATACGATGGTTGTAAATAAAATCGGTAAACAAATATATTCCTTTGTAATTTACTATTATAATTATGTTCATATGCACCACTGCCTTGTGTATGGCACACATGGTTTATACAAAGTTTCATGACTCATGAAGGTCAAGTTACAACAAATAGAATTAATTAAACATGGATATCATCCATCATGATATTGATTCTATACTGTTATAGAATCAATATCATGATGGATGATATTTTTATTTTCCAAATAAATTTTCAGATTATTTAACAACTAGTTGCTGCCTTTGCATTCACACCTTGTTACTGTGTTTTTATGATTGCCTTGACACAAAACTTTAAAAGACATTTATTAATTGTAAGTTAAAAATTGGATACAATTTGTGAACCAGTTTTAAGATTAGAATTTCCAAATAAATATAACAGACTAACATTGAAACCAAACAAGGCTATCAGATCCCAAACTAGGCAGAATCTGTAATTCAGCCATCAGACTACTAATACCCAGACGCAAGACAAACATGCATATTCATGCACACAAAAAATTGTCCGGGTTTTGGAATCAAACTTATAGCCCCTTAAGTACCAACAAGGGGATCTAGCCATTATGACTGACTTATCAATGAATGAAAACATTGTGATGATTATGAAATTGATTGGTATGAATTGTAATATTAATTAATGATAATAATAATATCTTGGGACAGTCCACACACGGTCATCTGATCCCAAACTAGGCAGAGCCTGTACTATGGAAACCAGACAACTGATACTAATACTTATATACTTTTTTTTTGTAAATACATACTTAAATAGATAGATAAATAGCACCCAGACACTTGGTGGGAATCAAACCCACAACCCATCGGTTAGCGGACAGGGTGTCTAACCACAGGACCAACGGGCCCGTAAATTATGCTATTATATAGATTTTCTTCTTTTCTAAATTGCATATCTTGAAGTCAGGTATCTTGTCTGTTCACTTACATCATCCAATAATGGCTTATGATGCAGTTTTCACAATCATTTATAGAGTTAGAGTTTCTTCTGTAAGGTTTGTGTGTTTTATTACATACACACACATGTATACAGATACAATAGTTCTATATAGAATATATAATGCCAGATGAAACTTTGTTGTGTTGCTAGTTACTGATGAAATAAAGCTTCACACTGTATGTATGATACAATGGATTGTCTGTGATGACCAGTAAAAAATACCTAAGACCAAATTATTATGGAAAGAACCACAAATGGCCTGAGGTTGTGTCAAGGCGATCATAACATTAATGTCAGAGTCCCCCCTGTCCTCCTGATGTGATCATGGTTATTGTAACAATAAAGTATTCACAATTTCAGGGGTAAAGTCATAATGTGTATAAAATTACTTTTATTTCAATGTTGGCCCCAATATGACCACTGCAGCTAAAATCAGTCATCTCTGTAGGAGATACTATAGTGCAAAAGTACTTGTAGTACATATAGAAACTGTTGGGACAAAAAACTTACACAATCAGGAGGAGGTGAGGTGAAGGATCAGCCCTTCGCCGGTATAAGTCAGTTTTTACATGCCTATCCAATGCATGGGTAATCTTACATTCCAAACAATAGATGCTGATTGACCTGAATTGTCCTAATAGGTAATACCTACATAAAGGTATTTCTACCCCAAGGGATTTGAACCTGTGACCTCTGGTTTCCTGTTACTCCATGGAGGTTAAAAACATGTCCAATTGTAACGTAATTATCAGAAATTATTAAATATGTTTTATAATAAAATATTGTTACAGAATATATGTAGAAATGGCATCAACAACTGTAATTGAGACTGTTACTATCACAAGACCTCTAAAGGTAAGTTGAAATTTATTTTGTTTCTATTTTTTAATTATTTTTAGTTAAGAATTTTAATACTGAATTAATTCTGATTTTGATGACTTATTAATTGTAATTCTTGGTTTAAAAACATTTAGATTTTGAAATAGGTTGAAACACTAATAAAATAACAAAGCAATATCTATAAACATGATTATCCATATACTTAGACCAGGTTTAGATTTTTTAATCATTGTTTATATTGGTTAGCGCTTTTCATTAATGGGTTTCAGTCGTAAAATATGTCACGCCGACCTTAATTAACGAATCGATTGACATCTTATTCGTCAGAATCGGCTTAATAGTCTTGGCGCAAAGGTCAAACACTCGTAAAATTAAACGTACGTAGCTGACAAGCAATGGACGACAAAGCAGCAATATGCGAAAATTGCTTCTTAGGGTGTCAAATTTCCGAGGTCAAGTGACTTAATAACGAATACGACACAGGTGACGAAAGGCAGTGGAGTGCAACAGTACAGGCCATTTCCATTTGAGAAACGGCTTGCTCGTCTCGTCAAGTGATGGACAGCCATCGTAAAACTGGTCACTGCAGTGACAATGGATCAGAAACAAAAAGGATTATTTTTTCTCGTGTAGCATTATTAAAGATTCATCAGCCTCGATCCAATTTATTCTCAATATCGTATACATATATCTGTGAACACCGTCAAGTGCGCGAAGCCTAGTATAGGATTAGCGAGTGTAAGTCAGCGTGCCTTCAGTGAAGACTGGTGTCGTGATGCAAACGCACGGTAATCTAACTGCGAGCTACTTGTGGCAACCGCGTGAATTTGCTCGCCGAATGCTTGGAGAGCGACCGGCTCCCGTTCCGCCGACGAGGGAACTCTGGCCTGCTTCTCACCAACCTCTAAGTATCAGTACGCTACACATCGCCTACCTGCAAGATGAACCGTTACCTCGACGTGCCGCTACACTCCCGTTGCAACCTTACACCCCAGCCAACGAACAGGAGTATACAAGACCGAGGGTTTGCACTGTCGGAACCAATACTGACCCGCTCCCTACAATTGCCGACAGGCTAAGGTTTCTGATGAAACGTCAGCGAGATGCATCGGTAATAATTACATCATCAAATCAACCACCCACTGGACGTCTTACGGCTGTTCCCAAAGAAACCACATTCGAAATAAAAGAGGAAGAAAATCGCGCACGTCGCGCATATAATGGAATAAAAAAGGCCATATCAGGAGTGAAGTATCGGATTGCACCAGAATCTGAAGCCGTGGATAGTCCGAAAATTGTTTATGACATGCCCAAACCGGGGAATAGGATGACTACAACGTTTGGGGCCGACGGAAACAGTCGGAGATGGTGTAAGTTGCCATCTCGGGATGCGTGCTCTCGACGTTTGCGGGTGATTGGAGACTGGTGCCGGCGCCGGCCACGACGCCCTCCGAGACGACAGCCACAGCCGCCACGTCTGCAAATCACTCAGGTGTGATAATGAAGCTCCGTCGTAAATGAATGACTATCGTAAAGCTATTGTAAAGTGTGCCATGTTACCATTGAAGTCTGTACTTGTACTAGAATTGTTGGACTCGAAAGCTAAGCGATAGTCGTGTCTCGCTTTTAGAATTATTTGTTTTAAGTAAAATTTTTGGCTAATAAATGTGTTCCCATAATCTGTGTTTTGTTCGAGCTGGGGAGGGTGGCTGCGAGGGTGAAGAGGGGAAGGCTGGGCGGGCGGCAGTACCGCGACAGGCGCCGCTTCGCCCGGTCTTACCGTCTTACAGTGCTCGTGCCCGCCCGCCCTCATAGCGCATATCGTACCGTATATTCCGACGTCATACCATATACACAGTGTTCAAAATATTTTGTTTCGTATATTGATTTACGTTATTTGGTTAATTGTTACCGAAAACCGAAGGTGAAGTATATTTTGTTGAGTATAAAACCGGCGCGTCCCAATGCGCAAACCTCAAATGATTCCGAAAACTAGGACGAACGATGCGATGTTTTATGTTTTATATGTTGCGTGAGGTACAATCCGTACAATATTACGTATAGTATAGTATACTCCTATAGCAGTTTTAACCGTTTCTATACCACTATTATGCAGGGATTACCTCTTTTGTACGGATAATGTTAAAAGCGTGTACATTATTTTTTTCTCCTTGAAATACACATAGCCGGTATGTATAAGTATACCTTAAAAATGACTTAATTTGTAAATATTTATACTTAATGACGTTTAGAGGAAATTACCTACTAGTATCAAAACAATTAAAGAGTGTTGATGTAACCTCATCATTATCATCAGCGGGGCAGAATCGGGGTTTTCTTACCATTTAGAAAGATTACATAGTTTTTATGGTTCCATACCTAAAAGGTAAAAAAAGAACCCTTATGGTGCGACTTCCTCGGTCTGTCTGTCTGTCTGGCACACTTATATATTTCAGGAACAACTGATGCTATTAGACTGATAAACTCATTACCCTTCCTTCGCTATAGTCGGGTAAACAGAGCTCTGAATTGATCTATTCATCGAATTATTTGTGTTTCTTGGGCTCCGGATCCATCCACTTAAGCAAACAGTTTACAAGACAATGAATATTTATCTTAATCTTGGTCTGCCTTGAATCTAAATAAACATCTGCTATTCATTCAGCATCAGATGTTTATTTTTGTAATACCGCTATTTTTATCCTACTGTCTTATTACGTCCCTATAAAACCAAACTAGACGTTACATTGATATTAAGTATTTGAAACGGTTAAACTTGTAAGGGTATTTATTTTAATATATGAGAGAAACAGAATACATTTTTGGGGTTCCGTGAAGGTAAAAAACGTAAAAAAGGTACCGTATGGTGCAACTTCTGTTTGTTGGTATCACCTAAATATTTCAGGAAATACTTAAGCTATCGATGTGTGTGATATACGCTATGAAATTTGTTTCAATTCGTGGAATAGTTTAAAATCAAAAAATCGCGCTTTTTTTTTTTTGGCGTCGTTGTGCCAGCTAGGAGCACCGACACATGCTGAGTGGATAACCTTTCAACGGCATTCTGATTATTAGTTTGTGTAGATAGTTACTATACAAGATGTCGTTGAATAAATGTTCTTCTTTCTTTATTATTTTTTTTAAATGTGGAGTTGACATTCAAAGTCAGACTACTATCACAGTATATAAACTAATACAGTAGTTCGACGCCTTAGATGTTTGAGTAAAAGCCGACACCGCATGGCGTACTCCGTAGCACGTAGGGTTTTCACAGTTTGTTTTTATAATTTACTTAAAATATTATATTATACTAAAATACTAAGTAAATTATATTTCTATTAGCGCACGGGATGGTAATGATTTCTTTGTTTATAATTATTTACTTTATTTATTGAAGTTCTTCATAGTAAGAAATACAAAAAGGCATTTCGTGGAGACAAATACAAATATAGTTTAACAATGTTATGTAATATATTGTAATTAATTAATAAATTACCAAATCGTTTCGTTAAATAGCCAACTGAAAAATATTTTCGGTTTGTATATTTACTAGTCTTTATGTAGTCAATGTTTATGAAAATAATTCAGGAAAAATAAAATCATTAATAAACTTTGACACACATACTTAGTTTATGCGGTTTGGTCTTTTTGCTACCTATGGTGTTGTATGAGTAGCGAACTAACGTCAAGAGAAGGTACAAAACCCTCGACGCTTGATCCCGAATCGCACTAAACCGTTTTTTTTTTGTTTGTTCGTTTGTTTATGTGTTGGCTTACACAGAGGCTCTCAAACTTTTTTTGCCCTCTTCGCAAGAAAAAAATAAAAAGGTCCTTGTTGCCCATAATAACATTCCATATAATATTACGCAATACAAGTAACATAATTTACAAAGCTAGATAAACTATATGATTATGGGAAATTTATAAATTTGTATTTTAAAAACAGTTTCTAAAATATTTATTACACATACATGGTGTAAGGTGTTCGATGTAAAATACATCGAAAAAAATATTATCGTAAATTATTTTTTTAATAATTTCCTTGCTTGATATAGGGTAGACGAACCTCGGTCGCTCCTCTTGGCTGATTCAATTGCCTGTGCTTATGTGGGCTTTCTACCGCCCCTATGGAAGACTAGCGCTCACTGGTGTCGCCCCGTTCAGAAAAATGCAGTTAATATACCGGTGTTTTTAGTACCCGACTCTAAGATCGATCAACTAAAATGGGTTATTCTTTAAGGTTTTAGGTATAAATCATTGTGAATGAACAAAATATATCGATATTTTGTTCTGACAGTGCATCGGCACTGTAGAGTCAATATGTCTTTAAATTTGCGCTTTATTACTTGAGATGTAAGACCAATCTCAGAAAAGCGGATAAACGGCGATGCAACGTTTATGAATGTTATATGAGAACTATAAAGACGTATGTAATTATGTGGTATACTTGATCATAAAAAAGTTTACTTTCAGTGTACAAGCCTTAAAGCATTTGTGAACCTAAGTATCAGAACTAAACGATTTCTTAATAGCATCTTCAAAAGATAAAGAAGTCAGTCAAAATCAGGTAAAACCCGCGGTAGCTAGTACGCATATGCATGTGAAGGTGGGTCTAGCTCTTTATAGAAACCAATAGTTCTCGTTGTGCGCATTTTGCGCGTAAATGTTTAGCGGTGGTGTAGTGATGTGTTGAGTGGTGCGGAGTGTCGCGTGTGGTGGTGGCGGGCAGGTAGCGAGCGCATGCAGGGGCGCGCGGGCGCACGCCCGGGCGGGCTTCGCTCACACCCGCGCGCCCTCCCGCCGCCCGTGCTACCGCCTCCGCCACAGTTTGCCACCGAACAAGAAGAGATGCCGAACAATCAGATCGCCCAGGTGTGAAATATTACAAAGTCAAATAAAAAACTAATATCTGGTGTCAACACTGGCCCAGCGAGCGAACGGTTTGCAGTCGTACCTTTTATTTCGTATTGATTCGGTGCATGGTTAGGATAATATTTGATAGCCCAAATTATCAGTAAATAGGAAGTTACTCGACTTTCACTAAGGTTTTTTATATATGATATACCGACCGAATGAAGAGTAAATTAAGTGAGTCTGGCAGTTGAGCAGTAACAAAGTTCAATAATGCTTTTGGAGCTTATTACAATTTTTTCTCAGATACAATAAAAATAAGTTTTTCCTCTACAAAGCAAAAAAAAAAAGAACCAACAAAGGAGTTCACGAAGCTATGCTCAACTATACTTTTAGTATTTATTGCTGTGGTTTTGGTACATCGAAGTAAAATAATCATCATCAAAAGGTTTAGTCAATTCTAGATGAACAAAAACAAAATACTACTTCGGGATAATCTAGCTCTCTATAGCAGATTATCATACACCATAGAAATTACGAGCTAAGGAATAGTTATTTCCTTTTTTTGTGTAAAATTATTTCTTTGATTCGATCCCTTATCTCAATGTAATGTCCCAGATTGCTATGATTTAAGGATCATTCCTGTGTCTGATGTGTTGATCAGAAATCGTTGAAATTATAGTAACTATGTCCCAATTCGCCAGTGACTTTATTTCATTTATCTCACCACCACGGTTTGCATCTCACATGCGTGATTTTCATCTTATACCTTAACATCATCATTACTACGAGGGATGCCTTCCAAGTTTTGTCGTTTGAAGAAAAAAACACAACTAGAACCTTATAGTACTTTTTATTGTTTTTCAAAGTATTCACCACGTAGCTTAATACACTTTTCTATTCGCTCAAACCAGTTATTATAACATTTATTCCACTCTAAAGAGGGGGTGTTCAAAATGGCTGACTTGAAAGCGTCGACTGCTTCTTCACCGGACTGGTACCTTTGACCACGAAGACTTTTTTTAATTTTAGGAAATGTAAAGAAATCGTTAGGGCTTAGGTCAGGACTGTATGGAGGATGGTCAAGAATTTCTACTTTTTCCTGCTTGTAATACTCAATCGTTTGACGAGCGCTGTGTGAGCTTGCGTTGTCGTGGTGCAGGATGATGCGTCGCTTTGAGTTAGATTTTCGAAGTTCGGCGATGACTTGTGGTAAACAAACTGTGGTATACCACTCTGCGTTAACCGTTCTACGATCTTCAAGTGCAATAGTCGCAACATGGCCGGTTTTTCCAACGAACGTGGCCACCACCTTCTTTGAAGTGCTTCGAGAACGAACAACTTTAGTCGGCTTTGGCTCGTTGAAAGACCCAGATTGTAGATTGTTGTTTGGAATCAGGATCGTAGACATAGATCCAAGATTCGTCACCACTGATGATGTCGTAGACTTGATTTGACTCTCCTCGGTTGAACCTTTGCAGAGTTTTCTTACACCATCTGACGCGGGCCGCCTTGTGATCGTCGGAAAGCAGATGCGGTATCCATCGGCAAACTAGCTTTCTCACACCAAGCGCTTCATGCAAGATCTTCTGAATGGATGTTCCTGAGATGCCTAATAGAGCCTCTATCTCTCGATACGTCACGCGAGATTTGTCACTAACACTAGTATGTCCACGCTGGAATTCTAAATACCAGCGTTCGACAGTCCGCAGACATGGGGTTTCATCACTGAACACAGATGTTAGCTCTTCAAAACACTGAAGCCGTGTCAGGCCTCTTCTAAAGTTGTAGAAATTTTTTGCACGAAGATTTTCCTTAGAAAGATTCATTTTCGTACGTAACCTGACAGATTCCAATCGACGCTGTGACTAAACAATAGCATTAATCCTAATACTTTCAACTGTTTTGAGATTCAAAATTTAAACACATTCGAATATAGAACAGTTCCAAATTCAAAATTGTCGGGAAATATGGAAACGACAGAACTTAAAAGGCAGGCCTCGTATTATATATTTACTAGCTGTAGCCCGCGGCTTCGCCCGCGGCTTCGCCCGCGTTGGTTTTGTAAGTAAAACGCGTTTTAAATTAAGGATGAAGGTTTTTAAAAATATTTTATTAAACCTGGACTATTATGTGTCATTTCATCAAATATACATACTTGATGACATAGCCTGTATTTTTGTAACTCTGTCTGTCTGCTACGCTTTAACGCCTAATCCACTGAACCGATTTCGATTAAATTTGGTACAGAGACAGATAAGACCTTAAGAAAGGACATAGGCTACTTTTTATCCCGAACAAAAAGATTGAAGGGGTTGAAATAGGGAATGAAAGTAAGAATGGAATTTCGTCATTGTTGAAAATAGTACCGTGACTTTGTTTTACAATTGATAAGAAATCCTACTCCCTACTTCCCCCTACTTCTATACTATCTAACTTTATGTATCTAACACTACTATACTAATACTGTAAAGGGTTTAAATTTGTATTTTTGTATGTTTGTGTGTTTGTAAGTATGTGTAATCTAAGGGTAATCTTCAGAATTACTCATCCGATTTTGAAAATTCTTTTGCCTGCTGCCTATGCTGGGTTGAGCTGGATCATCGTACTAAAGCGAGCTGGATCATTTACCTCGCTAAATCCAGGTGGATCGATGTGGATCAAGATGGACCGAGGTAGACCGAGATAAGTCAAGGTGGGTCGAAGTAGCTCAAAGTGAAATAAACTGGTTCGAGATGAGTCAAGCCGGATTATCAAACTGCATCAAACTTGATTGAACCGAGTAATAACGGATTGAATTGAATAAAAACTGGTTTGAGCTAGATTACACTGGATCATGCAGGATCAATTATGATCATGAATCGAGGTAAATCGAAGTGGATCGATGTGGATCATGATAGACAGAGGTGGATCGATATGCTAAGGTGGTTTGAAGTGGGTTAAGATGGAATAAAGTGGATTGAGTTAAGCCAATCACGACCATGAAATTGCATTGAACCGGATCATACCGGATTCAGCTAAATAAAACTGGTTTTAGCTGGATCAAACCGGATCAAGCAGGATCAAGGTGAACCGAGCAAAACCGAGCTGGATCAAAGTACATCGAGGTGGGTCGACGTGGATCGAGATGGACCGAGGTGGATCAATATAAGTCAAGGTGGTTCGAAATGGGTCAAGTTGGGCTAAAGTGGATCGATATGATCCAAGCTGGATCATTAAACTGTATCGAACTTAATTGAACCGGATTGAGCTGAATAAAACTGGTTTGAGCTGGATCAAACTGGATTAAGCAGGATTAAGGTGAAACGTGCTAAAGCGAGATGGATCGAAGTTAATCGAGATGGACCGAGATGGATCGATATAAGTCAACGTGGTTTGATATGGGTCTAGTTGGAATAAAGTAGATCCAAATGAGCCAAGCTAGATCATCAAACTACATCAAACTCGATTAAACGTAAAACTGGTTTGAGCCGGATCAAACTGGATCAAGCAGGATTAAGGTGAAACGTGCTAAAGCGAGATGGATCGAAGTTAATCGAGATGGACCGAGATGGATCGATATAAGTCAACGTGGTTTGATATGGGTCTAATTGGAATAAAGTAGATCCAAATGAGCCAAGCTAGATCATCAAACTACATCAAACTCGATTAAACGTAAAACTGGTTTGAGCCGGATCAAACTGGATCAAGCAGGATAAAGCTGGCTTGAGTTCGATATAGCTAAAGCGAGCTGGACTGAGGTAAATCGAGATGGATCAATGTGGATTGTGGATCGAGATAGACCGACGCGGATCAATATAAGTCAAGGTGGGTCGAAGTGGGTCAATATGAAACAAAATAGACCAAAATTAGTCAAGCCAGATTATCAAGCTGTATCGAACTGATTCGGGCTGGATCGAGGTGGATCGATGTGAATCTAGATGAATTGAGGGGATCGAGATAAGTCAAGGTGGTTTGAAGTGGGTCAAGTTGGAATAAAGTGGATTGAGTTGCGTCAAGCCGGATCATCAAACTGCATCAAACTCGATTGAACCGGATAATACCGGATTGAACTGAATAAAACTGGTTTGAGCCGGATCAAACTGGATCAAGCAGGATAAAGCAGGATAAAGCTGGTTTGAGTTCGATATAGCTAAAGCGAGCTGGACCGAGGTAAATCGAGGTGGATCAATGTGGATTGTGGATCGAGATAGACCGACGCGGATCAATATAAGTCAAGGTGGGTCGAAGTGGGTCAATATGAAACAAAATAGACCAAAATTAGTCAAGCCAGATTATCAAGCTGTATCGAACTGATTCGGGCTGGATCGAGGTGGATCGATGTGAATCTAGATGAATTGAGGGGATCGAGATAAGTCAAGGTGGTTTGAAGTGGGTCAAGTTGGAATAAAGTGGATTGAGTTGCGTCAAGCCGGATCATCAAACTGCATCAAACTCGATTGGACCGGATAATACCGGATTGAACTGAATAAAACTGGTTTGAGCTGGATCAAACTGGATCAAGTTGGATCGAACTAAAGCGAGGAAAATCGAGGTGGATTGATGTGAATCGAGATGCACCGAGGTGGCTCGATATGGTTAAATCTGGGTGGGTCGATGTGAGTCAAGGTGAAACAAAGTGAATCGAGATGAGTCAAGTCGGACTGCATTGAACTGGTTCGAGTTGGATCAAGATTGATTGATATGGATCGAGATAGATCGAGGTGGATCAAGATAAGTTAAGGTGGTTTGAAGTAGGTCAAGTTGGAATAAAGTGGATTGAGTTGAGCCAAGCTGGATCATCAAACTCAATTGAACCGGGTTTTACGGGATTGAGCTGAATAAAACTGGTTTGAGCTGGATCAAACTGGATCAAGCAGGATCAAGTTGGATCGAGCTAAAGCGAGGTAAATCGAGGTGGATCGAAATAGTTAAGTCTGGGTGGGTCAAAGTGGGTCAAGGTGAAACAAACTGGATCGAGATTAATCAAGCCGGATTATCAAACTGCATAGAACTGGTTCGAGTTGGATCAAGGTTTAGAAAAAATCTAAAAATTAGTTTCTTCAATTGTTGTGTTGAGTTTATTTACCGAGTTGGTGTTTACTCTACCTGCATCATAGCATTAAATGGAAAACCTTATTTGTGCAAACTCTTCAAATCCATGAAATTAACTTAGGGGTTGTTTTTGCCAGAATAGGTATGTTAGATTCTTGTATGCAATACATAAATTAAGTATTGGCTTTAGTTCAAAAAACATTTTTTCGACCCCAATTAGAACCTCTTAGGAGTTGATAATCAAAACAATATTATTGGCACATGGATTTGCATTTGCGGTGATAAATGTATTCGCAAAGTTTCATCAATATAGCATGAATTTTTTATGCGCATTTCATACTCAAACACCATGCAAATGCACCCCTTTAACGGTCGTTTTTTTTAAAGTAATGAAATACGTGTTTCTTTATTTCTTTTGCTCAGTATACTGACAAAGTTTCGTGTCTGTGTGATGATTTTTTTTTTAACCATACACACTTTGGGAGCCCGTTTGACCTAATTAAGTGTGAAATGTCGAGTTCGTTCTTATTGTTCACCTTCAAATTTCATGATTCTACTTAAAATGGTTTTGAATGTACGGTGATTTCTAGAAAAAAAAGCCTGTTCTTTTAATAATATAGATTAAAAAAATTTCCCTCTTATCCCTCTTTAGGGGTAGATTTTTTGAAAAATAAAAAATACATGTTCAATCATTTTATTTTGAGGGTATTTTCACCAACTTTTAAATCAATTGAACCAAGTAATAATTAATTCCCATACAAAGTTTACCAACCCCTAGCGCACCCCCAAAGGTTGTTTTTAAAAAATCCCGAAACACGTATTTCTTTATTTTATTCAAAGAATCTTTCCAGTAAATTTCAAGTCAATCGAACCATACAATAAAAAGTTTCATACAAAAGAAAACACCCCATTTAACCCCTTTAGGAGTCGAATTTTCAAAAATCCTTTCTTAGTGGATGCTTACGTCATAAGAAGAACCTGCTGTCCAAATTTCAGCTTTCTAGGTCCAGCGGTTTGGCCTGTACGTTGATGAATCAGTCAGTCAGTCAGTCAGTCAGTCAGTCAGGACAAGTAATTTTATATGTATTGATACAAACGAATAGTCCAGGTTTTTGTTACGCCTAATTCATTGATATCGATTACTGTGACGCTTGTCCCACATCAGTTTAATTCACTTTATGTGTCTCTAAATATTATAATAATCTTTACGAGCGCGTTGACCTAGTGCCACTGATTAAACCGATGTGCCACGCGACGTAATTAATGTAGTACAATAAACCCGAATGCAATTCGTTTGGCTTTATCCCCTTTCTGAATGACCGGAAGGGTCGCACGTGAATTCAGTCAGCTTATAATTTAATGAATGTGATTTGGATTCCTCTTGCTGACAGACGCCTTCCGCTGCATTCAAACAATTGATTAATAGAGTTGTTTAACGTCTTCGAATAGTAATACATGGTCAATATAATACTAGTTGTATTAAATTCAATTTACTTTTTTTGCTGTCAGATACGGGCTGCCCTATCATTTTGGGTTCAGATGGTGTCCTTTCAAGCGCTAGCTGGAGGCTAAACAATTTTGCTTTTTACATTTTATAGAAAATTATTTACATCAACAGTATACATTACTTCAGAGCATGCTCCGAAAGGGAAGACTGTTTCCTTAAAACAAAACCTTAAGTATCTATCAGACCCACACTAATTGAACTTTAAGAAGAAAAAAAAAGTGGTCAAACATCAAAATGCTAAAATACGCGAACCGACGTTAACGGGTGGCAGACAGGCTTCTTAAGAGCTCGGATGAGTCTGACCCAGAAATGTGTGTACAACGCCTAATATACGGAAGATTATTACGTTTTAATTTTAACAAAACGTCTCATATCTATTCATATTAGACTATCTTCATTAAGCGCAACTAAAGCTTTATTATATAATGTAATGTACAATATAGAGAGGAAGTGCAAACTTGATGTTGATAAAAATAGTCAAGTAGTTTTAAGAATCGTCATGAGAAGACTTGGAGGGTCCGAAAACGAAACGAATCGTCTCTACACAACAGCTGATTGTGCTCCCCGGCCCCGACCGCGTCGAGGATTGCGATCGATGACCGCACCCCGAGCGTCACCCCACCCCACCTCACCTCTAGACGCTCACCTCACACTTTCCCGCTTTTCTTTCAACTTCATCTCCCTTAACGCGTACCAGTGTTGTGTTTTGAAATCTCCAATGGCTAAATAATAATCGACTAATAAGCAGTTGTATTTTTATGAATTTTCATAAGGTATGTAGTAGGTACGGAAGCCCGTACCTACTACACAAATGTATTTAACATTTTGGAACAGCACCATCCATCGAATAAAGGAATGTTTTATTACCTGTTGGACCACTTAGTAGTTTGAAAGAATTTTAGATTTTTCATCGTAATAATATTAGATCGTTTAACAGTAATTTAATATTTTATGATACCTTAAAAAAGTTTGTATTTTGGAAATCTTTTTTAACGAATGCTTACAAGTTAAATATACTACGTATTGCAGAGGCAGATAAAAAAAAACATTACCTAGATTTTGGATAGTGATACGCTTAGTGATACGATTCATAAATTATGCCAACCGCAACTTCTAAATAAACCTTTTTACATTATGTACCTATATAAATAAATGGGTATAAGTATAAAGGTATGAAATATATATATTTTAATATTAAATCAACAGATTTTAGTTTAAAATGGATAATAGAATAGAATACTCTTCATTGTACACCAAGAAGATATCTATACTATAATAAAACTCAAAGAGCACTTTTTCTGTACATTGAATATTTTTCCAATATTTCTATGTGGGGATACTATACTATCGACATAGAGGCCAAAACAATTTTGTTTTGGAATTATTGTCTGTCTATCTGTCGTTCTGTTCGTCCAGGTATCATTTGAAAACCCGTGGATGGATTCTGATAGGACTTTCACTGATGTGTTGTGTAGAAGTAGGGGTATAAATCATCAGGGGTATAATCATCAAGGGGTATAATAATCAGGGGTAGGGGTATAAAACATCACGCTATGATTCATAGGGGCTAAGCAGTGAAACATTAATTGCACATATTACCACGTAATTTCCTTTGTATTTGAATAGGGTAATTATAAACTGATCAGTTAATCATTAAGATATCTATTATTACGCTATATACAATAGGGACTGAGCAGACATTTAGATATGGCAGTGGCGAAGGGTCAATTTTTGTAAGGGGTAAGCCGGTCCGGTACACCCAGGACATTTTCATTAGATTTCTGTATTGTTCTAAGTACTTTGCTGATAGCAATATGACATAATATCTTTGAAAAGTTAAAATCTGTAATCCCCGAGCGAGTCCAAACTAGATTAGGAAAGAAATAGGCAAGGGAAAAATACCATTTCATTTCATTTAAAAGCCAGCGGTTAGGTCCGCTGCACCACCAAGGCTACATTTGTTTATGTAGGTAGAAATTGAGAATACGAAATTGCTAAATTTTTACTTAGGTAAAAGACCTAAAATGACTCGAAATGATCTAACGCAATAAAATGTACAACTACAATTCACACTACACACAATGAACAGCGCTCCCAAAAAACGCTTCAAGGTTAGAGCTCAGGGGGGGTTCATGAAATTTTAATGAAACTCCCCAAGTCCAGGTAGTGTATAGGTACATATTGTATTACAGTCGCAACAATAAAAGATGCGAATAACTTAGAACTTTCATTATCGAATATCATTAGACAGTAATTTACGATGTTAGCGTGATTTACATTATGAACAGCGCCATCTATCGGTGAAATTGAACATACAATCACTAAAGAACTTTAATCTATAAATATAAAAGAAAGTCGTGTTAGTTAGGCTGAAAATTGGTGGGGAGGTAGCTTAGAACCAGAGGAAACGGACATAGGATACTTTTTATCCCGGTAGGTTAAGGTTAAGCAACGTTAGGTAAGGTCATTTAATAGATGGGTGAACCGATTTGTATGATTTTTTTTTGTGCATATCGGGTAGGTCTGAGAATAGGTCATAAAGTATATTTCATACCGCTAGGTTAAGGTTAAGCAACATAAGGCCAGGTCATTAAATTGATGGGTGAACTGATTTGTATGACATTTTGTGTGCATTTCGGGTAGGTCTGAGAATAAGTCGTAAAGTATATTTTGGCGGGTTAAGGAGTTTAAAAATTTTCCTAAAGCAATTTTCTAGTGGACTGTAAATATAAATATATAATTATATATTAAAAACGCGGACAAAAGAAACTATACTACATTCGCAGCATACTGGATTGCAAGGACAAGGAAGTTAGCAACTGCAGGGAACACAAATGGAATAAATCGCAGCTGCTGCAAGGAAAGGATGGTGCGCCCTACCTTGAACGGCTGCGATGCGATGATGGCGGCGTCCTCTGCTGCTCCACAAATTAGATAGTTGTATCTGCTGCTATTGTCTCTGGCACTTCTTTTGCTTTTAACGAGGGCGGAATTAATTATTATAATGTATTATTTTTAAATAATATCGCGATCACGCCATAAGAAAATATTTGACGGAGGTGGTGACAAATTCACGTCACATTTCTTCTTTTTTCTATATAAGGCGCACTAGGGAAAGGATGAAGGATAAGGAAATCCAGCCTGCTACAAGTGCATTTTGGTAAATAATAAGTTTTCAATAACGAGATCCAACATCCCCCCGGCCTTGAAGGAATCCCTTCAAAAAATATAGACTAATAAAATCTATATTAAATTGAATATATCAGTCTTCAATTAAAATAAATAACAAAAAACTGGTTGGTTACCACCGCTTACAACCTGTGTGTCGCTAACATAAATTACTAAACTTAAATAATAAATATAATAAAATTATTAGTAAAAATGCTACTGCGTTGGTAACGGGCACAACCGTACTATAGGTCGCTCGTAGGTACCACAATTAGTTTGCACTTCTGCAACACGAACAATTCCATCTTTACCAGGAAATAATCGTGTTATAACCCCCAATGGCCATTGCAGAGGGGGCGCATTATCAACATTAATTATGACAATCGTACCTACAGCTACAGGGTTGGAAAGAGTGTTCCATTTTTCCCGCATTTGTAAGTTATGAAGATATTCAGAACGAAACCTCTTCCAAAAAGACTGGACAATCGAGTCCATCAAAGAAAACCTGGACAGTAAATTAGCTCTCTCATTGGTCACATCCGCTGCTGGTAAGAATGCCAAAGGAGCGGTATGTAAAAAATGTGAAGGAGTAAGAGCTGTGGGTTCTGATGGATCTGAACTTAGGAGATAAAGTGGCCTGCTATTAAGAACACATTCTATCTGATTAAGAATCGTAAGCATCTCCTCATAAGTAAGGATTTGTTTACCTATAACTCGAAAAAGTAAAGCCTTGGCACTTTTTATATTTGCCTCCCAGATCCCTCCAAAATGTGGGGCGGTGGGAGGATTAAAACGCCAAATAATGCGGTTTTTAGTAAGCTCATTTTGAAAAGTTTTATAATAATTATCAGACTTTAAGAAGTCATGCAACTCGTTTAAATACGATTTTGAAGCTATGAAGTTTTTGCCGTTGTCGCTATATAAAAATTTACATGGACCACGTCTTGACAAAAAGCGTTTAAACGCGTCTAAAAATGTGGCAGAGCTTAAATCAGAAGCTAATTCGATGTGAACAGCTTTCGTCACCAGACATATAAAAAGACAAAGATATGCCTTTTGACTGCGAATCCCACGCTTCCTAGCCATTGTAATATACAAAGGGCCAGCATAATCTACCCCTGTATGAGTAAATGCGTTGCATTGTTCTAAACGGCACTCAGGTAAATCAGACATTATAGGGAAAGTTGGCCTTGGGTTCATACGAAAGCAAGTATTGCATTTATGTATGCGTTGTTTTACAATGCGTCTGGCCGACAGAATCCAGAACCTTTGCCTTATTATTGAGAGCAATAATTGAGGCCCAGCATGTAAATAAGTGCGGTGATAATAATCAACTAAAAGATCAATCACATGTCCCTTTCTCGGCAAGAGAGCAGGATGCTTATGAGAATACTTAAGTGAAGAATAACTTAAACGTCCTCCAACTCTTAATAAGTTATCGGAAGATATGAATGGACTAAGCTTACGCAAAGCGGATGAAACAGCTTTCCCAGTTTGTAAATTCTTAATGTCGTTAGAAAAATAAAAATGCTGGATATGTTTTATTAAATATATCTCAGCGGTATTTAAATCATTAGCGGTAATTACATCGTTGCGAGGCAGTTGTTTCAAAAATCTTAAAACATAAACCACACAATGGAGCAGTTTACTCCATGAAGAGCACCTATCACTCAACAATAATATTGGATCTTCCTTTACACTAGCGGTTACACAAGTGACAATTTTTGATTCTAGTGGTGCTACCGAACTTGGAGAGAAAGTTGAAATAGGCCATTCGCTAATAGGTAGAGTGCACCATGAAGGGCCATTGAACCATAGATGATGGTCCTTTAATTGGGAAGGCAAAAGGCCTCTCGACAAAGCATCTGCGGGGTTTTGCACACCCGGAATATAATATAAATTTTCAGGGTCAATATAAGATTGACATTGTGCTATTCTGTTAGCAACAAATGTGTTAAATCTGTGCGGAGATGATTTCACCCAACACAGTGCGACTTCAGAGTCAGAAAAAGCATAAATACTATCAACAGGATATCGTTGCGATAATGTGTCACACACCATACGCAATAACTTCGTCATAAGAACGATACCACACAGTTCCAATCGAGCAACTGTGACAGTTTTAATTGGAGCAACGCGTGATTTTGAGCAAATAAGACGAACGATTGGTTCTCGATCACCTATAGTAACATGAGTATAAATGACGCATCCATACGCCTTCTCACTGGCGTCAGAAAATGCTATCAACGACAATTTACAACCAGGTTCAATTCCCATATGTCGCGGGAAGTCTAATTCAGAAATTAGATGCAACTCACTAATAAAGTGATGCCATAAGCTTAAAATATGCGGGGGAGGTATGTCATCCCATCCCAATTTGAGAAGCCATAGCTCTTTGATTAATAATTTGGAATATAAAATTACGGGACCAACCAAACCTAAGACGTCATAAAGACGGGCAGTAGCCGATAAAATTGCACGCTTTGTGCCTACTGGTTGAGGAGGTGAAGTGGAGAAAACAAATTTATCAAAAGCAGGAAGCCAACGTAGACCTAAAATCTTTAAGCCACTGTCACTGTCAAAAGAAATTGACTCAGACTTACGTTGAGACACTGGTATGTGTTCTAAAAATTCTGAAGAATTGCTAATCCACTTCGCCAATTCAAACCCCCCGGCTTTAAGCATATGAATGAGCTGATAGGCTATATCAGCCGCCAAAGATACAGAAGATGCCGAAGAACATACGTCATCCATGTACGTATTCCTTTCCAACACATCCACGGCAAGTGGGTATTTGGGACCCTCATCCTTAGCCAACATTCGCAAAGTTCTCATCGCTAAAAAGGGTGAAGAACATAAACCAAACGTGACTCTATTATATTCGAAAGTATCTAGCGGTTCATCGGAACAGAACCGGTACAAAATTCTTTGGTATCTGCGGTATGCAGCATGTACTTCAATACATAAGTACATCTGCCGTATGTCAGCAAAAAATGCTACACTAAACATACGAACATTAAGAAGAATACGAAATATATCAGCCTGAAGATTACAACCAGTATGTAAGATATCGTTTAAAGAAACCCCAGCATCCGTTTTGGCACTACCATCGAGCACAATACGTAACTTCGTAGTGTCTTTATCTTCGTGGATAACAGGATGGTGCGGTAGATAAAAACCTGGCTGTATGCACTCCTCCGGTGGAGTACGCGAAATTATACCTTTATCCAGATAGTCACGAATGACATCATTATATCGAGTTCGTAACTCAGGTGTCTTGTCTAGCTTATTTTCCAGAGACAAGTACCTCTTCTTAGCTGTAATATAAGAGTTACCTAATTTATCAGTACTTTCTTTAAAAGGCAACACTACAGAATAACCGCCGGTGCTATTGCGGGTAGTTGTGGAAACAAAAATATTTTCACATTCTTCCTCTTCAGGACTTAAAAAAATATTAGCGGGTAATTCCTCAAGTTCCCAAAATTTTTCTAAATCTTTGTCAAGCAAATCTTGGGTAAATGAACAAAAAATGCGGGATAAGTTGGGTGTCATAACAACAGGCGCATTACCCATTACGATATACCCTAATGTAGTTTCAATAGCGGAAGGCATATTATTATTACGCATAATGCGATCAAATAATAAAATTTGACAGTAAATATTTACTCCCAACAATATTTCAATCGGTCCAGGTACGCCATAGGAATCGTCACTGAGTGGAATATTTTTCAAGTAATCTAAGCTTGAAGTATCAACGTAAGAGTCTGGCAAGTGTGTTGTAATATTGTCCACTACTAACGGTTTGATAGAATACACAGTGGAGTTACCAAAACGCGAGCTAAATTTGATATCAGTTACGCCAAGAATACGCTGTGAACTTCCACCGATACCCTGTACTTCAGTAAACCGGTTTTGTGTCGATACTTGAAGGGATAAACGCTTACAACAAGCAGATGCAATATAATCGCTTTGCGAACCTGGGTCAATCAAACATCTTACAATATGATGCTGGTTATTGTTATCAATAATAATTATTTTTGCGGTTCCTAATAAAGTAGTAGATAAAGAACGATCAGAATGATCGCGAGAAACATTACACACAGAAGTGTGTATAGCGGTAGGTGCAACATTCACTTGATTGACCTTATTCTTATTAGACATAGAGTCGCTATTTGCAGGTGTTGCGGATATATGATCCGATTGAGATACACCGCGAGTCACATGTAGAGGTGGAGCGGACACACTTCTATTGGAAGTGCAATTATTAAAATTATTTAATTCACCAAAATGTAATAATGAATGGTGTTTAGCGGAACAGTGGGAACAATATTTTTGCGAAGTGCATTTAAAAGTTCTATGTTTGCAACTTAAACAGTTATTACAAAATGAATTATTTTTTACGTAAATAAACCTATCATATGGTGTTTTTGACATAAAGACAGGACACTGATACAGATGCTCATGAGCGCTATTCTTGCACAGGGTACAAGAAACTTTATTCACTTTATTTGTAAGGTTAACATCACTGTTAATAAAAGACTTAGTTAGTTTTGGCGTTGGAACTTTATTACGTGATTTATCGAAATCTGGAACGGAAAATCTTTGCCCAATAGAACGAGACATAATCTTGCTTTGCTCTTTTACAAATTCAATTAGATTAGCGTATGGTGAAATTTTTTGCTTACGCTACATTGTTTCAAATAATTTGATCGTATTTAAATCCAATTTTTGTAACGCAAGGTGTAAGAATATAAAATCCGATAAATCAGTAATTTTTAGTTGTTTAAGTGCTTCTACAGACGAATTAAAATTATTAATGAAACTTTCAAAAGCTGAAGCACTGTTAATATTCAGCGGTTTAAATTCTAACAACTGGTTTATGCCGCTAGGTTAAGGTTAAGCAACATAAGGCAAGGTTTTTAAATAGATGGGTGAACCGATATATATGAAATTTTGCTGGTAGGTCTGAGAATAGGTTATAAAGTATATTTTATGCCGCTGATACCATGATTGACGAGGATATATAGAACGAGAGGAGGGTGCAAGAGAGGGAGAGGGGAGGGTGATGGAGTGAGTGATCGGAGGAGTTAGGTGGAGCAAGGGGGGGGGGGGGAGTGAGAGGGAGCAAGGGGGGGGGGAGTGAGAGGGAGCAAGTTGGGAGAAGAGCGAGGAGGGAGAGGGTTCAGAGAGGACAACGGGGAGAGGAAGAGGGGAAGTGTGACGGGGACTGAAGCGGGAGGGGAGAGAAAGAGCATAGAATTAGATTTTTCTTATAAGAGAGAGAGATGGAGAGAGATAAATCAAGGGAGTAGGGAGAAAAGGGGAGCAAAATGTAATTAAAGCGCGGGTGGAGCTGCGCGGGTTAGCTAGTTTACAATATAAACTTAGAACTAAAACATAGAATGTACAAATGGCGCTCTTATCGCTATAAGCAATTTCTTCCAGACAACCATATATAATATATATATAATATATTTTCTCATTAAACTTTATAATATTACACTTATACTTACGTAAATTTGCGTGATTTGCATTGCGATTTTTCAGGAAGTATTTTTATTACGTTTGTCTTAGAATAATTTTGTGGCATAGACGTACTAAAATGTTTTGTGGTTCCTAGTCTTTCACCATGCACAAGTATCGACAAGTAGTAGGAGTACTTATAATGTGATATGTAACAGCGGTGATTTACTTATGCAGGGGTTGTTTTTTTTTTACAGAATACTCAAATTAATATTATTAATCATTTGAACGTTGGATTTGTGCCTTCCTAGTCTCTATCGGCCAAATAAACTGAGAACAAGTTAATTTGTCAGTCATTAATTTATATTTCTAGTAATACTATCGATTTATCATAGTATGAAAATGTCTTAAAAATCGCAATGTTAGTGAAACTGTAGTTTATTGATACTAAATCTATTGTGTGAATATTTTAGGTGATCGCACTGATATGCGGTCTTCTGGTGGTGATCCTGATGGTGTTGGGGTTGGCCTCTGCCGACTGGCTGATGGCGGCCGGCTGGCGGCAGGGGCTCTTCATGCACTGCATAGATCCCGAGGCACCCACACCCCTACCATTTGACATCACCGCACAACCCGGCTGCTATGCGGCCCGCCCTGCTCCTTACATTAAGTAAGTCTTATTACGCCTTTGTGTAGCAATGATATTATAAGTAATAAAATATTAAAAAAAAATTAAATCGGCTTCAATAACACTGAAAAGTATAAAATAATTAAAATATTATATAAGTTGGTGTTAGCGTATTCAACTACAATACTCAAACAAATGTTTGGAAATTAATAAATCACATTTCATTCGTAAATTATAAATTAATTCTGTGCCACTTGTAATCGCCCTACCTCGTTTTACATAAAATATCATTGATGTGTAGATTATAGGACATAATATTATTTTTCTGCTGCCTCCCTTGTGAGTCTAAATTTTTCCAAAGCTCCCAAAATCTTTGATACAATTTATCATCCCATACGCACTTGAAAAACTAAGTAGCTTTGATTCTAACTTTATCATCGTAATTCTGAATTCAAACTTACTACTTAAATGTGCCATATAATTTCACATAATATTCGTGCGTATTGTGACAGTTAATAAAGGTTTTGTTATTTTAGTTTGAAATATTAAAGAATATTTTTTTGCCTTATTTCACATCACCACACTCTAGGTTGCTAATTTGGGCGTCGCTGCTGTTTACAGCATTCAAATTTTTCTAGGCCTTCTATTGTTATCGTTTGAGGCCTGAGGAGCAGTAGAAGTTATATGTTCTACAATGGGGCGTCAACGCCCACTTTGAGAAAGACTGGTGTATGCCTAAAATTATTTATAGCTAGTCAAGCATCCATTAGTTACGTAGATGTACGTATAATTAGAGCAGAGAGTAGGTAGCTAGTTCAAAGCAAAGCTTCAAAAATATTAGATTATGGCAGAACAACGGATGTACCTATTCGACTATTTATAAATATACTTAACCTAAAAGGAAGATGGGTTTCGGGAGTTTCGGTTAATTTGTTAAATTGTTTATTTTTTCATAAAAATCCGTTTTTGGTGTTGGTGGTGTATAATTTTATTTAAAGTAAATTCTTTAATAATAATTAGGTTGATAGGATTATTTTTGTAATCAATTATAAAATATTGATATAGTTAAGTTAAAATTAAACCGTGGTCCTTTGTATATATGATAAAGAGATTCAATAGAGGCTAATCTCTTTGACTTTCGTTGGCTAGCCTTATTGTTTGCTCAACCTAGCTCACGGCTTTGTAATGAGGGAAGTGAGATATTTCAACATCTCATCTATTTTTCGGATTGATTGCGGATTCTATGGCAATATAGCGTTACCACGGTGCTCGTTCGTGGGTCAAATTCCGATAGTTTATAAATCAATGTAAATCCTGGCTTACTTACGGAAGAACACCGTTCGAAGGAGTGAATGGATTAACTCCACAAGTAAAAGGTCTGTTATAAATGTCTAGCTTTTTCAAGGGCCCCAATCTTATACTACGTATTTTTGTCCCAGAGCCGCAGCTGGTCTATGTGTGGCGACGTTGGCAGCTGACGTATGCGGCGCTCTGCTCACTGGACTGGGGCTGCGCTCCGCAGACCACCGAACCAAGTTCCGGTACTACAGATTTGCAGTGCTCGCCATGTCGCTAGCATGTATGTATACTTTCGTAGCACATCTTAGAGCCTCAAAACACGAATCTTTTAGCATCTGCGTTCATCACAAACAATTAGCACAGCCTATAAATTCATATAGTCGTCCGACGACGCCGTCTGTCTAGACATGGAGATCGTGCGGCTCGTGAGTGCGTGAGTGGCGAGTCGCGGGTAGGTTGAGCCCGAGCTGCACAGACCATTCATATTAGCAGCTCGGGACACTACAGAGGGCCTAGAAAACAAATGGAATGGAATAGAAAACAAACAACAATTTTCTATTCTCCTGCGTTTCGTATTATAGAATGACAACTTGTCTAGGCCCTCTGAAAGTTGTGGGTTGATTTCGCCAGTGACTTGCAGTGTTGTTGCTTTTACGCAAACATTCAAAGGCTTTCGATCAGATCAGTTTGATACCAAAACGCGATGCATCATCGATGCAGCCGCGAAATTGCTGGTCGCCGGTGCTAAAGGAAACGTGCGTGGCCTCCTTACTTAATTTTTGTCTGAATATGTAGGTTTATTAATTTTCAAAATTGTCCTTTTTTGCAGTAATGTGCATTTTAATAGCGCTAGTGATCTATCCAGTCTGTTTTGCGGCGGAATTAAATCTAGGTAAGATTTATTTTGGATTTATTAATAGCAATAACAATAATGCACAGCCAGTAGGTACTATTTTTGTTATTCTAATTTTAATTTTATACGTGTACTATATCAAAAAATAGAAGTAGTTATTTTCTTGCAGCTAATCTGTGAGTGATACAGAAAACTACAATATAAATGTATTGTTGAGGTTATAAAAAAGTATAAAACATTATTAATTTAATTTGTATGGAATTAATTAAGAGTTATTTTTGATAGGGGAAATAATTCAATCAAATAATTCTTATTTTATAATTAGCCTATTCTTGTAATAAAAAAGTCATTACAGAGCAATCGATATCTCTTACCGGCTATAAATACATGGTTTTGTGTTTGACAATTAAAGATGTACATAATAATATGGTATTTGTTTATTACGTTTTTTCGACGAAATCTCTCTTTAAAACTCTTGTTTTACTTTAATATGTGGGTATGTATGAAAGTAGTGGCGGCATCACAAGATGCCACTAAATTACATCACTTACAAAACTCATGTAATTTTTAGAAACTTTTAGCCTTAGACAGAAGATACGGTCACTTCACTTATTCAGAAATGTTTAATTGGTTTTGAAACAATTTGTACACTATCATGGTTTGCAGGTAATAGGTCTGTGTGGGAGTTTGGGTGGGCATACGGAGTGGGTTGGGGAGCCGCCATCTTTTTGTTTGGAGCGGTCGTGCTTCTACTCTGCGATAAGGAGAGTGAGGAGTTGTACTATAAGGAGCGAAAAGTGAGTTCCGCTGTGATATTATAACACGCCACAGAGCAGCCTTCCGTTTAGAGAAGCTCAGAGTCACACAACGATCTATAGAGAGAGTTATGTTCAGAGTTTTTTTTGCGCGATAAATCGCGACATAGCTAAATGGGCAGGCCACATCGCTCGAAGAATCGATAACCGATGGGGAAGAAGATTCTCGAGTGGCGACTACGAACCAGAAGATGCAGCGTGGGTAGGCCTCCCACTAGGTGGACTGACGACATTGTGCGCGTTGCAGGTAACCGATGGATGCAAATAGCCAATATTGTCATTGTGGTGTTCTAAAGGGAGAGGCCTATGTTCAGCAGTGGACGACTTCCGGTTGGTGATGATGGTATTGAAGATACGCTACAGCGGCCAATCTATCACCATATCAGCCAACTACGCGAGAGATATAGTGCGCAAGTGGTTGCGCAAACACATGTGCTGAACCCGATGGGAAGGAAGGCCGACACGATTGACAAGACTAATGGAGTCTGCCCAGTAGACCGGGCCCATACCATGACCGTGCTGTGAACGTACCAGGCACAGGGAACAAATGACAGAGACCACTAATTGAATAATATAATCATAATCGTATTTTGTCCGGCAGCCAGACTGTCGACTGTTGTGTCACAGTGTAGGTAATAATAGTAATGTCCTCCTGGCCGATACGATCACAGCCACGGCCAATCTTCCACAAGGTCAGCCATCTACGCGGGAGGTATTATAGTGCACAAGTGCACTCTCTCTTTTCTTTTTACGTCTTACAATACGATGGGATTTATGGGGTATTTTCCGTGGTGCAGTGGGAAACCGCGTGCTTTTCAAACCGGAGGTCGCGGGTTCGAATCCCGCGGGGAGCAACTTTGGGTAGTTGTTCCTTACAGGCCTGGACAGTGTAGATATACAATATAGCACACTTACACACAGACATACAATCCAGACTGTATCATTTACACTGGCGTTGCATAACGGAAGAGCAGCGTCGTCTGCTGTGCAGAACTGTTCGGTAAACGATCAGTTGGTTAAGCAATGTCAAAGTAAAGCTAGCCTTCAGGCGAGCCAACGTCTCCCTGCTTGAGGGCATGTAAGTCGGTCCCGGTTGTTGTCATCTAGACTGCAGTCATTAAGCTAAGTCAGAGGCTTTTTTTCTTCTTTCTCGTGGGGGAAACATTATTGGTTACCGGGATCCCATACCCCGGTTGGGTCGCCGGGGTATGTGGGATTCTTACACCGAGAGGGTAACATATAAGAGTTTTACTATACTACCTATGTATGTATACTGCGATCCCCAAGACACTTGCCAAGCGCGGGATTACCGCAACCCCTCTCTTCTTCCTAAGTCTTTCGGCAAGGTACTGATGACGATGTGTGCAGGTGGTGAGCGCGGAGGGCGGCGCGCGCCCCTAGGGCCGCGGGCGCCTGCCCGACCTCGTGCCGTGAGGCGCGCGCCACTAGCGCGCCCCGCCCCCCGCCGCACCGCACCGACACCCCCCCGTGCCCCCCGCACCCCACACACCGCGCGCCGAGAGCGCGATGGGTGTGAGAGCGCGCACGCACCGCCGCCGCTTCTGAACTCGCCTCGAGGTACGGCTACCGATATTGACAGGAGCTGGAACTAGCGTCGCCTCGTGAAGCCGTACGATGGCGGGTCGGGGCCGGTGCCCGGGCGACGGACTCGATGCAGTTTCAGGACATAGGGAGGGTCCGTTTTTGTTACCCGGCGATGCTGTAGCACTGTTTCTGAGCGAAAATAATAGTATTCATTGATCGGGTGAGATGATTGATAGTGTTATTTTTTCTTGGCAAATGGCATGAGAAATGCGCCGTTCGGTGGAAGTGCTGTGGTTCGTTCGTATGGATTCATTTAATTAAGTTTTGATTACAACCGGACGTCGTCTCGACCGTTAGTTCTCTTGTGTGTTTTTATGAATTTAGAAAAAAAAAAAGTTTAGTGTTTACGAGAAAGTGTCGTGAAATCTCTTAGAAGTAACGAGTGAGAATCGCCCCCGTCGGTGATACGATTTGTGATCTGAAAGCTTTTAACGTGTTAGGTTTTATTTAGTTAGTGTCGGTGGCCGAACGTCTCCGTCGGCGCGCCTCGCTCCCGCGACGGGCGGAGCGCATTCGGATTGCTGTCCGTACCTCGAATGTAATCCGTTCCAAAGAGCGTTAGGTACTTTTATTTATTCGCTTTAATTTATTCGTCCCTAGCGGTGAGTGTAAATATCGGTTAGATTATGTTGCATCGTCGGTGGCGCGTGCGAGCGAGTGTGGCGCGATAGTGGCGCGAGTGTGGCGCGAGTGCGGCGCGAGCGGCGAGCTCGGCCTCGGGCAGGCGACCGCTGGACTGCATCCCTAATCGTGTGTGACCTGCGTCTTTTGCAATGCGAACTTGATTCTTTAGTGCTAGTGTAAGTGAACTATAAAGAGCCGGGACCGGGCCTCAAGATCCCGCGCTCGGCCTTGTGACGTAGTAGCGGCCGTTCGAATTATAGGGCTGCCCCCTACTGGCGTATTTAAAGGAATTAAATGTATGTCTTGATTAAAGATACCCTTTAGTAAGGTGTACTTTATAGAATGAACAAAATAAAATATTTTATTAGTCATATAGAATGCGCACTGCTGTGTGCCTGTGAGCACAAATTGATAACAATGCATGAGATAACATTTTATCAGTGATGGTTTGAATCTCTTTATTTCCCTTGAATCTGTGAAGAAGTTTGGAATTGAAATTTGTTTAAAATTATATTTTCTTAATTATTTAAAAGTAACAAAACTATTTATAAAATTGTCTTAACTATTAATAATGTTTACTATCCGTAATATGTGTAGATGTAAAGTTGAGTAAGATAAGTAAACATTTTTTATAATTATTTAAATGCATTTTATTTTTCTATATAAACTCAATGATTTTTGTAAAATCGTGTATGTATCATATTATAGGGCACATACACCTATAATGTTAATTAAATGTTCTTGGTTATGGCTTTAATTTCATATATTATGTAGGATATCATTCATGTTTTAGAGAAAACAATTTTATTTTTTCGAAATTAGTTATTTGCAACACACTAACAATTTATAAATCAGATTTTTTTTATAGATTATAAAAATCATCGTAATACCATTATTTTTATGTCATAGTTTACAGGACTCATACTGTTGCCGTTAGGTTAGAGGCGATTTTTCTTATAATTTAATTATTTTATGTAGTCCATAAAATTATTAATCTAACATTATTGTGTAGCTTTGGCATCAGACCCTGCATCATTACTGTCTTGCGTGACAGGCTTGCACATACGCAGCTATTCATACTTAACTAACTTGTTTAGTGTCTTTTCATACAAAAAGCAAATTGTTTTTAAATACGAAAATTGAATAATCCATCGACCATTAAACTAATATTAATTAAATACTATTAAGTGTTTAGTTTTAAGTACTATTCTCATATTTATTCAAAATGAAATCTCTCATTTATGAGTTCACTTTGCCGATACCGTCTAAAATATTATTATAGAATCTCGTTAATATATAAGCCCTATTGGTTTTGTTTTAGATTTTACAATTTTATTTAAATAATTAGTGAAAGCCTAAACAGCTATTATGATTAAGTTTCAGTACCCGTACGTACTGTGTGGTTACCCGCTTTAGATGTCCGGTTGACCGTTAGCAAATATTTTTATATACATACATATAATATATATAGTAGCGCCTGTAAAAGACGACAAAAATTTTGACTTTTTGCAAGAATCAGAATACATTATTTGATCGCATTGTGTCAATGTGCCTAGAAACCTGTTCTGTATTATTTTAAAGAAACTATAAGTATCAGGAATTTAGTACTTCATTTGTTTTTAATTCATATTCATATACATTTTTAATAAAAAAATATTCTCTGTTCCTTCTGAAAATTTCAATGTTTTTGTCTAGTTTTGCAATTGAAACAATATGTAGACGTACTTTCTATTGATATAATAATATGCTTTGCGATGCGGATAACCGCAAGTGCAACAGCATCATGCGGTCAACCAAAGCGAACGGCTGATCACAATACGCGTGGGCACTTAAATTGTGACTATTTCACTCTTAATACACTGCCATGTACGAAATAACTTTCATCTCTAATTATTTAACTATAGTAGATTAACGTTAAATTATTGTATTTTCCTAATTATATAAGTGTATTACTTGTAATTGAAAATCGCGTGACATTACCTACTTAAGTTCATGCACATTGTAATTGGGCACACTGCAAAGAATAATGTTAATGGAAAATTACTAATAAGACCAACATACTTTTGGAAATGGTCTTGGTAAACTCGGATATAAATTCATCCTAAATGAGATAATAATTTATTAGGAAATTCTTGTTCTCAATGTAAAACTGCACTGTTACTTTTTAAACTCCGCCTGTTATTCAGGTACACCACATTCCTGAGCTTTTTTTTAAAGTCCATCAATCATGTTGTATTGGAAACATTTATCAATCAGCAAGATCGGGTTTTGATTATCAATTCTATTATGGCATTTGAGGATGTTCTACATTCCTTTTGTACCTATGTATTATTGTTAAGTTACTATGATTTTGATATAAATAACAACAATGCATCTCATTTATTATGAAATTCTTATTCCTAATGTAAAACTGCAGTTTCTTTTTAAATTCTGTTATTCAGGTTTTCCACATTCCTAGGCTTCTAATTTTTTATCAATCATGTGTTGGAAAGATTGATCAATCCGCAAGATCTAGGTTTGATACTACATTCCTTGTGTACCTACCGACATGTTATTGTTAAGTTACTATGATTGATGTAAATAACAACAATGCGTCTCAAGGAGCATTATTTTATATAAGTATGTCTGTATACCGTTTCTATTACCAAAATGTCCGCTTGGATTTTTGCAGTGTACCAAATACGTCCGTAAAAGTATGTAACAGTTTCCATTTGTTTAGCCAAATTGAGTCATATCAAATGAGATTAAATAAAATAGCTAGTGAAATGTACTTTTATTTTAGACTAGATGTTACTTGCGGCTTTGGCCCCACCCAATTTCAGCGTTATCGTTATACAAAAAAATATCACAAAATAGATAGAGCAAGCTTGGTGTCGAGACTTGCTACATTTAATGACATATTGGACTGCAAAGTGTGTGTAAGGATTAAGTGCTGAAAAAAAAACAGGCTGCCTGTCCACCGGAGCGGAGAAATATTAACCAATAAGATTGCACAAAAAAAAGGAGCGGAGATTTTGTGCAATCTTATTGGTTAATATTTCTCCGCTCCGCTCCGGTGGACAGGCAGCCTAAAGTGCTAGTCATTTAGTAAAACAATTGTAAACTAATCTCGCAATTTGTAACAAGATAAAACAAAGTTATATCCAATGTCTGCTCTAGTATATCGATGGTCTGCTCACTCATTTCTACAGACGACTACTTAGATCTCCAAATGCTCGTATCCCTTTGGACTACTTGTATTATTTAATATTTTATAGAAAAGTATTTAAGAATGTATCACTTGTCTGGTCACCATACAGGCTCTGCTAACTTTGGTAATCAGATATGTGGATGGCCCAAGGATATTATTAGTTGTGTCTGGAGCCGGCTAATATCGCCAGATACAGTGCCCTCTAAACGTAACACAGTGTGTACAAATTACTGCTTAGTCGCAATGCTAGTTGCTAGTGTGATCTTTCTTGAGTAGGCTGATTTCAGTAGTAATAAACGTTGTTTAATATAAAACATATTTATTGGCAATAACATAATACGAGTTTTTCTGGATGCTATTGTGATTTTATCAACAAGCATCTTTCATAATAAAAAACATAATTGAACTTTAATTTGGATAGTTACAAATTTCTAATATTTCACAGTATTCAGTTCACATGAAAAGAAAATTCAAAAAAATTAAACTTCAATGCCAGTGATGGTTTTTATGCTTGAAATTAGTCTTGCATTGGCGTCTTTGTAGTCGACTGGCTGCGCGTTCATTATAGTGGTTTTCAAACGAGCTTCATCCTGAAAAGTTTATACAAGATTAAAAGGCGAAGCAAGAAAATATTAATACAATTGAGTATCTGTGCAAAGTAATAATAAAGCTATGCCTGTCATAAACTGTATTCTGGACCAATAAACTAGCGTAGATGTCGATATTATAAAACAATATAATAAAACCATCAAATACGAAGAGTAAGAACTACTCGTATCTGGGACCATAAATGTCAATGTGTCGACAGAAATTATAAATCAGCCGTTACATTTAAAAAGGAAATTGTCTTCCTGACCGAAACGGCCCGCAACAACCACTCTTGGACGGAATCGGCCATTTACGCAGGAGATATTATAGGTCACAAGTGCGTAGATACAAGTGCACTCTCTCCTTTGGTCTCAAAATGAGATGAAAGGTCGAATCGATCGGGGAAAGGTTAGGCGCAGAACAGAATTATTACGTTCCCATACGACACCTGGATCATCTTAGTTTTCAGACAAAGAAATGATTGGTATGTATGATCCTAAGCAATGAAAACAACACTAACTGCCGAACCTACAAACGTCAATTAAAGCTAATAATCATTAATAAAATTTTTGTAATCGGATTATTTCGACACTCGCTGCCCATTATTACTTAATACGCTGATAGTGAGTAGGTTTAACAATTATTTCGTGTACAATAATCGAAATTAATCATAAACGACTCCGACAGTCGAAATAAACACATTTTAAAAAGTTACTTAATTAGGATTAAAGTTAACTTACGACCGCACTCACAAAAGTGCGGTCGTAAGTTGTTGCTCCCGCAGGAACAAACCCGCGACCTCCGGATTGTATGGCGAGCGTCTTTTCGCTGCGGCTCGGTGGCTACAAACAATAAGTTATAAGCTTTCTGAAGTACGAACATTGTATGTCTCCAATTTGGTGCGGAACTTGAATACGAAAGTCTTGAACTTGATTTCTTCGAACAGCTGTGTATAGGCAGTCTTGTCGTATTCAAACATCTGTCCGATGTCGGCGGCGCTTTTCCCCAACATTGCCTCAGCAGCCTCGTTGAACGCCGTGATGCGTTGATCACCCGTAGGATCTGACACATTTGCCTGTATACAAAATTATGGTGATATAAATGGTAGTAGAAAAAGTGGGTGCGGTGTCGTATCAGGAGGTCAAAATAAAGGCATATGATCATCGATATAATATATAAACTAGATAAACATTCACGAACCTAATGACATCTAAAATGTGGTCGCGGAGGTTGCAAACTTATCTGCGCTGGTGGCGGAAACGTGAACTAACGCTTTTGTTATGTTAATAACAAGGAGTTTTTACAAGAACTGGAGGAATCACTGTCTTCTATATAATAAATAAAAATGAACTGTAATCCTTTGAAATACGGTATAATTTAGTATTACATCAGTTGTACAGAAAAACGCTCCCGAAAGAGACTGACTTCTCAGTGATGGCGTCCCTTTCACACACCCTTGCCCCTTTTTATTGGTTTCTAAACTAGAAATATCTGAGTTATGTTAAGTTTTGATAATTTGATCACCTATGACCTACTAATTAGGCTTAATATACAGAAAATATTATAAATCTACTACATAACATTTGTTGACTGTTAGAACAAATCGTTAGGTTCTACAGTGAATATTAAATGTTCGTTCAATAGTAGTTAATAAAGTTTACATACGGGGAACACCGGAACCAAATTATCCAATATGGCGATTCTTATCTTTGCGAAGTTGTATATCATACTGTTTAAAGCTTCAAAATGATTGAAATACGCTTTTTTCGTCACAAGATGGTAAATGATTGTGCTGTTCCAGGGTGTAAGCAGAAATTCTATATAACCAGTTGGCGAAATAAGCTTCCGTCATTAGTATGGACTAGTGTGAGCATATGTTTTTTTGTTATTAGGATATTTCTTTTAATTCATGTTAGCACACGGCAATATGTTTACGAAGTAATTGATTAGAATTTAGTTTCTTATAAACCTATGTGAGTTGTAAACCTAAGTTAGAACAGTGTTGTTGTTTTAACTTATGCTGTGAGGTGTGAACGTGATAATAGATCTAATGATGATTTTTTATAAAATATATATTTTTCTTGACTAAAAACGATAGACACCATATAAAGGACGAATTGTTTCACCAAAATTACTTTTGTGCACTTGTTGCTATCACTGATAATTTAGGAATGGTGATTCTTTCCAAAAAGAGCGATTTGAATCGATGTCTGATGAATCGATTCTCAAAAAAATCCGGGTCTAAGGCTTAATTAACACCATGATGGCAGCGGCTGGCAGCGGCCAGCAGTGGCCAGAAGAGGCGCGCCGCGGCTGGTAGGAGCGCGGCCTTCCGCGGCGCACGAGTAGCTGTGCGCCGCCTCGCGCCTTGAGTCTAATACGTACATTCTACAAGGAATCTGCGCTCCCGATGCGGCACGGCCACCCGCGGCTGCGTTGACCAAACGCGAGTAGCCGAGCGGCCTTTTTGAGCTTTTCAAGCGATACTGGTCTTTTACGTATTATAGATAAAGTTTAAAATCCTTTCACACTGAAAGTGTGTGCCGCACCCCTGTCGACCGCTGCCATCATGATGTGAATTGAGCCTTAAAGGGTAGTTCTTCAGAGACAAAATTTTTGATGTCTGTGGGTATATTTCTGTAACTAACCAACAAAACAGACAAGAGCACAGCTCTTAAATTGAAAAGAGTAGAGAAATGTTTATTAAACATCTATACCCTGTTTTATTTTTCAAGATCAAGATCGGAACACAGGAGTGATGGCTGACCAGTGGCCAGCCAAAAACTATTTTTAGGGTTCAATTGAACCCTACCAATTGTCTTTGGCTGGCATAAATTAATGTCTCAGTTTACGAGCGGAAGTGAAATGCACCTGTATATGGGCAAGGGAGTCGCTTATGGTCCGTCACACACCTTACGATATGCGCGATACGCAAGTCTAGTCTAGACTTGCGCTAGTATACAATAACATGTGGTGGATGATAATGGTGCAAGTTGCATAGTTGTTGCAAGTCTTATATTTGTGCATGTCTAAACTTGCGCTAATATATCGTTAGGTGTGTGGCCGGCATTATGCGAACATAAGTCTTGTCTACACACTAACATCAAATACAAAAACTCACAAACAAATAATGTATATAATATAGCATACTTACCGCTAAAAGGAGCCTGTATTTGTAATTCGAATATTCCTTGTTGCACTTTTCACATCTGAACAATCCATTCTCCAGATCGATAAGTTTCTTGTTGCAAGATTCTTGCGGGCACGCCTTGTATACTGCGTTTTCATGGAAGGTGAATGTGACGACTCCTAGTAGGCTGTAGTAATCACCCTTGTCGCCAGAGCCCAACTGTCGCTCCTCGGCGTCCGAGAAAGTGATCCACTCACTGCTCCCGCCAGTGTAAAGCCCAGACCTGCAAAAGAACGCAAGTACCTCTGTATTTCTGGCCAAATTGCCACAGAAACTATGTTTTTCGAGGATATGCTTGTCTATTTCCGTGGTACGGCCTACAGTGTAAACGGCTTGATGGATTCTGACTCATGATATGTCGGTAAATTCGTCTTTCTATTTTTTTCAAAAGATCTTTAAAAGTTCTTCTTTAATCTATAAAAGCACATAATGCCCTAATGCGAACAAGTAAAATTGTATTAAAAAATTACATTCATAAAACGTATACACATGGAGGTATAAGTACCTCCACCACCATTAGGGCATTATGTGCTTTTATAGATTATACTTGTGATATGGAGAAGACACACTGTGAGGTTTCACACAATATCCAGTGTGGCTAACCGCATTGTGTGTATGGGCACTGATCAAATAAATTTTGCACTTGGCCCGCGTATACTATGATCTAATCTAAACCCTCTTATGTCTATTATAATCTTTTGTTTAGTCAGTTATCATTTAATATTACTCGTAATTCCTTCAGTACGCAGAATATTCTGAATTTACTATCAAACAAAATTAATGTCTGATCTTAATCTATAATCACAGATCAAGATCGGAAAAATCAATACAACTTATTGGCCCGAAATCTGAAGATGACGTACATTATGGTGGGTAACATTTTTGTTGATTCAGCAAATTCACATATACTAGTACGTAAGTACGTACGTACCGCCTTTATTTTTGTCCCACTGCTGGGCATGGGCCTCCCCTCAAGATGAAAGGGATTAGGCCATAGTCCACCACGCTGGCCAAGTGCGGGTTGGCGGACTTCACACGTCATTCTAAAGCTAGTTAGACTTTCTCAGACATGCAGGTTTCCTCACGATGTTTTCCTTCGCCGAAAGCCAGTCCTACACAATCGCACAAAGAAGATTCGCACATGATTATTTTAAGAAATCAGGGGTTCGAGCCGGGGTTCGAATCTGCACACCTTGTTTTCCAAGGTAAGCGCTCGCCCACTGTCACTGTTTGTAATGTATAATGTATAGCAGTACCTCGCTGAAATGTTGACTATCTCCATGTCGGCGCCACCGTTATCGTACCAGCCGCGAAGCTTGTGGGCCTCGGGAACATCGGGGTTGAGCCGCATCATGGTGCTCGCTAAACAAGACAGGGACTTGCTACTGTTGAACTCGGTCAGCCGGGCACCCTGTTTAATAAACACAATTAACAATTGAATTAAATAAAAAGCCGCATATAAATCAGTCTATTCGTTTAGGTGCCACAGCCACAGTGAAAATAAATGCAGTACAAGTTATGGTCTGTAGCATAGTGTAAATAATAACACAACGAAAAAACATCCTTAGTCACTGCACTGCACATTGGCGTGCAGTCCGTACAGACAAAAAGACTGCCTACTCTATGACTTCGCTGGATAACTTATAAGCATAAGTAAATCTTAAATATAAAGTTTAATTTGAAAAGGAAAACATAATATAAATAGTCTGATACTACTACTACTTGTCATAGATATTTTAGGAGGCCCAATAAAAAACTTCTAGAGCAAATAAAACTCATGGGACATTTTGTTAAATTGGTGATTTTGCCTAACCTGTCGTAATACTGTTGCATGCAGACTACATTCATACAAACAAGCGTGGCTACAGGAGATAATATCACATAACTGAATAGCTAAAACCGCTTTGAGTAGAGCTCCTATTTTTGCTACAACGCTACATCTGTAGGTCATAGGCATCAATCAATCACATAAATACAATTCTATTTGTGTATGCATTAAAAATACATGTAGCCGACCTGTACTGGATCTTACCTAGTTCACTATAAGGGTAACTTTTATTATATATTCTTTGTTATGAACTCGAGTGCGCAATAACAATAGTTAGGTTCTACATGTTGCCGGTAGGGTGTCCGGGTAAGAATAGCACCTTTGCATCTGGGTGACTAAGGGAAAGCAAAAAGACTAGCAGCAGCGTCTCTAACTCTCTATTGGATTACCTACCACCTATACTGCGATCCCTAGGACGCCTGCGAAGCGTGGGGATCATGGCAATCCCTTCCTACTAAGAGGGCGGCCTTTGTTCAACAGCCGACGTCTTTTGGAGACTGATAATGATGATGACACGTCACAAAATAACATCTTAGTTAGTAACAAACCTTCGCCAATATAACTGGGTTTGAGCCGCCGTCAAACTTCTCTGCTTCATTTCCCCACAAAGTTAAAACCACCTAAAACATAGAAATATTAATTTACTGCCGTTAACGAATTATTTTAAAAATGTATCACTTAAAAAAAACAGATAATTCCTGAATGGATAGTTAACCTTTAACCATTAAACATTTTTACCAACCATACGAAATTGCTGACAGTGCATATAAACAGGTAGGTATATATCTATTATAAATAAAAATGAATCGCCGAAATGTATGTACCTACTATGCGTTTCAACTAAGAATGTGGCCGCCATCTAGTCCGGTCAATTTAGACCAAAAAATGAGAGTGAAGTTACATAAAGTCCCAACAAGCTGAATTTCAGTGAAATTGTTCAAAATATAATTATAAACAATGTCTAGAAGTTCCCTGTAAGGAAAAAATTTTATTCAAGGTCAAAGGTAAAAAAAATGAGATTTTCGCGATTTTCAGCAAAACGGTAAGTTTTATCATAAAAGTACCTCAGACAAAAATTGTAGATCATAAAATTATCTATGAAAAATGTATCAATACTTTTTTTCTTACGAGCCACCGTTTCTGAGATATAACGATTCAAAAAGTTATAAAAGTTGTTATCGTCATAATATGCATGAGTACGCCACGTATATACATCTAGAGTTGTTATATTTTATATAATATATATATAAACAAGATTTAACTCAATGTGCTGAAGTTTTTAAAAAGAGTAATTCAACTCAACAAGAAGTTATTACCAACGGCATCCGCTTTCTTCTTTCTATGTACGGAGCTCCTAAAGAAACTACCTGTTTAGATAAGCATCGATATGCATGTTTCGTTAAAAATACTAAAAATAAAAACAAGTTCAATTAGCTTGTCTTCCTCCAACCTCAGTTGCTGCTCACCAACATCTTTTTCGAGTATATTACCAAGTTCAAGTGTGGCTTGGTTATCAGCTAGACCCTACAGACTGGGGTTGGAAGTTGGTCAACAATATATTAGAGCCAGTTCAAGTTCAGTTTACTTCCACCTGCGCCGGAAAAACTGCTGAACACTATTTTTTGCAACTGCAAAAAGGGATGCAGTGCTAAATGTGGTTGCAAAAAAGTCGGACTGTCTTGTTCTTTGGCATGCACAAATTGTCAAGGCCGGTCGTGCTATAATATTGAATCACAAACAATGGAGGATTCGTTTGACTCCGACGAAGTATCATGCGGTACATCGCTATTGACGCAATTTACTTGCATCCAAAATGAAGATGAAGAAGAAGCAGCAGAAGAAGATCAAGAAGAAGAACAAGAATTTGAAACTTACGAATAAGACGAATAAACTTCAACACTTTTTTTTAATTTACATCGCTTTTATCTTTCCCAATCTTTGAAAATTTCCGTTATTATGCAATAGTTTTACATTAAACAGGATCACAACTGACCTGTGGAGTAGGCCTACTGGGGAAACCACGTTAAAAAAACGCGCTAAGTACACCTCATAGGTGGCGTGGAAACGTGTGCATATTATGACGATAACAACTTTTATAACTTTTTGAATCGTTATATCTCAGAAACGGTGGCTCGTAAGAAAAAAAGTATTGATACATTTTTTATAGATAATTTTATGATCTACAATTTTGGTCTGAGGTACTTCTATGATAAAACTTACCGTTTTGCTGAAAATCGCGAAAAACTCATTTTTTTGACCTTTGACCTTGAATAATTTTTTTTCCTTACAGGGGAATGATGGGGAACTTCTAGACATTGTTTATAATTATGTTTTGAACAATTTCACAGAAATTCAGCTTGTTGGGACTTTATGTAACTTCGAATGTCTAAATTGACCGGGCTAATCTTGGCATTTCAAATATATAATTACTAAAAATGATGTTTTAAGAAAAACAGATAGCAAAATGAGGCATTACAATAAATAATCAAAACCGGGGGGAATTTTTCATTTTGTGTTTACTCTGCTGCCGGTACAAAAATCGTAAAAAACTATTTTTAAAAAAATAAAAACCGACTTCAAAGTAAATTATCTAAAAAGCATAAAATAACGAAAATATATTGAAGTCGGTGCTAGCACATCAAGTTAACTAACACTAGCACCAGCTGACACCGACTTCAATATATTTTCGTTATTTTATGCTTTTTAGATAATTTACTTTGAAGTCGGTTTTTATTTTTTTAAAAATAGTTTATTTAACACTTTTTAGTGACTTTTTTTACCAAAATAGGTATCAGCACTATCACGCAAACTCGAACGTCTACGTTACAAGAACTTACTGAAAACATAAAAAGTTTATATCTCTTAAACTACTGGACCGATTTTGATGAAACTTGTACTCTACCCTAAGTTGAAAAATACTCTACTATTGCAAAAAGAATTTTCAAAATCGGACTTGTAGTTTCTGAGAAATCCGTGGACAAACCTACATACATACATACCTACATACATACATACATACATACACTCATAAAATTTGGTAAATTTGTTTAGAAGCCCACATAGACTAACATATATTAATATTACGCATTTTTATCAATATTACATACATACGCGTCGAATAGAGAACCTTCTTTTTGAAGCCGGTTAAAAAATAAGTAAAATTCCGCAGTCGCGATCATCATGGCGGCCACATTCTTAGTTGAAACGCATAGTACGTGCATAACTTTCGTACACCTGCATTATCAGGGGAAGGTTCTTACGGAATCAAAATTTTAAAAAGTTACGCAGAAAATTACGCGAGCGGAGCTGCGCGGGACAGCTAGTACCTTATAAAAATACATACCGCTCCTCCAGAAGAATCAACAATTGTGACTTCTCTTTTTTTAAGCAGTTTCCCTGTACTTCTGGCAGTCAGCTCCTGAAGATCAGCCACATGCTTACACACACCAATTACATCTAGAATATAGATATGTTTTTTTGAGGTTGCCAATTCTTTTTCTAAATGTTTTTAGTAAAATCGGGGCAGTGTGTAATTACACCCTATTATCATGGACAAATAAACTAACTATTACCTAATATTGTTAAAGTAAAATGTCAAATTTCGCAAGAGCTACAAACACTGTATTGAAGGAAAATAATCTTATTGACGTCATCTCAATCTTTGACTGTTTATATCTCCTCGGAGCTGCGCAAAAACTTTATACAAAACATAATAAAATAAATGTTCCTTCATACTTTGCTGCAAACTTCCAAAAAGAAATGAAGTGACAAACGTCAAAACGGCTATCATAGCGTGCTGCAAATATTGCAAGTGAAATTAATCAATTCTATTATAATTGCTTACCAAGCAAAGTGTCGGGAGCTTTAGCTGCTATCTCGCTTATAGGCACGAAATCGTATTTAACTGTAGGAACGCAAGACATATCCTCTGTACACTCGGCGACAATAGTAGCCGGTGTGAATGTCATTTCATAGTCATTTTTCAGACTGGTGAATTGTTTGTTGGCCGTTTTTAGCTGACAGCGGCTTATGTAATATACTTTGTCAATCTAAAATAAATAGTTAAAATGGTTAATTGATTTATAAATAAGGAAGTAATAAGTAAATAACAGTAAAATAAATCCCTCTTTTTTTTATTAGTAGGTACTACGAGAGATACGGAAGAGGTACATTTTAACTTCTTCTAAACTGCTTAATATGTGCAGTTTTCAGTGGTTTACAATGTCATAGTACGTGCACGCTTACGCCTACGCATTTGGTGAGCCCTGGCCTTTAGAAATTCAACCTTTGAGGTATAGAATTGTAAAAAAAAGCCGTGCGATACTGGAATTGTTTTAACTGCCGCACTCACAGACATCAATTAACTTTAATTACAATTAAGTCATTTTTTGTAATCTATTTATTTCGCCTCTCTGAGTCTCTTATGGTTGACTTTTAGTATTAATTACGAGATTATTGATATATCTAACTCGCTATCCGCGTATTAAGTATTAATGGGCTTCGAGTGTCGAAATAATCCGATTTCAAAAAATGGATTAAGGATTATTAACATTAATTGACGTTTGTAGGTTCGGCAGTAAGTCTACAATAACATTGTATAGGATATAGATATTCATCACAGTACGATATAAACATAGTATAAATAATAGATACGGTAGATACATTACGAACAAGAGGCTAAAGCGGGTATTGACGGGCCCATTGGTCTAGTGGTTAGACACCCTGTCCGCTAACCGATGGGTCGTGGGTTCGATTCCCAGCAAGTGTCTGGGTGTTATTTATCTATTTAAGTATGTATTTACAAAAAAAATGTATATAAGTATTAGTATCAGTTGTCTGGCTTCCATAGTACAGGCTCTGCCTAGTTTGGGATCAGATGACCGTGTGTGGAGTGTCCTAAGATATTATAATTATTATTATATTATTATTACACTACACGGTATTTAGAGCCTTGTTGCAAGGGTGGGCGTGGACGCTGACTAGGGAGCCGCCTAGTACACTACTCGGCCAATTTAAGCTCATTTGTGAATTTGTGACCGTCACAAGTGTTGCACGCCCGCTATAATGGCAAAATAAAATATTTCTAAAACAACACACATACCTGTATTATATCATAAAACTTATCACATTCACTTTTGAAAGCTGTCGCTCTGATCTCTCCACTTTCATCGCACAGGTCCATACTGAACAGTTTCCCTTCCCCTCGGTTATTGCTCCATGTGCGTATTGGCGATTTGTTCATAACACGCGCTTTTATAACCCACCTAAAAATATTACCTTTATTTAGTATGTAGTATGGAAGGGTGTTATAAGTTTAACACCTATTCTATACGGTTTTTTTTGACGCGGCAAGAAACTCAGTGGGTTGATGTTTGTCGTCGAGATCGTGTGTACGACACTTCGCACTTGCCGGCGATGCCATCGTAACTCTCAAATGGATTGACCGAGTTGGATACGGTTTTTATAACTAAAGTAGTTTAATCAGGATGGTAATATAGAGTAAAAAAAAACTTTCTAGTAGTATTGTTCCTGTAGTTAGGTTGCCAGTGCTCTGAAGAGCTGCTGTGCTGGTGCATGAGTATGGCTCCGTTGATGTTGATACTATCGACTCAGGTCCTTTCCTGTGTATTCTTATTACCTTCAGGTGGAATCTCAGTCTAGCACTATTTAAAATTGAGTAAAAAGAAACAAGAGAATGGCAAAAAGAAAGACTCCACTGGTTTGGCCACATCAAAACAATGGGAGAGGATTGGAGTATTAAAAGAGCATATCATCCAAGTTGATCTAGTGGTAGAATACCCAACGTACAACCAAGGTATTGCTGGTACGATATGAGGAAGGGAAATTGAAAGCTTGTGACAGAGGCCAAGACACACTTTAGGTTGTTGAGCCAACAAAGTAAAGTAAAAAAATAAGCACTTACTTATTTTGGTATGGGCTAAGACTTGCAATTGGATGTGTTAATTGTGAGGAGAGGAGGCTAGTGTCCAGGTTATCAGCAGGTGCGGGCTGCGCCTTCGGCATTACAGGCGCGGGCAAGGGAGCAGGTCGCGGGGCAGCTGGTGCCGTGGTCCCAGACTCCTCTGTCCAAGTTTGGGGGTTGCCAATCTTCTTACCCACTTGGCTACCTGGTGCTACTATTGTGATATCCAAGATGATCATTACACGTCTGTGAAGTAGTATGCAAAGAATAAATAGACATAAAGTTCATGATTCCATTAAATTATAGGGGATAAGTGCTTACAATAGAATAGGCCATCGTGGTGGACGTCAACATTGCTGTCCTCTGGTATGAAGGGCACTGTAGCTGGTAAAACTACTAGTATAAAGTCTCTTAAGCATAAGCTCATGAAGTTAGTTAGGAGTTTGTTAGTAGGTACTAGGGGTGGGTGGTAACAACTACCCCCAGTATCCACAAGAAAATGTTTTTTTTTTTTTCGACTGCTTTATGTCGTAGACCAATAAACTAGTTTACAGTCCACCAATAAACTAATGGAATTGGAAACGCCATCATCACATCAACTTAGACAACCGGTCAACAAGTTGACAGCTAAAAACATTCCACCAATGATATAAACTAGTGGACTAGTAGGTCTACTATGTATATACCTACTTATAGGAATTAGGCATAAGTTTATGTTAAGCATGTTTGACTTATCAACTTACTTTTCACCCTTGCCGGTGTTTTTCAGTAATGATGTGACAAAACGATCAATTTGTACAATTGAATAGTCAGATAGCTCTCCAGTTATCAATTTATCATTTAGTTGAGTTGCAAGCATCGCAAAGCTGTGGGAATGCTTTCCATCTGAGACCAAAAGTCTAAACCTCTCATTAGCACCACTCCCTTGAATCTTTTTACTGCCCAGCACTTGCATGACAGGCTTTTCATAATGTCCACCATTCATAATTACCTGTAACACACCATGGAAAAAATACTATATATATAATAGAGTATATTTTTTGGATTGAATTAACTAGTGTTGATGTTCTACTATCATCAAAATTTATAAATTAGGCCTCACATAGTGTAGAAGCTTGGCTAGTATCAAAAGTTTCTATGGGAAACAAATCTTTATTAATTGCAAAGAACTTATCACTACTGTTTATTAAAATACATTTTTTTTCATTCAATTGACTGTTCAATTAACTTATGAACATTTTTTTTTACACTACCAAGTCATCAAGCAAGCATGTGACCCGCCTGATGGTAAGCAGTCACAGCAGCCTATAGACATTAGCAACACCAGAAGAATCACTAGCATGTTGCTGAACTATAAGACATTAGATATTAAGTCTTCCATGTCTGATAATTTCACCAGCTACATTGCCCTACACACTACACACTGCTGCTCAGCGGCAGAATATGTGGCACTGCGGTGGTACCTACCTGGACGGTTCCTTGCACAAGGAACCAACCTACCACCTAGTTATTTTAATTTATTACTAACTTATGTGTATTACTAAACTACTATACTAATTTATTATACCAGACTGTACCTCTAACCTTAGGCAAGAATAGGAAGCACTTTATTAGCCCATGGATTTAAAAAAAGTCGGGTATAAGAAGAAAGTTCAAAAGTACTTTGCAATGGTCTTGAGACAAGTCTTAGTTAATTTTTGACAGAATCTAAACTTGTCTTTAATAATGTATTGGTATCTTGGTGCTCTCGGAGGCAAGGCGTAAATAAGCAGATTGGCAAATCTACGATATTGAAAGGTAATTACTATTAACAGCTTATCTTACCTCCAACGATCCTTCAGTTAGTTGATGCGCCATTTCTCAAGTTTTCCCAACGTATTTCGTACGGAATGATTTATATTTTGTGCTTTACATGTGGTTCAACTAAGTAACTGACTAAAAAGTGTTAGCAAATACGCTTTCAGTTCCTTTTTATTTCTCAAATAAAACAATTTTCCCGGTTTAGCCGCGAAATCTCTTCCATGCTAACGAAAATGAACTGACTGACTGACATTGACAGTAGAGATCAGTGTGACTAGATTAAATTTTACGAAAATACCGAGGTCTCCTCGAAAAAATACTGAAATATACCGAGGCCACCTCGCGAAATACTGAAAAAGTACTCATTAAACCTCAGTGCACACCGAAGGTTCCGTTCCATCATTGACGTAGAAAAGTTAGTTTCCTATTCATCTTCCTTCTCAAAAGACTAAACCGCACACCTAAGTTTTGTTTATCAAAGTTTTTTTGATGTTTTCTACAAAAACAGATTTTCTGGCAAAATTCAAAATAATGACCAACCAGTGTTTTTTGGTGGTACCAAGATTTTGTTCATGCAAAATTAGTTCATGCTTATGGAAGGACCTAACTACCAATTCATACAAGTAAAAACTTAAAGTCGAGACTCTGTTTATTTGATTGATTATGCATTGTGTAGTTAATTAACAATACAACACAGCACCCTGTAATGTCTTGTCTCAAATTTATTTATCTATGCTCTACTGTACTATACTCTGTACTTATATATAAAATATGTTTGGGAAAATCCCTGAACATCAATATTCACTAGAACAACGGCTTACAGTGTTACTTTATTCTATTTCCACAAAAAATACTCAAAAATACTGACTTCCAGCAAAATACCGACAAAAATACTGATATTCAAAATCGACGTTAAAAAATACTGGAAAATTAAATACTAAATCTGGTCACACTGTTGACAGTAATTGAAATTTGAATTGACACTTTTTTATTATTATTTATTTTTACGGCTCTGTATACAAGCCCTTTTAAGCCTTTCAGTTATTTGCAGTCAGTGTGACCAGCAGGGTTATTGCGTATCTTTAGCCACCCAAGTGACTATCAAGCTTCAGTTGTCCACCGAAATTTGATGTCAACCGAAAGTGTGATAACATTGGTATTACGTATGGCTTTCGGTGGACATCAACCTACGGTGTACTACGGTGCTCATCACTTGTCTTTTAGCCATCTCTACTTTTTTATCGACATTATGCGACCAAGTTGAATTTCCCCCCGAACCATTATACAAAGAACATTTAGTGGTACTTTTTAATTTGCAGGTATTTTCGCCTAGTGGATATTGGGAGCATAGACAACAAAAGTTTAATAAAAAAAACCCAAAGATATTGTGAAAAATCCTAATTTTATGAAAAAAAACAAACTCACTAAATTAAAATAAAGTTTTCAAGAAATTCGAAGTGTTTTACATCTTTTCATGCCATTTGCCGCTAAACTATAAGTCAGTGACAAGAGAAAGGCAGCATCCGAAATTAATCAAAAATAACTACATATGTACCTACTTCAGTACATTATAGCTCAATGTATTATTGCGGACAAGAATGCTGTACCAGTTTACAATCAAAATGGTTTGAACGTCGTTACCTACTTGCGCTTACCCCGCCCGCATGCATTTTGGGCCAGCTCGTGCAAGCATTTATCATCATAAAGGTGGTACACCGTTCGTACCGCGAGAGTAGTAGGTACACTCGCGGCACGAAAAAAAATCTTCAACGATTCATCTAAATCTCAACTTCACAGCGCCCCTACCATAGCCCCCAAGGATACACTGCAACCAAATACTTTCTTTAGGTCACAAAAAAAAGTTATAATCCTGCGAAAATAGTTGTCACATTTTTACCTACGTTGATAATGCTTCTAGTCAACGTTTCAAATATCCGGCTTATAGTGACGATCACCTTCAACAGTATAAAACAATGCTTCTTATTAGTTGCTTTCACGATGGTCATCGCAACTTGGGTGACCATCAGTTTGATGTACACTTTACTTACATAATACCAATTATAGGTTATCGATACAGAAACATCTGTCAAATATTGTCTACGGTGATCATCACCGAGAATCGGTGCTCATGACGTCATTTCAGTTGGTCACTCAAGTTAGGCAATACCGAATGCATCATTTGACAGTTATTTCTTATTTGATAGCCACTTAGCTTTGGTGATCATCACTTTAGTTGTCAAACGAGATACGTAATAGCCCCGCAGGTTTTATGAAAATACCGAAGCCACCACGCAAAATGATTTGAATTGTAAATCTCATCGGTAAATCTGTTCTAAAATGTGCGTGAAGCCTCTAAGGCGTGAAGCCCTATAAAAATATGATACTTACTACCCAACTCGATATAGTCTCATTTTGAAATTTCAGCACCTATTTCGGCCTCTATTTAGCTCTATTTAAAATAATAAAATCAAATCGATAGCATTTTAATCAAAGATCACAATATATTTCAATATCAAAAATTCTAAATTTATGATTTTTAGTAGTTGTTGAAAGATAAAGGTGTGTTTAGGAGTGTAGGACAACGGCCCTTCTATATTATTTTATATTATTATTTTTTATTTAATCATCATCAACAAGTACATTCAGAAATAAAAAATAAACCGCTTCCAACCGGCTGCGGGAACCTAGCTGACGGTGGTGAAGGCTCCAGAGAGATAAATTCCTCACAATGCGTACCGTCCCCAGGATTACTGCCCTCTTCATCTGGAATTTGATCTAGCCGTCTAACGTGAGATTCTTGAGGTGTGTGTTTATCGAGGCTCTTGGCCATTAAGAAATGGGTGGATACGATCAATAGTTTAAAATCTATGGATACGACTATAGGTACAATGATTGCCATATCATATGTCCCACATGTCGACAACCTTGTGCGCAAGATCAAGTTGCACGACCCTCGGTGCGATCTATCAGTACAATATCAGGTTTATTGGCGACAGTAGTCCTGTCCCAGCCAGTTATAAGGTGATATAGCCACCCTCCAGAACTGGTTCTGGTACATACCTGTAGTACGGTACCTCTGACGTCACAAGGCTGTATTTCAAAGCAAGTTGCTGGTGGATTATCCTGGCCACTTCGTTATGTCTGTGCAAGTATTCACCATTTGCGAGACGCGAACAACCGGAGATAATATGCAGGGATTGGGGATGACATGCCCGATAGATGTCGATGGTGCCATCCCGCAGGATATTCGTCACCACTGGCTACGTCCCCACTGGTGACAAACGGGAAAGAAATTCCCATTTGTCGCCAGTGGTGACGAATGGGAAAATGAAATCCCAGTTGTCACCAGTGGTAACATTCGGATATAGGAAGTCATCATCATCAGCTGACGGAAGACGTCCACTGTTGAACATAGACCTCCCCCTTCAAGTTAAAGGAAAATCCCTCAAAAATCCCAATCTAGGTAGATTGGGATCTACTGAGGAAAATGTTTAACAGCGTTTGCCAACAGGTGGGTTTTAAAATGAACATGGACCAGACGAAGTTTTGACAAATTGTCCAGTTCGGGGAAACCCTGAAGACGAAGTTTTTTAACCAGTGTGAGTTGCCAGTAATGCCATATGGTCATTAAATGCTGGCCTTTTAGAGAAGCTCAGAGTCACACAACGAGCTATGGAGAGGGCTATGCTTGGATATTCTTTGCGCGACAGAATCCGAAATGTGGAGATTCGCCGAAGAACTAAGGTCACCGACATATCTCTCAGAATGTGCATGCTGAAGTGGCAATGGGCAGGGGCCTATTCCCAGTAGTTCTACATGTATGACTACTAGGAAACAAAATTCTTCGTTATTTGGTTTGTTTGTAAAATTATTTTGTACTAGGCAGTTAGAACTTCAACGTCACATCGCTCGTAGAACCGATATCCGATGGGGTAAAAGGTTCTCGAGTAGTGACAACGAACCGTAAGACGAAATTGTGTATGTCGCAGGTAACCGATAGATGTAAATAGCTAATGGCGGGCCTGTTGGTCTAGTGGTTAGACACCCTGTCCGCTGACCAATAGGTCGTGGGTTCGATTCCCACCAGGTGTCTGGGTAGTTTAGCTATGTATGTATTTACAAAAAAAAGTACATAAGTATTAGTATCAGTTGTCTGGTTTCCATAGTACAGTCTCTGCCTAGTTTGGGATCAGTTGACCGTGTGTAGATTGTCCCAGAATGTTATTATTATAATTGTCGTTCATTGTTGATGAGTCATTTACGCGAAAAAGGACTTCCACTTTATAATATTAAGTGGTATAGATTATTATAGATGAAAATTAAACATAATTATTAGGCCTATGTTCAGCAGTGGACGTCTTCCGGCTGGTGTGGATAATTATTTATTTATATTTTTAAAAATATTAGTTTTAAGTTTTATTCAGTTTGGTCGGATAGCCATAATAGTTTAAATTTTCTTAAAACATGTGCTTTAATATACTTAAATAGCCGTATTATTTTTGCACTTAATACAACAACAAGTTTATTGGTTTAATTAGAATAGTTTGATAAATGCTATATGTTTGAGGTAAGCCAAGTAAAATAATTATCAAGAAGAAGAATAATCCCGATATATAACAAAAAAAATCATAACGGGTTTTACCAAAGATATTGTAGTGAAAAATTCTATATCTATGGTTTTTACAGTGCAAAAAAATACAGCTACATGCCCAAAACGATAACAAAATCCAGCAATCCGATTATCCTAATTATCGGATGGCTGGCTGGCAGCTGGCTGCTGCCAATAAGAAACTAAAAAGTCATACTTATATTTTAATGTATCTATATCGAGTTGAATTTGCTGCATACATAGTTCTTGATTTGGCGAAGAACTAAGGTCACCGACATAGCTCTAAGTATATATAAGTTGAAGTGGCAATGGGCAGGCCACATCGCTCGGAGAACCGATAACCGATGGGGGAAGAAAGGTTCGCGAGTGCAGGCGCGGTCGCAGCCAAAGTTTTTGGGGGGGGGGGTCATACTGGACAGGCCATTGGTCTAGGGCAATAGGTCGTGGGCGTGGGTTATGTATCTATGTAAATATCTATTTACAACCCCCCCCCCCCCTTTTGAAGATGGCCGCTACCAGTGGCGAAGGGTGAATTTTCAATATCTGATATACATAGAGAGGGATAGGATACGATTTACCCTTGTTTTCGGCAATATGCTCTTCTTCCGAGAAGGAGACTGAAAATACCAGGTTGGTATTGGATTTCTCGTCCTTAAGTCCCTAATTAACAAAGTCTTATAAGTCGACAGTGTGTCGAGCAGGATAGCATAAACAGTTTAAGGTTATACTCAGAATAACCGCTCGGAATCTGCACACCCCGACGAGGAAATAGAGGCTTTGTATGAAGAGATAGCACAAGCCATACGTACCTCCAGAAGCATACTTCATCGTTGTTATGGGCGGACTTCAACGCGAAGGTGCGCTCGTGGAATGGCGATGAGTTGGGAGTGGAGTCGTATGAGAATGAGTGGCGGGACCAAAAGGGGCCAGGGGTTGATCCAATTCATAGAGAAGGAAGGACTCAATGCGATGAACCTTATTCAAGAAGCGATCATCTAGGAAGTGGACGTGAATAAGCCCCAATGGTTCAACCAAAAATGAGATCGACTTCATCAAAACGAACAAGAACCACATATTCAATGATGTCTCCGTGATCGGTAAGGTTTAAACTGGTAGCGATCACCGTACTGTATGAGGGACATCGAATATCAATGTCAAGCTTAAAAGGTTTCGTCTAATGATGTCCACGCTTCGACCGGGATCCACTTACATCCTGAACCCCGAATACACAATCGTCTAGCTAGCCCAACATATAATGCATAACTGCGGATCCGAACTTTTTAGGACAACCATTAAGTTAATGCAAACCGGATTGGGATAAGACTACAATCTTCAGCTAATATGACGGAATATGACGAATCCAATAGACGAATTTATAAATCGCTGTTACACTTGCCTTCTACTAATACGGCATGTATTAAGAACACAATTGAGCGAAACGAAGGCAAAGAATTCATTTATTAGGTAAAGCCGAATGACCAAGCTGAAGATCAAATATGGTAGTGCCATCTCATCTAAACTGGAAATATAGTGAGAGCTCGAGAAGTTTTATGGGCAGTTATACACCTCGACACGGAAATCCATTTCCAGAACATCTCAGGACACCAGAGCCAAACTAACCTAATACCACACCGGGGTCATCCGTCAGCCTGTACGAGATTAGAATGGTTCTGAAACAGCTTAATTAAGAACAACAAGGCGCTGGATGACAGAATTACAACTAGGTACTGAAAGTGGGTGGAAAACCGGTCATTTTATTATCCCAGAAGTTATTTAATTCCGCCTTATGGAGGTATACGCCAGAAGATTGGCACATGAGAGTGGTGGAAATTTTCATCAAAAAAAATTAAGTATTTTACGCCTATCACATTCCTGAATCACGCCTTCAAGCTGTTTTCGAGAGTCATTATGAAACGTCGTGACTTAAACGCAGGTTTGATGACTTCCAACTTTAGACTTCATTCATACGCTACGCCAGTTTATACAGAAGACCGAGGAGTATAATCGGCCATTATGTCTAGCGTTTAAGGACTACGAAAAAGCTCAGGGTTCAATCAAAACCTAGGCGGTAGCCAGCGAATCGAAGGGTTGAAGTGTTTGCACAGCAACGCTACCATGTCGATCCGACTACTGAATGAGAGAACAAACTCAATCCGATTGCAGAGAGGTGTAAGACAGGGAGACTTTATTCCTCCGAAACTGTTCACGAACGCATTGATAGTCGTTTTTAAGCTCTTGGACTGAAAAAGGAATTTGGCATCGAATTCATATCACTCACGTTCGATAATGTACTCATTATGGCGGAGTTGCTGGAGGACTCAATACGATATGACCTCAGGAGCGTTTTCCAACAGGTTGGTCTTAAAATGAACATGGACAAGACGAAGATCATGGCTAATTAATATCCATATAGCCGTTCCGATAGTCGTTGGGAACGACACACTTGAATTTGTTAACCACTTTGTTTACCTAGGACAGACTATCCAGTTAAGTTAATCCAACTTCGACAGAGGTTCAACAACAACAACAACAGCCGAAAAACCTTTACTGCTTAACAAAGGCATTCTATGGGGGAACATAGAAGGGAGAGGTTGCCATAATCTCTCAGTACAGGTTGACCTGTACCTCAACAAACAGAAGACGCTGCTGCCCGTCTTCTTGTTTTCCATTAGTCGCCTCTTGCGGACACCCAACAGCAAGAGACGGGAGGGTGCTATTCTTACCAACAAAAAAGAAAAATATCTCTTCTAACATGGTAGCTCTCATCCTTGTTTTTCAAAATTATTTTGATAACCTATATTTTGATTTAATTGTTTCGGCGTTTCAAAGAAGGAAGTTAAATTTGTCGATATGACGTTTAAGATTTTGGGGGGGGGGTCATGACCCCTACGACCCCCCCTCTCGGACCACCACTGCGCGAGTGGCGACCAGGAACCGGAAGACGCAGCGTAGGTAGGCCTCCCACTAGATGGGCAAACGAAATAGTGCGCGTCGCAGGTAACCAGTGGATGCAAATAGCAATTGCCGTTAATTGTTGCGTTCAAAGGGAGGCCTATGTTCAGCAGTGGACGCAAGAAAGAAGATACATTTATTTGACACTCACAATAACAAAGTACTTAGGTAAAAATTTAATAGCAAAAACATTCCAAAGGTTGTGTGGGGTCCAAAAAAATAATGCTGCCTCAGCATGTTGCTGTGCAAAAATAAACCCTGACGTATTTGATTGATGATTGTGATCATATTTTATTTTATTTCAGTGGCGACAATTGGGAATTAAAAGTCCCAATTGTCGCCACTGGTAACAACTGGGAATTTAATGTTTCATTCGTCACCACTGGCGACAAATGGGATTTTTTTCCCGTTTGTCACCAGTGGGGATGGAGCCAGTGGTGACGGAGCCAGTGGTGACGACTGGGAATAATCGACTTCGGACAGAGAACGGGATATCGATATTAGGTTTTCCCATACTTTTACCCTAAGCTCTTTTTAGTAGCTTCATGGTGTAGGTAGGTCATGTCGGTTTATGTGTAAAAGAATAATTTTGTAGAGAATAATAGACAAATATAACATCAAAACAATTTTATTTCACAAATTATATTTAACATCACAGCACCTTACAAATCTATTTATAAACAAAATAATTCATAAACCCTGAAAAAATCAACTTCGTTAAAATATTGCTACAATAATTGATTTATCTATCTATAAATACTCCAAAAAAAGACAAGATTCGACTATCTCCCGCAGGTGCAGGTTAAAAAATATAGGTACTATCTTATTATTTTGATATTATCTTTATTAATGATGAATAGTTTTACTCGTGACCACTCATGATTCATTATAAACGGACAAATTTTAAAATTTACCTTAGCTTACCACACCAGTTACATTGTTCAGTAAATAAAGATTTTTCAAGTCTGTAATCTAAACAGATGCAATCTTTCATGTCTGATTTACACGATTATGGAGAGTATTTACGGGAGCATTCTGTCTACGGGAGCATTCATGTGGGTTTTATTTTATCAGTCAGCAGGGTAGGCACATTAAAACGTCTATTTGACAGTGCGCAGACTTATAGTCTTATAACAAATAGCAGTTTAACGATGAACTTACGTTTAGACTCAGATTTAACGAACGATTTCCTGAGTTTAAACCTAGGTCCGTCGACTGCTTTTCGTAATAAGACGGATAGACTACAATGCTTTAAGCTTCTTGCTTTGTTTGTTGTTGTTGTTTGTTACAGTTTCGAGCACTGCAGTAAGTAAGTACCTACCTATGTCACGCTAAGCATCTAATGTACTCGTATATCATAATACCAATCACTTGCCTTGCATTGCAAGGAGAAGCATCAACATTAATAGTGGGTTTTAGATGGTGGTCGCAAGTATTCGCGAGTAAAAGACCGTGTCGTATGAAGGTAACTCTTGCTAAAACTGTTTACTTGTGACAAAATGTTCGCAGTTCAATGTTTAGATTATAGAATAGGTAGGTATCCATTTGAATTTTGAATATTATTGGATTCTAAATAGGTACTTACGTGCCTAAGGTAAATATTGCAAACTGTAATAAATGCATACGGGGTTTTGATAGTTCACGAGCTCGATCAAACTGTCACTCAGTTTTCTCCATTGGATTCATTTCACACTAGCGCCCCAAGCGGTAACTATAAAAAAATAGTAAAATGTGTGGGCGAAAACTGACAGGTAGATCGAAATTGTAAACTATCAAAAGCTGTACTAGACCCCCCAGTTCTCTCAGAAAACGTAAATTCTGCAAAAATGAAACGTGTCCATATACGTTCAAATTATATCTTTACGAAATGGCATTAGACTTTTTCTTCTAACATCATTGGCTTTACGTAGGTACTTATCTAATAGCTAAAACTATTTAATTTAAAATCCATCAATACTGCCAATACGCCGCAGATCCGTCTGAGGTACTAAATATCCTTCAGAGTCTCGGACCGCTGCCACCATAGCAGCAAATCCAGCCGTCGGCCCCAGTTCCGTGGTTGCGTGGTTTTTACCTTGTAGAGCAGCGATGATTCTCTGTATAATAACATATAGGTAATAAAAAATAGTTATGGCCAAGTTTTAAGGCTAATAGCAGAACACGGAATATTCTCAATCAAAATTGGAGAATGTCGCTTCGAGAAATACTTCCAACTTATGCCGCTATCGAGAGGCGTACATGTTCAAGGATCATCGTTCGTTCCATTTGCGGCTGGTACAGAGATGTCTTTAGCACAGCACAGGGTTATTTATATTGTGATGTATTAGCTAAACTAGTACGCAAACGTCTACGGATAAGTATATCACCAATGACCACTACACTGGGTGAAGTATAGTGTTGATAGTAGACTCCAAAAAAAATATCAAACATGGCAAAAATTGGTAAGTACTAGTACTTATAAAATACATAATAAATTGGTTTTACATAATGATTTCTGATACTTACGCGAATATTACACATTGAAATGAAACTAATAATATAATCCAATATAATAATGATATATATATATATATATAATTATGATATAATCCGTAAAATTAGTTTCATTTCAAATTGGTTTTAATTACATAAGTACTAAATTTATTTATATCGTCTTAATACTGTTTCTAAGCAACCTTGTGCCATCGTGCCTACTCATAAGGAGCCACTGTTTTTATTGATTGCGTGCCTGCCATTGGCGCCGCCAGGATTACTTTCAGGGAGGTGCATCTACACATTATACTATTAATATTTCGCCTGCGCAAATCAGTTGTCTAATAATTTGAACAGCAAAACAACATATTTATGGTCTTTTGGAGATAATTTGTTGTGTAGCTTATTCATTATTGTTCAAGTAATGAGTGTTTTTACGTTACAGGGGGGTACAAGTGCACCCCCTTGCACCCTGCTGCCAGCGCCCATGGTGCCTGCCTTGTTTAATTAGAAATTCATCCATTTTCAATTAATTAACAAAGTTTTGAGCTCACTGCACTAAGACTAATGCCGTCTTAGATCATATACTATATAGTCTAAGAATGCCGTCTTATATTTACGCGAATACTACAGATTGTAATTAAACCTTAGAAAATGAATACTCAAAGAATTAAACTAATCTTACGGAATATAACGTCACGGGCGGACATGGTCCGCCATAGGTATATTCCGTAAGAGTAGTTAAATTACAATGCACTAAAACTGTTGTTCTTTTCATAATTCTATTTCACAAATTGATTTCTTGTGGGTTACACAATGCGTAATTACCGCCTTGATACCCCATTTCTGGGGCACCCTGTATTTGTGGCTGAAGAATTCCATACGCACACAAGTTCTGAATCCAAAATAATAAGTGGCGACAGGGCCAAAGAGCAAACGGTACTAAATCAGCTTACTATGCGTTTCAACTAAGAATGTGTGCGCTTGTTGCCATTTCAGATAATTATATAATTACTAAAAACGATGTTTTAACAAAAATAGATAGCAAAATAAGACATTACAATAAATAATAATAACCGGACCGAATTTTTCATTTTGTGTTTACTTTGCTGGCGGTACAAAAATCGTAAACAAAGTTGCCGCAGTCGCGATCATCATGGCGGACACATTTTTAGTTGAAACGCATAGTACATTGCTGTGGTGACGATGTAGGGTTTTTGAGATACTTCTTAAAATATTGACGTCTACCCTTTTTACTATACTTCAATAAAAAAAAACAAAAGAACTGTCACGCCCGCCACAATCTACACAAGATTTCCGATCGTAGTACCTACTATGTAAAATAGACCCCTGTTCTAGATATCTGTCGTCATCGAGCAGTTTAGTTGAGGACAGTCGTAATCTAGGACATGGTCGCGTAGTTAATTGAATTACTGCTTATTGCTAGTGTTATTTATGAAACAGAATATGATTTACCGGGTCGAAATCCGCCTCGTGCTGTACCTCCATGGGCAACAGTTGGTGATGCAATCGGGGCCTACGCATCGCATCTGGCAAAGAGATGCCTTCCAACAGCATGTGCCTAGTCATCTAAAAGAAATACTTATAATAAAATCAAAGGCAGCTTTATTTTTAACAGACTTAAAAAAAGGAGGAGGTTCTGAATTCGGTTGTCTTTTTTTTTCTTTCAAAATTAATATTCGCCATCGGAAATTTTATGAACACCTTAGCTAGTAATGCAAAACAAACAGTAAAGCTCAACGTAGTTGGGTTTAGTGCGTTTCGGTATAGTTTATGAAAAAAAAAACAATTCAAAGTTGCTAAACTAAAAATGTTTTGAATGTACAAATAATATATTTCTTCATACAAAATCGTATAAATAAGTATCTATTAATATTTAGCAGTTAACGTAATATGGCATTTAAAATGGTATACTACTATTGACATCATTGGATATAGGTAAGTAGGTACTGTAAGACAAAAAATCCAAACTGTTGACCTGCGTCTAGGAAAAATCCATGGATGTAATATGTACTTTATTTAATCTCCTTGGAAGAATCAAACAGATATTGAAAAACAAGACAAAAAAATAAGCAAAAAATATATTATGACTTTTTTATTCATAGCCATGACACGATATTTACATTCTTATATTTTTTTTATAATATGTAGGCTTTCCTCAGAGAGGCTTTCTTATTTGCTAAAAAGAAAAGAAATCAATAAGTAAAACACTACCTTCATCGTTCCTCCACACCTCATTCGATATCGAGAGAAAACAAAAATATTTACCGATGCTACTTGTGTGGTTATCTTGGTGCCCCCCGCTGCTCCCAGCACCAGGTCCGCATTTCCGTCCTTGGATATGACAATACTGGGCACCATGGAGCTGAGTGGCTGTAGGCCCGGAGCCAGCATGTTGGCCGGCGAAGGCGGCAAGCCGTACGACGACTCGCGGTTCGGGATCGCGAAGTCATCCATCTCGTTGTTCAGCATGATGCCTAGCGCTTGCGAACGCCGCTGGGAGCCCCAACTGTACAGGGCACACTCAGTCATTTTCACTGTTTGGGAGAAAACCTAAGGTGACTCATCTCCGTAGGGACGGGGGTCGAGTTATTTGGGATTTTTTACCCCCTGAAACCTCCCCGGCGGGGTTTATGGACGACATCGAAAGATTCTAAGAGTGTGTGAAGGGAATGTTAGTATTAGATATAAGTACTTAGTAAGTTTAACGCATTGTCGGATCGGATTCAAATGCGTGATGGTCAGTCTTTGAATGAATTTGAAATAATTGATCATATCTCTTAACCGTATGAATGATTATCATGATGGCTCACGCTGGGGTGCGTGGAAAGAGGCTAGGCTACTTCCATCACACCAAGATTGATTGCTTCGAAAGGTATCCCGCTGTATTGATTAGCTCTTCCGTCAACACCGTATATCTCATGGTAGGGTTTGTTCTTTGTGGAAGGAACCGTCCAGGTAGGTAGGTACCACCGCAGTGTCAGATATTCTACCGCGAGTATATTGTATTAATGGTGTAATTAGTGTAAAACATAGTGCCTATTCGCGTCTGTTTGTTCGTTAATTGCTTCTAAAGTACGCAATGGATTTTATTTAGCATTCACATTTTAAGACTCAACTAGAAGGTTTGTATAACAAGTTAATTATTTATGAATTTGACCTTTTTCCTCGAAAATCTTCAGAAGGAACCCGTCCTCTGTAGGGACAGTGGACGGTTTATGAGAGATTTTACCTACTAAAACAATAAAACTTCCCTTGTGGCCATTATCGTTGCATTGGAGAGAATTTGGGCACTCTGTTCGGGTACCTCGCCAGGGCCTCCAGGGTCGGATGCTCACTACAGCTCTGAGCACGTCCGAGGGGGAGCAGAAGTGCACACTCCCCCTGGCATCCTCGTAGTGCTTGTGACTACGCAGAGCGTATACACTGCGTCGTCATCGCTCGCCTAGGAGCGCTAAACAGTGCGACCACGAGTATGAAATTAACCGACGACGACGTAGAAGAAGCCGCGTTACTAATAATGTAAGTATACGAGAGCTTAGGTACATATAGTTAATGGTGCTGGTGGCGGAGACGGCGCTGCCGTCTGGCGCGACGACCACCACGTGCGCGGTGCCGTGGTCGTCCGCGCCCTCGAACAGCGCGCCGTAGTGCTGCCAGTCCGGGTACGTCGTGGAGTCGTTCACCAGCGCGCGGTACGACGCCGCCCACGATGCGTCCGTCATGTTGCGCTCCAACTGTAACGTGATAATCAAAAGTCAAAGTCAAAAATATTTATTTCAAATAGGCTTAACGAGCACTTTTGAATGGTACATTTTTAAAAAGCTACCACCGGATCACAACGCGGCCTCAACTTATACGATCCGGCAAGAAACTCAGCGAGTTGTCATTTTTCCACTTTTTTTAAAACATTGTTTTTTTTTTTTGGGAATGATAGACGCTGTTGGCCGCAGATGGATGATGGATTACAGCTTCACCGGACAATAGGAGGCGAGTGCTTAAAGCACTCTAGCCTTAACGGCAGAAGTAGCGACGAGCTCAAGGGCATCTCAGGGAGGCACGGCCTAGGCTTGGGTTGTCACTTGAGAGAGGGCTGAGTTTACCACCGGTTCACAACGCGCCCCCACTGAGAAGAACCGGCAAGAAACTCAGTGGGATGCACGTCGTTGAGGTCGCATGCGTACGACTCTTCGGCCTCGCCGGCGAGACCGGTGTCTGATAGCTAGTGTAGCATACGGTTGTCGGGGAGGGGTCGGCGCATCCCGGTCCAATAGGACCGTCATGGGGTCAGGAGGGTCGAGCAGTACGTGCCGTGGTCTGCGGCGCGAGTCAGAAGGACTAGGGGCGTAATCGACGGCGGCGCGGATTAAACTGTTAGCGTGACGGGACGCGTATTCAAAGTAGCGTTTCGACGCTTCTTTAAGGAACTTACGAAGGGGATCTAACTTGAAATCGGAATGCAGATCTACATTCCGCATGTACCACGGGGCACCGACGGCACGTCGGAGGATTTTTTTTAACAATTGGATCAACATTAGCGATAGTGTGTCCTGCCGTTCGAAACATAAACCAAGGGAGAAAAGAAGAAAATAATAAATTACGACAAAATTACAACAAACTAAAAGGCCAAAGGGATAGTAGTCAGACGAGACCCCCCAAGCAACACCCGCGCACGAGTTGACTCGTTAATATTGTTACGACCGGGAGATAAAAGTGTTAATTACTCCGTTAATTATTACTTAATTGCAATGATCTCAAAACGCATTGTTAGTCTATAGGTCTACTATCGATTCGTACCGAAAGATCTCGAATTCTCAATAGAAAGTAGGTCCCTCCAATTCGCATGTACTTGTGTAAGTACCTACCGCTCGCTCGCGCTCGGTTCACTGCCCCCGCCTATTGTTAGTTTATTCTCGAAGGTCACGCCGCTATTGTATCTGCTCGAAAGCGCTAGACTAATAGGTATTTTCGTGTATGATCTAGAGAGTTCCACCCCTCTGTTAATTTAGGTATATAAGCCGACGCATAGTGGCGTCCGGACAGTTTGTGTTTACAAGCGACAGCGGAAACATCTTAAGGAAGCGATCGAAGAGAATTGTACCAGCGACCCTTGCGACGACTTTGGACTATTGTGAAGTACTGTGCGACTCGGACTACTGTGCCTTGTGTGTATACTGTGCCGTATAGTGTATACATTGTGAGTGTACGTGGAATAAAATCTTCTTTTACGTTAATCGGCATTTAATTACCCACCCGCACGTAACAATTGGTGTCAGAAGCGGCATGCCGATTCTGCCGCGTGAAGAAGAAGCGCGTACTCCGCGAACAAGGAGACAAGTAGAGATGGATGCTGCACGTCTCCGTGGTCAAGAGGAGGAGGTCCAGCCTGAGAACGCTACCTCGTCTGGTACCGCACCACTGGGGGATTCGACGGAGCTTAGCTTGTCAACCCTGCTGGCCGCTATCCAGGGTATGCAGGAGGCTACCCGCCGTGACATCCAGGCTACCCAAGAGGCTATCCAAGAGGCCACCCGCCGTGACATCCAGGCTACCCAAGAAGCTATCCAGGAGGCTACTCGCCGCGAGATCCAGGCGAACCAGGAGGCTACTCGCCGCGAGATCCAGGCGAACCAGGAGGCTACTCGCCGTGAGATTCAGGCCAACCAAGAGACCGTACTGTGCAAGATTGACGCCGGCATTTCTATACTCGGCGAGAAAGTCACAAAACTGGAAGTGGACGTCAAAGAGGTTACTCTTAAGACGGAAAACCTGGAAGGCCGCATCGATGAACATGATAGCCGTATTCATGTACTGACTAATAAGGTGACTAAACTAGAGACTCGTCAACCGCTAACCGTGGCCTCATCATCACCATCAGCAGCGAAACTCGACCTTCCGCACTTCGATGGGTCTTCGTCGTGGACAGCCTTCCGCTACCAGTTCGAAACACTGGCCAACGGAAACGGTTGGACTGATGGCCAATCTTTTATGGCCCTCACGCTTGCCCTGCGAGGAGACGCTCTGATGATATTGGAAAACCTGCCACTTGAAGGAAGGACGTTGGATGCTCTCTTAGAGGCATTAGAGACGCGTTATGGTGAAAAACACCTAGAACATGTCTATCGAGCACAACTCCGCGAGCGTACTCAAAAGGCCGGTGAAAGCCTCCAGCAGTGGGCGCTTGAGGTAGAAAGGTTGGTTCGTCGTGCATACTCATCAGCGCCGGCGACTGTGGAGGTGAATCTTCTACAAGCATTCGTGGATGGCATACGGGACGTGGAAGTCAGAGCTGCCGTTCGTCTGAGCCATCATTCAACGCTAAAGAGCGCATTGGCTCATGCGCTTGAAGTGGAAGCTGTACGACAGGACAGTCGTGCATATAAAGTTCGCGAAATAGTGTCGGATGACAGGAGACCACAGTATGTCCCCACTTGCTATGGCTGTGGAGAAAAGGGGCATATTCGACTAGAATGTCGTAAAAAGAGAAGGAGGGTCACGAGCTCCGGGACCCAAGTAGACCAAGACCTGTCGTTAAACTAAGTGTCGCCAGGACCGCGGGGCGGGTGCTGGCTGGTAACAATAATGCCCCCACCATCACCATTACTCAATTTCGCAACGGAAACAGTCTGACCATCGAGGGCACATTAAATAATCAGACATGCAGTTTGACAGTAGACACTGGAGCTTCGAGGACTATAGTCAGACCAGAGCTACTGAAACGCACCGTTATGTGGAAAAGGCGATCCCCACCATGTCGCCTCCAGACAGCAACCGGCCAGCCAGTCTCCGTCCTCGGTGATACAGACGTAGAGATTAATATTGGTGACCGAACATACATCCACTCAGTTCTTATCGCTAATATCACGGATGATTGCATTCTGGGCCTAGACTTCTTGAAGGATCAGCGATGTGTTTTGGATATTGATAAAGGAGTATTAAGGTTCCCTGATCAAGAAGTTTGTCTTCAAGGATCACACCCATGCAGTCTTTATTGTTTAAAGGATTTCGTACTGGCTCCAAGATCGGAAAATTTAGTATCAGTGAAATTCCCTAAGAAGATCCAATCAAACAAATGTGTTATTGTAGAAGACTCCGGCAATCATCCACATATAATCACTGCCAGGACATTACTTATGACAAAAAGAGTAGCAAAAGTTCGAATTTTAAACTTAAGTAATGAAGAAGTTCGTCTGAGGAAAAATAGCCTGATTGGAAGATGCGAAGAAGTAAAGTACCTGAAACGGTTAGACACTTCCGCAGTTCATCAAAATGTAAGTTCGACCAAAAATGATCACATTCGACAGCTTTTGGAAGATTGTAAGGAAAATTTATCACCACTGGAACTGCAGCAAGCCAAAGAGCTTTTGGTTACATTCAGGGACATTTTTGCAACCGGAAATGACTGTGGTAGAACAGGCCTTGTAAAGCACCAGATTGATACAGGCGATGCCAGGCCTATTAAACAGAGACCTCGACGTATACCGTGGGCAAAAGAAACAGAGGTGGCTGAAATGATAAAAGACATGGCTGAAAACAAGATCATCGAACCCTCTACAAGCCCATGGTCATCACCTGTGGTGCTAGTAAAGAAGAAGGATGGAAGTACGAGGTTTTGTGTTGACTACCGGATGTTAAATAACGTCACGAAAAAGGACAGTTATCCCCTGCCGAGAATTGATGATACGCTGGACATGCTCAGTGGCATGAAGTGGTTCTCGACCATTGATTTGAAGAGTGGCTACTGGCAGGTGGAATTGAGTCCAGAAGATAAAGAGAAGACGGCATTTAGCACTGGAATTGGGAACGGACTATGGCATTTCAATGTCATGCCCTTCGGTTTATGTAATGCTCCAGCAACTTTCGAACGCCTTATGGAAAGGGTTATGGTAGGCCTCCTTGGGGACGTATGCCTGGTCTATCTCGACGACGTGATTGTGATGGGACGCAGCTTCAAGGAGAACCTGAAGAACCTAGAGAAAGTGTTCACCCGGATCCGAGAAGCGAATCTAAAACTGAGTCCAAAGAAGTGTGCTCTGTTTCAGAAGGAGGTCAGTTACCTAGGACATGTCATCTCGGCGGATGGAGTAAAAACCGACCCTGAAAAGATAAAAGCTGTTCAGGAATGGCCTGTCCCGAAAAATAAAACGGAAGTGCGAGCGTTCCTTGGGCTTTGCACTTACTACAGGCGCTTCATTAAGAATTTTTCGGACGTGGCAAAACCATTACATCAATTAACAGAGGATAAACGCGATTTCATCTGGGACTCGAATTGCGAGAATGCTTTTAGTGAACTTAAGCAACGGCTTTGTGAAGCTCCTATATTGGGTTACCCAAGCAGGGAAGGAAGATTTACTGTGGACACGGACGCTAGTAACACGGGAATCGGTGGAGTATTGTCGCAAACACAAGGGGACCGCCAGGTGGTAATTGCATACTTCAGCAAAGCACTTTCAAAACCAGAGAGAAATTACTGTGTTACCCGCCGTGAATTACTTGCTGTGGTAAAGACTTTACAACATTTTCAGAAATACCTTATAGGAAGACAGTTCACGGTTAGAACCGATCATGCAGCATTAAAGTGGTTGTTACAGTTTAAAAATCCGGAAGGACAGGTAGCAAGGTGGATAGAGCAATTGCAGGAGTTCAACTTTGTAACCGAGCATCGCAGTGGAAAAGGACACAATAACGCGGACGCTCTGTCACGAAGACCGTGCGCTGACGACTGCAAGCACTGTGGTAAAAATGAAACCCGAGAAGAAGTAAACCTTATAAGGACGCATGGCTTAGACGATGAGTGGACTGGACCCAATATGAGGAAGGCCCAAGAAGAAGATGATGACCTTGGACCTGTACTGCGCTGGAAGCAAAGTGGAAACAAACCCCAATGGAAGGATGTGTCTGCTTACAGCGCGACTGCTAAAAGTTATTGGGCTCAGTGGGACAGCTTAGTTCTGGAAGGCAATCTGCTGTGCAGGAAATGGGAGTCCAACGACGGAAGTGAAATCACTCTGCAAGTGGTAATACCACGCATCATGGTGGCCCCTCTTCTACGGCACGTCCACGATGGTGTCTCTGGTGGTCATCTTGGAGTCAAGAAAACCCTCGTTAAAGTCAGACAGCGGTTCTACTGGCTACGATGCCGTGAAGATGTCGAAGATTGGTGCCGTAAATGTACTGCTTGTGCCTCGGTAAAAGGCCCGCAAACCAGAAGTAAGGGACAGCTGAAGCTGTATAACGTTGGGGCACCATGGGAGCGCATCGCGATTGATGTAGCTGGGCCATTTCCACAGACTGACGATGGGAACAAGTACATAATAGTAGTGCAGGATTACTTCAGTAAGTGGCCTGAGGTGTTCGCAACACCCAACCAAGAAGCAATAACCGTAGCCAAGAAACTGGTCCAGGAGGTGATATGTCGATTTGGTGTACCCATGGAAATTCATTCGGACCAAGGACGTAACTTCGAATCTGCCGTATTTCAAGAAATGTGCAAACTTCTTGGGATCCACAAGACCCGTACGACACCGGCACATCCGCAATCAGACGGAATGGTCGAGAGATTTAACAAAACTCTAGAGAATCACTTGGCCAAGGTAGTGGATGATCATCAAAGGGACTGGGATCAGTACATCCCTTTGTTCCTGATGTCCTATCGTTCTGCAGTACATGATAGTACGGGGAACACGCCAGCCAAGGTGAACTTCGGCCGAGAGATGAGACTTCCGGTGGACGCAATAACAGGTACCCCACCTGACAGTCCTAAACCCGTTACGGACTTGTACCAGCGACCCTTGCGACGACTTTGGACTATTGTGAAGTACTGTGCGACTCGGACTACTGTGCCTTGTGTGTATACTGTGCCGTATAGTGTATACATTGTGAGTGTACGTGGAATAAAATCTTCTTTTACGTTAATCGGCATTTAATTACCCACCCGCACGTAACAATATTATACAATAAGGTACCCGTGGGGTGTCCGGGTTAGAATAGCACCCACCCATCTCCTCCCGTTGGGTGTCCGTAAGCGGCGACGAAAGGATAAAAAGAAGACGGGCAGCAGCGTCTATCTGTTGGATTGCCCTCCAATCTATACAGCGATCCTAAGACGCCTGCCAAGCGTGGGGTTTTTGGCAACACCTCCCTTCCAAGGGGGAGGGGCCTTTGTTTAGCAGTGGATGACTTTCGGCTGAAGATGATGATGATGATACAATCAGGGGCGTAGCTACCGCCGTATCAATGATACAGAGCCCTCGGGCTACAGAGACCCTGTTCACCCTTCATTCGCCCCCAACATTTTTTTTTATAATAGGGCCCGTCTAAGGCTAGCTGACGCCGCTGTATACAATGCAATCTTGATCTAAGAATGCAATACAATTCCCTAAGTGGAAGGTTCCTTGTGCAAGGAACCGTCTCCAGGTAGAGGAAGGTAGGTAGGTACCACCGCAGTGTCAGATACTCTGCCGGCAAGGAGCAGTGTGTAAACATTGCTGTGTTCCGCTCTGAAAGGCACTATAGGTGGTAAAATGATCGAACACAAAAGACTTAAGGGTCTCGTCCGCAAGGGTCAGAGACAGGCCGCATGTCTGTAGCGCAGTGGGAAATCACTCGCTTTGCAAACTGGAGATTGCGGGTTTAAATTTCGCGAGGAGCAACAACTATACAATACAGGGCGACAACCCGATTGTCTGAAAAGTAAGATGATTCATGCGTCGGATGCATCCATCCATGTGACTTCTCCCCGGTCGTGTCGGTCTTCCATGCCATCGGATTGTGAAAGTAAAGGAAGAGAGAGTGCACCTGTGTCAGCGCAAGCACTTGTGCACTATGATATCTCCTGCGTAGTAGGATAATCGTGCTAAAAAAGAGATTGGCCGCCGTGGCCGTATACGGCCTGGAGAACATTATTATTATGCAATAATAAACTTTATTGCACACAACTAACAGAATAAAATCAAATGATGTTATACATATTGGGTGGCCTTATCGCATAAAGCAAATTCTTCCAGTCAACCCTTACCCTGGGTCAGCTGATTTAGACGTTACAACATTTATTAAGGAACAATATATTAAATTACAAAGGTAGGTAGAATATTAGGCAAAAAGGCTTAAAAGGAAACTGAGGATAGAAATTATCAACTGATTTTAGTAGATTATCAGACGTTATAGCATCGCAATCGATCGATCTCATCAATGAGTCTAGAACGTCACGATTTTTATCAGTCAATATAGTCGCCGCCACGAGACGTAATTACGTCCCACAGCTGATTATACTTTTTTAAACAACTGAGTGATGACTCATCACTGATGAGTTAAGCAAAACGCTCGCCCTGTGGTTGGCATCCGAGATGCCTGCCTTATACATTGCTGCATTGTACTGTCGTTTGTCACCAGAGACATAAGCTTGTCTTTCGAGTCTGGTAATTTCTCACCAGCCACAGTGCCCTCCACACTGAAACATAGCAATGATTATACATAGCTGCTTGGGGGCAGAATATCTGAAACATAGTAGTACCATCCCGCACAAGGGATTTACGGTAAGGAGACCTGTGTTCCCGCAGGGAAAACTTTAATAGGTCCCCAGGACCTATGGGGGGCCAACCGAGGTATGTGGGATTCTTAGCCACTAAATGCTCCGCGACTGTTACATGCATTGGCTCTCCGGTGGGATCTGCACCAGGTACCCCTCAGTGCCTTGTCTTTGAGCCTGCTGCTGCATTATAGCCCCCCGGGAACCCTAGTCACGGTGCTCACAGGGACGGGGGATGAAAATCCGCTAGTAACCTAGCTAACTCTACCTTATCTATACTTATAATAAAACTGTAACAGGTCCAATTCTGTACATTGAAGATATTTTGAAAATTATGTTTGGAGGGCATTCTATAACAGCCCCCCTAGACAATGTAACATTCTACAAGCGCTATCGCTAATAGAAAGTATAAAAATGTATGAGAATGACATAAGTCATCGAAAAATCACGTGACAAACTAGAGGGAATTGACACCGTTAGCGAATGAAGAAATAGATTCGCTATGAAGCGATTGCATCTTGTCTAGGCCCTCAGATACTAAAGCCGAAAATGTTTTTTTTTTTCTTTTTGTCTGGCTGTCTGTATGTATCTCTGCTGAGCATCACGCCGAAACTACTACTGGATGGATTGAAACGAAACTTGGCATGATTTGAGTTAATACTCCGAGGTAGGACATAGGATACTTTTTATCCCGACATTCGGCACGGTTCCCTTGGGAGAGGGGGCTAAAGTCAAAATGTGTACTTGGTTATACGCTTGCTCCGATTTTAACAATTTTTCATTAGAATTATAATAAATATTTGTAAGGGAACACTCATAGACAGTTGTTAACAATGTTTGGAAATCGATCAGGTTAAGCAACGTTAGGTAAGGTCATAAAATAGATGGGTGACCGTTTAACGCCATTTGAACTAAACGTCTCCGTGCTTCGGAGGGCAAGTACAAAGTGGGTCCAAGTATTTAACCGACTTTAAAACAGGAGGTTTAGTATTCTATGCGAATGTATATTATTGAAAGTTAATTAACGTAAACACAGCGCGGGCGGAGCTGCGTGGGTCAGCTAGTATTCAATATATCGATGTTATATTCGGTATAAACATTACCAGATAACTTTATTACAAACGTTTGTTTTGAAATTTTATGATAAACTACAACGAGGTGAAGTAGCCATTTTTATTAGGCCATTGGAGGGGAGAATTATCTATATTAGTCGGAACATCTTTACATTAGAGGATAGTAGACTATCACAGCGGTTACGAGAACGATGCTACAGGAGAGCTTAGATAGAGCTTAAGATCAAGCGGTATGGAGGAGAGGTGGTAAAATTCTACTACTCCCTCGACCCTCAGTCACGAGGTAACGACTAAGATGAATAGCAGTTTTGGTATGTCATAAAACCAGCCAAATACCGGCTAAAATTCGCATCGTGCATGCCATGGTGTCTTTAATCTTGAGGCTTCTATCTCATTTTATGACGAACACTGAAATAGCAACCTCACTGTATTTAATTCGGTACACTACGTACTATTACTTATGAATATTCGTGTCACGAGTAGTAGGTAATAATGATAAATGTTGATGTTTTCATGACGTATCGACATGTTGTAAATTAATTGCTCAGGTGAGTACACAACAAATAAAGATATGTACAAAAATATACCGGTTACTTAGTAGCATAGTAATCTTTAACGGTAAATAACAGGCATAGATTAGTTAGACTGAGAATACATACTTATATGTATTTACTAGATAGTAGTCTCCTTTCCAACTGTATACGTAGGACTATGAGTACCTATTGTGGGACTCTACGTTGGGGTCGTACCACAGGCCGTACCACCGCTATTCGGTATTCTGCTGCCAAGCACGATATTATTATTCTCATGCCCGTTAATACTGTCTACAGTGCCAGGGACACAACAGTTAAACACTGTTCAAACTCAAACTCAAAAATCTTTATTTCAAATAGGCTTAACGCTAGCACTTTTGAATGGTCATTTTTAGGGTTCCATACCTAAAAGGTAAAAAGGAACCCTTATGGTCTGACTTCGTCTGTTTGTCTGTCTGTCACAAACCTATATATTTCAGGAACCACTGATGCTATTGATTTGAAACTTGGAATAGTTTTAGATCTTACTTACCCAACCCCATCGCAAATGAAAAAAATATATTTTTTCATTTACTTTTTTATAATGGGGGTCGAAATGGGTCATCAAAATTTTAAAGTGAGACTACTATATCGAGTGGGGTATCATATGAAAGGGCCTCATTTGCACATCGCAAACCAGATTTTTATTTTGGTTTATGTGACGTAGTTTTTGGCTGATAATCAAAAATGTCGAAAAAAATACCGTCCCCCCCCCCCCTTATCTCCGAAGTTTGTGGAGGGAAAAATCTGAAATAATTATGGGTAATGCATGTCTATCTATATTTTACAGGAAAAATAAAATGATCTTTCTAAACAGTACAGTTTTTTAGTAATCCTAAATAAACCTCGACAAACAAACTTAGTTTTGCGGTTTGGTTTTTTGGTATCTGAGGTGTAGCATGTGAATAGTAAAATTACTTTAATACGTCCAAAGATGGTATGGAACCCTCGGTGCGCGAGTCCGACTCGCACTTGACCGGTATTTTTTTTTAAAGCTACCACCGGATCACAACGCGGCCTCAACTGAGAAGATCCGGCAAGAAACTCAGTGGGCTGTCATTTTTTCACTTTTTTTTTAACATTGTTTTGTTACAAATGAATCGACATTAGCGATAGTGTGTCCTGCCGTCCGAAACATAAAGCAAGGGAGAAAAGAAGAAAACAATATAAATTACGACAAAAATTACAACAAACTAAAAGGCCAAAGGGATAGAAGTCGGACCAGTCCCCCAAGCAGCACCCACGCACGAGTTGACTCGAGCAGCAGCCATCACTCCCCTCAACCATATTGGAGGGAAGGGGGTGACCCGCTACACGAAGCCGCCACAAGCAAAGACTTTGGCGAGCATGACCGAACCAAAATCACAGTGGCTCACATTTAACTTCTGCTGTTAAGCAGTACCTCGTCAGGCAAGACACAAAACACTGCTGCTTGATTATACTGTAATTATTACAGTGTAATAGGACCTTAGGTGTTACCTCCACGAGCGAGCCTTTCGCGGTGATACTTAACATCGACCCGCCACTTCATTTTGTAACAACTCTATGAACGTGTCTCCTCACGACTATACTATCGCGGTGATGCGGCGAAATGACATTTACGAATACCTACGTGACTTATTGCGATAAGCAGGCGGAAATTATTATTCTCTAGTGGAGATTACCCGACAATTAGTAGGGCGTACTCGTGGCGTCACACTCGCTGGTGGAGGTAGCACCTTTCCTGGTCGGTCCCATCATCATCAGTCGAAAGATGTCCACTGCCGGACAAAAGCCTCCACCTTGGAGAGGTTGCCACAACCTCTTGGCAGGCAATGGTAGTCGCTTGGCCTACGAAGCGACTTGGGGATCGTAGTAGGTATAGGTGATAAATAATCCGCCCTTTGAACGTTCATTGAGTACGGCGGCGACTCCGAGGAGGACGGCGGCGGGGTTGCGACCCCCGTCCCCGTGAGCACTGTGACTGGTTCCCGGGGGGCTACAAAGACAAGGCACTGAGGGGCCCCTGGTGCAGATCTCACCGGAGAGCCCTGGGGTCTCCCCTCTCATGTGCCGATGCGACAGCCGCGGGGGTTTAAGTGGGTAAGAATCTCACATACCCCGGTCGAGCCACACAGCTCCCGGGGATCTTGGGAAGATTTCCCCCGCGACAAAAAAAAAAGGTGATAGATAATCCAATAAAAAAAATAACAAGACGTATTCGTCTCTTACGACGCTCAAGGTTGCTATTCTTACCCGAACACAAAACGGGCAACCACCCCTTGTACAATGGTCTTCACAATTTTAGCCACCCAGGAGGACAATGCAACCGCTAAGCTAGTCGCTAAACGTTTTGTATGGCCTGGGGTGCGGAAAGACTGCCGAGAGAGGTCATGAAAATGCCTGGCTTGCCAACGCGGTAAGGTTCATCGCCACGTGTCTTCCTACGGGCACGATCCATTGACCTAGCGCTCGCGCTAGGTTCACGTTTATTCATAAAAATATCAAGCGGTTATACAGTCTCGATACGTACATCTCTTATATCGTAGGGCAGGTTATATCGTGCGACGTCTCCGAGGCCGGTGCGCTTGGCGTAAGCGTACTTGAACGCCTCGACGGTGCGGTGCCAGTAGAGGGCGGAGGCGGGCGGCGCGTCGGTACCGCCCGCCCAGCCGCGCAGCATGTTCAGGATGAACGCCAGCACCGAGCCGGAGCCCGGCAGCGGCACCGAGTACAGCGTGTAGTCTTCCGTTATAGGCACCGCGATTGGCTCTTGCCACTCTACCCTGCAGTCAAAGTCAAAATATCTTTATTATGTATAGGCCTCATGGAGGCACTTACACAAAATTATTTTTTTACACACAACCATCGTAACGCGGCCGCTACTGAGAAGATCCGGCAAGAAACTCAGCGGGCTTATCTTTTTCGCCATATTTTTTGTAATAAGCCCATAGGACTGGCTTTACTCGTCGTACTGACTCCCTCGTGTCGGTCTTCGATCCGTCCCATCGGGTTAAGACTTAGAGGAGATACCACTGGAGAGAGCATGATGCGCTAACCCCTCTGCCAAATTTTGTTCATATGTTCAGGTCATTCTTTATTTGTGTGCGTATCTTTTTGAATGTGTTGTGAGTTTATTATAGTGTAGGTTCATAGAAACATGAAGAGTTTGCATTCGACATTTGCAAGAGTATGTGTAATATGAAATTGTATCTGTGTGTGTTTACTTCGCCTCCCGCACCCCGCAAAAGTGCCACGAAAAATTTGTTCGGGGAATCGACGCGATACTAGCTCCATTCTAATTACTCTGAGGGTTAAGAGAGTGAAAGAGAGAGAGTGCAACTGTATCTTCGGATTTGTGGACTATAATAATCTCCCACGTGCTTGGTTATCTTGTGACACATTAGCCGCTGTGTCCGTATCGATGGACACCGTCATATCAAACTTTATAAGTGTAGCCTACCTGAAATTCCTGAGGTCGTCTTCTGTAATGATGCCTCCAAAAGCCTGTATGTCTCGTACGAGCGCTGCCGTAAGCGACCCGTTGTGCATCGCCTCGGGGCCCTCCTCGGCGATCAAGTCCAGAGTCCGTGCTAAGGTTGGCTCCACGATAAGGTCGCCTTCGTTCCACACCTCGCCCGTCGCCGCGTTCACGTAGACCTCTCTAAAAATGATTGATAGAACGATACAGACACGGAGAACATGAGAAGAAGGTTCTTTCGATATTACATATTTGATGAACTCGTTACACATACCTAGTGATAATGACAGTCATAATAGTTTAATTGCAGTAGTAAAACGTTACTATTGGCAAAATAACTACAAACTCAATCAATGTTATGTCATCCAAAGTAAAGAGCACTAAAAGGAAACTATTATTTTACACGCTTCTAATTTCGTCAAAATAATATGCTTAGTACGATTTACCACGCCTAAATTGCAACTGTTTTGTTTCTGAAACTATACTGTACTAAGGCTTCGCTAGAGGGACCGGCTTTCGGTCCTGCACAGCAAAACGGTGCAGGCGACACTGAGCCTACTACATCTAAGATAGGGCATTACATGGTACTAACCGCATAGATGGCTCTGCTTTGATCCTGTCGCTGTAGGACTTGAGCACGCGCGCCATATAGGAGTTGACGCGGTGGCCGCGGCGGCACAGGTCGGCCGTGGGGCGCACCAGCTCGCCCCACGGCAGCCGGCCGTACTGCCGGTGTAACTCGCCGTACCCTCGCAGCTCCCCTGGCACGGCGATGGCGAGACCGCCGACGGTGGACGAAGCGTTCGCGAACATGTTCTCGTGGGTTGCGGCCGGCGCCCGCTCGCGAGCGTTCATTACGCGCACCTGTAAACTAGCTTCGATATTGTATGCTCTACTAAAATAATCTACTTTAAGTGAGATCCGGTCTGTGTTGTCACGTCGTAAAAAGCGTGCATCTCTGAATTTTTTTACAGACCAGACTAGAGAGACAAAAGTGACTACAAAAATAATTTGTGCACACTGAAACTGTCCGTCTTCCGGAAGGTACTGAATTAAAGTCTCTGCTCACATATTTATGACCAGACCAAGATTGACCGTGCCATGAACGTGCTATTAGGAAATAAATATTCTTTGTATGAAACTGTAATAAGAAGTAACACACACTAGAGCGTCGCGTATCCGGCCGTGCCATGCACATTCTGTTAAAAATTAAAGATGAATTCAACACGGCGGCACTACGCCTTTGCTGGTCCATACCGTCCGACTTAAGGCCGGGAATACAAGCTTTTCTTTATTGATTGGCCCACCTGCTTCGTCGACGCGTCGTATACTGTTGCCAGAAATCCCCCGCCGAGCCCCATACATTGTGCGCAAGCGATGCCTTCACAGAAAAACGTCGCTATCACCGCATCGACAGCGGAACCATTTCTTTCCAGGATCTCCCTAAAATACATGACGTAAGCATTGGTACGACATAGCACAAACATGAAGCTATGCTTAAAATTACGTTTTCCATGGTTTACAGCCAATAGGTGGTTTACAGACAATGCATCGCCAAACCACAAGATTACTTTACTCCTTGCAATAACATTTTAGGTGACCTTAACACATTTATAATATGTGTGCTCATATTTATAAGGAATGACATAATCGATAGACCACCAAGGTGATCAACATTTAAAATGGCAATAGATTATTGTTGTAATAATAATCATGGGAGTAGTTAGACATTTTAAGTGAATCGGTGAACCGGTAGTATTGGGTGCCGTCAGTCGAAGACCTGCGTATGGTAGAAACTGGATTAGAACCAACGAAAAAACGAATTCAGTGGCGTATAATAAAATAAAGTATTCCAGTCTTATTTGTGTGTGAAATTAGTGCAATAATTTATGGGCAGTTTGTCGTGTCGTGTCGCTTGCCAATGGGCGGACGTCTTGCTTGTATCGTCACAAAATCGAATACAAAAATGTATGTTCTTTCCACCACGTCCCTATACCAACGGCTTCGACTGCGATTCACCGTCCAATAGTAGCACATTCGTAGCCATTGCTGGCGACTTACCGTCCAATAGCAGTACATTCGTAGCCATTGGCGGAAGGAACCGTCCAATAGTAGTACATTCGAAGCCATTGACAGCCACTTACCGTCCAATAGTAGCACATTCATAGCCACTGGCAGCAACTTACCGTACAATAGTAGTACATTCGTAGCCATTGCTGGCAACTTAACGTCCGTACACTCATAATATTGATGGCGACTCATCGTCCAATAGTAGCACGTTCGTGGACAATGACAGCTGCTTACCGTCCAACTGTAGCAGATTCGTAGCCATCGCCTGCGACTTACCGTCCAATAGTAGCATATTCGTAGACATTTACAGCTACCTACCTTCAAATAGTACCACGGGTCGTAGCCATCGCCTGCGACTTACCGTCCAATAGTAGCATATTCGTAGACATTTACAGCTACCTACCTTCAAATAGTAGCACTGTCGTAGCCATCGCCTGCGACTTACCGTCCAATAGTAGCATATTCGTAGACATTTACAGCTACCTACCTTCAAATAGTAGCACGAGAGTAGCTATCGATTGCGATTTACCTTCCAATTGTAGCAGATTCGTAGCCATCGACTGCGACTTACCGTCCAATAGTATCACATTCGTAGCGACTGACGGCGACTTACCGTCCAATATTAGCACGTTCCTAGCCACTGACAGCGACTTACCGTCCAATAGTAGCACATTCGTAGCCATTGGCGGCGACAACAGCACGCGGGTAGCGCGGGTGGTCGGGCCCAGCCCACGGCTGCAGGATGAGCACGGCCACCAACGCGCCTGCGATTACCGCCGCCAACACGCTGCTCAATAAACAGCTCCGACGCGACTTGCAGCACCTAGCACAGAATACGCCCGCTACAGACCAACACGACCACTGTGTGACATCTTACTAGATTACTTATGAATATTAAACAAAATATTGCTTTAATTAGATTTAATTTACGGTCAATTTAAAACTGCGAAAGACAACTGTAGAAGGGTGACAGTATATGGGCACTTTTTTTTTTGTTTTTGTGATGGCCAGTAGGCCTGATGCTACAAATTATGTAAAAGAGTAGGTACTCAAGGAGACTGCATATTTTAAGGTTAGAACTAGAACTTTAAAAGGTCGAGTGATGTTGGCCCTGTATGGGTGTGCGGAGGACAGCGTGCCGAAGTGTCCCGGCACGTCACCGGTTGTGTGTCTGCGGGCCTTTTACACCTTACCGGCTTCCACGAACGTGGAAGGGCTCAGGATAGCGGGCAGCGGGTTGGACCGTGGGGTTTTACTCCTGTGGCAGCGCAGGTATCCATGAGGATTTCCCCACGTAAAAAAAAGAAAGAAGAAGGCCCTGTAGCAACTAGCAGCCCATAATGTGCATGTGGCAGCAGCCAACCCTATACCTGTGGCGATATTTTATTGATATTTAGTATTCACTTTTTTATATTACAAGTAGGTAAGTATGTCAGTAAAAATTGTTTTATAAGTAAATATACTATACTGTTTGGTGTAAGTAAATTGTGGTGGTTGATTAGAAAAATCTTTGTGAACAAAACCTTGTACCTAAAGATTTTGTTCACGAGATACGTGATATTCAATGTTACGTAAACGAGAACATGAAATTCGAGTAATCCCTGCAATAACTAAACTGATAAAATAATGTAATTCAACAAGGCAAACATCGTTTATAATAATAAGCACGTACGAATTCTACGCGGTAAAGTAGGAGCTCGATTCTAATATTGGAGACAAAAAAAATACATACACGACGAATTGAGAACCTCGTTCTTTTTTGAAGTCTGTTGAAAATAGAAATAAGTACAACAGTCCTGAGGCGGTAATAAGTAGGGTTACCCCGATAGTCAAAATGTTTATGTTGTGTATGTGTGCGTGCATAGCAAACTCGTATAAATTGAATAAAACAATGCATAGACTTTATTATTTAGAAAATCAGTCTGTTACCAACCACAGAGCGCAACACTTGACTCCCTTGCTAACGTAATATAACAGTTTAGTTTAGGTCCCTTATGCAAAGATCTGACACTGCGGTGGTACTGTACCACCGCAGTGTCAAATATTCTGCCGCCAAGCAGCACTGTGTAAACATTCCTGTGTTACGTTGTGAAGGGCTCTCTACCTGGTGACATAACCGGACATCATCATCATCATCAGCCGGAAGACGTCCACTGCTGAACATAGGCCTCCCCCTTAGAACGCCACAATGAACGACAATTGGCTATTTGCATCCACCGGTTACCTGCGACGCGCACAATGTCGTCTGTCCACCTAGTGGGAGGCCTGCCAACGCTGCGTCTTCCGGTTCGTGGTCGCCACTCGAGAATCTTTCTTTCCCAACGGTTATCGGTTCTTCGAGCGATCAACCGGACATAGAGACTCAAAACCTGATGTCTCGGGTGACAAGCGGTAGCACTTGCTTGTCTTGTCACTCGACATGTTAATTGATATCTACGGCAAAACAGAGCTTGTCCCGCGCTCTATTGAAGACTTACTTAAAGAAACAGAGACATTTAATGCTATTTACGAATTTGTGAACAATACTGTAATTGATATTTAAACGCTACTGGATTTAACGGAAAACAGAGTTTATTAAGACCTGTAAATTTGAATGGACTATTACTCTAATGTAAGACTTGACCTTGGCCTGAAAAAATAATAAGGAAAATGACAACAATATAATGAAGAATTGGCTTCGACCTGAAAACATAAATGAAAAATGGCAACAATTTAATGAAGAATGGGCTTAGGCCTGAAAATATACATGAAAAATGAAGACAATTTAATGAAGACTTGGCTTATGCCTAGATACAAATTGATTGATTGTTTAATTATACTACTTAAGACGATACTGTATGGGCTAGAACAATTTGCCTTCCCATTAGGGTCTACTAAAGGGAAAAAAATAAATAGGTTTGAATAAAAAAAAAGTATGTAAACCAATTTGAGGAAGGTTTAACTGTACACATACAATGTTTTCCTTTTGGTAACAATTTGTCGGCACTGCTGTAATTTAATTACTTATGCATGCCATCGCACGACGTACAGACATACGAAATTATTTGGCACAAGGTCTCGTCAACGTATTGGTCTATGTGAACTTGTGAACCTCCGACAAAGACGAATTGTTACATTTAATTATGTAATTAACTCATCTTTATTCACCTCATTATCAGACTTCCTGGTCACTATAAAGGTTGCCTGGAAGAGATCGCTTTTAGCGATAAGGCCGCCCATTGTTGCATGTTTTATTAATTTGTGTCTTATTCTTTTTGTATCTGTTTGTTTGTGCGCAATAAAGAATTCTCTATCTATCTATCTATAATTGTTACTATTGTTAGTAATAACGTTATTGTGACCTTTTTGAATAAATTTTTAAGTGCTACTGTTTTTGTTTGAAACAATCTATACATATAAAATCACTTGTAATGTATTACTGCAGACAAAATAGCCTATAATACCTATAATGTTCAGAATTTTTTTTTCATTTAAATTGTTATCAAAATATAATATACTAATAATAAATAGTACAGAATTAAGATTTGCAATACCGTGATTTAGGCATAGGCTTTAAAATACTTTTATGTGGAATTAGTGCGTAAGTACGCAAGCTGCACGACTACCATACGAGCATTCTCTACAAAACTTATTACAACCAGTGGTAATAATTTTTATAGAAAATGTTCGTTATGACCGGCTTAAATCGTAGTTATATGTCTTTGACATCAGATGTATATGCTTCGCTGATAGTCAATTGCAATCATTGTTCGTAAAACGATTAATTAGTTCAACAACGTCAGAGAGTTAGCTGACAGATTGTTTTTAGTCACATTTGAACTGAGCGTCTTGGCTTAGCTGAACTTTAGTAGGGCACTTCAATATTAGGTCCCGGTGGTAGTTAAGCCAGTACAACCAGGACCTACCTATAGCTAGTTCATTTATATATTTGGCTCTTCAACAATGAGTACATACACTGTGAAACATTTTAAATTATTTCTAAGTGCCTCATTACTTAAAGAAAAGCACTGAAAGAAATAAAAATAATTGCGCGAAAAATTTAAATGCCAATTCAGGGCCTAAAGGCAGCTTAAACATCTATTATTATTTATTAAAAATATCGGACAACAAAGATCCATTATGTTAGTCAAAGTCAAAGTCAAAATATCTTTATTATGTATAGGCCCCACGGAGGCACTTACACAAAAATCATTTTTACAAACTACCACCGGATCGTAACGCTGCCGCTACTGAGAAGATCCAGCAAGCTTGTCTTTTTTTTTTTTACCTGTAAAACCTATTCTAAAACTTACGCTATGTTAGTACTTAATAACTAGTTGTGATCTGGTCCTCTAGGTGAGTTCCCAGATCAGTGGGCTGTCCGGCCTTGTTGCTATCGCATTTAGGCTACTGCTGGGGCTGCCTCGCACGCTAGATACAAGTGACGCCGACTTTTTGCGCCAGATGGCATCAAATCCATCTGTACGCGCATTTGCAAACATAGTCGACGCACTGCAAAATTTCGGCAGTCGCAGCAGCACCCTAAATGCATTATTATATTGGACCCGCAGATCATTGTAAGATTTCTTAGTATAACTGACTCAAACTCAAAAATAGTTTATTTCAAATAGGCTTAACGCTAGCACTTTTGAAACGTCATGTTTTTTTTTTTTAAAGGTGCTACCACCCGATCACAACGCGGCCTCAACTGAGAAGATCCGGCAAGAAACTCAGCGGGCTTGTCATTTTATCACTTTTTTTTAAACAGTGTGTCATGTTACAATAAGATCAGAGCGACAGTGTGTCTTGCCGTTCAAAATATCAAATAAGACAGAAAAAAAAATACAAAGTACAACAAACTAAAAAGCCAAAGGGATAGTAGTCGGACCAGTCCCCCCAAGCAGCACCCGCGCACGAGTTGACTCGAGCAGCAGCCATCACTCCCCTCAACCATATTGGAGGGAAGGGGTTGACCCGCCACACGAAGCCGCCACAAGCAAAGACTTTTCGATGGCGAGCATAACCGATCTAAGATCACAGGGCTGGGATGACCCACAGGGCCCCCGAGTACAGTGAAGTGCAATACGCCTTAAAAAGCGTAACTTTCACTTCGTCTGTACATCGCGGAAACCTGTGAGCCAGCATCTATGACAGCAGGTAAGCCACTAATCATACCATAAAGAAGAAGATGGCATTTATTTCACAGACGGATGTTATTGGTACTTCTATGCAAACCACTTTCAGACACAAATAATGTTTTGCATAGTATTATGTGGTATTATGTAGAGATTGAATAAAGGGGAAACAAATATTTGATATTCAACTGTTTAACTACTATTTAATCTTCTTCTAATAAAAATTTATCATGATATGTTGATTATTCTGTAATAAAGTGCGCGTAATCGAGTCACTTATGATAACAACCATATAATTTAATGCAGAATGCAGACTCACCTCAGGTATTAGCCTTAAAAAAAAATCTCAATAGAAATCAATTCCCGACTGCACCAGATGGGATCTGATGGTAGCCGGAAATGCAATAGGCATGATGACTGCAACACAATACCAATAAATCTGTGGTTTTAAATATTAGAACAGATTGCACTGATTCCAAAAATGCATCTCATTTTCATAATAATAGAGAGATTTTCGTGATATTTAAGCAAATAAATTACTCAAATACAGCTAATCGCCATCTTGTAATAAACGCTGATCAGAGTGAATGACGTCAATCCTGTGTAAATAAACAACTGTCAAACTGTCATCTCAACTTTTTCTTTCATACAATGATTCACTTTTATACCTAGACCCCTAGACAGATGTTTATTTACACCGCCGTAGTGACGTCACAAAATGGCGCCATGCACCGGCCATCGTTTTGGAACGAAATTCAAACTCAAAAATTGAAAATATTGCTATTAATTGTAAATTTAATACAAAAATATGATTATTTTCGGCAATAGTAGACCCGTAAGTACATTATAGAGTATTTTTTCAAAATTAGTCATCATGCCTATTGCGGATGGTATTAAAAACCTATTCACTCTAGCCTTGATGACACCTACATTATAGTCGGCGGGTAAAACCGATGCAGGCAAACCCTCAAAGTACGTCAAAGTACTTAGCCCGATTGAAGGATGTTAATTGATTTGTTTTAACCGTTATCTTAACTTTTTTTTTGTTATAATGACTACATTTAATTAATTACTCTATTTTTTTAAATTCGTAACTGTCTTCAGGTAAGACTTTATTAAACCGTTTAGTAATCTAACTACTATATATACGTCGCTAAAAGCTAAGATCAGATTTTATGGTCGTTACGAAAGCAATTTAAGAAAATTACCTTTTATCTTAGTAAGTAAGGTAGACATTCACTTAATGACCTTTTCAAGTTTGTATCTATTGCTTTAGCTTATAGTATTCCAATTGATTTCAATGTAAGCGATTAATGCGAGTGAAAGTAAAATGCTCTAACTAGAGTTCACAAATAACTATACAAAGGGATTATTTATAAAAGTAATAACGTCCTTATCACCAGTATGTCCATAGCGTACAATTCTTTCACAATATCAACCATTAGATATAGTGCGTTTATTTCTTTACTCTTATAACCCAAATGGGTCCAAAGACTGACACGACCGGGAAGAGGTCAGGCGTAGGACCAAATTTTTATACGTCCATCCGACGTTTGGGACTTCTTATTAGTCAGACAACCCCTCCCTTCTAAGGGGGAGGCCTTTGTTCAGAAGTGGACGTCTATCGGCTGCTAATGATGATAATGATGAAGCAAAAACTCGTAATATGTTATTCACAATCTCACTTCAACTCTTAGGCTGTACCTTCATATGGGGCCCCAACAAATTTTGATAAAGGGCCCGTCACGGGCAAACTATGCCACTGACAATGTGCATACGTCATAAACAACTACATAGGCATATACCAGTAGGTCTAATCTTAGTGAATCTTGATTGTGAACGTAAGCCAATTTCAAGAAGAGAACGTGAAATTATACTCACTTACGACAAAGATAATGCGATAAAAATGATAAAATTAGTCTCCGCAGCCAACACGAAACACGTTATAGCACCAGTAGTAGATAATTATTGTAATTTATTGTCAGCTTTTAACATTTATCAACACGAGAATAATATTGTTAAAGTTTACATTTTAATACAATGTTATACTCACTAAAACCTGTGTCTACCATGATTTGCATATTCCGTCCCTCCCTAATAATGATCGATAAAACATATCCTAATACAAAATGGCAATGAGCAGGAAGTTGAGGTGTTCTAGTTTATTAACCCAAAGGTAACTGTTTAACCCGGGAAATATGGAAATTCCTCAGGATGAGAAGTACTGAGGAATTTTATAATATTTCCCCTAGACGGCTTCGTCAGGCTACATACTGTCTGTATTAGCAGACCTCCGTCACTCGCCAATACCTACAGCGATAAATGCCTACAGCGCTCGACTACCCGAGGTAGTCTATCACTCGCGGCTGCCACGTGCTTGCGAGCACACGTTATTGAATAATTCGTGCAGAACGAAAATCAAAACGCGAAAGGATTTACGTATTTGTGTGTATATTGCATTAATATCACCGCATTTGTTAAAATAATTATAATGGAGAATCGTAACAATAATAATTGTTGTGTGGACGACTGTTACAATAAACAACAGACTTCAAAACTGTCTTTTTTATAACTTATTAGAACAAATCCGGCAAATGTATTACTAACGAAGCTAAAAAACATTGAGTTCACTGCACCACGCTTATGTTTACCTTTTAAAACAATTTTAAAATTATTTATGCGGTTTACGAATTTTTGCCACTCTAATAATAGATATGTAAGGGATGGCAAAAAATATATAAAACACTACATAAAAATAAAACAATTGTAAATATAATAAATGTGTGTAATAATTTTGTTGGTATTTTATTTTACTTTGCTTGAAAACCCTGACGATCGAACGATGGTGTAGGTAAATTCTGAACACAAAGAAATAGCCCTCTAGTGCGCGTGGCGGTAAGGTACTATTTAGAATGAACGCAGAGCTCTGTAAATTTTGTAGGCTATTAAAACGGCGGCATTCCCTCAACATCAAAGCAGTGCATCTTCTGTTATTATATGTATTCTGTGGTATTAGGTAGTAAGTAGGTACATCTCACAAAAATATTAGCTCGAGGCACAAGTAAATTTTTCTCACAAATATAGCTACTTAGCACACAGTAACTTATGTTCTGTGCCCGCCCTGGACAAAAATTATCCAAGTTTTCCGGCCCTGGATCGGGCGCTGCTTTGATATTTGTCCTCACTATTTAGCACTTTCTATAACTACTACACTATATACCTTCCTTCATGTAATTTCCTTATTGTAATTTTCTCCGTGCCTGTATATTCCATACATCTATGTTAGTAGGTATATTAATCATCCTGTACTGCTACAACCAACCAACAAGCTAGACAATAAAAAAAACAACACGGCAGCTATTTAATAAAATCTTATATATTATAGAAGTTGGTTTTAGCATACCTGCTGTGTATAATTGGCACCAACTTCAATAATATTTAAATTATTTTATACTTTTCAGTAATATTGAAGTCGGTTCAATTTTTTTTTTAAAAGATTTTATTTTATACTTTTTAGTGATATTTTCATAACCATTGAACCATCGAAAACGGTAAAATGATCTAGGTAGGTTATGATCACATTATCGTCTACATAGTTTTACATAATTCATGTTTATTCAGAAAAAAATATCTGATCGTAATGAAATGGGCATGGAATCATCATAGTAGTTTACTCTCTCGAATAAAAAAAGAATCATCGAAATCGGTTTATATTTGTCAGAGTAATGTAATGGAGAACATCAGTTTTATGGTTTTTACCAGATAAATTCGCCCACATCGTTCATGGTCCTCCAGTAAGTTCTTAGCCGGTTGTGATAAAATTCATACAGATTCATTACAGTGGTTCAATCTTTCGAATAAAAAAGAAAAAATAATCATTGAAATTGGTAAATATTTGCCAGAGTTATGACCATTTTTGTCCGTAAAAAGCGACATAAAGTCATCTATATAGGCATTCCTGCAGTTCTCCTGCGCAGTCACCATTCTTGTTTTTTCAGGAACTACTTATTCGTATGCAATAATTTTTTTACGGGACCCAATTAACAGATTCATAATCATGCCGATTGAGCGTTCGCCGCCACGGCGGGCGACCAATCCAAACGCTCCAAAGCCCACAACTGTTAAGCAGGATAAACGAGACCTGGCTTTTAATGTGAGCCCACCTAAGGCTCGCATAACGAGAACCAGCAACATGCCCAGTCAGGTGCCGTCCAGCAGCAACAATCAACCCTCACCATCTTCCAGTGCCAACCTCAACACCACCTTCACCGCTAACACTCTTACATCCTTAAAACCGAAACCGAATACATCCCCTGCAACCAAACCAAATCCCCCAACGGCACCTCCGCCACACCCAGCTCCTGCGGCGCTTTCCTCGGATGTTCGCTCCGCCGCATGTAGCTTCTCCTGCGAAGAACAACCTTTCACTCAAACAGAAGCTACGCGCTCTGTACTGGAACCCGCCATCTCCCTTTCCTTACCCACTAACACCCGCGCAGCTCTAGCACAAGCCTCCCTTCCCATTATTGCCCGACAGGTCAATGATCTCCCTACCTCAGTGGAAGCCATTAACATGCTAGCGAAAACCATCAACACCGCCATCAACGTGGGCAAGAACGTAACGTCGGCCAACAAGAAACTAATAATCTCAGCGGCCGAAGAAATCTACAATATCACAGCTAAAATCATTGAACTCAGTAACTCCGTCCATACTCCCCCAGAACCTCACTCCCCGTCGCCCAACTTCAAGGAGGAGCTGGCCGAAGCAGTTAGCGCCAACCTAAAGCGGGAAATAGCAGAGTGTGTACGTGAGGAACTAGACAAGCAGTTTGCTTCTGCACAATCCACTACACTGCCGCCTCCGCACACTCCACTCCCAACTCAACCGCCCTCGCTGTACGCGCATATTGCCGCCTCCGCAGCTGTTAACTCACCTGCTAGAGAAAAAACAAACGCGGCTGCGAAACATAACAGACCAGCAATAGTCTTCACCCCACCGGCAGGCACGAAAACTCGCCAAGAGGCGATAGAGGCGCTCAAGAACAACATAGATTTTAAAGCAGCAAAGTATGCTCCATCCAGAATCATAGGCATTTCTAAGGGTAAACTCCGCATAGAGTTTGAAACCACAATACAATGTAGTGATGCACTTCAACGCCTGAAATCATCGAAAAGGGTTCAGGCCGAGCCCGCCAAGAGGCTACTCCCAATGGTGATCTTGAAGGGCATTTCATCAGATACACCATCTGCCGAACTCGTCGAAATCATTAAGGGACAGAATGCAGAGATCGGCGAATTGGTCACCGACTCCAACGACTTGCGGCTAGCCTTTAAGAGGAACAATCGTAACCCTAAGCTGTACAATGCGGTTTTAGTTGCACAACCGGCCATTTGGAAAAAGATCCTCGAGATCGGCCGAATTTCCATAGAGCACATGAGGGTCCATGCTGAAGAACTCACGCCCTTCATCCAATGCACGAGATGCCTACAGTTCGGCCATGTAGGAAACAAGTGTGGCTCTGAATGCGTCATATGCGCCTACTGTGCGGCAGAAGGCCACACAGAGAGAGACTGCCCGCTAAAATCGAAAAAAGGTACCCCAATGTGCCTTAACTGCCATCAACACAACACAAAATTCTCCACTAAATTGGAAACGAACCACAAAGCCAGCTCTAACGAATGTCCGCGACTTCAAGCCATGAAGGAAAGAGTTACCGACAAAATCGATTATGGGTACACCAAATAACATCAAAGTAATCCAGTGTAACACTGACAGATCTCGCAATAGTTCACATGAATTTAATCTTTCCTTCATGGCTGGCAGCCATCATCTGGGGATAATCTCAGAACCATACGTTGGGAACAGAAACGAGCTGAAACCACATCATGGCTTGGATGTGTTTCAATTCTCTCGGGGCCAACGGGTGAAGGCCTGTATTGTGGCAAAAAGGGGATGGGCGCAAATCATTGGCCTTGCCCAGTACTCGTCGCCCAATATCTGCGCAGTCCAAGTTACAATGGGGCACTTTAAACTGTACGTCGCTTCAGTTTACATAGAGCCAAATGACGACCCTCAAGACACCATTAACCGCCTCGATACATTCCTTAGGTTAACCTGCAACTCGAACCGTATAGTTGCTGGAGACTTCAACGGTTGGCACCCACTGTGGGGAAGCAACTCCGCAAACTCGAGGGGTCACGACGTGTTTGAAACTATGCTCAGCAACGACATGGAACTGTGTAATATTGGTACTGAACCCACCTTTGAGTGCATCACACATGGACGTCCCCGATCTTCAATAATAGACCTCACTTTTGCATCCTCCCCCATCAACACTCACGTTCAAAACTGGACAGTTCGACACGATATCTGCCCGTCCTCACAGCACAACGCCATATCTTTCTACATCTCCACTCCTGGCAGAATCCCATGCACACCCCCACAATCCACCTCTACCTTCCTCTACCACCCCAAGAGAGCTCGCTGGTCAATATTCAAGGACTCGCTGCATACGCTCATTGCCAACTATGACCTCCTGGACACCAATGTTTCCACTCTAAACACCATAGAAATAGATACGTTTGTCGACTGGCTTACCGATATCATCAACGAAGCCTGCAAAGAGTCCATGCCCATGAGTGAAGGCCGGGCAGGTCAGACCCCTAAACCTCCCTGGTGGACTCCTGAACTTGAGCGGCAAAAAAGGAATGTAATCGCCATTAAGCGACAACTGAAGTCAGCATCGAGACAAGGCCTACCTATCGAGCAACTTCTGGCCGAACAACAATTGAATAAATTGGCATATGTAGAACTCATCAGAAGCGAGTCTACCAAAAACTTCCGAGAGTTCTGCAACCTGCAAACCAAAGAGAACACGTGGTCCCTCACAAATCGGCTACTAAAAGAAACCACCCCCCGTCTTCCACCAGCCACACTCAAAGTAGGAGACAACTACACCTCTTCCGCCAGGGAAACTGCAGAAGCTTTGATAAATCATCTTTACCCTGATGACACACCCGACGTCGAATCCCATCACCACTTGCTGCGTTCCTGTCTGGACGACACCCCCTCTACCACAGACGATCTTCCCTTCTCTGAAGACGAAGTTCTAGAGACACTCAAAACTATGAACCCCTCTAAAGCCCCCGGTTTGGATCACCTAACATCTGACATCTGTTATCAGTTTGCTAAATTGTACCCCAAACTTATCACTGACGTCTTTAACCGCTGCCTCACGCTCCATCATTTTCCGAAACAATGGAAGGCCGCCTACGCTAAGATTGTCCCCAAACCCGGTAAAACTGATTATAGCGAGTTGGGATCTTACAGACCAATCGGTTTACTTCCAGTGTTTGGCAAAACACTGGAAAAACTATTTATTAAACGTGTCATCTACGCCACTTCTAGATTAGGAAACATGAGCTCGAAACAGTATGGATTCAAGGAACAGAAAAGCACCACAAAAGCTATACACGACGCCATAGAGATAATAAAGACAGCTAAGGCACACAAACAAGAAATCATTGCTGTTTCTCTTGACATAAAGGCGGCATTTGATAATGCTTGGTGGCCGGCCATGTTCCATCGCCTGAGACATATCAAATGCCCCAGAAACATCTTTCGCCTGATACAAAGTTACACTCAGAACCGTTTCGTCACCCTGGACTACGCTGGTGAGCGCGTTACCAAGGAAATGACTAAAGGGTGTATTCAGGGATCAACCTGTGGCCCAACACTATGGAACATCATCCTCGATGAGCTTCTGGACATCCAACTTCCAGACGGATGCCACATCCAAGCCTTCGCGGATGATGTTCTACTTATAGTGGCTGCCCCTAGCGTACCGGTACTGGAACGCAGGACAAACGAGGCCCTCAAGGCCGTGACATCCTGGGGCATTAACGTCAAACTGACGTTCAGCCCTCACAAAACAGCCATCGTCCCCTTTACTCCCAAGGCTAAAACAGCAAATATCACAATAGAAGGCAACCTCATCCCACTTTCTAGCGAAGTCAAGCTGCTTGGAGTAATTCTTGATTCTAAGCTTCTGTTCAACGCCCACATCCGCCATATTATCAAAAAAGCCACTAACATATTTTCTAAGCTCTGTATGTACACCAGACCGACCTGGGGCGCTCACCCAGATAACATCCGCGCTATTTATCTGCAGGTAATCGAGCCCATTATAACGTACGCGGCAGGCGTCTGGGGCCACATAGCTCACAAGAAAGGAGTTCGTACGCAGCTTCTATCACTACAAAGAGGGTTTGCCCTGAAAATTATCAAGGGCTTCAGAACCACCTCCACATGCGCCGCATTAGCCCTTGCACAAGTAGTACCCCTCGACCTCAAAGTCATAGAAGTGGCAGCCCTAGAAAAAGTCAAACTAACAAAATTAACAGACATTCTCCCATTTGATATCACTCTGGAAACCCCCACCCCACCTCACGAACTCCTCCACCCAGCTGTCAGACCAGCTATCCCCATAATTCGTGCTCATACACAAGAACAAATCGATTTACACATTCTCCCTAATACAACAACCATATATACTGACGGCAGCAAGCAAGAGGATGGTTCTGTCGGTGCGGCATTCATATGCTGCAACCCGGATCGAGCACCGAGTACCTCCACTAAGAAAATAAAACTACACTCTTCTTGTTCTGTTTACCAAGCCGAACTTCTAGCCATCCTGGAAGCTACCAGATTCACAATAACTAACCGCTTTCCTCACACTCTCATCCTCTCCGATTCTCTCTCATCCATTCAAGCTCTTAACATTCGCTCAAATACTCATCCAATAGTGTCTCAAATTCACAAAAATATCTATGAAAATCCCTATCCAATTAAAATTATCTGGGTCAAAAGTCACTCCGGAATCGCAGGAAATGAAGCTGCGGACCGGGCAGCTAATGCTGCAGCAATAGCACATAAGGCCCCCGACTATTGCAACTTTCCGCTAACTTACGTAAAGTCACAAATCAGAAAAGATCACATTAATACTTGGAATTCAAGATACCAAAGCGCCCAACAAGGATCACACACTAAGGGACTCCTACCCACAATTGCTGACGTACAAAAGTTCTTCCGCAGCACAAAAATGTCATTCCAATTAACTCAGATCTTAACCGGCCACGGCTACAATAAGGCCTACCTACACAGGTTCCATATAACCCCGGACCCTCACTGCCCCTGTGGGGCGACACCGCAAACTTTCAAACACCTCCTTCTCGACTGCCCTGAATTCTTGGATGGTCGCATGACTCACATATCGCTCTGCGAATCAAATCTTATAGACCCCTTTGATTTAAAGGGGTTTATTCAAAATCCCTTGGCATTGAAATCCTTTATACGATTCGGCAGCTCAATTGTCGATCGCCTTAAGGATTTCAATGGCACTTAAATACATAACCCAAGCGACTCAAAAATCCCCAAATTAGAAAACAGGTAACGTATCAAATCGCGTTCTCCTGCCATTACTTAATTCAATAAACATAACATAACCAAATAAGCGAAACAACCTAAATGGAAAAAAAAAAAAAGAAAAAAAATTAACAGATTAAAGAATGGATGGAAGAAAGATTTTTCAAATCGGTTCATAATTGCCAGAGTTATGCGCGAACATACTTACATAGAAAAAAAAAATATATACAGACGAATTGAGAACCTGCTCCTTTTTTGAAGTCGGTTAAAAAAAGTAGGCTTGGACAACATAACTTATGTTTTTCGTACAAATCGCTGGGCGTGTCTATCGCGATTTGGGCTTCGGACCAGTTGTACCATTGAATTGTTCCATTAATGGTACAAATGGGACTAAGTTGTCCCATTTATACCTGTAATGGTATAGGTGGTACTAGTTAATACCAGTTGTACCATTAGACAATTATCAATGGTATAAATGGTATTTTCTTGTCCCATCTTTACACCTAATGGTATACGTGGGATAGATTGATACCACTTATACCATTGGAATATACTCGTACCTTTATTGCAATAAAACTACTTTATAGGATTTTGTTCTCTCTTTATTTTATTTTAAGATTAAAAGAATATCTATGACTATTTACAAATTGTAATATTTACTTAATACTATTGTTAGTGTGATTGTAAAACTCTATTTTTAAGATCACAGATTTAAAGTTATGTGGCAGGTAGTTTTAAAATTGTGAACTTGTTGAGGGTAGGAGGCTCAAAATAGTTGAGATGTATTTTAAAAATAACAATCTGGAAGTTAGTAGTGGTAATGTGTTATGAATGGGTTGTTGTAATGACAATTTGGTGGGGGAAATGTCTGTTAGTATTTAAGGTGGAACCTCATTGTATTCTAACCATTCTATCTGTGCGCGTGGTGGAATAAAGATGTACCACGTACTGCAGTGTTTTACTCAGAAACTGTAATTAACACTATCTTATCTTAATATAATATCCTGACACTCGGTCATCTGATCCTAAACTAGGCAGAAATGTATTAAAGTAACCAGGTTACTAATACAAATACTTAGGTATTACTTTTTGTATCTACATACATACATATACAGATAAATTATACCCAGACACAAGGTGTGAATATAACCTACGATATATAAAGAAAAGGTTGAGACTATCGTAACCCAGTCACCGCACCAACAAAAGCAGCAAAAACTTAAGACTAAATCTTCGAGATAAAAAACTATAGCTAGTAAGATCCTCGCGACTGCGACGTTATGACGTGAAATGCTCGATCCTAAGAAAAGTACTCGATACCTTGAAGTATCGATACTTTTACGAGAACATACATACATACATAATATCACGCCTTTTTCCCGTAGGGGTAGGCAGAGCCCATGGGCTGCTTTTCGCCCCCTTGAGAAACGAGACGTGATGGGTGGCGAACCACATCGCCGCCATTTTGGTTAATTAAATTATTTTATGATTAACCATTGCGTTCTCACGGATAACGAGGGAAAGGAAAGGATAGGTGGTGTAAAAAGGAAATAGGAAAAGGAGGATATTACCACCCAGGAGGGCAAGGGATGGGACAGTAATAGCTAGGGAAGCCGGGATCGCATACCCGTATTATATACTATACCACAACTACCGGACAGGTAAGTTGGGATGAGTATCCCATGACTCCCTTTACGAGACCGATACTTTTTTTCGATTCTACTCATAAGTACAATGTCGATACTGTGTCCCTACTTCCTTCCTGCTCCACTTCACCGTGATAAACCCAGCCCTGTCCATACAGCACGGTAACCACTTAGGCTTATCCCACATTGGGCGTGCGCGTTACTCGAGCATGTGAACGACTCGAACGCCCCGCGGCGCGCGCGCGTGCAAGCCGCGACATCGAGGCGTAGGCGTCGCGTTTCACACCGGCGTGTGCGCGGCATTCACGCTGTACACACGCCGCACGTTCAAACGCTCGAGTAACGCGCACGCCCAATGTGGTATCAGCCTATCAAAAAGTAAGTATTTGTATTAGTAACCTGGTTACTTTAATACATTTCTGCCTAGTTTAGGATCAGATGACCGAGTGTCAGGATATTATTAAGATAAGATAGTATAAAGTAAATATTACATTTTGTAAATAGTCATAGATATTCTTTTCATCTTAAAATAAAAAGAGAAAAAAAAACATCAAAAAATCTTCTTAAAATAAATAAAGAGAGAACAAAATCCTATAAAGTAGTTTTATTGCAATAAAGGTACGAGTATATTCCAATGGTATAAGTGGTATCAATCTATCCCACGTATACCATTAGGTGTAAAGATGGGACAAGAAAATACCATTTATACCATTGATAATTGTCTAATGGTACAACTGGTATTAACTAGTACCACCTATACCATTACAGGTATAAATGGGACAACTTAGTCCCATTTGTACCATTAATGGAACAATTCAATGGTACAACTGGTCCGAAGCCGCGATTTGTGTCTTATAAATAACGTTGACATCAGGACAAAGATATTCCTAAAATAATATCTTTGCATCAAGGTTGCCATTTAGTGAGCCCTCGTTTGCAATTCTGCCATGTAATTAAAGATTTTCACTTTTTAGCAGAAATGGCATCCCAAGGGCTTTACCGTAATGGAAAAAATATTTTCATAAAAAAATCACTGAAAGTATGTTTTCCAACTAGTGATTTCACAGTGTTTGCATGAAAATTATACCAATGCTAGGGAGAAGCGCAGCATTGAACATATGTATGCTAAAAAACCGGTCAAGTGTGAATCGGATTCGCGCGCCGTGGGTTCCATGGCATTTTTGGACGTATTAAAGTTATTTTACTATTCGTCTTACAATACAGTTAACAAAAATAAACCCGCAAAACTATGTTTGTTTGTCGAGGTTGTTTTAAGATTACTAAGAAATTGTTCTACTTACTTACGTAGAGAGATCGTTTTATGTTTCTTGTAAAATATAGATAGAAATGTATTACCATCGATATGCTATCTAAACTTATTATATAAAAGTAGTCTCACTTTGAAATTTTGACGCCCCACTTCGACCTCCATTAAAAACAAAATAAAATATTTCTTTTTCATTTTCAATAAGGTTGGGTAAATTGACTATTCTAAGTTTCAAATCCATAGCACTCCATAGCATCAGTGGTACCTGAATATACAGATTGTAAAGAAACTCGTGTCCGATCAATAAGGGTATTATTTGGTATCATAATAAGGCCACATACGTGCTATCCTTTTTTGTATATTTAATAAATATCTTACCCCGTTTAAATTAATTGATTAAATAATTTTACTCATAACTTACCCATGGCAACACCGTTGATACCGCCCTGAGGTCAATCAGGGTTGCCAGATATCTGCTAACTCAATTCGCCTAATTTTGCCTACCGAGTAGCCTAAATCGCCTAATATATTTTTTCTTGAGAAATAGCCCAATTCGCCTAACATTTTGAGCTAAGTAAGTATATTTAGCCGAAAAAAGAGAACACGCTAAAAAACATGTGCTTATCCGTTTCTGTCATACAGCGAGTTGAGATGAACTTAAATTGACACAAGCTTGCTTTTTCCATCTTTTCGGGAACTTTGCACCTCGATAGTTTAGAACGTGTTCACCGCAAGGTGAAAGATAACTCGAAAGTAGATGTTTAGTCTTAAGTAGATATTTTCGGGATCGGAACGTTTCCAAAGTTTATGAATTACGAACCTAGATTTGTGACGTCTCATTGTGGCAGTTCTAGGTAAGGATAGGTTTTTTTTAAGGACAATCTACACACGGTCATCTAATCTCAAACTAGGCAGAGCCTGTACTATGAAAACCAGACAACTGATTATAATACTTACTTTTTTTTGTAAATACATATTCATACAATAAATACCCACATACTTGGTGGGAATCATACCCACGACCTATTGGCTAGCGGCCAGGCTGTCTAACCACTAGACCAACAGGCCTGTCAATTCTTAGGCGAGATCTCTGAGTGTCAATTGCATAAAAGATAGCAAGTAGCATGGAAAGACCCTAAGGATTCCGCAGACTTCTTTCCTCAGTGACGAAAGAACGTTGGATGTGCACAATACGTTTCGTCGAAGCATACAATTAATAAAAAAAATATTTAATTTTAAGGTAATCCTGAAGTAGCCTAAATCGCCCGATCCTTTTTTCTAGGTAGCCTAAATGGCTACTGGTAGCCGAATGGATTTTTTGGTCGCCATTTGACCACCTAAGGTAGCCTAAATGGCGATAAATCGCCTAATCTGGCAGCCCTGAGGTCAATCACACTTTCACAAACAGACCGGCGACTTGCCACCTGTGCGCGCACGCGCGGTGGCCGGGGCGGGGGCGTTAGTTCAAAGGATCGTAACGCTCTATTCACAGATAAAGTCGACGTGTAGGTAATCAAAATAATCTATCACGCCTATTATTACCGAAGAGGCAGACGGAGTAAGTACCTGCTTGTTATGCCATTTCCGTCCGCGGTAGCAGGTGAGCCTTTTGCTATTTAAGGGCACAATGAGAGATAAAGTATCTTACATAAGGCTACTAGAATTTATGTAACAACAATCCGATCTTACAATACTGTGAAGTGAGCCCTATTATCATATGGTCTACAACAGAGGGCTACCTTCGTTGGTAACTCGGTCGGTGCCGCGCGCGCCGCCACCGGAGCACGCACGAGGCACTCACACTCAGTTAGACACACACACTCAAACGATATGCAGAAATTTATTTAATTCCACATCGCATTCACATTATTTTATTTCACCGCAATCCGCCGTTTTAACTAACTTAATAACGGGTGTACACTTTAGTTGTGGTGTCCTTCATTTCCGAGTCCAACACGTACCGACGGCACTGGCACACCTAATCGCACTGAAAAACGGACCTCGTATTCCCTACGTGCTGCTGCTTAATTACAATTATTTCGACGGAAGCACATCAACGCGTTAAAGTACTCCGCATTTCAGTAAGACATATGCGGACGTCCGACCGGAAGCAATCTTCGCGCAAGACTAATCAATTGATGAGTAGCAAATAGCAATGAATGCGACACGTGCCACATAGGTACATAAATGTTGATCAAAGCGAAACGCCGCATTTGCGTTCGCCGAAACAGCGATGCGGCGCTTTTTAGCGGGCCCGCGAACAATAGCACAAAGGACGGTTCCTTTGTGCCTTTGTGCCTATTATCAGTGTGCCGATTGAGTAATAAAATCTGTCACAGTAAAATAGGATGCAGAAGGTCCAGTTTTACATTAGAGGGATATGAATTAATTACTATTAGACTTCCTCGCCTCGGTACCTAGTGTTAAAGTACTAGTACGGTGGCTATAATTATGAGAGCCAGTAAGAAAATGATAAGGAGAATAAACTGGACTGATTTAGATGGAATCCAACATAGGTGGTGAATAGTGGCTGTAGTAATATGTTTCTTTTGACATTTGCTTTTATGTAAATAGTTAACGATACTGTAAGACACTAAAATGGTACTTTAATTTAACTTTTAATTTCGTCACCGTTTCGGATATCAGTCCTAGTTTAGATTTCCATACAAAATTAAACTACTTATGATGATAACACGTACATTTGTTCTAAGGAATGGTCTGATGCATTTACTGCATGTGTGTGTGAGTGTTTTCTGAACGGAATGGACCTTCTGTAGTTTGACGGTGGTGTCATTCCTGACCTACGGTATGTCCGAATATTATTTATTGTGTGCCAACGACGGCAGTTGATCAAAGGCGGTCAACGCACCTGACTTGTGACAGAAGTCATTGCCTTCTACAAACAAGTGCTACCAGCTGTTGAAGATATCGGGAAGTTTCGGGGAAAATATTATAATAATTCCAATTTTTAAAAAACGATAGCATTTTTGGGGTAGCCGTAATATATTTTTTTATATTTTTCCTGTTATGTACAAACCTTTGTGAATACGCCCCTTTTGGATCGGACACCAGTTTCTTTACATTCTGTATAGGTGTGACAGACAAACAGACAGACAGACGACATCAGACCAAAAGGGTTCCTTTTTTACCGTTTAGGGATGGAACCCTAAAACGAATGCAGTACTTGCAAGAATACCCCAGAGCCAAGTGCAGTAAAATGTCACTACTGCAGCATCTTGTTTTAGAATCAATAGAACAGTTGCTAAATAAAAACATAATATCCATCCTTCAAAAGCTTGATTTTTTTTATATAATTTTATGGCCATAATATATGAACATCTTGTTCAGATGTGTAAAAATATATTTGTCGCGGTTTACTCGAAACCGCCTTTTTGCAATTACTGCATTCTTAGTTATCGCGGCAGAATTGATTAGTATTGGTTTTTAGCTACCTACATTTTGTTTTGGTCATGTGACACGTATACACATATTGTAGTATAATTATGAAATAACGATTCTTGTGGAATAGCCATTAACAAAAACTTTGTTATACAGAAATGTAGTATTATGGGAGTAAATAGGTATAATCTTTTTTTTGTTCAATTTCTTTTTTCTCGCGGCCCCCATCAATAGGTCCTCGAGACCTATAGGATTTTTTCTCGGCCGTTGTATCAGCACATGTGAGTGCACAAGTGGCAGTGCAGTGTAGCTAATGTGCTGCGGATGATTCAAATCAATAAATTATTAAAAGGTGTGTTTTGTTTAAAGGTCTACATATTAGTGTAGCTTGAATCAATAAAGAAACGTTATAGGTAAACATCAGTCGACACCCAAGTGTCTTCCACTTGAACACATACATATGTACATACTGACATTACCTTGCGATTCAACAAATATTCATTAATCATTATAAAATTAGCAAGTGTTTATTTTTTTCCCTGATATTGCCATTTTATTAAGCACTTGTTACACACTGACATTTTCTATTAAAGCTAACGTGTAGGACCAAAAGGAATAATAATAATACCAGGGGCTTAGGCTATAGTCCAACACGCTGGCCAAGTGCGGGTTGGCGGATTTCACACGTAATTCGAAAGCTAGTTAGGCTTTCGCGGACATGCAGGTTTCCTGACGATGTTTTCCTTCACCGAAAGCTAGTAACAATCCCTATACATCGCACAAAACGATTCGCACATGTCTCATTAAAGAAATCTGAGGTGCGAGCTGGGGTTCGAACCTGCGCACCTTGTTTCCAAGGCAAGCGCTCGACCGCTCGAACAAAACACAACCACAACAATACGAATAAAAGTTTTCAATATAAGGGCACAACAAAAATCTGCTTGGAAACCAGTGTATGATGTTACCGGAAGCTGCGGAAACCAGCACTCAGCGACAGTCACCGTAGAAACCTTAACGTTGGGGTTGGAGAGCAATAAGAAGCGTGAACCGCGAAGCATAATAGCGTAAGCGAGGCGTTAGCCCTAAAACGATCTCCACGACGACAGGCAGGTAATAGAGAGCGCCATGCTATGTGCCGCGCCTCAGATATACGCATCTATAGTCGCGACTTAGCCCTCAAACGATCTGAATCAATGTCTCGGTCACTTATGAGTATGTACTCTAGACCAAGAAACCCGACATGAGGGAGATAGAAAGCGCCGTGCTGTGTGCAGCGCCTCAGATATACGCATCTAGAGTCGCGACTTAGTCCTCAAACGATTTGCATCAATGTTTCCATCACTTGTGAGCACTCAGGAGCAAGAAACATGACAGGAGGGAGATAGAAAGCGCCGTGCTGTGTGCCGCGCCTCAGAGATACGCATCTAGAGTCGCGACTTAGCCCTCAAATGATCTGCATCAATGTTTCGATCACTTGTGAGTATGTATTCAGACGCGTGAAACCCGACAGGGCGAAGATAGAGAGCGCTTTGTTGTGTGTCGCGCTTCAGAAATACGCATTTAGAGTCGCTACTTAGCCCTAATACAAACTGCATAGCAATGTTTCAGGCACTTGAGAGTACTTTGTGAAGCCCCATAAGTTGGTGATAGAGAGCTAGCTTGCATTGAGAGTCAAGACTTAGCACACATACTGTTGTTTATTTATCGACCGGGCGTGCTGAAAAGCACGGGATGCAGCGAGACGAGAACAAATCGATGACGAGATGTATCGCAGTTCCTTCCTAGGAGACCGAAGAGTAGGTCGAATAATAACGATAGCTCTACAGCGGTACCTCAATATAATTGATGACGTCAGCAATTATCGAATACAGGAACGCCGAACGCCACAGGATTCAGGAGACTAGACAAACCATAAAGGAACACAGTCCAACAGCATGTATTGCGGTCTTGTAACCCTTTCATGTGAAGTATAACTACCATGCTGACGGGACTATAATTCCTATTTTTTAATTAACATAATCAGCAGCTGGAACACTCCTCCCCTAGAAGGGGGGGGGGGGGGGGGGGTTGACATTATCCCTACGCTTACCAGGCGTCTTGGGGATCGCAGTATAGGTGGTAAGTAATCCAATAGAAATACGCTGTTGCCCGTTTTCTTAGTTTCCCTTAGTCGCCTCTTACAGAAAGAGATGGGAGGGTGTTATTCTTACACGGACACACCATGGTCATTACCATAATAATAACGAATAATATTACCACTTCGTGATGATATTTCAATACTTTCAAGAGAATACTTCTCTTACTTTACTAAAGTAAGTACGGAAAGGACGTAATCCTAAAAGCATGGAAATATAAATATAAATCAAGGCCATCTCCGAGAGGCCATCGTGTTTTTGAGGCGAGTGAAATAACACATGGCATTATTGATGTATGATGATAATGTATGGTGTGTATGGTGGTTTGTGCAATTTTTGTCTTTGTAATACCTAAGGGTTGTTGTTTTAAAATTACAAAGCAGTAAGTATTCGTGATACTAAATTACACTTCACGAAAACAATGAAGTAATTATACAATACAACTATATAATTACTTACCAATTTTATTGTAGTGTAATTTGAAGAAAAATAAAAACAAACCAACTAAGTATAATATCGTAAGTGCCTTCGTAAGATATGCTATGTAAATAACACGATTGTGTTTGGTATACCTTAAATCAGGATCTCTATCAATGTTTTTACATAACATTCTGTTATTGAAATTTATCTAAACATTAGACATAGACGTGGATATTTGAAGAACCGGTCTATCTGAATCTCAATGAATACAAATGATTTTACTTTCTAAATTAGGTAATACCTAACGATTTCGAGGCGAAGTTTATTTTTTCTGTCAAAAAATTAAAAGCACACGATTTTAATCTGCACGCTAAGCTTATGCACTGATGATAAGTGATAATGTTACTTACCACATTTTTAGATGTAGCTGTCGACTGTCCGTGCTCACAGTCACTCACTGACTGCCTGCCTGCGCTAGCGCAAAAAAATCGACTGTTCATTTTCCTATTCTATTGATCGTACGCAGTGATAATCATATCAAACTGCAGATACAAACGTGGTATGTTTAGGAGTTTATTTTTTTTTTCTAATTTTATTTTCACGGGATTACCCAGGATCACGGGATTACGGGTTTACCCAGTCTTTTTAGAGGCTTGCGTGGGGACGGGTCCAAGACGTAGGGTCGTCAAATTTTTCCGGTTTTTCACCTAAGATTTTCAGCGGCTGGGTGACTGATACTTTTTTTAATCTAACAAATATTTTTTTGGGGCAGTTGAATAAGAACCGTAGGATAAATTATGTTGAGTACCTAGTCTGTGATATAAACAATATTCTGAGCTCACAAATAGACACTTTCAAAGTTGTTAATCATCATATTTAAATTAACCTTTTTATTTATTTAACTTAGTGACGAGACAAGTAAGACGTTTGCCTAATGGTAAGCAACATATCCCTTTTGAGTACCTACACTTTGTCAATTCTACTTCAATATTCGTTACGCGTACCGCAATGTAATTATTCGACTCATTGAGTAAGTCCGTCTATCTTAAAACCTCTTGGTTGTTCTAGGTACCTACTGAAAAAAGGCTGTTCGTTTCGCTCCACCAGTCGTCAATGGCATTTTTTTCCCCCAGGGTCGTCTTCTATCATCCCAGAGATAGGTATATTATATTTGTTTTTGCTTGTATAATTAATGCTTCTCTATGCAAACTGAGTACCTACTAAACATTTATACAATTCTTTAAGTACAACAACCTACTTACATAAAGTAGGTAGCGGTAAGTGGCCTTATCTTTGCAACAGCAGTTAATATACAGCAACTATGCAATGATTTTTTTTAAGCGAGATTAATTCAGTTAATTTTGTATCCTGCATCTGTGCACTATTTAATAGCTGTAGGTTTTCCTTTATAATAAATAAATAAATATTCAAAACCTGTATAGCCCAGTCAACAATATGGTCGCTGAGAGATATAGAGCTACATATTAGAACGAATGCGTAAGGTAAAGGAAGAAAATGTAGAGATTAGTCTCTACCCACACACATAATGCATACTTAATAAGTATTTTTATTAAATTTCAGATTTTCCGCCTGATTGTGAAATTATACGTACGTAGTTAGTTATCTATCTAAAATAATTTAGTAAATTGCATAGGTAGGTATACATAAAAACCTATTAGAAAATATTTAAATATCGTAACATACGCCCTGGGGGTGTAGTACGAGTTCCGATAGTTTGCGAGCTCCATCGATATACTATATGGCGAGCTCGATCAAATTGTTAGTTTTCTCCATACATTTCACACCAGCGCCCCTAGCGGTAACTATCAAAAACTAGTAAAATGTACGGAAGAAAACTGTCGTAAACTATCAAAACCCGTAATAGACCCCCTGATCCATGCACCTAGTAGTATGTATCAAGGAGATAGTATGATTTTCAAGTCATATAGTATATTATAGTGCATAGTTCATTCTTGAACACTTATAGCAATTTAAAAATCAAAGTGTTTTTGTTTTTGCGTGGGAATCCTTCGATAGGTCCTCGGTACCTTTTTTTTTTTTTTTTTTTTTTTTGACGCGGGGGAAATCTTCGAAAGATCCCCGGGAGCTGTGGGGCTCGACCGGGGTATGTGGGATTCTTACCCACTAAAACCCCCGCGGCTGTCGCATCGGCACATGAGAGGGGGGACCCCAGGGCTCTCCGGTGGGATCTGCACCAGGGGCCCCTCAGTGCCTTGCCTTTGAGCCCGCCGCCGGGGGGCGCATTGTAGCCCCCCGGGAACCTGTCACGGTGCTCACGGGGACGGGGGTCGCAACCCCGCCGCCGTCCTCCTCGGAGTCGCCGCCGTACTCAATGGACGCTCAAGGGGCCCACACCCCGAGCGTCCAGCGACTCCGAAGGTTGCCCGTTGTTTATAGCCCCGGGCTCAGGCCTGGGGAGCGAGACGTTGGGCGGCCGCTTGACGCGGCCTGCGCCTTCGTCGCCGAGCGGGATCAGCGCGTTCGCGTTCCCGCTCGGCGGCCTCCTTCTGGGACATGACAGTCTCGCAGAAGGCGGCCATCGCTCCCCACGCCGCATCCCCGGACAGCATAGCCGACACTACGCTGCCCAGGGAGAGGTCCGATCCGATGACTGCGACCAGGTCTCGACGCTCCAACGACCACGCGGGGCAAGCCTCCAGCGTGTGTTGGGCGGAGTCAGACTGGTCGCAGTGGAAGCATCTCGTCGTCGCTTCACGTCCGATCTTATGCAGATAATCACCGAAACAACCGTGACCGGTGATTATCTGCGTAAGCCTATAGGTGAGTCGTCCGCTCCGTCGCTGTATCCAGGCTTCGAGATGCGGCAGGAATGCCTCAACGACGCGTTTGCGCGCTATGTGCTCCGGCTGGAGCCGCTCGCGCCACGTCGTGAGTGCGTTGTGTCGTTCCTGCCGCTTTATGGATTCGAGCGCCACCGGCTCGCCTCCGCCACTCTGGCGGGCGATGCGGATCCGGTCATAGACCCTCGCATACATGCCCGCCAGGATGTCTAAGGGCGGAAAGCGTGCCAGTATGGTCGCCGCCTCAAAGGACACCGTTCGGTATCCTCGTGCAATCCGCAGTGCCATCCTCCGCTGGACGCTGTAGATTTTTGTTCTACAGCGTCGTATGGCCAACCTCGGCGCCCAAATGGGCGCCCCGTAGAGGACTACGGACTGCACGACTCCGGCGTAGAGGCGGCGAACTTCCTCGCTCGGTCCCCCGAGATTGGGGAGCAGCCTGTGCAAGGCCGCTGCAACCCTATCGACTCGGGGGACCAGACGCTCGAAATGCTCCTCGAAGCCCCAGCGACTGTCAAGGGTGAGGCCAAGATATTTCATGTGCGGCCCCACCCTGACTTCCGACTCACCCACACGGACGCGCAAGTTGGGCGGTGGCTCCCGGCTCCTAGGTAGGCCGTGGAACCACAGCGCCTCGGTTTTCTGAGGCGCTATCTCCATGCCCAACTCGCGTATTTTCGCGACGACGATTTCCGCCCCAAGCTCGGCGAGCTCTTTGGTCCTCTCGAAGGTGTCCCCACCGGCTACGATCAACGTGTCGTCAGCATAGCAGACGACACTTACGCCGGCGGGGAGATCGACACGCAGAACCGCGTCGTAGGCGAGGTTCCATAGCAGAGGGCCTAATACGGACCCCTGCGGAACCCCTCGCTCCACTTCCCTCCGGATCCTCGTACCGTCTCGATCCACGTACAGGATGTACCTGTCGCGCAAGTAGTCCCTGATCAGGGCCTGCAGGTAGGGAGGCACTCCATGGTAGACCAGTGCCTCCCAGATCGCATCCCAGGGTAGGGAATTGAAGGCGTTGACAATGTCGAGTGACACCGCCAACGCCACGCCACCCCGGGAGACCGCCTGATCCGACAGGGCGCGGACGCGAGTGATCGCATCCACGGTCGAACGGCCCTGTCGGAAGCCGAACTGGCTGTCGGCCAGATCGGGACCCACGCGCGACAGATGCCCGCTGAGACGAGAGGCAACTATTCTCTCGAACAGTTTGCCAACCTCGTCCAGCAGACATATGGGACGGTACGCGGAGGGAGAATCCGTGGCTCTGCCTTCCTTCTTGATGAGGACCAAGCTAGCCTCCTTCCAGGCCCTAGGGAACGTAGCTTCACGGAGGCAACTAGTGAATAGTTGCCTCAGCACGTCCCCCAGGGCAGCCAGGCTCAACACCAGCACCCTACCCGGAATACCGTCGGGTCCGGGCGCGGTGTTTCGGGCTCTCAAGCGGCCAACGGCCCAGTCCATCTCCTCTATGGTCACCCCCAGATCGTCGCGCCATTCGGGCAACTGAAGGGGGTGGACTGAGGGACTTGACCGACCCGCCGGGAACAAGGTGTCTACCACGCGTCCCAGCAAAGCCGGATCGAGAGTCTCCGTCACCGGGGGCATCCATGGGCGTAGTTTGCCCAGCACCATATGGTACGGGCGCCCCCACGGATCCTCGTTGAGTCCCTCGAGGAGTTCGTCCCAGGACTGGTCCCTGGCGCTCTTGATGGCATTTTGGAGCGCCTTGGTGGCCACTCGGTATGCCCTGTAGAGCCTGGCTACCTCGTCGGCTTGAGCTCGCCTTCGCCTTCTCGCCCTGGTGAACTCTCGGCGGCTTCGCCAGCAGATCTCGCGAAGTTGCGCGATCTGCGGCGTCCACCAGTACACCGGGCTACGCTTGGGGCGGCCGGCTCGGGGCATCGACGCGTCGCAGATTTGCGTCATCGTGCCCCGGAACCGGTCTGCTTCCACATTCGGATCGGATCGGACCTCATCGGCGCTTTCCGGCCATGCCGCGACGTCGGCCGCCGCCTCGAGCATGTCTACGTCGAGGCGCTTCAGAGACCAACGTCGCGGGGGGCTGCCTTCTCGGCGGCTGGAACCGCGGGGACGGCGGCGGATGGCCACATCGAAGAAGATGTGGCGGTGGTCGGACAATGTGACCACCTCTTCCGCTACCCGCCATCCCGACAGTTTGCCGATGGCTGAGGGAGTCGCCCACGTCAGGTCGACGATCGACTCCCCCTGCCACCGTACACACGTGCTCACTGACCCCCGGTTGACTAACCGGAGGTCGAGCCCAGCCGCCCAATCGAGCAACGTCTCTCCTCTGATGTTGTCTCTGGGGGAGCCCCACGCGGTAGCGTGGGCGTTGAAGTCCCCCAGGACGATCAGCGGACGGGGTAGGCAACGGCGAATGCAGTTCCCCACCCGGTCCAGGTACACCTCGTAGTCGGCGAGGGACCTGTTGGGAGAGACGTAGCAGCCCACTATGGCCATGGTGCCCCATTCGACGGCGACGAAGCCCTGCCCCCTCTCCAGTAGGGTGCAGGGTGGGACACCCTCTCCTCCTCCCCAATAGACCGCCACGGAGCCCAGGTCGTCTCCGAACCACCGAGGGTGGTCTGGGACGCTGTGGGGCTCCGCAACCGCCGCGATGGCAACCTGACGCTCCACAACGGTCTGCATGAGCAGGTGCTGAGCGTTGCGGCAGTGATTCAGGTTGCCCTGTAGAAGCCTAACGTGGGGAGTGAACGTTAGGCCTCCATGTCCTCCGGCGGGCTGGAGCCCGCTGCGCTGGCCTGAGCCGCGGTTGACGCCTCGTTGGAGGGGGCGGAAGGGCCTTTCTTGCCCTTGCCCTTTGGCGGGGTACACTTTTTGGTGCCCAGCCGGTGATCCGCACGGCACCCCTTGTCTGAGCACAAGGGGCACTTCGGTGTGCGCGCGGTGCATGTGCTTGCCCTGTGGCCCTGCTCGCCACAGGTGAAGCACCGCGCGCTCCGACCCTCTCCGCCGTTAGGGCACCGTCTTCCGACATGCCCCCTCTCGAGGCACCTAAAGCACCGCAGCGGCCTGGCTTCCAACGCCTGCACATGCGACAGTCCCCAACCAACGGTCACCTCCTTTGTCGCCACCAGCTTGCGCATGGCGGCGACGGGGACCCGGACCCAGGCCGTGCCCATGGCGGTCTCCTCACGGCGAATTTGCCCTACGGAGATCTTCTCCGCTGGGCATCCGGCCGCCTCTGCCAATGACTTTGCAACCTCCTCGGGGGTGATCGAGTCATCCAAGTCGGTGACCCGGATTTCCCCCGATTTGGTTGGGCGGGCGATCTTTAGGTCAAAGTCCACCAATGCCTCCCGCAGTTTTGCGGCCAGCGCGTCCGCCTGTGTCTCACAGTCGGGCCCCTCCAACTCCATGAGGAGCCCGCCGGTGACCGCCCGCTTCAGGCGGACGTTGGCGATGCTCAGCTCGCTGAGGCGCACCCTCGACTTTGCCGCCGCCGTGACCGCCGCGTACGTGGTCTGGGACCCCTCTGCCACCGTGATGGTGATGGCAGCAGACTTCGGGGCCCGAGGCAGCGCAGCGCCCTTCTTCTTTTTCCGCCTCTCTTTAGCGGGGGCGGATGCCGCCGCCTGTGGGAGGTCCTCGGTACCTGTGTCAACAGGGGTATGTGGTATTCTTACCTTAAACCCCCGCGGCTGTCGGTGGCATCGGCATATGAGCTTTGCACCACCTGGGCTTTCAGGTGGGATCTGCACGAGGAACCCCTCAGTGCCTTGCCCACTGCCACTGCCTGGGGCGGAATATAGACCCCGGGAACCAGACACGGTGCTTACGGGGACGAGGGTCGCAACCCCGCCGCCGTCCTCCTCGGAGTCGCCGCCGTATTCAATGGAATACGCAAATGTACCTGAGTATAGAACAAGAAATTACGAACATATAGCGTGAAAAATATTAACAAACTAGCTGACCCGTGCAGCTCCGCCCGCGCTTTTATTACATTTTGCTCCCCTTTTCTCCCTCCTCCCTAGATTTATCTCTCTCCATATCTCTCTCTTTTATAAAAAAAATTCTAATTATATGCTCTTTCTCTCCTCTCTCTTTCCCCCTCCCGCTTCGGTTTCCGTCATACTCCCCCTCTTCCTACCCTGTTATTCTCTGAACCCTCTCCCCCTCTCTCTTCTACGAACTTGCTCCTTCTCACTCCCCCCTTACTCCACCTAACTCCCCCGATCCCTCACCCCATCGCCCCCTTCTCGAATCCCCTCTCCCTCTTTCTCCTCTCGTGCACCCTCCTCTCGTTCTATATATCCTCGTCAATCATGGTATCAGTGGCATTAAATATACTTTATGACCTATTCTCAGACCTCCCCGATATGCACACATAATTTCATACAAATCGGTTCACCCATCTATTTAATGACCTTACCTAACGTTGCTTAACCTTAACCTACCGGGATAAAAAGTATCCTATGTCCGTTTACTGGTTCTAAGCTACCTCCCCACCAATTTTCAGCCGAATCAGTTAGGCCGTTCTTGAGTTATAAATAGTGTAACTAACACGACTTTCTTTGATATAATATATAGATTAAAGTTCTATAGTTATTGTATGTTCAATTTCACCGATAGATGGCGCTGTTCATAATGTAAATCACGCTAACATCGTAAATTACTGTCTAATGATATTCGATAATGAAATATTGTTGCGACTGTAATACATACATAATCTAGTTTAGATCCGCTCGGGATTTACAGATTTTAACTTTTCAAAGATATAATGTCATATTGCTATCAGCAAAGTACTTAGAACAATACAGAAATCTAATGAAAATGTCCTGGGTGTACCGGACCGGCTTACCCCTTGCAAAAAGTGACCCTTCGCCAATGCCATATCTTATGCAAATTAAATGTCTGCTCAGTCCCTATTGTATATAGCGTAATAATACATATCTTAATGATTAACTGATCAGTCTATAATTACCCTATTCACATACAAAGGAAATTACGTGGTAATATGTGCAAGTAATGTTTCACTGCTTAGCCCCTATGAAACATAGCGTGATGTTTTATATACCAACTTACACCTTGACTTCTACACAACACATCAGTGAAAGTCCTATCAAAATCCATCCACGGGTTTTCAAATGATACCTGGACGAACAGAACGACAGACAGACAGACAGACAGACAATAATTCCAAAAAATATTGTTTTGGCCTCTATGTCGATAGTATAGTACCCCCACATAGAAATTTTGGAAAAATATTCAATGTACAGAAAAAGTGCTCTTTGAGTTTTATTATAGTATAGAAGATACATCTTTTACTATAGTGCTTGACCACAGTATCATCTAATGGTAAGTGGTGGGGTAGTAGTGTGTTGGCAGCAAGGAGAATACTGAAAAGAAAAAAAAATGGAATAAAACTAGTAGGTATGCATTTAAAATAATTGTGTAAGATAACATCTGCGTTCTAAACTGTCCTACTGCCGGTCCCAATATCCTATCGATCCCTTACTATAAGTTTAAATAGTTGCCACCGATAGCTATAATGACATATTTCCGTTTCAATAATAACATATTAGCTTACTGTTGTTTCGGAGGTTTATCGCGGGATAACGATGATTTTAACTTATAGTTAGGGATCGATAGGATATTGGGACCGGCAGCTAGACATTAACTCAGTATCTATCATCAGCTGAAAGATGTCTACTGCTGAACAGAGACCTCCCCCTTAGAAGGGAGGGGTAGCCATAACCCTCATGCTTAGCAGGCAATCTTGGGGATCGCAGTAATAGGTATGTGGTAGGCACTGAATACTAAAAGTTTTATAAGTAGGTATTTGTTTTTTTTAGTAAGTTAAGACAGTGGTGGTAGGTAATAGATAGATAGACGCTGCTGCCCGTCTTCTTGTTTTTACTTTATTCGCCGAACGGGAGGAGATGGGTGGGCGCTATTCTTACCCAGGCACCCCACAGGCGAGGCGGGCTATTTACTCCCCTTCCTTATTAGATGCGACATTATGTAGTTCCACAGAAACTAACTGGAACCTTAATCTAAAAGTATCCGTAACTTTTTAATAATAATTTGCTCTATGTACTTACTTATGTGTATATTTTGATAATACATAGATAGATAGACAATTCTTTATTGCGCACAAACAAACAGATATTATAAGAATAAGACACAAATTAATAAAACATGCAACAATGGGCGGCCTTATCGCTAAAAGCGATCTCTTCCAGGCAACCTTTGGATGGAGAGGAAAATAAAGAAGTGACAAAGAGCAGAGATAATCTAACTACAGATAATAAATAATGTCCTTCTGGCCTATACGACCACAGCGGCCAATCTTTCACAAGATCAGCCATCTGAGATATTATAGTGCACAAGCGCTTGCATAGACACAAGTGCACTCTCTCTTCCTTATAATACCTCTCACAATCCGATGGGACGGAAGACCGACACGACCGGGGAGAGGTCAGGCGCAGGACCGACTTCTTACATGCCCATCCGACGCATGGATCATCTTACTTTACAATCAGGGGATCGGCCTGTATTGTCTAGGACAATACGCGGGGGGCAGCAACTTTGTCTTTTTTTTTTTTTTCTTTTATCTTGGGACAATCCACACACGGCTAGGGCCAGTAAGGAACAACCAGACAAAGTTGCTGCCCCCCGCGGGATTCGAACCCGCGACCTCCGGTTTGCAAGGCAAGCGGTTTCCCACTGCGCCAAAGAGACTAAATTTACAGATATGCTGGTAGAAATAAGAAGTACCTTGGTAAGAACGGCCTCAGAGTTGTCAGCATACATAGCGACTGAAGAGGCGCTGCGGGCGCTCGAGAGATACTATCGCGGACACGAACGGTGTACCTACCTACTTACCATCAGTTTTTAATCAAAATCGTTTGAACAACATTACGAGCGCTTACCCCGCCCCCATGTATTCGGGCCGGTTCGTGCAAGCGATTGACATCCTTCTTGACCTCGAGAGTACAGCACTAGCCATACTTACCGCAGGAGCTCAACGCCACTCGAACGAAGGTGGTTATTTGGGTGCTATCTCATTACATACATTCCCTCCTTCTTTTTCTAACTTCGATCAATGGTAGGTTCGGATTCGGTCGGTTTTCTCGTCCGATTATAATGGTGTAGGTACTGTACATACCATTCCTAATTGCATCGCCACTTTCCATAAGTGATATTGTAGTGTGAAAGTCGGGAATGCGCCCAGTTAAGCGCGAGCATTATTAAATAAAATCTGTAAGATTCCCTCAATTGGCCTTCTCCAAGTTCTCGCTGGACTCTAGCTCTCTTAAAACATACTAGGTACGAGTACTCAGAGGCGTATTTAAGAATTTGGCGCCCCGGGCCATTAGGATTTGCCGCCCCATACTTTAGTATGGGAAAAGAAACTAGAAATTAAAATATTACAGATTTAATTTTTTTTTCGATAGACCAAACACGCCAGATCAATCGGGTATACTTTGAGTTTTATGGCATTCACTCTCTGCTTCGGGCAGTGCACGATTAGCCATATAGCAGGAGTCAGCAAATGCTACGGGCCTCGCGCCTTGGGCGCCCGCACATATAGCGAAGAAATAAATCTTTAAAAAAAAATTGAACCGACTTCAATATCACTGAAAAGTATAAAATAATTTAAATATTATTGAAGTTGGTGTTAGCTTACCGGCTGTGTATATTTGGCACCAACTTCAATAATATTTAAATTATTTTATACTTTTCAGTGATAATGAATTCGGTTCATTTTATTTAAATATGATTTATTTTAAACTTTTTAATGATATTTTCATACATAAAGATTGAACCATCGGTTGACGGTAAAATGATCTAGGTAGGTTACACATTATCATCTACATAGTTTTACATAATTCATGTTTCTTCAGAAAAAAATTATGCGGTCGTAATGAAATTTTCATGCAATCATCATAGTAGTTTACTCTCTCGACAAAATCATCGAAATCGGTTCATATTTGTCAGAGTAATGTAATGGAGAATATCAGTTTTATGTTTTTTACCAGATAAATTCCTCCACATCGTTCATGGTCCTCCACTCCAGGAAGTTCTTATCCGGTCCCTGCGCAGTCACCATTCTTTTTTTTCAGGAACTACTTATTCGTAAGCAATATTTTTTTTATGGGACCCAATCAACGGATAAAAGAATAGATAGAAGGAAGATTTTTGCAAATCGGTTCATAATTGCAAGAGTTATGCGAGAACATACATAGAAAAAAAATATATACAGACGAATTGAGAACCTCCTCCTTTTTGAAGTTGTTTAAAAAGCAAGTACATGTTAATACTATCCACCAATCTATTGAATAGGGAAACCGGGAGAGGAAATAGTGGTGGAAAAGATAAAGAAGCAAACAAAGGCTCTAACTACGTTAGAGGTAGGTACATAAGAAATAAAAAAAAACGATTCCGAGTGAGTCAGCCAAACGTGATCCTTCGCGTCAAGGCTCTGGCGGATGAGGTAGTGTCTCAGGGGCGGTGTGTTGGTGTCTCTTGACATCGCCAATGCTTTCAACACACGATTCAGATGAGTAACGGAGGCCCTAAGATACCACCAGATCCGTCGCGGTTCCAGCCCGAGTGATAGTTGTCGACACCTATATATGCACAGTATGATCGAGGTCCCTCTATGGTGCGCCAGTGTGGGAGGACACCCTGACTATCAAAACCAAGGCCCCGTTGCAATGACTACAGAAGGTTACGGTGGTCTGGGTAATACCTACGCAGATACCGCATAATTTTATGTGAGGCGTGGGGGTCCTCCTACCTTGGGATTTGGAGGCGAAGGTGCTGACCACAGTTTACCAGCAGAACAAAGAAGCGCAAAGCCAGGACGGAGCACCTCCTCGTAAAGTTCAGCGGTGGTGAAGGGAGGCACAGGACGACGCCATTGTGCGGTTGCTTGAATGAGTGGTGGAGTCAAGCCATGCCAGCCATAATTTATCATATCGGCGAAAATACGGCACGCTCACCTTCCTGCTCGTGCTGGTTCTATCGGAGCACGTTTGCTTCGGCAGGACCTTCATAAGACAATCGTAAGGTAAGAGAACCCGAGCTGCCATGAGTGTGGTTGCGCTGGAGATAGGGTGCAACATACACTCAAGATGTGCAAGGCGTCAACGGCGAAGCGTAGTCACCGCGCCGCAATTGGGGCCGACCCGTTGTTGTCAGCCGTGAAAGCCATGGTAGGGAGTGATAGGGCGTGGTTGGCGGTAGTTTCCTTCTGTGAGAGCATTATGTCGCAGAAGGAAGCTGCGGAGCGGATCAGAGAGAGAGAGTGATCCCCTCGTTGGTCCTCGATGCCGCAGAGGACCGTGCAAAAGGCGGGCCAATGCTGACCTTATATCCCTGTAGCCAGGCAGCGCAGGCAGTAAGAGCGGGTGAACTGTTACCAGTGCACTGCACAGTTACAAATGATCGCGGAGGATGGAATGCTAAAGTGTCTCGGCAAGCCACCGGATGAGAGAGAGTCTGCGGACCTTATACATCCGCACACGTCCGTGGGCTTAACATCCACAGACAGACGTACGAATAGCCGTTGGCAGGACTTGGTCGAGTCACACGGGGCCCGTCAACATAACGGGATGAGTACACCATGGAGTTTTAGTCAGTAAGAGTGATGTCATCTCATGACATGCCATTACATCACCCTCACTGCTACACCGGTATGAGTATTCATGAGGATTACAACAACAAAAAAAGAAAAAAAATATCTTGGTATTCTACAGCATACATTTCGGAGAGTATGCTCAGGATTTTTACATTTACACCTTCTCCTTTCTATTACCGAATAATGAGATGCACGGCTTAGCTACGCACTCTTACGTTGTGAACTTCTGATCTGAACGGACAAAGCAATTTGCTTCGTCATTTACAATATGCATAAATAAGAACAGGAATAGCGTGTTTTTCCTGCCAGTTGCCCAGTCAATTAGAATTATGTGGGTGTTTTCAAGGCTAGATTAAATAGGGTTTTTATAAGCTAGAGAGCTTTACTATCCTAGATAAAATTATCGCTTGCCGTCAAGTGATTGAAGTCGAGTGAGTGAAGATTGAAGTCGATTGTCGCTTCATTAATTTTATTGAAAACACCTGGCGCAGGCGGCGGCGGGATGACGGTCACCACATGGTCAACAAATGGTCACCAACGCCGTGGCATGCGCCACCCCACCGTTTTTCGCTGGATATGTACAAAAACTACACGTGCACCAACGTTGAAAGTGAAATATCCCGAATTCCCGACTAGTTCAACCAAATGACTTTTAGTTTAAGTTAATCATGTAGGTTTTTTAATCCTTCAATCATATAAAACCAAAACGAAAGACACACATAGCTAAGCGAGGTGCGGCTCGCGCCGCCCCTCGAAGCCTGCCGCCCCGGGCCATGGCCCCCTTGGCCCTAGGGTAAATACGCCCCTGCGAGTACTGTCCATTAGACAGTGTTAGACAGAATGTCTCAGGTTAGGGTGCCATAACCGCTTTCCTATCTTGTTCGGTGGACTTAGCAGGGCCGTGGCCCATGGCTTGTGTTAAACTGCCCTGCTATAAGAGACCTGCCTACCTGGCCTGGGCAGTCCATTGTACAAGGAACCTTCATCCCGGCTTCCGCTGTCGATATATCGGGAATGTATAAATAATCCTAGCAGTAAATTCATAATCAGGACTTGAAAACGTCACGAAGACTCATAACAAAAACACTTTACGAAAAGTTAAATTCAAAATTAAATCTACTTTAGTAACCTTAAACGCGAAAAGTAACATGAAACGGTAGAATACTTAACGTTACGAGGTAAGAGATTGTTACACATAATAATATCACATCTATACAAAGAATATGTACAGAAATATAAAAACATATATGCTACATCACCTTTTAAGGTGCTGACAGAATAACAGCGCTACGTTGAAGTTATATGACACAGCAGTATGCTGAGGCAGTAACCTGTTTGGCCCCACACCACCTGCAGTTCCAATTTCTTGTTGTAATTTTATACTTAAAGCAAAATTTCGTGTAAGTACAGAAAATAAAATAAAGCAAATGTACAAAAATATTTTTTATTAATTCACTAAAGCCTCAATACATTTATTTTATCAACAATTATATAACGGGTGTAAGGGACATCGTACCGAAAACCGATACCAGGGATCCAGAACACGATTCTGAACATCCTAGTGTTGAAATTTTTCATCGGCTTTTTCATGAATTTCCAAAAAAAAATTCACTTTTTTAAAATAAAATTAGTATAACATCATTATTGGTATAATAATAAAGCCTAATTTTAATTTAAAAACAATTAATTAATTATTTGTTTTTATTTTATTTTTATTTATTTATTTATTCTTTATTCACAAAAACAGTGCATAGGCAATTAATTAATAGGCAATTAACTATTATTATTTTAGAAAATTAGCAATGTAATTTGAAAAATAAACATTATTCCGCATATATTCATTACATGCTCGAAAATTAATAAGTTAGTCATTTGTCATTTACCATATAAATGGTTACTGTAATGTTGACACGGACATTATTTGACGTCTTATAAATTTTTTTTCGGTACGATGTCCCTTACACCCTGTATTTACTGAGGATCAGGGTCTAAGATCCTGTTACGAATGACACTCTCATCTGTTACGGGTCGGCGATCACCATTACCGGCATCGATTGGCATTTATAGTACTCGTAACATAAAAGGTTGGCCACTGACCACATGATGTACAAAACTAGATTCTAATCTTATTAATCCAAAACATTCCTTCCATGTGGTAATCCTACCCACCATTTTCTATTTATCATCATCAGATCAAATTTAGAATATAAAACGACAAAACCTGTGTTTGATGAACCGATCTCACATTGGAGAATAAAACTAAGCATATTAAACGGACGCTTTAATAAACGTGTAACCCAACCCAGTAATGGTTGGAATTACTTGGGATTTAATACTGCTACGGTCAAGACGATTCCGGCAACTGTTTTTTTTTCTTAACACAGAAGAAAATAGAATAGGCATGTTTAATAAACCGATTAACAGATGAGAGCCTTCTCCTCAACTTCTTCATAAAAAAATCCTTACATTTGTAAGCAATTCGTGTATTGTATGAATCTGGTAACTGAACATACTTAATTTGGTAACAATAATTGTTCATGATAATAATAGTACCTACATAGTGAATTTATTAGGGTTGTTATTTCGGCGATTATCGATGATCGACGTATTGTATAGTGCTAAATATAACAATTATTCATTGGTATAAAATGTAAAACAAAATTACGCGTAAGTACACATACATTTCGATATAAAAAAAGTCTATTACATAAAATCAAGTGGGCGTGTCTGGCCGATGCATACAATCGAAAAACATAGCCCCCATTCCAAGGCAGTTGGGTAAAATAGCTCAATCCATGAAATTGATTTTTTTTTTATTAGGTACTTTTCATTCTTATTTCCACATCAATAGGTACATAAGAATAAAACAAGTGACATTTACAGTACAAGCCAAACTGTACACCCTACTACGTACATATTAAATAAATATCAGTTTTGAACAGACAGGTACCACAGAATTGGTGATGAAGTTTTATCATTCCATTTCTCACCATACATTATCGTAGTATCAGAAAGTGTACTAAAATCTAGTGTGTGACATAGCGCTTATCAATAATATTAATTAAGGCAAAGTATTACATTGTTTTATAGCCCCCGACTTTTTAATTTACGGCGACATTTACAAATCCCAATAACAACATAATACCACGAAGTTTACGCTAGTCCGGCGTTCTGGCTCGTGATGACTCATCGCCGAAACAGTGCTTGTGTATTGGGTCCCTGTAGGAATTTTCGTGGAGCACACTTTGGGAACTGGTGCGACATTTTGTTAGGCACAGTTCGTAGTCATCAGTCACTGACCGGAATAGTACGTTTTTTGCGGTGGACAGCTTTGAAAGCACCAATTCGAGCATGTGCCTCTGTGGAAAATTAATTATTTTTATATGATGATTGATATACAGTGTAGGCCATGAGTCTTTGTTGAAGTAGTACTCATTGTGGCACTCATACTCCGTTAATGATGGTTAGGCACCCTGACATGTCATGTCACCCCTCCCCCCAAATCTCAAACTCATTCACATTCACTCATTCAAATTGACATTCTTTCTTTAAAACGACTAAACAATTTTATCCAAAATAGGTTAAGCACTTGAAACACTCAGTCGCAATCGAACCCACAACCTATTAGCTAGAGGCCAGGGCACTAGACCAACGGGCCCGTCAACTATGAACCCCCCCCAAATCGTTGGCTGTGCCCGCACCTGCTGCTACCCAATAGTCATGTCATGGGTAGTCTGTATCAAATCGTGAATACAGACAAACAAAGCCCTTTCTAAATTCGCCAAATAAATACAACAGAGAAAAACAAATACGCAAAAGATAAGCAAGTGGCAAGCTAAGTCCGTTTAAGGATAGCACCCTCCCCTCCCATGTCCTCCCGTTGGGTGTCCGTAAGAGGCGACCAAGGGAAAACAGGAAGACTGGCAGCAGTGTGTCTAATTCTCTATTGGATTACCTACCACTTATACTGTGATTCTTATCCTGACTCCCTATGGGTACATCATTATGTACAGGTACACAAATGCTTATATTGGTGGGAATCGAATTCACAACCTATTGAGTTGCAGCCAGAGTGTTTAAACACTAGACCATCAAAAATATACCATAGGCAGCAATTTAGCCTGTAGGCAGCATTTTTGTAAATCCACCTCTGACCAATACATTATATTTAACATAAAGAAATATACATAATGTGTACCTTACTGGGATCCAAGCAGCAGGATACACAGTATTCATATATCACACAACAGTTGTCCTCTGAGCATGACTCACAGCTGTATTTCTCGGTGAAGTCAGCTTCAGGGTCACAGCAACCATTCCTCATCACATCAATCCTTTGGCATACATAACCTGGAATTAAGACCATCGCAAAGTCGCTTTTTAGTCTCCAACGTCGACAACGCCAAAAGGATGAGTGGTTGAAGAAGGGTGTTTATGTTGGACGCTCATGTGTAGCAGTGGCAGCAGGCCTAGCACGACTTGCAATCTTGACAGATCGGTGTGGAGTATGATGTAGTTTTCAACTCCGAAACGTCAATTCTCCATACAAAAATGTGAACTACTGTCACAGTGACGTCATACTCACACTTGTCTGTCAAGATTTGCACATCATGCTAAGCCTGCAGTTGTAGCCACAGTGGTAGAGTAAGAAATGCTTGCTTAGCAAACCAGAGATTGCAATGCAAATCCTTTGTTTTTTATTAGTTAGGACAATACAGGCCGATTACCATCACACCATCATTTTAAGATAATCCATGCGTGGGATGGGCATCTAAAATATTGGTCCTGCACATGGCATCTTTCTGCTGGAAGAGAGATTGCACTTGTGTCTAGGCAAGCATATCTGAATTTCTGTGCAGTAGGCTGTGTTGTCAAAAACACAAGTAGTATTTGTTTAATGGTAAACAAATATTACATGTGTACATGTGGATGTTAGCCACCATTAAGTTACTTGTGGACTGTGTCACAATATATTCATTATGATTGACAATATGTTAGCATTAGTTTATTGTTTGTGTGAAAGAAAGCTAGGCTTTCCAGCTTACTTATCAACCTAACTGTACATCCTAAGCTAAGCATATTCATGCAATTGTACTAAAACAGTATAGTCCACGCACTCATTGAGTTTGGTGCCTGATTGTCACAGTAGATACCTTACCATACAGCCCAGTAGTAGTAGGTAAAAGTAATAATATCCCATGTATATGGCCTCCACTTAGGACCCCAAAAATAAAGATATTTTTAGTTTACCTTACCTCTATCATCAACAAGTAATTGTTTCCCTTGTACTGAATTTCTACATATTACATTGTCATTTGTGTCATTATGTTCTTGAAGTGTTCTCCAAACAAAAGGTTTCTTTTCAAATGATACATCTTGATATATCATATTTCTGTTATTGCCCTGTAATTGATACAATAATGAAATTAAAATAAATGAATTAAATATTATTTTTATAGTTGGTGAATCCTGGTGCATGAGACCATCCAGTGGGTCTAGACAAGTTACAATCATTTCATAGTGATCCTATTTCTTCATTCAATAACGGTGTCAATGCCCTATAATTTTCTATGTTTTATGTCAGTGTCTATACATTATGAAAGCTTGTAGAATGTTCTATTGTCTCGGTGTTCAGGTAGATACTGATGCAGTTTCATTAAACATTGATTTGTTTTTGGTGCAAATGGCAGTGTAGTTAAAAAACTGAGTTCAAAAGAGTTATAGTATGTCCCAGGCATGATGCTTCCTATAAGGGCAAGCATTTTGTAGTTGTTAAAATCAGCCTGGTGTACAATACTATCAGGGCAACATCATGCCTGTCTCTTAGACTGTATTAATAAATGTATGACTGTGTGCAAATTGTGTCCCAGATTTGTGTATTTCTGTTACTGCACTATTTATACTATAACCCATGTTACTTACCTCTCGTAAAAAACTAACGATGCAATAAGTTAACGAAGACGCAAATATAACTCCCAGTACTAATCGCCGTCGTATGAATCGCACCAAAGCGGCATACCACATTTTAAACTCAGATTGAAAGCTCAGTACTACCAGAAAATACCAGTTATTGTTTTTCCATATTAATGCGTAAATTACCATTGTCACGCAAATGTATTTTTAGACCGTAATACTTTCTCGGAATACATTTTTATTTATTGTACACCAATTCTACAATAATTACAAGATTACAACTTTGTCAAAAAAGTTTTATTTTATGCACATAAATAATAAGCCCATTATTAGGTAGTTTCGTTGATGACCGGTGTACGTAACTGCGAATCACTCACGACATATTATATTTAAGTTATAATATTTATTTATTTTCTACACCTATGGTATATAGAAGTAAATTAATTAAAAAACACAAAATCCAATCAAGCAAGCTTGCTTGCCCGCACGACTTTGACATTCAATAAATTTGACTTGACATTTGACAGCAAGTCCGTCATTCAGATCCTTAGAGGAGATACCACTGGAGATAGCATAATGCGCTAACCCCTCTGCCAAATTTTGTTCATATGTTCAGGTCATTCTTCATTTGTGTGGGTATATTTTTGAATGTGTTGCAAGTTTATTGTAGTGTGGGTATGCGTGAAATTGTATCTGTGTGTGTTTACTTCGCCTCCCGCAAGCCGCCATCACACAATAAGTAAGTCAGTTAGATTTAGGATTTTTCATTATTACATTGTTGGTTGGGCGATGAAAACTTAGATGAAAATAAGGTAGAACTTCTTAGTTCTACTTTACTTTTAAAATTTCCTAAAATTCATTCTCATATAGTAACGTTAGTTATTACTAAATCTGTATTGCAAGTAGTTGCAAGCCATAAAATGAAACTATTGTACCCATCGACATAATATATAAACTAGATTTGGTGTCACGGTTCAAAAAGTGGTACAGTCTGTCAAGTCTAAGTTGGCGCGTGGCGTTTCTAAGGAACTAAAAAGGTCAACTAGAAAAGTCACTTTTATACTTGAAATTTTACTGTAGAAATCGGTGCGTATTGTTTGAAAAATACTGTGTATTGCGTAAAGTGATTTTGAAAGTGATTAATTGGTGTTAGAAAAGGACATTTGTTTTGAACACAGTGGCGCCACTCTGGACCGCCAAGTTATACTGGACAGACTGTAGTGAGAAATAGCGCCCTTGTGTCGCTATTTCTTTACAAGCCACATCCTGACAAACTTATTTTGCCGATAGGAGTGTCGCTACTGTCTATATGAAACTGTTAAACTACAAGTCATTATCATTATCAAAGTTCACGTTTCCGCCACCAGTACAGATAAGTTTGCAACCTCCGCGACCATAGTTTATATATTATTATATCGATGATTGTACCTACCTATACTCCTAGCTGCAGTTGTTTCGGCTTTGCGTTAATGAGTCAGTTACGCGAAAAATGATTTCCTCTTCTATAATTAGTACATAATGATATTTATAGAATAAATAAATCTAAAACAAATTTACCAATTTATACATTTTTGGTCTGGCTTTGAAGACGACACACTAATCCTACAGGCCCAAAGTCGGGGTGTAAGAATACCACCTTGTGCCGCGTTAGGATTTCGTAAACGTAGAATTTGAATGTCTTTGTCACCTGCATTCTTCAGCGAAAAGGCCAAAGTTTTGCAATGTTTCTATTTTTCTCTAGTCTAATCTTTGATTATATAAAGAGTCTAATCTTTGATTATATATACGTCTAGATACCTAATAGTCTTGTAACGTTACGTTAATAAGCATAACAACCTCATTATTCGTGTGTGCGTGCAGGCCTCGTTGTACACTCGCGTCATCTGTGGTTGTGTGCGTGTTTGGGGATCTCCAGTTATAAATATTTTTCCCATAAATAGCCATAGCGTTATCGAAATAAAATAAAAAATAAATAAATAAATAAAATAGAATAGAATAGAATAGAATAGGATAGGATAGGATAGGATAGGATAGGATAGGATAGGATAGGATAGGATAGGATAGGATAGGATAGGATAGGATAGGATAGGATAGGATAGGATAGGATAGGATAGGATAGGATAGGATAGGATAGGATAGGATAGGATAGGATAGGATAGGATAGGATAGGATAGGATAGGATAGGATAGGATAGGATAGGATAGGATAGGATAGGATAGGATAGGATAGGATAGGATAGGATAGGATAGGATAGGATAGGATAGGATAGGATAGGATAGGATAGGATAGGATAGGATAGGATAGGATAGGATAGGATAGGATAGGATAGGATAGGATAGGATAGGATAGGATAGGATAGGATAGGATAGGATAGGATAGGATAGGATAGGATAGGATAGGATAGGATAGGATAGGATAGGATAGGATAGGATAGGATAGGATAGGATAGGATAGGATAGGATAGGATAGGATAGGATAGGATAGGATAGGATAGGATAGGATAGGATAGGATAGGATAGGATAGGATAGGATAGGATAGGATAGGATAGGATAGGATAGGATAGGATAGGATAGGATAGGATAGGATAGGATAGGATAGGATAGGATAGGATAGGATAGGATAGGATAGGATAGGATAGGATAGGATAGGATAGGATAGGATAGGATAGGATAGGATAGGATAGGATAGGATAGGATAGGATAGGATAGGATAGGATAGGATAGGATAGGATAGGATAGGATAGGATAGGATAGGATAGGATAGGATAGGATAGGATAGGATAGGATAGGATAGGATAGGATAGGATAGGATAGGATAGGATAGGATAGGATAGGATAGGATAGGATAGGATAGGATAGGATAGGATAGGATAGGAGAGGATAGGAGAGGATAGGAGAGGATAGGAGAGGATAGGAGAGGATAGGAGAGGATAGGAGAGGATAGGAGAGGATAGGAGAGGATAGGAGAGGATAGGAGAGGATAGGAGAGGATAGGAGAGGATAGGAGAGGATAGGAGAGGATAGGAGAGGATAGGAGAGGATAGGAGAGGATAGGAGAGGATAGGAGAGGATAGGAGAGGATAGGAGAGGATAGGAGAGGATAGGAGAGGATAGGAGAGGATAGGAGAGGATAGGAGAGGATAGGAGAGGATAGGAGAGGATAGGAGAGGATAGGAGAGGATAGGAGAGGATAGGAGAGGATAGGAGAGGATAGGAGAGGATAGAATAGAATAGAATAGAATAGAATAGAATAGAATAGAATAGAATAGAATAGAATAGAATAGAATAGAATAGAATAGAATAGAATAGAATAGAATAGAATAGAATAGAATAGAATAGAATAGAATAGAATAGAATAGAATAGAATAGAATAGAATAGAATAGAATAGAATAGAATAGAATAGAATAGAATAGAATAAAATTGAAATTAAATGGCGTGTCCCTTACCATCAGGTGAACGTCTTATTTGCCTCATGACCAGAAAGAAAAAATACTTCTAAGCCCTACCTATATAAAAGTAATTAATTTATCAAAAAAATAAATTAAAATTATTATAATTCATTTATTTCATGTTTTGGTCACGTATTAAGTTTCATTGAATTCATTTTTGTCAAAAGAAAAATTACCCCAGACTTAAGATATATTCCCCCATTATTACCTAGCCACACCAGTCTAGTCGGACAATGTACAAATTGTCGTAAAAAACAATCGAGTTTTTATAATAATCCCTCACAGAATCTTAAGACTTATGAATGGAAAATTAAGTTAGGATTGTAGCATAGCTACATTGTTTTAAACTCATTTCGTTAATAAATAAGTAAAAGACAGCTGTTTTAACAGGACGTTGAATTACGCCTATAATGGTAGTAATAGCAACACATAGTAATCTTACTTATTAACTAATAATTTTTGACGAGGCGTTTATATTAATATACGACCTGTTTACATTGATTGGGGAATACTATGTTCTTATTTTAGTTATTTCTGGTAATAGGCGATGAAAGCTGCATCAGGCATTCCTATTATTTTCATTGATAGAACCATAGGTAATATTTAGATACCTAGGTAAGAATCACCTTTTAATAGAGGGTATTTGATTTAAAATAGGCGGAGTCTACCGAGGGCGAGACGATGCGATAAATGCTCAGTACCCGAAGTCTAAAAGTGTCGACCAATCGTAGGCGGCCACCGAATTAGGTACTGGCTCTTCTAGACGGTTCGACGCCATCTCCACTCGAGAGGTTTCGTTTTTGACTCAGAAGTTGAGCGAGCCATTGCCATCTCAGCTGAGCTACGATCATCACGCCTCATTATCGTGTTAGTCCAATACTGCCAGCGGGTTCTACGGAATTCTTAATTGCTAAAGTCTATTTATAAAATTCTATTTCTATTCTAATCTATTATTAAAGTGAATATCAACCAGAAAACCCAGTATTACTGGTAAGTTGTTTAAATTATGTAATCGCTGCTGTAGGATTTTTTAATTGTAATCCTTCCATATGTGAACTAGGTACTATTAGGCCCATGTTTTACTTTATATTGCTAGGGTGTACCTTTTATTCCTGTAGACGTCTCCATAATGAGGCAGCCTCCACCAACTGAAAGCTGGTTTGGAGGGTGTCGCGTTAGGGAACGGCGTCTACAGGAACGCTTATGTGGCGTTCCAGGGTTCTCCCTTCGGGCGAAGAGTTCTACCTTCCGGCAAGAGTGTCTCCTTTCGGGCGAAAAGTTCTCCCTTCGGGCAAGAGTGTTCCCCCTTTCGGGCGAAAGGCTTCGCATTTTTGCCGGCCACAAGTTCGTGGCTGTGTTGCTGACGACCGGGTCTAGTCCAGACTCCGCATCCGTGGCGTGCCTGGCCACTCCAAGGAGAAGGAGGACGCCGAAGACCGCGGGAATCGCCGTTGCGTTCCCTAACGACCCCTAGTTAAGTTACAGCTATTTTTGTTATACGTGCGAACAAGCTAACTAGTAATCGACCTCCCCCTGTAACGTAACTTTCTTCTCGTTTCTATTATTTAATAAATTTGTGTAGCCTTTTTTTTGTGTATTATTTCTTGTGCTCGCCGACTAGGCTACACTGGCGCCAACGCGGTTTTTACTTTAGCTTGTTCGCATTTTTTTCTCTTGGTGGCGGTTGTCATCATTTTTTTTTTTTTTTCTTTTGTGTCGTGGTTGGAGATTTTTTTTTTCTTTTGCCCCTCCGCCGTGTGGTACCCGGCTTACTGGTGGAGAATCGGTCCACCCCTACTCATCCTAGGGTGTCGTAAAAGGCGACTAACGGAAATACCGTGACAGGTTTCCACAAACTAGGTCTGCAGGCCTTCTGCCGCAGATTTAGCGTCACTAGAAGGGGGCCTAGTGACACCACAGCTCACCACCTACGCTGTGTTTTGTCTTTATTTTCCAAATTTTTGATATTTTTTATATGATATGTAGCATAGCTACATTGTTTTAAACTCATTTCGTTAATAAATAAGTAAAAGACAGCTGTTTTAACAGGACGTTGAATTACGCCTATAATGGTAGTAATAGCAACACATAGTAATCTTACTTATTAACTAATAATTTTTGACGAGGCGTTTATATTAATATACGACCTGTTTACATTGATTGGGGAATACTATGTTCTTATTTTAGTTATTTCTGGTAATAGGCGATGAAAGCTGCATCAGGCATTCCTATTATTTTCATTGATAGAACCATAGGTAATATTTAGATACCTAGGTAAGAATCACCTTTTAATAGAGGGTATTTGATTTAAAATAGGCGGAGTCTACCGAGGGCGAGACGATGCGATAAATGCTCAGTACCCGAAGTCTAAAAGTGTCGACCAATCGTAGGCGGCCACCGAATTAGGTACTGGCTCTTCTAGACGGTTCGACGCCATCTCCACTCGAGAGGTTTCGTTTTTGACTCAGAAGTTGAGCGAGCCATTGCCATCTCAGCTGAGCTACGATCATCACGCCTCATTATCGTGTTAGTCCAATACTGCCAGCGGGTTCTACGGAATTCTTAATTGCTAAAGTCTATTTATAAAATTCTATTTCTATTCTAATCTATTATTAAAGTGAATATCAACCAGAAAACCCAGTATTACTGGTAAGTTGTTTAAATTATGTAATCGCTGCTGTAGGATTTTTTAATTGTAATCCTTCCATATGTGAACTAGGTACTATTAGGCCCATGTTTTACTTTATATTGCTAGGGTGTACCTTTTATTCCTGTAGACGTCTCCATAATGAGGCAGCCTCCACCAACTGAAAGCTGGTTTGGAGGGTGTCGCGTTAGGGAACGGCGTCTACAGGAACGCTTATGTGGCGTTCCAGGGTTCTCCCTTCGGGCGAAGAGTTCTACCTTCCGGCAAGAGTGTCTCCTTTCGGGCGAAAAGTTCTCCCTTCGGGCAAGAGTGTTCCCCCTTTCGGGCGAAAGGCTTCGCATTTTTGCCGGCCACAAGTTCGTGGCTGTGTTGCTGACGACCGGGTCTAGTCCAGACTCCGCATCCGTGGCGTGCCTGGCCACTCCAAGGAGAAGGAGGACGCCGAAGACCGCGGGAATCGCCGTTGCGTTCCCTAACGACCCCTAGTTAAGTTACAGCTATTTTTGTTATACGTGCGAACAAGCTAACTAGTAATCGACCTCCCCCTGTAACGTAACTTTCTTCTCGTTTCTATTATTTAATAAATTTGTGTAGCCTTTTTTTTGTGTATTATTTCTTGTGCTCGCCGACTAGGCTACACTGGCGCCAACGCGGTTTTTACTTTAGCTTGTTCGCATTTTTTTCTCTTGGTGGCGGTTGTCATCATTTTTTTTTTTTTTTCTTTTGTGTCGTGGTTGGAGATTTTTTTTTTCTTTTGCCCCTCCGCCGTGTGGTACCCGGCTTACTGGTGGAGAATCGGTCCACCCCTACTCATCCTAGGGTGTCGTAAAAGGCGACTAACGGAAATACCGTGACAGGTTTCCACAAACTAGGTCTGCAGGCCTTCTGCCGCAGATTTAGCGTCACTAGAAGGGGGCCTAGTGACACCACAGCTCACCACCTACGCTGTGTTTTGTCTTTATTTTCCAAATTTTTGATATTTTTTATATGATATGTAGCATAGCTACATTGTTTTAAACTCATTTCGTTAATAAATAAGTAAAAGACAGCTGTTTTAACAGGACGTTGAATTACGCCTATAATGGTAGTAATAGCAACACATAGTAATCTTACTTATTAACTAATAATTTTTGACGAGGCGTTTATATTAATATACGACCTGTTTACATTGATTGGGGAATACTATGTTCTTATTTTAGTTATTTCTGGTAATAGGCGATGAAAGCTGCATCAGGCATTCCTATTATTTTCATTGATAGAACCATAGGTAATATTTAGATACCTAGGTAAGAATCACCTTTTAATAGAGGGTATTTGATTTAAAATAGGCGGAGTCTACCGAGGGCGAGACGATGCGATAAATGCTCAGTACCCGAAGTCTAAAAGTGTCGACCAATCGTAGGCGGCCACCGAATTAGGTACTGGCTCTTCTAGACGGTTCGACGCCATCTCCACTCGAGAGGTTTCGTTTTTGACTCAGAAGTTGAGCGAGCCATTGCCATCTCAGCTGAGCTACGATCATCACGCCTCATTATCGTGTTAGTCCAATACTGCCAGCGGGTTCTACGGAATTCTTAATTGCTAAAGTCTATTTATAAAATTCTATTTCTATTCTAATCTATTATTAAAGTGAATATCAACCAGAAAACCCAGTATTACTGGTAAGTTGTTTAAATTAAGTAATCGCTGCTGTAGGATTTTTTTAATTGTAATCTTTCCATATGTGACTAGGTACTATTTGTAGACGTCTCCATAATGAGGCAGCCTCCACCAACTGAAAGCTGGTTTGGAGGGTGTCGCGTTAGGGAACGGCGTCTACAGGAACGCTTATGTGGCGTTCCAGGGTTTCTTCCTTCGGGTGAAAAGTTTCTCCCTTCGGGCGAAGAGTTCTACCTTCCGGCAAGAGTTTCTCCCTTCGGGCGAAGAGTTCTCCCTTCGGGCAAGAGTGTTCCCCCTTTCGGGCGAAAGGCTTCGCATTCTTGCCGGCCACAAGTTCGTGGCTGTGTTGCTGACGACCGGGTCTAGTCCAGACTCCGCATCCGTGGCGTGCCTGGCCACTCCAAGGAGAAGGAGGACGCCGAAGACCGCGGGAATCGCCGTTGCGTTCCCTAACGACCCCTAGTTAAGTTACAGCTATTTTTGTTATACGTGCGAACAAGCTAACTAGTAATCGACCTCCCCCTGTAACGTAACTTTCTTCTCGTTTCTATTATTTAATAAATTTGTGTAGCCCTCTTTTAGTGTATTATTTCTTGTGCTCGCCGACGAGGCTACACTGGCGCCCAACGTGGGGCCAATATGCCGGTTGCAGTAATAGGCACTCACTATGTAGCATAGCTACATTGTTTTAAACTCATTTCGTTAATAAATAAGTAAAAGACAGCTGTTTTAACAGGACGTTGAATTACGCCTATAATGGTAGTAATAGCAACGCATAGTAATCTTACTTATTACTAATAATTTTTGACGAGGCGTTTATATTAACATACGGCCCTTCTACATTGATTGGGGAATACTATGTTCTTATTTTAGTTATTTCTGGTAATAGGCGATGAAAGCTGCATCAGGCATTCCTATTATTTTCATTGATAGAACCATAGGTAATATTTAGATACCTAGGTAAGAATCACTTTTTAATAGAGGGTATTTGATTTAAAATAGGCGGAGTCTACCGAGGGCGAGACGATGCGATAAATGCTCAGTACCCGAAGTCTAAAAGTGTCGACCAATCGTAGGCGGCCACCGAATTAGGTACTGGCTTTTCTAGACGGTTCGACGCCATCTCCACTCGAGAGGTTTCGTTTTTGACTCAGAAGTTGAGCGAGCCATTGCCATCTCAGCTGAGCTACGATCATCACGCCTCATTATCGTGTTAGTCCAATACTGCCAGCGGGTTCTACGGAATTCTTAATTGCTAAAGTCTATTTATAAAATTCTATTTCTATTCTAATCTATTATTAAAGTGAATATCAACCAGAAAACCCAGTATTACTGGTAAGTTGTTTAAATTAAGTAATCGCTGCTGTAGGATTTTTTTAATTGTAATCTTTCCATATGTGACTAGGTACTATTAGGCCCATGTTTTACTTTATATTGTTAGGGTGTACCTTTTATTCCTGTAGACGTCTCCATAATGAGGCAGCCTCCACCAACTGAAAGCTGGTTTGGAGGGTGTCGCGTTAGGGAACGGCGTCTACAGGAACGCTTATGTGGCGTTCCAGGGTTTCTTCCTTCGGGTGAAAAGTTTCTCCCTTCGGGCGAAGAGTTCTACCTTCCGGCAAGAGTTTCTCCCTTCGGGCGAAGAGTTCTCCCTTCGGGCAAGAGTGTTCCCCCTTTCGGGCGAAAGGCTTCGCATTCTTGCCGGCCACAAGTTCGTGGCTGTGTTGCTGACGACCGGGTCTAGTCCAGACTCCGCATCCGTGGCGTGCCTGGCCACTCCAAGGAGAAGGAGGACGCCGAAGACCGCGGGAATCGCCGTTGCGTTCCCTAACGACCCCTAGTTAAGTTACAGCTATTTTTGTTATACGTGCGAACAAGCTAACTAGTAATCGACCTCCCCCTGTAACGTAACTTTCTTCTCGTTTCTATTATTTAATAAATTTGTGTAGCCCTCTTTTAGTGTATTATTTCTTGTGCTCGCCGACGAGGCTACACTGGCGCCCAACGTGGGGCCAATATGCCGGTTGCAGTAATAGGCACTCACTATGTAGCATAGCTACATTGTTTTAAACTCATTTCGTTAATAAATAAGTAAAAGACAGCTGTTTTAACAGGACGTTGAATTACGCCTATAATGGTAGTAATAGCAACGCATAGTAATCTTACTTATTACTAATAATTTTTGACGAGGCGTTTATATTAACATACGGCCCTTCTACATTGATTGGGGAATACTATGTTCTTATTTTAGTTATTTCTGGTAATAGGCGATGAAAGCTGCATCAGGCATTCCTATTATTTTCATTGATAGAACCATAGGTAATATTTAGATACCTAGGTAAGAATCACTTTTTAATAGAGGGTATTTGATTTAAAATAGGCGGAGTCTACCGAGGGCGAGACGATGCGATAAATGCTCAGTACCCGAAGTCTAAAAGTGTCGACCAATCGTAGGCGGCCACCGAATTAGGTACTGGCTTTTCTAGACGGTTCGACGCCATCTCCACTCGAGAGGTTTCGTTTTTGACTCAGAAGTTGAGCGAGCCATTGCCATCTCAGCTGAGCTACGATCATCACGCCTCATTATCGTGTTAGTCCAATACTGCCAGCGGGTTCTACGGAATTCTTAATTGCTAAAGTCTATTTATAAAATTCTATTTCTATTCTAATCTATTATTAAAGTGAATATCAACCAGAAAACCCAGTATTACTGGTAAGTTGTTTAAATTAAGTAATCGCTGCTGTAGGATTTTTTTAATTGTAATCTTTCCATATGTGACTAGGTACTATTAGGCCCATGTTTTACTTTATATTGTTAGGGTGTACCTTTTATTCCTGTAGACGTCTCCATAATGAGGCAGCCTCCACCAACTGAAAGCTGGTTTGGAGGGTGTCGCGTTAGGGAACGGCGTCTACAGGAACGCTTATGTGGCGTTCCAGGGTTTCTTCCTTCGGGTGAAAAGTTTCTCCCTTCGGGCGAAGAGTTCTACCTTCCGGCAAGAGTTTCTCCCTTCGGGCGAAGAGTTCTCCCTTCGGGCAAGAGTGTTCCCCCTTTCGGGCGAAAGGCTTCGCATTCTTGCCGGCCACAAGTTCGTGGCTGTGTTGCTGACGACCGGGTCTAGTCCAGACTCCGCATCCGTGGCGTGCCTGGCCTCTCCAAGGAGAAGGAGGACGCCGAAGACCGCGGGAATCGCCGTTGCGTTCCCTAACGACCCCTAGTTAAGTTACAGCTATTTTTGTTATACGTGCGAACAAGCTAACTAATAATCGACCTCCCCCTGTAACGTAACTTTCTTCTCGTTTCTATTATTTAATAAATTTGTGTAGCCCTCTTTTAGTGTATTATTTCTTGTGCTCGCCGACGAGGCTACACTGGCGCCAACGCGGTTTTTACGATAGCTTGTTCGCATTTTTTTTTTTCTCTTGGTGGCGGTTGTCGTCATTTTTTTTTTTTGTGTCGTGGTTGGAGATTTTTTTTTCCTTTTGCCCCGCCGCCGTGTGGTACCCGGCTTACTGGTGGAGAATCGGTCCACCCCTACTCGTCCTAGGGTGTCGTAAAAGGCGACTAACGGAAATACCGTGACAGGTTTTTCACAAACTAGGTCTGCAGGCCTTCTGCCGCAGATTTAGTGTCACTAGAAAGGGGGCCTAGTGACACCACAGCTCACCACCTACGCTGTGTATTGCATTTCTTTTCCAAATTTTTGATATTTTTTACATTTTGGCCTAAATTTTATTCAATCTTTTCTGTGTGTGTTTTTACCCAACCACGACCATTAATTGTTTCGTGTGTTTTTTCTTGTATGTTCTGTGTATTTTGCAGCATATCTTATTTTTTTGTATTAATCCGTATATCGAACTCGTTGGCAGAAAATTATTTTCCTACCCGATTTAGTTCATTTATTTTTTCTCATTGGCAAAGCCCTAAGGCCGAGTCCTAACGTAGTTTTTTTTATATTTCAATCTATACCAAAGATGGTTGTTGTTAGTAATTTAAAATCATTTAAACATCGGGTAAGGTGCAAGGCAAGGTATCAGCTCAGATTTAGCACAATCAGTACTATTATAATGTCAAGTAATTTTTATAGATTGATATTTTCTAACATGACAGTTTGTACATGTAAAATATATAGTATTGAATTTTGGCATATTTTATAGCATTTTTTTTTAACAATTTTAGCATATTATACACTTGACATATAAATAATTGAAGTAATTTGTAATGGTAATTTTTTATAATGGAATAATATTTTTTTAACAAAACTTATACTGGGGGCACATACTAGTCAGTTATTATATTATTCTTTATCATTCTTATACTGAGCAGTTTTTCATCACCTATTATTTTCTTACAATTTTTTTTTCCAAATTAAGGAATGTCGTCTATAACCGCCATTATGTATCGAGCCGGCCGCCGTAGCGCGCCTCAGCCATACAAGAATGCGGCTAAGACACAGAACTACCTACATTCTGACTGATATTTTGTTATCTGCTATCAGTCATACTTAACTCCGGTTGCAGTAATAGTCACTCACAGTTGTCCATTAGGTTTGTTTACATTCCGTTGGAAAACTAGGTCAACCAATAGTAGGTACAGACGTAGTAACGCTAGTACGAAAGTTAGTAATTCGTAGTAGAATGTAGTGTTTATTTTTTTTAGGAATTTTGGCACTTAGTTTTTTGTGGTTATGGTTGGTACCATCGCGGTCACGAACGGGGTACCAAACTTTCAATCGATTTTTTTTTAAACATAGTTACGTGCACTTATCAACTTCGCACGTATTTTAGGACAGGTACCATCGCGGTCACGAACGAGGTACCAAATTTTCAAATCATTTTTTTTTAATCATAGTTTCGCGTGCATTAACTTCGCACGTAGTTTTAGGACAGGTACCATCGCGGTCACGAACGGGGTACCAATTTTCAATCAAATTTTTTTTATTTTGTTTTCGTGCGCTTAACAGTTCGCACGTATGTAAGGACGGTTCGTGCGAGTGATTATCGCCTTAAGGTGTTACACCGTTTCTGACTGCGAGTGTATATATTTTTTTTTCTCACTAAATTTAATTTTAGATACTGTTTTACAGTTAAGTGTCTCCTTTCGGGCGAAAAGTTCTCCCTTCGGGCAAGAGTGTTCCCCCTTTCGGGCGAAAGGCTTCGCATTTTTGCCGGCCACAAGTTCGTGGCTGTGTTGCTGACGACCGGGTCTAGTCCAGACTCCGCATCCGTGGCGTGCCTGGCCACTCCAAGGAGAAGGAGGACGCCGAAGACCGCGGGAATCGCCGTTGCGTTCCCTAACGACCCCTAGTTAAGTTACAGCTATTTTTGTTATACGTGCGAACAAGCTAACTAGTAATCGACCTCCCCCTGTAACGTAACTTTCTTCTCGTTTCTATTATTTAATAAATTTGTGTAGCCTTTTTTTTGTGTATTATTTCTTGTGCTCGCCGACTAGGCTACAGGATCTTTATTAATTTTACTTAGTTAATATTTTCAGGATTTGATTACACAATTCGGCAAAAAGTTTTTTTTTGCGAGCACAAACCATCGGTAGAGTTCAAGTGATACTAAACAACCAAGTATACCAATTTGATGTTTTGGTATACTTGATATTGTCAAGTGTTTGAACATCGAACACGCTATCTAGACGTATATATAATCAAAGAGTCTAATATAATTTTCCTTAGACATAATATTATTATTGCTCCGACCAGATGCTTGTTTTCGCATTCCGTGCTATGCTTTGCTAGGTGATTGCAGAAGCAATTGATTGACAGGATTTGTCTTACCGGTTATTTTAAAGGCATGTCAGAGCAGCCCACCAGGAGGCTAGAGGAAATTTACAGAGTGGGTATCGTGCGGTAAGCCACAATCTGGCTTCATATAATGAAATGTGTGCCAGTAGCTCCTACTCTTTAAGTCACGACATAAATGATGCGAAGATCACCAGGATCCTTAGAGGAGATACCACTGGAGAGATCATGATGCGCTAACCCCTCTGCCAAATTTTGGTCATATGGTCAGGTCATTCTTTGTTTGTGTGCGTAACTTTTTGAATGTGTAGCGAGTTTATTATAGTGTGGGTATGCGTAAAATTGTATATGTGTGTGTTTACATCGCCTCCCGCAGCCCGCAAAAGTGCCACGAAAAATTTGTTCGGGGAATCGACGCGATACTAGCTCCATTCTAATTACTCTGAGCCAGGATCAGATTAATCTGAGGATTAAAATGGATAATCTTGCTGATCGACATTCTAAAAGTGATTTCCGTGGTATTTGACACAATACCAAGAAAGTAGATGCTAGACCTGGCCTACCAGCGAGTGTCGAGGGGGAGAGTGAAGGCCATTGCAGAAATCTTTAGGCGTCATTTTTCTGTTGAGTCACAATTGGGTCCGGATTGTGAGGTTTTTAATAGCGACATACATGATGGACAATGTAATGTGAAAGTAGGGGTGAGTTTTGGTACCAAAGATGTGGCTCTAATAATTAAAAACATGACAAAAGGAAAAAGTCCGGGTCATGACTTTTTATCTATCGAACACCTTAAACCCGCTGGCCCATATAATATACAGAGTACTCGGACACCTTAAGCACGCTGGCCCACATATAAACAGAGTACTAGCAATATTTTACTCTCTGTGTCACTCTTGACTCACTCTTATCTGCGGCCAGATCTTATAAAAAACCGTGGTAGTGCCGATTGTGAAAAATAAAACCGGTGACCTAGCCGATAAAAGTAACTATAGTTATAGGCCCATTTCCTTGGTCAGTATCGTAGCGACGGTGTTTGACGGTTTGCTTAGTGTTACAGATTTCCGGTCCCTGCTCAACTTTGTGCACCTAGATAATTATATATTGATTATATTTGTGATTTAATTTGTTCTATAGCATGACATTATTTTGATTTGTGTTTAAATACTTGTTTGTAACTACCTACTAAATGAAATATAATTATGTCGCCGTGCGACAAAATACTGATTATGAGTAATATTTACATTAGTTGTGGTTTATATGTATTATTGATTGATAATTCTCCTAATTAAATCTCCACTCTAAATAGTATTAGTTAATGTTAAATATGTAATAGTTTTTGTATATGTAGGACTCTTGATTAGCTTATCTGTTTGGCTATATATACCGGTGTCACAACGTTCGAGTTAGTCATTCTGTCACCGTCATTGAGAACAGTTGTAAGTGGAAACTCTGCACGATTGCTCTCTACGATTGTTTATAAAATATAAATTGACCGTCAAATGCTTATGTGTTGATTATTGTGACCATCCTGATTACCTGAAGTATTACACTTCAGAAGTGGGATATATTCAGGCCCACATGTTGATGGAATTGGTACAAAGATTTATGGAAACTACACAACAATTTCAAGAGATGACGAAGAAAACTAAGATTTTTTTTCTTGTTCACCTGACTACGAGGAGATCGATAAGGCATGTTCAACGAAAAAGGCGCCGCGGACTTCAAAACGATGATGAGATTATTCCATTATACTACCGGATGAAGAATCAAGCAACGACAAAAAATTAAATTAACCAGTGGGACAACATGTATGATTGTGGCGAAACTGTTCGACAGCTCACCGATTAGTCTTCAAGGATCCACAAGAGATCGGAAATGCTACGCGGTTAGGAGAGGGCCATGTAGTACGGGGCTGCAAGATGCCGTGCTACGAGGCGCTGCGGCTGGCTCTTCACATCGGCACAAAAGGTCAGTAGCGTTTTAATTATAACTTAAAATGTTTATATGGACTTTTACAGGAATATAGCAAATAGTAATAGTAATGGTTAGCACCTTGTTGCATGCGCAGAAACGGGTAGTAAAAAAAAAAAAAAAAATTACAGTACTTAAGCTTACGAAGCTCGTAATTTAAAGCCGAGGATCAAACCTTCTATAATTAAAATGAAAGGATTTGGTGGTTGATATTCAAACTCATTGGAAACTTCTTATATTATTATAATGTTCATGTTTTGTATTGTTGATTTTTGATGATGAAAATCTTGCTGATAATTAGTCTTAATAATTGGGTAGTCAATGGTAAATCAAAAGATATTTTTAGTTACCTCAGAACATTTTATAAGATTAATTCATAACTTTTAAAATAAAAATAAAAACTTAGTATGCAACAAGCAATTGAATTCCTAGTCTATTTAGAATACAGTAATGTAATACCGCCACGATATTATGCATTTGTACAAATTTACGTCAATATCAACCCGAACCTTATATTTCTCACGAATACTTATTGTTGTAGTGGAGTTGACAGTAGTCGTATCATAAGGTTGAGGAATTGTTTTTTGTAGTTATCCTCTGAGATAATAATTATCACAGAGTAGCAAGCATAATATACTCTTAGCAAGCGGGGAAATAGGTACTGATGAGAATTATATATGAAATATAACAATCTTACGACAATAAAATACAGTTAAATAAAGTTTAAAGTTAAATAAAGTTTAATGTTAAATAAAGTTTAATGTTAAATAAAGTTTAAAGTTAAATAAAGTTTAAAGTTAAATAAAGTTTAAAGTTAAATAAAGTTTAAAGTTAAATAAAGTTTAAAGTTAAATAAAGTTTAAAGTTAAATAAAGTTTAAAGTTAAATAAAGTTTAAAGTTAAATAAAGTTTAAAGTTAAATAAAGTTTAAAGTTAAATAAAGTTTAAAGTTAAATAAAGTTTAAAGTTAAATAAAGTTTAAAGTTAAATAAAGTTTAAAGTTAAATAAAGTTTAAAGTTAAATAAAGTTTAAAGTTAAATAAAGTTTAAAGTTAAATAAAGTTTAAAGTTAAATAAAGTTTAAAGTTAAATAAAGTTTAAAGTTAAATAAAGTTTAAAGTTAAATAAAGTTTAAAGTTAAATAAAGTTTAAAGTTAAATAAAGTTTAAAGTTAAATAAAGTTTAAAGTTAAATAAAGTTTAAAGTTAAATAAAGTTTAAAGTTAAATAAAGTTTAAAGTTAAATAAAGTTTAAAGTTAAATAAAGTTTAAAGTTAAATAAAGTTTAAAGTTAAATAAAGTTTAAAGTTAAATAAAGTTTAAAGTTAAATAAAGTTTAAAGTTAAATAAAGTTTAAAGTTAAATAAAGTTTAAAGTTAAATAAAGTTTAAAGTTAAATAAAGTTTAAAGTTAAATAAAGTTTAAAGTTAAATAAAGTTTAAAGTTAAATAAAGTTTAAAGTTAAATACAGTTTAAAGTTAAAACAGTTTAAAGTTAAATACAGTTTAAAGTTAAATACAGTTTAAAGTTAAATACAGTTAAATACAGCTAAATACAGTTAAATACAGCTAAATATAGCAAAATACAGTAAAATATAGCAAAATACAGTAAAATAATTAGACTACAGAGCGCACAATGCACGCACTGCTAAATAGCAATATCCATCATAGGAATATGCCTCATGTCCTTAGACAAGCGTTAATTATTTAGAACACAAGATTTCCGCGGGAACACTGCGGCCGGGATAGACTCAAATTCGTTGCATAGCTGAATAAAAAAAAAACTTACTAATTTGTTTGGGATGCGTCAATTAGGATTAATGTTGTATATTAGGTTTACTCGCGGATTTGCTGATGTCTCTAGGTCCCACGCAGTAGACCAAGAAGGACGTAGAATAGACGGGGTCCTGTCCAAGAATCTATATTCCATACTGAGCAAGTACGCTTGGATTAGGTGGAGAGGAGTACTGTTGCAAAACCAATCTGTTGGAGTTATATAACAGATTGCATATTTAGTAATTGACTAGAGAGAAACAATTTTTATCATAGCTACGAGCTAGATACATTAGCAGTTGGTCACTAAAACGTTATCGGATATATTTCATTGGCATCCCCGTGGATGCAGAGTTGGACTGCGCCGCATTAGAGACCACCTTAGTTATTATTCCCCGCATAGCTCGCTGATGGCTTTCAATTTAAGACTTTGATCTACTAATAGACTATAGACTATGACCGTGTGAAAGTATTTTCTAAAGCTGTTCGTAAACTGTAATAATGTCGTAACTTTATAACATTTAAAACATCTGCATGTATACAAATCTTACCATGATCTCGCTAATTTATAATACTGATTTTGCGATCGCTAGGTTCCCTCCTTTTCAGCCATTATTCGGGCATCAATTCACGTATATAGGAAGTGCGTTAACTACTCTGTAGGACAACGTAAAATGCGTATGTTACTAGAAAAAATAACGGATTGTACCTGTAAAGGATGTAAAGCCGACCACGCAATAGATATGTTATAAGTTATATCAAGGGCATGAAAAGATATCGAAAATTTATTCCAATAGTACGTGGTGAAGTCCTTAAACCATATACTTCACCCATACCTAATGAGAACATAGTAGTATCCTCCGATAAATAGAAATAGATAGGGTTGAGAAATTAGACTTGTTAGAAAGTTAAGTTAATGTATCTTAACATAATCATAAAAGTTTAGTTTGACAGGAAACTACATCGCGCGCCAGACTTTCAATATTATTACGCGTCGCGCGCCAGTTTTGGGGATATGTAAGAGTGATACTCATTATTGGTAACTCACGAAAGTGATTATCAATGATTACTGATGTAATTAATAATCCCAACAAATCAATGTAAACTGAATTTCACCATCCAATATGTACATAAAAGCTGTGTGATATGGATTAGATTGGATCTGTGTTATATGGATTAAATAAGATCTGTGTGATATGGATTAGATTGGATCTGTGTTATATGGATTAAATAAGATCTGTGTGATATGGATTAGATTGGATCTGTGTTATATGGTTTAAATAAAATCTGTGTGATATGGATTAGATTGGATCTGTGTTATATGGGTTAAATAAAATCTGTGTGATATAGATTAGATTGGATCTGTGTTATACGGGTTACATAAAATCTGGGATATGGATTAGATTGGATCTGTGTTATATGGATTAAATAAGATCTGTGTGATATGGATTAGATTGGATCTGTGTTATATGGTTTAAATAAAATCTGTGTGATATGGATTAGATTGGATCTGTGTTATATGGGTTAAATAAAATCTGTGTGATATGGATTAGATTGGATCTATGTGATATGGGTTAGTCAAAGTCCGTGTTATATGGAATATGTTGGATCTGTGTGATATGGGTTAGATATGGTCTATGTGATATGGATTAAATTGGATCTATTCTTATTCTTATTCTTTATTGCACACAATAATATTACACATTATTATAAAATAAAGAAAATTAATGTACAAAGGCGTACTTAACCCAAACATTGAGTTTTCTGACAGCTAACCTTTGAGTGATGGAGAATTTGGAGAAAAATTTAAATACTGTTGGGGATACAAACAAGTGTACAACAAATTACTACATACAAAAATACAAAGTAAATTATGTAATAAATAAATAAATTAAATATAAAATAAATTATGTAATATATATATATTTATATAAATAAATACATGGATAAATTTATAGGTATATATACATACATACATATATATAAACTGCTACATTGATATGAAATAATCTTTAATTCTGTGAGATATGGGTTAAATAAAAAGCTGAGTGATATGGGGTTCATTAAAGCTTTGCGATATGGAATAAATAAATGTTGTGTGATAAATAAAAACTTTGTGAAAGGTGATAGATATAGGATACATTGTGAATATAGATGTTGTCATTCATGAATACAATAATAGAAACTGAGATCGGGACATAATTTATGGTTTATTAATAGAGCAGTAGCAGCAGCAGCAGCCTACAAGCTTAATACCTATTAGTTACGACTACATGGATAGATGTTCTGCTTTTGTATTTTTTTTTTTCAGATGCTGTATATCACGGACAAACTAGGCTGAAAGTGGTAATACTGATCGCCGTGGGGCACGGCAAAGCAGGATGGCCGAGTGTTACAGATTTCCGGTCCCTGCTCAACTTTGTGCACCTAGATAATTATATATTGATTATATTTGTGATTTAATTTGTTCTATAGCATGACATTATTTTGATTTGTGTTTAAATACTTGTTTGTAACTACCTACTAAATGAAATATAATTATGTCGCCGTGCGCTTGACAGCTTCCGGCGTAACAAAATACTGATTATGAGTAATATTTACATTAGTTGTGGTTTATATGTATTATTGATTGATAATTCTCCTAATTAAATCTCCACTCTAAATAGTATTAGTTAATGTTAAATATGTAATAGTTTTTGTATATGTAGGACTCTTGATTAGCTTATCTGTTTGGCTATATATACCGGTGTCACAACGTTCGAGTTAGTCATTCTGTCACCGTCATTGAGAACAGTTGTAAGTGGAAACTCTGCACGATTGCTCTCTACGATTGTTTATATAATATAAATTGACCGTCAAATGCTTATGTGTTGATTATTGTGACCATCCTGATTACCTGAAGTATTACATTAGTTAAATAAATATAAAGTCCTGCAAGATAATCAGTTTGGTTTTCGACCTAAACTGTCTACTAGAGAAAGAGACTGTGTCTTAAGCATACCGTTAGATACTATAAGGACCGCAAAACCCCAGTATATGCGTGCTTTCTCGACTTATCCAGGGCGTTTGACTTGGCCGTGTATGAAATTATGTGGAAAAAGCTTGAAAGTGTTAATCTAACACATGAACTTTTAAATATCTTCAAGTACTGGGGGCAGTATCGGAGCTGTATCGACTGCAATGCGGAGTGAGACAGGCCGGATTGACTTCGCCTATATTATTCAGCCTGTATGTAGACGCGCTGATCGTCGCGCTCAGTAGCAAGCATGTCGGCTGTCATATTGACAATGTTTGTGTTAACAATCTAAGTTATGTAGACGACATGGTGTCGCTGAGCTGGTCGGTCTGTGGCCTGAGAAGTCTAATAGCCATTAGCGAAGAGTATGCAGCGAGGCATGGACTTTTATATAATAGTGATAAAAGTCAATACATGGTCTTTGAGGCCGGCCGTGCTAGGTGCTCTAAGCAAGTACCACCTGTGCTTTTAAATAATATTTTCCAATAATTAGGACATAGAGTAATGGCTGACCTCAGGGATCATGATGACATCGAACAGGAGCGGAGGGCGCTGTCAATAAGAGCAAATATGTTGGCCCGTAGGTTCGTGCGATGTTCAGTTGAGGTAAAAGGGTAAACGTAACTCTTTTCCGATCGTACTGCACCTCGCTGTACACGTGTAGCCTGTGGGCTAACAACACGCAGAGATTCTACAGCGCCCTTCGTGTCCAATTTAATAACGCATTTAGAGCGGTGTTGGGGCTGCCCTCCATTGCAGCGCGTCAGGCATGTTCGCGTGAGCGCACATGGACTGATTCCACGCGACCATGCGCAGGCGTAGTGCGTCCTTGCTGCGCAGAGTACGGGGTACAGAAGGCAAGATCACGTATGTACCTCGCTTTTCATACCTACGCTCGGCGGTCGCGCTAGGGTTATCACCTGTGGCCTAGGCGAAAAAACTATCGTGATAGTGGCACTCCTATCTAGTTTTCTGATTGATTATCTATCTTCTATCTATACTATAATAAAACTCAAAGAGCACTTTTTCTGTACATTGAATATTTTTCCAAAATTTCTATGTGGGGATACTATACTATCGACATAGAGGCCAAAACAATTTTTTTTGGAATTATTGTCTGTCTGTCTGTCTGTCGTTCTGTTTGTCCAGGTATCATTTGAAAACCCGTGGATGGATTTTGATAGGACTTTCACTGATGTGTTGTGTAGAAGTCTAGGTATAAATTGGTATATAAAACATCACGCTATGTTTCATAGGGGCTAAGCAGTGAAACATTACTTGCACATATTACCACGTAATTTCCTTTGTATGTGAATAGGGTAATTATAGACTGATCAGTTAATCATTAAGATATGTATTATTACGCTATATACAATAGGGACTGAGCAGACATTTAGTTTGCATAAGATATGGCAGTGGCGAAGGGTAAATTTTTGTAAGGGGTAAGCCGGTCCGGTACACCCAGGAAATTTTCATTAGATTTCTGTAATTGTTCTAAGTACTTTGCTGATAGCAATATGTATAGGTAGTGTATAGGTATTGTATCACAGTCGCAACAATAAAAGATGCGAAACATTAAGAACTTTCATTATCGAATATCATTAGACAGTAATTTACGATGTTAGCGTGATTTACAATTATGAACAGCGCCATCTATCGGTGAAATTGAACATACAATACACAATATCTTAGGCTTCTGATTGTAAATAACACCTAATCTTACAATATTCAGGCAAATATAGGAATTGAATTGAATTATAGAACTTTAATCTAGCTAAATAAAAGAAAGTCGTGTTAGTTACACTATTTATAACTCAGGAACGGCCTAACCGATTGGGCTGAAAATTGGTGGGAGGTAGCTTAGAACCAGGAAACGGACATAGGATTTTTTATCCCGGTAGGTTAAGGTTAAGCAACGTTAGGTAAGGTCATTAAATATATGGGTGAACCGATTTGTATGAAAAGTGCATATCGGGTAGGTCTGAGAATAGGTCATACAGTATATTTCATACCGCTAGGTTAAGGTTAAGCAACATAAGGCAAGGTCATCAAATAGATGGGTGAACCGATTTGTATGAAATTTTGTGTGCATATCGGGGAGGTCTGAGAATAGGTCATAAAGTATATTTAATGCCGCTGATACCATGATTGACGAGGATATATAGAACGAGAGGAGGGTGCAAGAGAGGAGAAAGAGGGGTGGGGATTCGAGGAGGGGGTGATGGGGTGAGGGATCGGGGGAGTTAGGTGGAGTAATGGGGGAGTGAGAAGGAGCAAGTTCGTAGAAGAGAGAGGGGATGAGGGTTCAGAGAGGGGACAACAGGGAGAGGAAGTGGGGGAGTGTGACGGAAACCGAAGCGGGAGGGGAAAGAGAGAGGAGAGAAAGAGCATATAATTAGATTTTTTTTATAAGAGAGAGAGATATGGAGAGAGATAAATCTAGGGAGGAGGGAGAAAATGGGAGTAAAATGTAATAAAAGCGCGGGCGGAGCTACGCGGGTCAGCTAGTATTATATAAAAGAGTAGACAAAAACCCACTCATCACGAAATCTCAGAAACTACAAGTGCTAGGAGTCTCAAACTTTGCATGGGGGTTCCTTTTAAGACGTAGGTGCTTACTAAGACGCGATTTTGCGAAATTCAACCTCTAAGGGGGTCAAACAGGGGGGCAAAGTTTGTATGGGAGAACGCGATTCCTTGGTCCTATTGACTTGAAATTTTGCACAGACATTCGTTAAGAAAATTAATTGAAATTGTATTTCATGGTTTTTTTTTAATTTATCCCTTAACAGGGTAAAAAAGGAGTATTATTACTAAACCGATTATATTTATCACAGGATCCCAAGCCGGTGGTAACACCCAACCATCTTCTCTATTGAAATTAGGATGTTTTTTGATTTCAATAGCCTCACGAATCATCCTAGGCAGGAATCGGTGTTCTTTTGCGAGGATTTGTGGTTTATCAAATCTAAGGCTAATTATCTAAGATTCGTGAGGCTATATCCGATAGCATCTCCAAACCACGCAGCGGTTTTCACCATCGGCATCGGTTAGATAATTTTTCATTGAATGTTTTAAGTTTTATCTAAGTAAATTAACTTACGTAGCTTACGTTGACTAAGCCTAAAGAGATATATAGTTAACAATCAAGTACCTACTAGAAAATTTCATTAATTCCATATTTAATATTATAAGGTAGGTAAATATCCGGGATATAATATACCCCGCCCCCGGCGGCGGACTCAAAGGCAATGCACTGAAGGACAGCTGATGCAGATCCCGCCGGAAAACCCCTCTCATGTGCTGATGTGACAGCCACGGGAGTTTTAGTGGGTAAGAATCCCCCACAGGATCCCGGGGACATATTAAACGTGCCCCCCGCCACCCCTTTAACTGTGACAATGGTGACAGATTGGTGGGGGCTTTAATGCGCCCCCGGCAGCGGCTTCAAAGGCCCTTGCCTTGCACTGAGGGGTACCCGGTGCAGCCCCCCCGATTTTGTGCGGAAACCCGTGGGGGGTTTACAGGGTAAGAATCCCACATACCGCGCTAGACCGCCCGCAGGATCCTGGGAGCCTATTGGAGGTCTCCCCCGTGATCCCCATAACTTACATAACTCCCCAACTGAGCACGATAACAGGTGTCTTATATTTTTTCGTGCCCCCTGGTGGCGACTTCAAAGGTAAGCCACTGACGGGATTTTTCATAAATTTATCCCATAACAGGCTTAAAAAGCAGTATTATTACTCAACCGATGGCGGTACAAATATTCTCACTTAGATTTGCTTAGTACGTAAATTAGGTACTGTACACGGATAACTTTAATACATAAGGTAAAATATCACACTATATGCATCAGGGACTGAGCAGACATATAACAAGAATATGATCAAGTAATTCGAATAATATAATGAGAGTAGCCGTGGTCTGGAGGTTACGGAAGCGTCTTCTAAGCGCAGCAGGTCCGGGTTCAAAACTCTAGGATTTTTTTTGTGTACTTTTAAACTTTTTATTTTTGATCATTTTATTATTTTTATTATTTTTCACTGAAGGTTTTAACTTATACTTTATATTAACTGAATTTATTTAGAAGTTTTATCTAAGTAAATAAATTTAATTAGCTTACGTTGACTAAACCTAAAGAGGTACATATGTACTTAACAATCGAGTATTATAGAAGTTCATTCTATATATCATTCATTCCGTATAATATAATTTAAATCTGGGATATAATATGCTTGCCCCCCCGGCGGCGGACTCAAAGGCCAGGCACTGAGGGACACCTGGTGCAGATCCCACCCGAGAACCCAGGTTTCCCACTCATGTGCCGATGTGACAGCCACGGGAGTTTTAGTGGGTAAGAATTCCAAATACCCAGGTTGACTTCCCCACGGGATATACATATTGGATGTTTCCCCCGCCACCCCTTAACTGTGACAACGGTGACAGATTCCCAAGGGGCTATAATGCGCCCCCGGCAGCGGCTTCAAAGGCCCTTGCCTTGCACTGAGGGGTACACGGTGCAGCCCCTCTCTTTTGTGTGGACAGCCGTGGGGGACACATATCGCAGTGGATCGCCCGGAGGATCCTGGGGGCCTATTGGAGGATTCCACCGCGATCCCCGTATCTTTGAGCACGATGATAGATTCCCGGGTGGCTTTATTGTGCCCCCCGGTGGCGGGCTCAAAGGCAAGCCACTGAGGGATCTTGGTGCAGATCTCACCGGATAGCCCAGGTCTCCTTCTTATGTACTGATTTAACGGCCGTTGGGGGTTTAGTGTATAAGAATCCTACATAAGCCGGTTGACCGCCAACAGCGTCCCGGGGACCTATTGAAGGCTTCCCCCGTGACCCCTGTAACCGTGAGCACCGTGACAGGTTCCCGGGGAACTATAATGTGCCTCTCGGGCGGCGGGTTCAAAGTCAAGGCACTGAGTGGTATCAGCTGGTGCAGATCCCGACAGATAGCCCAGGTCCGCCCTCTAATGTGCCGAGGTGATCGCCGCGGGGGTTTTAGTGGGTAAGAATTCCTCGGTTGACCCCCGTTTACGTCTTAACGATGAAACCGAACAAGGCAGCCCGTATTGCTTCCATAAATTGGTTTTAAATAAATGGTGTCCTGTTCCTGTCCTTAATCCACCCAAATTGTGCACCGGTACACGTCTGCAGTTTCTAATAAAATTATAAATACAATTAACAAATCACAAGCCCCGAGATTCAACGTTGCAGGCTTAAACCTAAGCGTTGAGTACTTTGCCCATGGACAAGCAGCTATACGTAGCCCTTTCACGCTTCACTTCTATACATAATTTGTTCATATTGCGTTACGAAAAGTCAGCTACAAACATTATTTAACAAGAAATTCTATAATCAAAGGCAGTAACTTTAAATTATTCACTTCATTTTTTTCTCAATAAGGTACACCCGTGCGAAGCCGGGGCGGGTCGCTAGTTGAGAATAAAACTGGAAGAACGGAAATAAAAACTAATAATAACTAAAATAATTCGCTCGCACTAAACCGAGATATCGTGTCTGTGAGCGCTGTCTATGTGTGCGTTGCTCGAACGCCCGTTGTATTTTGTGATACGGGCTACTGAGGGCTAGCTCCAGCACCGTTGTAACGGCTATGGTTACGTTAAGGGTTCTCGATTAATAGTCAGATATGTAGAATGACTACCTATATTATATTTTCATTATGAGGCAGAGTTACAAAATATTATAACATGTAATAATTTATACTTAAGTTTGACAATGTGTCCTATTTCAATTTAACCTAAGAGCCCAAAAAATATGAAATTTATTGCTGTGCACTTGAGTGACTTATCGCTAAATGTGAAACACATGTTGACCACATGTTCCCACAACGTCCTAAAGATTTTTTTTTCTTTATTTATGGAGCTTTGTCAGCTTTGACTATGCCGCTCCATAGTAGCAATTAATACATGCAACAAAATTATGCAACAAATGCTTAACAAAATCATACTCAACACTTATATAAAATATACACATAGTATCTGATCAATGAATAGGAGACGAAATCAGTTCCTAATCCTTGACCAGTATAGCGTACACATCCTCTCGGCGTTTTCCGAAGACGGAACGGCCAAGAAAGCGTTGCAGACTCCTAAATTCTGATTATTCTTCAAGATCTGCCTACGTAGATGCTCATTGCTGACACACTCAAGCAGCACAGTCTATGGCATCACAGTATTTACAATTAGGTGAATCTACCTTTCCCATCATGTGCGTTTGATAGAATATGGCCGGATCGCAGATTTAACAACATGACAATATAATTTCTGTGTGCTTCAATCTCTTAAACCACGGGCAATTCCCTGGGAATCCACGGGAAATGTTAAGTTAATTACCAAAAATATAGTTGATTATTTTATATACTGGTATGTCCCGAAATTCAAAAGTAGTTATCGGTTCGAAAAACGACATTACGATTTGGTGAATCATTTCGGTTAGGTTAGGTTGGAACGGGGCGACCCGGTGTCGCAGGCCACAAGCGCCTTCATAGGGCCCAGCAGCGTCGCTCCGGATCTCCGTCGAGCGACTCTGCCAATCCGGAGCCTAGTAAGGTGCCAAAGGCGAGGAGGGGGCGCGGAAGCGCCACGAGACGCTCTTCATCGGTGGGCGTCCTAAGGCGGGACGAGCGCGGCCGTTTCATCCGCACGCGTCGGGATACACCGCCCCCACCGGCGGAAGAAGCCAAGGCGGACGAAGCCATGGCGGACCAATCTCGCCCATTGGGCCCCAGCTTTGCCTACTCCAGCGAGGCAATCCGGAGGCAGGCTGAGATTGTTGCCACAGCTGCCGCCAAATCTGGCAACTTGAAGGGGACCTGCCAGAAGGCCCTCAAGGAGGCGGCAAGGATCATCGGTGAGAAGGCAGACGCGATCAGAGATCAGTCCCTCACCGATGAAGGCGCAAGGCTGCACGCCGAAAATAATAAGCTGCGCCAATCTTTCGGTCGAATTTACGCCGAAAACCAGAACCTGCAGAAGGAGATGGCAGAGTTGCGCAAGCAACTTGGCGAACTGCAGGCGACGGTGGAGAGGCTGCAGTCCCAGGCGGCCTCGTCGGTGGTCTGTCCGCAGCCGACTGCGCAGGCGGTATCGGACCCCCTCAGCCGGGAACAGAGGGCCCTCGCGGAGGAAATATCGCGTTCCGTCTTGCTCCAGGTGGGGAGCATGATGGATGCGCGAGTCGCGGGTATCCAGGACCGGCTCCTGCCCGAGAAGCGCCTCAGGCCGCCTCTCGCGGCAGACGCGCGCAATGAGGCGGCTGCCACTGCCGACGTAGACGCCCGGCCACCTGCGCAGCCACAAACTACGCCTGCCGCGAGGGCGCTCAGAGCGCGGCCGGCTCAGCCTTCCCAGGCAGCACCACCAGTGCCGGAGTCGGGGCCCCGGCTGCCTCCGCCGCCCCAGCAGGTGGTGGCGGCGCCGGCTGCCTCGATTAAACGCCCGAAGAGGAGGCGTAGAGGAGGGCGCCAAAAAGCTCCTCCAGTGGCGGATCTGCCGGCGGTTCCCGCGCCTGCTGCGACTGCCGCTCCAGTTGAGCGGCCGGCTGTGCGGGCAGCAGAACGGTCCTGGGCCACGGTGGCAAGGAGGCCAAAGCAAGCCCGCCCACAGCCGCCGGCGGCTCGTCCTGCGCCACCCGCCCCCAATAAAGGAAGGCGGAAAAAGAAGAAGGCTGCGCTCCCTCGGGCCCCTAAGTTTGCTGCCATCACCATCACGGTGGCGGAGGGGTCCGACACGACTTATGCGGCGGTCACGGCGGCGGCGAAGTCCAGGGTGCGCCTGAGCGACCTGGGCATCGCCAACGTCCGCCTGAAGCGGGCGGTCACCGGCGGGCTCCTCATGGAGTTGGAGGGGTCCGACTGTGAGACACAGGCGGACGCACTGGCCGCGAAGCTGCAGGAAGCGCTGGCGGACTTCCCACTGAAGATCGCCCGCCCGACCAAATCGGGGGAGATCCGAGTCACCGACCTGGATGACTCCATCACCCCCGAAGAGGTCGCTAAATCGCTGGCGGAGGCGGGTGGATGCCCGGCGGAGAAGATCTCCGTCGGACAGATCCGCCGCGAGGATACCGCCATGGGCACGGCCTGGGCCCGGGTCCCCGTCGCCGCCATGCGCAAGCTGGTGGCAACAAAGGAGGTAACCGTCGGCTGGGGACTGTCGCACGTGCGGGCGCTGGAAGCCAGGCCGCTGAGATGCTTCAGGTGCCTGGAGAGGGGGCATGTGGGTAGACGGTGCCCTAACGGTGGTGAAAACCGGAGCGCGCGGTGCTTCACCTGTGGCGAGCAGGGCCACTGAGCAAGTACGTGCACCGCGCGCACACCGAAGTGCCCCTTGTGCACAGACAAGGGGTGCCGAGCGGACCACCGGCTGGGTACCAAAAAGTGTACCCCGCCAAAGGGCAAGGGCAAGAAAGGCCCTTCCGCCCCCTCCAACGAGGCGTCAACCGCGGCCCAGGCCAGCGCAGCGGGCTCCAGCCCGCCGGTGGACATGGAGGCCTAACGTTCACTCCCCACGTTAGGCTTCTTCAGGGCAACCTGAACCACTGCCGCAACGCTCAGCACCTGCTCATGCAGACCGTTGTGGAGCGTCAGGTTGCCATCGCGGCGGTCGCGGAGCCCCACAGCGTCCCGGACCACCCTCGTTGGTTCGGAGACGACCTGGGCTCCGTGGCGGTCTATTGGGGAGGAGGAGAGGGTGTCCCACCCTGCACCCTACTGGAGAGGGGGCAGGGATTCGTCGCCGTCGAATGGGGCACCATGGCCATAGTGGGCTGCTACGTCTCTCCCAACAGGTCCCTCGCCGACTACGAGGTGTACCTGGATCGGGTGGGGAACTGCATTCGCCGTTGCCTACCCCGTCCGCTGATCGTCCTGGGGGACTTCAACGCCCACGCTACCGCGTGGGGCTCCCCCAGAGACAACATCAGGGGAGAGACGTTGCTCGATTGGGCGGCTGGGCTCGACCTCCGACTAGTAATCGGGGGTCAGTGAGCACGTGCGTGCGGTGGCAGGGGGAGTCGATCGTCGACCTGACGTGGGCGACTCCCTCTGCCATCGGCAAACTGTCGGGATGGCGGGTAGCGGAAGAGGTGGTCACATTGTCCGACCACCGCCACATCTTCTTCGATGTGGCCATCCGCCGCCGTCCCCGCGGTTCCAGCCGCCGAGAAGGCAGCCCCCCGCGACGTTGGTCCCTGAAGCGCCTCGACGTAGACATGCTCGAGGCGGCGGCCGACGTCGCGGCATGGCCGGAAAGCACCGATGAGGTCCGATCCGATCCGAATGTGGAAGCAGACCGGTTCCGGGGCACGATGACGCAAATCTGCGACGCGTCGATGCCCCGAGCCGGCCGCCCCAAGCGTAGCCCGGTGTACTGGTGGACGCCGCAGATCGCGCAACTTCGCGAGATCTGCTGGCGAAGCCGCCGAGAGTTCACCAGGGCGAGAAGGCGAAGGCGAGCTCAAGCCGACGAGGTAGCCAGGCTCTACAGGGCATACCGAGTGGCCACCAAGGCGCTCCAAAATGCCATCAAGAGCGCCAGGGACCAGTCCTGGGACGAACTCCTCGAGGGACTCAACGAGGATCCGTGGGGGCGCCCGTACCATATGGTGCTGGGCAAACTACGCCCATGGATGCCCCCGGTGACGGAGACTCTCGATCCGGCTTTGCTGGGACGCGTGGTAGACACCTTGTTCCCGGCGGGTCGGTCAAGTCCCTCAGTCCACCCCCTTCAGTTGCCCGAATGGCGCGACGATCTGGGGGTGACCATAGAGGAGATGGACTGGGCCGTTGGCCGCTTGAGAGCCCGAAACACCGCGCCCGGACCCGACGGTATTCCGGGTAGGGCGCTGGTGTTGAGCCTGGCTGCCCTGAGGGACGTGCTGAGGCAGCTATTCACTAGTTGCCTCCGTGAAGCTACGTTCCCCAGGGCCTGGAAGGAGGCTAGTTTGGTCCTCATCAAGAAGGAAGGCAGAGCCGCGGATTCTCCCTCCGCGTACCGTCCCATATGTCTGCTGGACGAGGTTGGCAAACTGTTCGAGAGAATAGTTGCCTCTCGTCTCAGCGGGCATCTGTCGCGCGTCGGTCCCGATCTGGCCGACAGCCAGTTCGGCTTCCGACAGGGCCGTTCGACCGTGGATGCGATAACTCGCGTCCGCGCCCTGTCGGATCAGGCGGTCTCCCGGGGTGGCGTGGCGTTGGCGGTGTCACTCGACATTGTCAACGCCTTCAATTCCCTGCCCTGGGATGCGATCTGGGAGGCACTGGTCTACCATGGAGTGCCTCCCTACCTGCAGGCCCTGATCAGGGACTACTTGCGCGACAGGTACATTCTGTACGTGGATCGAGACGGTACGAGGATCCGGAGGGAAGTGGAGCGAGGGGTTCCGCAGGGGTCAGTCTTAGGCCCCTTGCTATGGAACCTCGCCTACGACGCGGTTCTGCGTGTCGATCTCCCCGCCGGCGTAAGTGTCGTCTGCTATGCGGACGACACGTTGATCGTGGCCGGTGGGGACACCTTCGAGAGGACCAAAGAGCTCGCCGAGCTTGGGGCGGAAATCGTCGTCGCTAAGATACGCGAGTTGGGCATGGAGATAGCGCCTCAGAAAACCGAGGCGCTGTGGTTCCACGGCCTGCCTAGGAGCCGGGAACCACCGCCCAACTTGCGCGTCCGTGTGGGTGAGTCGGAAGTCAGGGTGGGGCCGCACATGAAATATCTTGGTCTCACCCTTGACAGTCGCTGGGGCTTCGAGGAGCATTTCGAGCGCCTGGTCCCCCGAGTCGACAGGGTTGCAGCGGCCTTGCACAGGCTGCTCCCCAACCTCGGGGGGCCGAGCGAGGAAGTTCGCCGCCTCTACGCCGGAGTCGTGCAGTCCGTAGTCCTCTACGGGGCGCCCATCTGGGCGCCGAGGCTGGCCATAAGACGCTGTAGAACGAAAATCTACAGCGTCCAGCGGAGGATGGCACTGCGGATTGCACGAGGATACCAAACGGTGTCCTTTGAGGCGGCGACCATACTGGCACGCTTTCCGCCCTTAGACATCCTGGCGGGCATGTATGCGAGGGTCTATGACCGGATCCGCATCGCCCGCCAGAGTAGCGGAGGCGAGCCGGTGGCGCTCGAATCTATAAAGCGGCAGGAACGACACATCGCTCTCGCGACGTGGCGCGAGCGGTTCGAGCCGGAGCACATAGCGCGCAAACGCGTCGTTGAGGCATTCCTGTCGCATCTCGAAGCCTGGATACAGCGACGGAGTGGACGACTCACCTATAGGCTTACGCAGATAATCACCGGTCACGGTTGTTTCGGTGATTATCTGCATAAGATCGGACGTGAAGCGACGACGAGATGCTTCCACTGCGACCAGTCTGACTCCGCCCAACACACGCTGGAGGCTTGCCCCGCGTGGTCGTTGGAGCATCGAGACCTGGTCGCAGTCATCGGATCGGACCTCTCCCTGGGCAGCGTAGTGTCGGCTATGCTGTCCGGGGATGCGGCGTGGGGAGCGATGGCCGCCTTCTGTGAGACTGTCATGTCCCAGAAGGAGGCCGCCGAGCGGGAACGCGAACGCGCTGATCCTGCTCGGCGACGAAGGCGCAGGCCGCCACAAGCGGCCGCCCAACGTCTCGCTCCCCAGCCCTGAGCCCGGGGCTATAAACAATGGGCAACCTTCGGAGTCGCTGGACGCTCGGGGTGTGGGCCCCTTGAGCGTCCATTGAGTACGGCGGCGACTCCGAGGAGGACGGCGGCGGGGTTGCGACCCCCGTCCCCGTGAGCACCGTGACAGGTTCCCGGGGAGCTACAATGCGCCCCCCGGCGGCGGGCTCAAAGGCAAGGCACTGAGGGGCCCCTGGTGCAGATCCCACCGGAGAGCCCTGGGGTCTCCCCTCTCATGTGCCGATGCGACAGCCGCGGGGGTTTTAGTGGGTAAGAATCCCACATACCCCGGTCGAGCCCCACAGCTCCCGGGGATCTTTCGAAGATTTCCCCCGCGTCAAAAAAAAAAAAAAAAAGTTGGAACGCACTCCTTCGGAGTCGCTGGACGTTGGGGGTGTGGGCCCTTTGAACGTCCATTGAGTACGGCGGCGACTCCGAGGAGGACGGCGGCGGGGTTGCGACCCCCGTCCCCGTGAGCACCGTGACTGGTTCCCGGGGGGCTACAATGCGCCTCCCGGCGGCGGGCTCAAAGACAAGGCACTGAGGGGCCCCTGGTGCAGATCCCACCCGAGAGCCGTACTCAATGGACGCTCAAAGGGCCCACACCCCGAGCATCCAGCGACTCCGAAGGATACAAAATATCCCTTTCTATTTTTTAATTTTTTTTGACGCGGGGGAAATCTTCCAAAGATCCCCGGGAGCTGTGGGGCTCGACCGGGGTATGTGGGATTCTTACCCACTAAAACCCCCGCGGCTGTCGCATCGGCACATGAGAGGGGGACCCCAGGGCTCTCCGGTGGGATCTGCACCAGGGGCCCCTCAGTGCTTTGCCTTTGAGCCCGCCGCCGGGGGGCGCATTGTAGCCCCCCGGGAACCTGACACGGTACTCACGGGGACGGGGGTCGCAACCCCGCCGCCGTCCTCCTCGGAGTCGCCGCCGTACTCAATGGACGCTCGAAGGGCCCACACCCCGAGCGTCCAGCGACTCCGAAGGTACAAAATATCCCTACCTCAACTCGGAAAAGAGCTGATGGTCTTCAAACGGCTGGACCGATTTTCATGAAACATAGCTAAGAACCATCTCGCTTAAACTAGCTTTCAAATAAAACAAAACCGCATTCAAATCCGTTCACTGGTTGGACCGCTACGATGCCACATACAGACAGACAGACTTCCTGACATAGGCGTCAAACTTATAACTCCCCTCGTTTTTGGTCGGGGTTAAAAATAATGCGTGACTTTCCACTGCCAATTACTCACTGAGATTCAAAACAAACAAGCGAGTCGTGCCGAACGTTCTAGCCGAACGAACATTACCGAAGGTGTAAAGAATCATGTCGGTCACTATAAACGGACAAAATTTATTAAAATGGGTCTTATTAAACGACATGTCACTTTATGCGAAGTCATTATATCCGACTTTGTTACAAAGAATTGTAAGTACTTTTATGAAAACCAAACTTCGTTGTGTAATTACTTACGTCATAATAGAATAGGCGGTTGGTCAATATAGGCGGAGGCGGTTGGTCAATATAGGCGGAGTCTTATTAAACGGATGAGCCATGGCGTTGACGACGGCCGGCAGACAACCACCCCCGTTCTTTTTTGTACCTAAAGTACGCTCCATCAAGATGCTCCGATAAAAAAAGTTATTACGAAGGAACCAGTAGTTCCTGGAGAAACATGAATGGCGCGTATGGAATTACATTGTAAAGATGATATTTTAAACAACCAAAAAATTATTATAACTCAGAGAAATATTTACCGATTTCAATAATTCTCTTTTTATTCGAGTACATGAACCAGTCACATTATTTTAGTATAATTCTGTATGGATTTTATCACGTCCGACCGAATAAAGAACTTTTATGAGAACTTATGTGATGCGGAGGAATTTATCTGGTGAAAAGCATAAAATTGATTATTCACTTCACTTTATAGCTTCACTAGCTGACCCGCGTAGCTCCGCCCACGCTTTTATTACATTTTGCTCCCATTTTCTCCCTCCTCCCTAGATTTATCTCTCTCCATATCTCTCTCTCTTATAAAAAAAATCTAATTATATGCTCTTTCTCTCCTCTCTCTTTCCCCTCCCGCTTCGGTTTCCGTCACACTCCCCCACTTCCTCTCCCTGTTGTCCCCTCTCTGAACCCTCATCCCCTCTCTTCTACGAACTTGCTCCTTCTCACTCCCCCCTTACTCCACCTAACTCCCCCGATCCCTCACCCCATCACCCCCTCCTCGAATCCCCTCTCCCTATTTCTCCTCTCTTGCACCCTCCTCTCGTTCTATATATCCTCGTCAATCATGGTATCAGCGGCATTAAACATACTTTATGACCTATTCTCAGACCTCCCCGATATGCACACAAAATTTCATACAAATCGGTTCACCCATCTATTTGATGACCTTACCTAACGTTGCTTAACCTTAACCTACCGGGATAAAAAATCCTATGTCCGTTTCCTGGTTCTAAGCTACCTCCCACCAATTTTAAGCCGAATCGGTTAGGCCGTTCCTGAGTTAAAAATAGTGTAACTAACACATTCTTTTATTTAGCTAGATTAAAGTTCTATAGTGATTGTATGTTCAATTTCACCGATAGATGGCGCTGTTCATAATTGTAAATCACGCTAACATCGTAAATTACTGTCTAATGATATTCGATAATGAAAGTTCTTAATGTTTCGCATCTTTTATTGTTGCGACTGTGATACAATACCTATACACTACCTGGACTTGGGGAGTTTCATTAAAATTTCATGAACGACAGATTTTACAGATTTTAACTTTTCATAGATATAATGTCATATTGCTATCAGCAAAGTACTTAGAGCAATACAGAAATCTAATGAAAATTTCCTGGGTGTACCGGACCGGCTTACCCCTTACAAAAATTTACCGTTTGCCACTGCCATATCTTATGCAAACTAAATGTCTGCTCAGTCCCTATTGTATATAGCGTAATAATACATATCTTAATGATTAACTGATCAGTCTATAATTACCCTATTCACATACAAAGGAAATTACGTGGTAATATGTGCAAGTAATGTTTCACTGCTTAGCCCCTATGAAACATAGCGTGATGTTTTATATATCAATTTATACCTAGACTTCTACACAACACATCAGTGAAAGTCCTATCAAAATCCATCCACGGGTTTTCAAATGATACCTGGACAAACAGAACGACAGACAGACAGATAGACAGACAGACAATAATTCCAAAAAAAATTGTTTTGGCCTCTATGTCGATAGTATAGTATGCCCACATAGAAATTTTGGAAAAATATTCAATGTACAGAAAAAGTGCTCTGAGTTTTATTATACACACATCAAAAGTGTCTAGGGATCAAGCATTTTTGGGCAAAAAAAAATGGGCAGAAGAACAATGGCGTTTCGTGTGCTTTTCTGATGAGTCTCGTTTTGGTATGAGACCGGATACAAGACGTATACGACACTGGAGAACCCCTGGACGCCAACAGCGATTAAAATCCTGCCAGGAAGTCCATCCTTATAGTGGTGGAACCATCATGGTATGGGCGGGTATTTGGATCGGCGGAAGAACTGAGTTGATTTGGATCAGAGGCAACCTCAACGCTCAAATTTATGCTGAGACGATTGTATCAGACGTCATCGTTCCTCTACAAGTGCAAATCGGTCCCTTATTTCAGTTAATGCATGATAATGCACGACCGCACACCGCAAGAGTTGTAAGACAGACTCTCGCCGCAGCTAACATCAATGTCCTGCCCTGGCCTGCTCAGTCGCCAGACTTGAACCCGATTGAGCATGCATGGGATATGCTACAGAGAAGAGCTCTGCCGAATATGGAGGGTATCCAGTCGCAAGAAGACCTTTTTTTGTTGTTGCAACGAACATGGGCGGCCATTCCACAGCGTGATTTGGATGAACTCATTTTGAGTATGCCAAACCGATGTTCTTGTGTTGTTAGTGTTCGCGGTAGAAACACGGATTATTAATTGTTTAAGTTACCCAATAAAATTTTAAAGAAAACTGTTATTTCAGTCTTTTTTTCGAACTTTTGTGTTAGTGGTTCAAATGTCAAAAATCCCTTTATTAGGAAAATGGCAAATTTCTTTATTAATGCAAAGGTGACTTGGTTTATCGTTACTGTGACAAACGAAAACACTTTATTTGATGAATCCTTAAAGAAAATTTTAATTAATATCAATCAGGAGAAAAGTTATTGCAAAAATATATGTTGATCCCTAGACACTTTTGATGTGTGTAGTATAGACTACATTACTTTGACAAAATTGTTTGGTCGATTTAGACAAAACCCATACGAAACCCCTTGCACGCCGATTATTTCACAGTTTAACGCTAAGCGCGGGCGGGCGACTCGCGACGCTGACTAAGCTTCTATGGAAATATACTGAAAGAAGATAGTTGTTTAGAATATTTTTGTCTATGTTATTTTATCTTCAATTCTATTGTTGGTGGCTAAGAATCGGGCCCGGTAAACCACCGGAATGCACTTCGACCCAGTGGGATCCGTTGTGCATGCCCTAGCCCTTACTCTGTTGTTGGCGTGTCGAAGAGTTCCCTCAGGTACGCAACGATTGCGCCAGCCTGGAGCTGTACATAATCATCTGGTGTAGGATAGGCTACTCCCAGATGACCCAACCTACGTCTCGCAAGAGCGTCGCAGCCACACAATATGTGTCGCATTGACTCTTTTTCACCTTTACAAAATCTGCAAGTAGGTATCAATAGTACCTACTTCGCCTCATTCTGTGAACGTGCTCATAGGTACCAAAATGTCCCATGAGTTCACCTATTAGGTGCTTTATTTGTGATCTGCTTAGGTTTAATAATTTAACTCCACAGTCCACCCTTGTGCTAGAGAACGCTTTGGAGTGGTTTAGGCCTGACGCTGCCCTCCATTCCTACATGTGTTCGTTCCTAGCATGTGCATAAAATGCTTGGTGATATGTTCCATACGGAATCCCCACAAATGGTTCGAGGCCAACCAAATGTCTCTGTGAGCCGGCTCTCGCTAGTCTGTCTGCCTTCTCATTACCCTCGACGCCTTTGTGTCCAGGTACCCAGATAAGGCTGACGTTGTTGTGTCTTCCCAGGTTATTCAAACCTGTAACACCTTATTTAACCAGTTTGGAGACAACTCTGAAGGAGTTTATAGCCTTCAGAACTGCCTGACTATCACTGAGAATGTGTTTTACCTTTGACATTTCTCCTTTGCATTTCTTTAATGCTGGCAACTATGGCATAGGTTTCCGCTTGGAATACCTATGCATAATGCCCCATGCTCTGACTGACCCTGCAGTCCTTGGAATAAATTCCTGCCCCTGTACCTGACTCCTTACTATATTATCGTAATAAATGTTCGGCTCATAGATTTATAATGGTTCGGCTCCTGAACACATCTTTTATATTTTTAAAAACTTTTTTGTCTCCCGAATACACAAGTAAGTAGGTAGGAAGTAGGTACCTACTAATTAAGTTGCCCAGTTTGAAAATAAGTTTACACTTTCGCAAATGTGCGATTATAAAACACAAAACAAGCCGTTTCGATTCCCAATTACTTTTTAATACGTAATAAGTTATCTGGTACCTACTACGCAGCAGTAGCCAGCCCATCGATGTTGTTCACGTCTATGGATGGATACTTGACGCTTGCACTGTAGCGCCAGTGGTCACGATAGTACTTGTTTACGTCAATCCCTATCCGTCCCTAGTACACGTTTTGATACTCAATATAATCGCTCATATTTTCAATCAATAGTCTCCATAAAATTATCACCCCAGCAGCGCCCCTAGCGGAAACTCTAGAAAACGTGTAAAATGGACAAGATGAAAGTAGGTAAGTACCTATTGTTACAGCTCTGGGCGTGGAAGCATTTTTATCTATGATGGAAACTTGGAGACTACTATTGTTTGGCAAAAATTCCCACGCTTTTGTTTCGCAAAACGTACCAGAACAATAGTCTATTGTTTTATGTTCTCGGTTCCGTGAACTGCGCTATTGTTTATTATTAACTAGCTGACCCGCGCAGCTCCGCCCGCGCTTTTATTATTTTGCTACCCTTTTCTCCTTCCCTTGATTTATTTCTCACTCCACCTCTCTTCAAAAAAGTCTAATTCTATGCTCTCTCTCTCTCTCTCCTCTCTCTCCCCCTCCCCCGCTTTGTTACCCGTCACACTCCCCCTCTTCCTCTCCCCGTTGTCCCCTCTCTGAACCTCTCTCTTCTCCCACCTTGCTCCCAATCACTCCCCCTTTGATCCTCCTTAATCCCCCTATCCCTCACCCCGTCACCCCCTCGTCCCCCTCTCTCTCCTCTCTTACACCCTACTCTCGTTCTATACTTATAACCTCGTCAATCATGGTATCTGGGATTCTTACCCACTTAAACCCCTGCGACTGTCGCATCGGCACATAAGAAGAGGGACCTGGGCCCTCCAGCGGGATCTACACCAAATACCCCTCAGTGCGCATTATAGCCCCCGGAAACCTGGCATTGTTATCACGGGGATGGGGCTCGAAACCCCGTCACCGTCCTCCTTGGAGTCGCCACCGTCACCCATCTAACCCATCTATGTAATGACCTTGCCGCTTAACCTAGCGGCATGAAATATACTTTACAACCTATTATTAGATTCCACCCGATATGCACACAAAATTTCATACAAATCAGTTCACGCATCTATTTAATGACCTTGCCTTATGTTGCTTAACCTTAACCTAGCAGTATGAACCACGTTCACAGCTTTTTTGTCATTAGTGTAAATATTATTGAAGTTTACGTTACATCGAAGAGGGGACAAATTCATACTAACAACAATTTATTAATAGTAAGTAAGTCTCATAAAAAGTAAAGGATAATAAATGGTTATTGTGGGTTACCCTTGACATAAACATATACCATCGCGGATATTTTTGTAGACCTTGTTAAAGTTTACAATCTTGTAGTACATTCTTTTGATCTATCTCGTAGGGTTCAGCCAGCGTTTGCAATGTAAGCGCAAAAAAAGTGTGTTTTTTTACGACATCACATTAGAAACCTCTAAAATTATCAGTGTTTCTCTACTATATTATGCATGTATTATACATATAAACCTTCCGAAACACTCTATCTATTAAGAGAAACCGCATCAAAATCCGTTGCGTATTTTTAAAGATCTAAGCATACATAGGGACAGACAGACAGCGGGAGCGACTTTGTTTTATAATATGTATAGATACGCTTTTTTATTAACATTTTATTTTTATTAAGATTAGCTTCACCAGTATTATATGTGTGTATGTATGTACTCAATTCGGAGACGAGATGCTGACATCTATACTTATAATAAAACTGTAACAGGTCCAATTCTGTACATTGAAGATAATTTGAAAATTATGTTTGGAGGGCATTCTATAACAGATACTAAAACCAAAAATGTATTTTTTTTATTTTTGTCTGTCTGTCTGTCTGTATCTCGGCTGAGCATCACGCCGAAACTACTGGATGGATTGAAACGAAACTTGGCATGATTTGGTTAATACTCCGAGGTAGGACATAGTATACTTTTTATCCCGACATTCCGCACGGTTCCCTTGGGAGAGGGGACTAAAGTCAAAATGTGTACTTGGTTATACGCTTGCTTCGAATTTGTCAATTTTTCATTATAATTATAATAAATATTTGTAAGGAAACACTCATAGACAGTTGTTAACAATGTTTGGAAATCTAACAGGTTAAGCAACGTTAGGTAAGGTCATTAAATAGATGGGTGACCGTTTAACGCCATTTGAAATAAACGTCTCCGTGCTTCGGAGGGCAAGTACAAAGTGGATCCAAGTTCTTAACCGACTTTAAAAAAGGAGGTTTTGTATTCTATGCGAATGTATATTATTGAAAGTTTAGTTAAGGGATGTAAAATAAAAAAAAAACGAAAGTTGTCTACAGCGCGCTGTAGACAACTTTCGACATTAATTTTTAAATCACATTATTTCTTACGTTTTTGGACATCAGTGCAAAGAAGAAAGTCCAAATTTACTACTGAAACTATTTTTTTTCGATTTTACATCATATTTCAATTTTTGGCGCGCTTGGAAATATGACCATCAAAGAATTGCTCTAGACTCCAAAATCACATCTAGCAAAACTGGCGTAAAACAGTGGTTACCAACAGCTTGAAGTTATGTTTTATCAGCTAAACGTGAAGTGTTACTATTATTTTATTCATATTAGCCGAAAAATGTAAGTACTTATTGTTATTTTGTAAATATCATCGACTACAAAGAGACACTGTTAGCTTGTTGCACCCGCGATAGAAAAGATATAAAAGTTTGTTTTTTTCGCAGCAATAAAGTGCTAACGTTTTCTGACTTTGTAAAAGTAAGAAGAAACCAAACGCAATCTTAAATGAGTCGTTTTTAAGAGTGTAATGTTAATTGCATTAAAATAAACGTTTACTCAAATTGGTTGCACCCGCGACCGGGATGTTAATATCGCGGGTGCAACTCTTTAAAAACTAACATTACTGCCTGATTTATTATATATTTTAGTTTTTATATGCTGTATAAGATTCATTTATTTGTATTACATACAATGTGTGTTTATATTATATTCGGCTTTGTTTATAGAAACATCGGATAAAATGACAAAAACTCACAGAAAGAGACAGCTTTGAAGAAATATAGGAAAAATTTATAGAAATCGTAAGAGAAAAGTAATAAAAAGAAAATGGAGGTTGATAAGTTTTAAAATACTGGCTGGCTTATTCAATATCGCTATTGGCGTCCCGGTGAAGTGTCCGGGTAAGAATAGCACCCTCCCATCTACTCCCGTTGGGTGTCCGTAAGAGGCAACTAAGGGAAAACAAGAAGACGGACAGCAGCGTCTTTCTGTTGGATTACCTACCATCTATACTGCAATCCCCAAGACGCATACTAAGCATGGGGATTATGGCAACCCCTCCCTTCTAAGGGAGACGCCTTTGTTTAGCAGTAAACTACTTTAGGCTGCTGATGATGATGATGATATGGGGCATGTAGTGTGTGGTACACACATGTATACATATGTGTGTATCACACTATCACATCACATCATATCACACCATGTTTACATGATACAGGTGTTATCATGGTGTGATATGGATGAAGATGGATCAATTAGAGTACAATTTCTGATGACAATTGATGGCAAATAATCAATTCACGTTAATAACATAGCCGACGTGCCCAATTTTAAGACATTATCGCGAAGTTGGAAGCGCCAGAGGAATACTAATGGAGATAATATGTTCAATTTGACGGGCCCGTTGGTCTAGTGGTCAGTCACCCTGCCTGCCAACCAATGCAATGGGTCGTGGGTTCGATTCCCGCCAAGTGTCTAGGTGTTGTTTATCTATTTAAGTATGTAAGAGGCACGACGATTATTTAAATCTTTAGCATAATATTATATCATATCGTCAAATACACAAATTAAAAGATCACCATAACTAGACATTAACGAGAATAATAATAAATCACTTACAAGTTTACATCTTCAAACCGTACTGTTATCCTGATGAGTAGACTGTTGACTGTCACGTGACCGCTGTATGAATGTCCTTGTCTCAGCTTGCACCGCGTTTATATAGGCAAACCGGCTGGGGTGCTAACACGGCCCTCCTGCACAGGTGCCTGCCCTCAGGAACCATGAGCTTGAGTGAGCCAGATACAGTGCATATCAACTTTCTGTAAAACATAATTTTGCATTACAACATTATCCAGACATTACTAGGACACTGTAGTTTCCTCTAGACATTGTGCTCGCATTGTCACAATGTAGCTACAAGACTACATGTCCTAATCAAATGACACAGTATATGTCACCAAGACACTATAGCATTCTCCGCCATTACGCTCCCACTTGTAATGCAGATACACAACTACATTGTCTTAAATGACAGCACACGTCACCAAGAAACTATAGCATTCTCCGCCATTGCGCTTGCAATGCAGATACGCGACTACATTGTCTTAATGAAATGTTGCAGTACCTATATATCACCAAGACACTGTAGCTATCCCTGCTATTGCGCTTACACATTGTCGCAATACAGACATACACTACATTGTCCCGATGGGATGTTACAGTATATATCACCAAGACACTATAGCCTTCTCCGCCATTGCGCTCCCACTTGCAATGCAGATACACGACTACATTGTCTTAATGAAATGTAACAATATATATATATATATCCACAAAATATTAAAAACTCATAATTAATAAAATTAACAAGGATTTAACTCTACTGAGATTCTTATTTATTATCATTAATAACTTTTAGATATAATTGAAAACTATTACCGCTATCAACCGTTCGGCCGTCCCCTAAACATAACCATATATAATAACCAGTAAAGTATTTTATAATGGTAAAGGTAGGTGCCGTCATTATACAAGTTATTATACCATTTCGTAAAACTAGTAGGTAGATATTTGACGAAAATGCACATAATATAAATATTACCACGAAGAACCATTCTTTTCTAGTTCAAACGTAAATATTTTCAACACAATTTGCTTTCTACCTGCAAACTTTATAATTTTCTTTTTATCATGACAAATTACCAGGTTAATTTTAAAACACTTCAATTATTTAAACAATAATTAATTATAGAAATTACGTGGATACATCACTACAACATGCGGTACGTATATTTGCAGTTATGAATACTCACAGTTTCCGTATCACAAACAATTACGATTATTAGATATCTACCAGATGTGGGTAGTAGATTCCTTAAGCACTTAATTATTCACTTTCTGTATTAACTTTAAAATGCTTTTAATCAAAAATATCAAAATTATATCAAAGGATAGACAAACACAAATATAGCCGTGCCTTAACGTGTTACAGTTTACATTTCACAAAAAGAACAATCGCCGATATTCGATATCTATTAGATGTGGGAAGTAGATTCTATCATTAGGCACTTCTGCAACTATTCACTTTCTTTCTGTACTAAACTTTAAAATACTTTTAGCACAGTCATATTTATCAAAATTAAATCAAAAGATAGATAAACACATCTATAGTAGTGGGTTAACGTGATACAGTTTACATTTCATAAAAATAACAATCGCCGATATTCGATATCTACTAGATGTGCGTAGTAGATTTTGCAATTAATCAGTTTCTATGTACTAACGATAAAAATACTTTTAACCATTTAAAATAAAAACAAAAGTATATTATATATAAGAAAAATAAAAACAGCTATAGTTTGTGGGCTAGCGAGTTACTTATCCCACTTCTGATGTAAGAGGCACGACGATTATTTAAATCTTTAGCATAATATTATATCATATCGTCAAATACACAAATTAAAAGATCACCATAACTAGACATTAACGAGAATAATAATAAATCACTTACAAGTTTACATCTTCAAACCGTACTGTTATCCTGATGAGCGTAGACTGTTGACTGTCCCGTGACCGCTGTATGAATGTCCTTGTCTCAGCTTGCACCGCGTTTATATAGGCAAACCGGCTGGGGTGCTAACAAGTATGTATTTACAAAAAAAATACGAAAGGTCAGCTACAAACATTATTTATGAAGAAATTCTATAATCAAAGACTATCTAACTTTAAATTATTCACTTCTTTTTTTTTCAAGTAAGTATATAAGTATTAGTATCAGTTGTCTGGTTTCCATAGTACTGGCTCTGCCTAGTTTGGGATCGGATGCCCGTGTGTGGATTGTCCCAAGATACACACATCAAAAGTGTCTAGGGATCAAGCATTTTTAAGCGGATTTCTTGAGATTGAGATGTGGCTTTGTAATAAATTTATGATTTTATAAATTTATATGGATCCTTTTTGGTGCATTTCATAATTTGAATCAGGAACTGTGAATCAAATTCGAGTAAAAGATGAAAATCAGCTGTCAATATTTTCCCTATAAAAACATACAACGCATTGAAGACATTATTAGTGCTACTGTTTCCCTACTACTGATTAAAACCAACGTTATTATGGAGCGGCGACGTCATTTAAGCAGGGAAGAAATGCTCAGAGCCGTGGGAATGATAGAAGCTGGTTCCCGGCAACGTACTGTGGCTTTAGCTCTGAATACAAGTCAGAGTGTTATCAGTCGACTTTGGACACGTTACCGAAGCACTGGTACCGTGGCTGAGCGCCATGGAGGACGGTATCGCTGCACCACACGGAGACAAGACCGATATATTCAAATCTTAACTCGAAGAGCTCCAACAATAACTGCCATGATGTTAGCCGTGAGGCTTCATCACTCTTCAGGGAACTTAATTAGCGACCAAACAGTCAGAAACCGCTTGCATGAAGTGAACCTTCATTCCCGAAGACCGCTACGGGTACCACCTATAGCAATGCACAATCGTAGGATTCGATATCAATGGGCTCTTGAACACAGAAATTGGGCAGAAGAACAATGGCGTTTCGTGTGCTTTTCTGATGAGTCTCGTTTTGGTATGAGACCGGATACAAGACGTATACGACACTGGAGAACCCCTGGACGCCAACAGCGATTAAAATCCTGCCAGGAAGTCCATCCTTATAGTGGTGGAACCATCATGGTATGGGCGGGTATTTGGATCGGCGGAAGAACTGAGTTGATTTGGATCAGAGGCAACCTCAACGCTCAAATTTATGCTGAGACGATTGTATCAGACGTCACCGTTCCTCTACAAGTGCAAATCGGTCCCTTATTTCAGTTAATGCATGATACTGCACGACCGCACACGGCAAGAGTTGTAAGACAGACTCTCGCCGCAGCTAACATCAATGTCCTGCCCTGGCCTGCTCAGTCGCCAGACTTGAACCCGATTGAGCATGCATGGGATATGCTACAGAGAAGAGCTCTGCCGAATATGGAGGGTATCCAGTCGCAAGAAGACCTTTTTTTGTTGTTGCAACGAACATGGGCGGCCATTCCACAGCGTGATTTGGATGAACTCATTTTGAGTATGCCAAACCGATGTTCTTGTGTTGTTAGTGTTCGCGGTAGAAACACGGATTATTAATTGTTTAAGTTACCCAATAAAATTTTAAAGAAAACTGTTATTTCAGTCTTTTTTTCGAACTTTTGTGTTAGTGGTTCAAATGTCAAAAATCCCTTTATTAGGAAAATGGCAAATTTCTTTATTAATGCAAAGGTGACTTGGTTTATCGTTACTGTGACAAACGAAAACACTTTATTTGATGAATCCTTAAAGAAAATTTTAATTAATATCAATCAGGAGAAAAGTTATTGCAAAAATATATGTTGATCCCTAGACACTTTTGATGTGTGTATATAAAAAAAGATATATATATATAAATGGACTGTTTGGAGGTTATTGACGTATTTAAAAAGAAATAATTAATATAAGTAACAAAGAAGTGTAATAATTAGTAATAAACATTGTTTGATCTCTTATTTTGTTCATATACTTTTTTTAATGATGTTTGTTTTAAACGAATATAAAGTGAATATGTTAAAATGTAGTTCTTCCAAGATTAATTTGTTTAAAAATGTTTTTATTTTTTTTATTATGCGTCTTTACATGCGTCTAAATGTTGCACCCGCGATAATGGAATGAATGAAATGAATGTAAACACAGCGCGAGCGGAGCTGCGTGGGTCAGCTAGTGGTTAAATAAATATAATAATTAAAAGTTAAAACTGATATTTAATTCCAAATATCTTGAATGTTTTACAAATGTTACAACATGTAAGTTTATCGCGAATTGTTGAAGGTTGCAAAGTTTTTGTTTGGCTTATATTAAGTATACCTATGAACGGCTGGCCACGTAAGGCTGATGTTTTGACTGAGCCGATGAAGGTTATACAAACATAAATACCTATGGTAATGAATGAGAAATATGATCCGTGAGACTATTACATAAGTTAATTAAGGAGTCGATGAAAGAGTCCTTTTATTAGAAAATTGGTTGATGACAACTGTTTAATGGACCAATCTCTGACGTATAAGACACACTGTGGTAACACTAGGAAAATGGTCAGCTCCCGAAACAATCTTCTTCGCCGGCTCACATCTACCAAATGGGGGGCGGAAAGTGCCGTGGCCTGCATGGAAAAGCCTTAATAGGCTAAGATCTCAGGTAGGCCGCTGTAAGCTGCTCATAAATAGATGGGGATTTAACAGTGACGCCAACATCAGTTGCGAGTGTGGTGTGTCCCCTCAAAGTATGTCTCACCTTATTAGTTGCCCCACTTGTCCGACTACCTGTAGGTACGACAGTGGACTTGCTCCAGGCAAATCAGAACGCCATTGATGTGGCCTCTTTCTGGGCAAATACCATATAGTATTTGTATATACATTGACGCACGAAAAGAAGAAGAAGAATAGGGTGGTGATAAAAAGTGAGCATTATACGAAGAAGGTATAGTACGCGAAAGGTAGACATGGCAATCGGGGAGGGGATACCCTGTACACGCATACATCGCCAACTAGCGATGTGCGGGTATGCGGGGCGTCCCCTCACCCGCGTCTTAATTAACTCTTACCCCGATCACCCCCGATTACCATGTCGACCTGTCGCGTACCTGTAGGTACCAACCGCAAGATAATTTATGAATCAAAGACATTGCTTAAAATATGAATTTCTTTTCTTTAGTTTGTCTATTTGATACCAACGCTATTGAGTAATTAATACAGGTGATTTTTTCCATATTCCATTTACATCACAATCATCCAGAGGCTTGATTATTTTTCAATATAGGCGCGAGTACTTTCTGTTTTGGTTAGCCACGCCTACTCGGAAAATTTAGCCAACATGACTATACCACAGTATAAACTATACAGTCATGTTGGATAGGTCTCGTCGAGTAGTTGGCATACATATGATGATAAACCGGCTTCTATAATTACCTTCGGGTCGTCCATTAATCAAGTGATTTTTTTTAGCAAATTTTTAACCCCTCCCTCCCTCCTGGTGATATGTGGTGAGGTTTTAAACTACCTTTACCCAAAATCACGTGTATTTTTTTGTACAAACTATATTGAAATTTTCGGAATATTATTTTTAAATAGAGGTAAGTACTTACCTGATTAAATGTTGAAGGGGAAGTCATTGCCGGCAACGATGAGTCAAGGTCACGTGCCGTTGTTTGGTTTAGAAATCGTGCATTCAACGAAAAATAAATACACGTGATGTCTCATTATACCCGGGTCCCCCCTCCTGGTGATATTTTCGGAACCCCCCTTTCGAGCCTCACGTGATTAATGGAGGCCCCTTAAAGGTTTTTCAGAATGGAAGATTTTTAAAATTCTCAATTTTTTTTACCATCCCTTGTTGGGCTCAATTTATACGAATTTTAAAGTTTAAAATTCTGTCACGGCGCCGCGGGCTGCGTTTTTCAAGCGATACTGGTATTTTACGTATTGTTGATAAAGGTTAAAATTCTTTCACACTGAAAGTGCGCTGCTGGCCGCTGCCATCTTGGTGTAAATTGAGCCTTATCCTCCACTAAAAGCTAGTCACAATCGAAGACGATTCGCACATGATTCATTAAATAAACCAGAGGTGCGAGCCGGGGTCCGAATCTGCGGACCTTAATTTCAAGGCAAGCGCGCTCGCCCACTGACCTGTCACTACTTACATTAATTAATTCTCAATTTACATTTGTCGAATCTTGGTAGGTACGCGTTATAGCAACAATCATCTGAAACTATGGAGCTCCTGAAGTAGGTCTTTGATTATGTGGCGACTCGACATAAGATGACGCCACATGTGGTACAGCGACGCGAGGAAGAAGCGAATAGTACTACATACAAGATAACAGATGGCGCCACCGATTTCTGAATCGTGCAAGCGAAGTTTCTCCAACTCGGAGAATATATACAACATCCCGACAACATCTGTTGGGGGCTTCGGCCCTGGCCGAGCATCACACCTCGCTCGGTCGGAGGATCCTCCCTTTAGCACCGCCGCCGTTGCATCGCCAAACTGGTGACCCCGTATTGAACGTCGACGCAGCCTTCAGATCCGGACAACAGCGCAGCTTCGCCATCGCTCTCTCCCCACAGCAGCAACTCTCCAGCAACAACCAGCGAGTCACAAGCCAGCCAGTATCCCGGCCTTATCGGACGACCACCGCATTGCAGCTGCAGATGCAAGCCTGGTCTACCTTCGGCCTCAACGTGGCACAGCACCCCTGCACTACGGCCGGTTCTTGTAAGAAGAGCACATCCCTCTCACCGGTACGTCTAGCAGCCGCCAGCCATACCCACTGCACTCACTGGCACTGGCATAGCAACTGGAGCGCAAGGACAAGCTGGCACAAGAAGTTCATCGACTTCCAGTCTTCGGGGGGGAGTGATGTGGCGACTCGACATAAGATGACGCCACATGTGGTACAGCGACGCGAGGAAGAAGCGAATAGTACTACATACAAGATAACAGATGGCGCCACCGATTTCTGAATCGTGCAAGCGAAGTTTCTCCAACTCGGAGAATATATACAACATCCCGACAACATCTGTTGGGGGCTTCGGCCCTGGCCGAGCATCACACCTCGCTCGGTCGGAGGATCCTCCCTTTAGCATCGCCGCCGTTCCATCGCTAAAATTATATATACGTCTAGATACCTATTAGTCTTGTAACGTTACGTTAATAAGCATAACAACCTCATTATTCGTGTGTGCGTGCAGGCCTCGTTGTACACTCGCGTCATCTGTGGTTGTGTTCGTGTTTGGGGATCTCCAGTTATAAATATTTTTCCCATAAATAGCCATAGCGTTATCGAAATAGAATAGAATAGAATAGATTAGAATAGAATAGAATAGAATATAATAGAATAGAATAGAATAGAATAGAATAGAATAGAATAGAATAGAATAGAATAGAATAGAATAGAATAGAATAGAATAGAATAGAATAGAATAGAATAGAATAGAATAGAATAGAATAGAATAGAATAGAATAGAATAGAATAGAATAGAATAGAATAGAATAGAATAGAATAGAATAGAATAGAATAGAATAGAATAGAATAGAATAGAATAGAATAGAATAGAATAGAATAGAATAGAATAGAATAGAATAGAATAGAATAGAATAGAATAGAATAGAATAGAATAGAATAGAATTAAATAAAAAAAAAAAAAAATTAAATAAAAAAATAAAAAAAATAAAAAAAATTTAATTAAATTAAAAAAAAAAAAAAAAAAAAAAAACAAATTAAATAAAAATTAAATAAAAAAAAAAATTATAAAAAAAATAATTAATAAAATATAAATATATATATTTAATAAAATATTTTTAAAATATAGATAAATTTTATTACATTTCATTTTATTTTATTTGATGAATTGAAATTAAATTAAATGGCGTGTCCCTTACCATCAGGTGAACGTCTTATTTGCCTCATGACCAGGAAGAAAAAATACTTCTAAGTACTTACCTATATAAAAGTAATTAATTTATCAAAAAAATAAATTAAAATTATTATAATTAATTTATTTCATGTTTTGGTCACTAACTACGTATTAAGTTTCATTGAATTCATTTTTGTCAAAAGAAAAATTACCCCAGACTTAAGATATATTCCCCCATTATTACCTAGCCACACCAGTCTAGTCGGACAATGTACAAATTGTCGTAAAAAATAATCGAGTTTTTATAATAATCCCTCACAGAATCTTAAGACTTATGAATGGAAAATTAAGTTAGGATCTTTATTAATTTTACTTAGTTAATATTTTCACGATTTGATTACACAATTCGGCATAATGTTTTTTTTTTGCGAGCACAAACCATCGGTACAGTTCAAGTGACACTAAACAACCAAGTCGACCAATTTGATGTTTTGGTGTACTTGATATTGTCAAGTGTTTGAACATCGAACACGCTATCTAGACGTATATATAATCAAAGAAGTAGGTATATCTATAGCTAGCCTTTACAGCCAGTTATACAGGGGTAAAAAAACAATATGTTTGGCAACATAAACATATATTTAAGGAACTTGAAAGGGTTTAGGAATCGTTTCTAAAGGTTCAAGGCGGCTACGAAGTTACATTTTGTGTCTTCTAATTCTTGCTAGCCTTCTTGCTCATCTTATTGTGCTCGATTTTGTATTCAGGCGCTACGGTTTTCGGTGTCCGGCTTTTTGACATTGGAGATCCAGTTGCTGTAAAAGGAGAAAATATTATGCTGTTAATAAGAGTTAATATGTATCGGAATGCTTCTAATTCGATCATTATGCTTGATTAGGCGATATGTGCTAAAAACATTATTATGTCAGTGACATTTAGTTAGCCTATTATATTCTATTTGTTCAATTTGAATATTGCAAAGGTACGGAAGCGTCTCGCCAGCAATAACAACGTATAGTTACACGGTCACAGTCATAGATTTAGGATTTTTCACTACGTTCAGGTCACAGTCTCAGAGTATACCTACATTCTTATTGTATGTAATAACACAGTTTGTATGACAGTACACATGATTGGTACCTATGTGGTTTAAGAATACAGGCTGTTCCCATAGTGTATTGGTTTGCATAGTTCACTTTACAAGTGAACGTTGCGTTTTCAATTTATTTTCACCATTTGAAGGGCTTTCTTTCAAACTCTGATTAACCTACACATGCAAACTATAAAATTGTGATTAAATCAGTTGAAGAAGGAGATTGAAGAAAAGTTCAATTAATTGTGGGTAGTTTAGAAAATATTAGTATATATCCACCTGACAAATGTAACTGCAATGGAATTCTGAATCATGACTTTCATGACTCTTCAATTGAGTGACTTTTCCACACATTTGACATGAACCATGCGATGTCGCGAACCCCGGATTCAAGGATACAACATTCGATATGATTGGTGATAACGTTGATTGACTTTCAGCTACTTGATCACCACATACAACACCGCTATCCTGTAATTTAAATTACATAACATTTTTAATCTGGAACACAAATTGGTCTACCGCTTCTAATAATTATATTTTTAAGGCAGCCAGTAAGGTCTAATTGTTTACAGTAGAAAAATAATCTGTTTCATATTAAAAACTACCTTTATGAGCTAGCCCGACCAGATAAGTAAAAGTTCAAGTCTCCGTTTCGCTTACGGCGTAGCGGCCAGTTCCGATAAGGAGAATTATTTAGGTACATAGAAGGGGTCTACTCCCACAGTTTTGTGATCCTATTGTTTTGTCGACCCGATGGCAACGCTGCCATATCTGACTAGTGTGTTTTAGTAACAGTAAGCAATAAATTAGTATTACAAGCACTGTGTGTGAATCATTGGGTGGGTAGTTGTGAACAACGACTGCGACATTAAAAACAACGACGTGACTTATGGACACAACGATATTCACGAGATTCAACGAGCTCATTAACTCGCCGCGTCCCACTACGCCTGCTGACGGTTTCACGGTAGTCAGCAGGAAGAAACGCGCGCTCAAGTCCCGCGACCTTCCACCGACCAAGTACATATGTACTGAGTCGGAAAGCCCAGAGTCACCACCTCGCGTGACCCCCCCGATCCGCTCGACCCCGCCACCGACGTATTTTTCGCCGATGGCTTCTCCGGCCCCCGAGCCCCGCAATACCCCTCCGCCCACGCGGCCACCGCGTAAGTCCCCCCCGCCCCCGCCCATTGTCGTTCAAGACAAGGCCGCGTGGGAGCGCGTCAGTAAGGCGATCTACGCCCGAAAAATCTCATATACCAAGGCGATGAACACGCCCCTTGGCATTAAGGTAATTATGTCCACCGCGGACCAACACCGCGAACTGTCCAAATTTCTCCAAGCCGAGAAGATAGGTTTTCATACCTACACTCTCGACGAGGACCGCATCATCCGCGCCGTAATCCGCGGAGTCCCTACCCAACTCAGTACTGAGTTTATTAAAGACGACCTTCTGTCGCAGTCCTTACCGGTGATGGAGGTGCACCGTATGCACCCTGGCAACCGCCCGCTCCAACCGTACGAGATGGTTCTGGTCCATCTCGTGCGCTCCGACGAGGGCAAACAAATCTTCAATTTGAAGACTGTTTGCGGTCTTACCGGCTTCGCCGTAGAAGCCCCTCACAAACGTGGCCTACCCGGGCAGTGTCACAACTGCCAGTTGTACGGCCACTCCTCCCGGAACTGTTTCGCGAGGCCTCGCTGTGTGAAGTGCACAGGAGACCACGCGACGTCTCAATGCGAGCGCAATAGGGAGACGGCGACCGAGCCTCCCGGATGCGTCCTCTGCGGGACCATCGGGCACACCGCGAACTATCGCGGCTGCCCGAGGGCCCCGAGGAGGAACCGCCGGGTGGCGAGGCGCAACAATCTCCGCGCTCCCCCCCGCCCCTTGGTGCCCTATGCACCAAGGGCCTCCGCCCCTCCACCCTTGGAGTCCTACGCGCCTTCAGCGCCTCAGGCCCCGGCGCCCTCAGCGCCTCTTACGCAGCCACTTCCGGCCCCCCGCGTCCCCGCGCCCTCTGCGCCGCGACCGCTCTCATCGTCCCAGCCCGCAGTGCGTCCACCGAACGCGTGGGATAAGACACTGCCATACGTCCGCCCCGCCGCTGCTCCTAAAGCAACGAGCGTCCCCGCCAAGCAACCGGCCGCGCCTGCGCCTTCAGCGCACGCGTCCAGCCTCGCTTCGGACTTCGAATTGGTCCGACGCTCTATCGATGGTATTAACATCGATAGAATCCGCCTTTTCGCGAGCCGCCTTCGGTGCGCACAGAACCCCTGCGATAGAGTACAAGCTATCGCCGAATTCGAGGACGTGTACTACGCCCTGTCCCCCGTAAACTCAAATGTAGGCCCGTAAATGGATATACACCAGAGTAGGCAGAAACCCCATCCCCTTTCCCTCGCATTTTTCAATGCGCATGGCCTCTCCCGACAAAGAGATCAGGTTGCTGACTTCCTGCGAAGTCACCAAGTTGATGTCTTGCTGGTGCAGGAGACCCTCCTGAAACCCTCTCATAGGAGTCCGAATATCGCCAACTACCATCTTGTGCGAAATGACCGTGACACCTCCCTCGGAGGTGGCACTGCCATCTATTACAGAAGGGCCCTGCACTGCATCCCTATCGATCCCCCTGCGCTCACTAATATAGAGGCCTCGGTTTGCCGCCTCTCTCTTTCCGGCCATTCGGCTGTCACTATCGCCTCTATCTATCTTCCACCTGATAAGCGGCCCCTCAGGAGTGATATCGAGTCACTCCTTGACCTGGACAACGCGGTCATTCTGGCCGGCGACTTCAACTGCAAGCATGTCAGGTGGAATTGTAACGTCACCACCGGCAACGGCAGGTGCCTCGACGGCTTGGTCGACGTTCTCGACTTTGACGTCATCGCACCTATGCGCCCGACCCATTATCCCAATAATGTCAATCACCGCCCCGATATCTTAGACATGGCCCTCCTGAAGGGCGTGACCCTCCGGTTGCGCTCCTTAGAGGTTCTCCATGAGCTAGATTCTGACCACCGACCGGTCCTAATGGAACTAGGTCCGCCACCCATTTCCCAGCCGGTCACTAGGACCGTTCTGGACTGGCATCAGCTAAACACCTGTTTAGCCGATGCCGACTCTCCGAATCTTGCCCGCTTCCCGGCGCAAATCTCGTCCCCTCAGGACACCGACCAAGCGATCGGCGCTTTCACCGATCATCTCAAATCGGCCATCAGCCAGTCCTCCCGGCAGGTTGAAGCGGACAACTTTTACGCTGTGCGCTTCAAGCTGCCCGATGACATTAGGGAATTAGTCCGCGCTAAAAACGCGGCTATTCGCGCGTACAACTCCTACCCCACCGATGCCAATCGGGTCCGCATGCGTGCTTTGCAGAGGGACGTGAAGCGCAGCATCGCGGAACTCAGGGAGGCTCGATGGGGAGGGTTTCTAGAGGAGATCTCGCCGTCACACCAGGCTTACTGGCGGCTCGCGAGATCCCTCAAAACCGACACAGTAGCTACCATGCCCCCCTTGACCCGCCCTTCAGGCGACCCACCCGCGTTCGAGGACGACGAGAAGGCTGAGGTTCTCGCTGACTCTCTAGAGAGTCAGTGCACACCCAGCTCCGCTCCCGTCGATCCGGCACACCTCGATCTTGTGGATAGGGAAGTAGAGCGCAGGTCCTCACTCCCTCCCACCGAATCCCTCTCCCCGGTCACGCAAACCGAGGTGGAAGACCTGATCAAAGGCCTTAAGCCGAAGAAAGCACCGGGCTCCGACGGCATCTCCAATCGCGTTCTCAAGGTTCTCCCTGTCCATCTGATATGTCTTTTAGTGACTATCTTCAACGCAGCCATGTCCCACTGCGTCTTTCCTGCCGAATGGAAAGACGCGGATGTAGTAGGTATCCCTAAGCCGGGTAAGCCTCGCAGCAGCCCTGCGAGCTACCGGCCTATCAGTCTTCTCAAGTCTCTCGGCAAACTCTATGAGCGCTTGCTATTAGCGAGACTCAAAGACTTTGTCAGTTCTAATAATATCCTTATTGACGAGCAGTTTGGCTTTCGAACCAGACACTCTTGCGTCCACCAGGTGCACCGCCTCACGGAGCACATCCTGACCGGGCTAAACCAGCCCAAGCCCGTCTACACAGGCGCCCTATTCTTCGATGTTGCCAAGGCCTTCGACAAGGTCTGGCACAACGGCTTGATATACAAGCTCTTCCAGTTAGGAGTCCCCGATAGGCTCGTACTCATCATACGAGACTTTCTCTCGAATCGTACCTTTCGATACCGGGTCGAAGGTACGTTTTCTTCGCCTCATCCTATACAGGCCGGAGTCCCTCAGGGCTCCGTGCTCTCTCCCTTCTTGTTCAGCCTGTTCACGAACGACATTCCTCGTTCGAGCAGAGTCCAACTCGCCCTTTACGCGGATGACACCGCTCTCTACTATTCCCATAGGAACATGTCCTTTTTAACGCGTGCTCTTCAAGCCGCAGTCGACGCCCTGGGTCAATGGTTCCGTACGTGGCGCATAGAGGTGAACCCGGAGAAGAGTGCCGCGGTGGTCTTCTCCCGGGGACCCGCCAATATGTTCTCCGCGCGGAGCCTTCGGCCCAACAGACGACTAGCTCCAATATCCCTATTCAATCGCCCTATCCCCTGGACTAGGAAGGTTAAGTACCTCGGAGTCACCTTGGACTCCCGCATGACTTTCGGCCCGCACATTAGGTCCGTCCGCAATCGAGCGGCTTTCGTATTAGGTCGCCTGTATCCCCTTCTCTGCAAGCGGAGTAAAATGTCGCTTAGAAATAAGTTGACATTATACAAAGCTTGCATTCGCCCTATCATGACTTACGCGAGTGTAGTTTTCGCGCACGCCGCCCGCACCCATATAGATAGCCTCCAGGTTATCCAGAATCGTTTCCTCCGTCGCGCCGTCGGTGCCCCGTGGTACATGCGGAACGTAGATCTGCATTCCGATTTCAAATTAGATCCCCTTCGTAAGTTCCTCAAAGAAGCGTCGAAACGCTACTTTGAATCCGCGTCCCGTCACGCGAACAGTTTAATCCGCGCCGCCGCCGATTACGCCGCTAGTCCTTCTGACTCGCGCCGCAGACCACGGCACGTACTGCTCGACCCTCCTGACCCCATGACGGTCCTATTGGACCGGGATGCGCCGACCCCTCCCCGACAACCGTATGCTACACTAGCTATCAGACACCGGTCTCGCCGGCGAGGCCGAAGGGTCGTACGTATGCGACCGCAACGACGTGCATCACCCCACTGAGTTTCTTGCCGGTTCTTCTCAGTGGGGGCGCGTTGTGAACCGGTGGTAAACTCAGCCCTCTCTTAAGCGACAGCCCAAGCCGAGGCCGTGCCTCCCTGAGGTGCCCTTGTGCTCGTCGCTACTTCTGCCGTAAAGGCTAGAGCGCTTCAAGCGCTCGCCTCCTATTGTCCGGTGAAGCTGCAATAGCCATCTGCGGTTAACAGCGTCTATCATTCCCAAAAAAAAAAAAAAAAAAAAAAAAAAAAAAAAAAAAAAAAAAAAAAAAAAAAAAAAAAAAAAAAAAAAAAACGATATTCACATATGAAGGTTATGGTAAAAACGAGAACAGAGATTTGTGAACCACGCAAATATCATATCTCGGTATTGTGGTCGCCAGGTAACGCTGTGTTAGACGACTTAGCATCACGTCCATGTATGGCTGCTCTTCCTAGGTTTGTTCTACCTAATCTTATTAAATTTGTATTTCCAGTAGGTTATTAACTAATTGTTCGTTTTTGTTGGTTTGCTTACTAAGTGACTAGCAACTTCGCTTTTTGTATCAATTAACACTCATTAGAATAATCGCGTATTTAAAAAAATGGTCGCAAATGCCGTCTATTATAACTTTACAGAATATACAAAAGAAATGTTAACATAGTTAAAGTCAGGTTACTGTTTATTGGGCTGTTTACCTTTTAGGTCTTACGCGTGATCTATCTAGTTTGACTTGGCCATTAATGACTGCACTTAAAATACAATCAAAATTCGAGATTTATCTAATAATTAGTTTCCTTACCGATGTGGTCACCGTTGGACTCTCGAAGGGTGGACTCGCGTAGCCACTTTCTGTAGATTCTGAACATCTAGTTGTATCGACTTGCTCTTGTATTACTGGGTTAAATGATTGTAATTCTCTGGGTCTTTGAAAATAATTGGAATTATGCATATTGTATGGTGGTGGTGCCGGTCTTAATACAGGTGCAAAGTTTGTAGTATGTGTTAAATAATTTGTTTCCAGATGATTGGGTCTGCAAAAAGTCCCTTGAGATGGTTGATCATATTGAAGTTCAATGTTGTTATTTACATATGTCATTTGTATATTTCGTCCAGCTCGAAAATCTGGAGTTTCCAATATGTTGTTGAATTTAGTATTATAACTGTCAGAACTAAGAGCTATAGATTTTTCTCTTTCTGGAGGTTCAGATGAAAACACTAATGTATTTTGTAAAGAAGGTTGTCCACTGTTTGCAGCTGGAAAGTTTGGTGGCATTTGAGGTTTGAGTAAATGTTGTGTTAAAACAGGATTTGCCTTTCGGTGATATAAACTTTGTAAATGAGCTTTTTTTTGCTTTGTCCATTGCAACATATCTTTAAAAATTGGATCTATGTGGCACCTGTAGTAAATCATTACCATCTTACTATTCCCTATATAGACAGTCCTGTCTAAAAAATTATCAATGAAATTACTATTATGTTCTTGAGGTAAAATAAGTCCGACAAAACTGCTATATGATAAATCTAGAACTGAACTTCTTACAAATGTGAAAGCTTTATATGCTTTACTTCTTATTTCTGTATTATTACAAGTTCGAAGTTGTTTACGCATATGATAGTAAGACTCCACAATTAATATTATGTTCTCAGACAACGTGTCTAGTAAATTTTTTACGTGGTTACTGACTTGTTCGTAATCATCAATTTGTGGACATGGAATATCGTTTGATCCATTGTCAGTATTTTTTGATACAGGCGTTGAGGCTTTATCTGTGTTTGAGTAGCGTCTACTTTTGACCTTTTTCTTATTTTTGCCTTTGTCTATTTCACTTTTACCGTTTACTGACGTTTTTTCATTTGTTTTACGTTTCTTAGATTTGACAACGTTAATATTAAGCGGTGCGTTATTATCCATGTTTTTCTTTGGAATAGTTCTAAATGATTCAGTTTCCTGGTTTACGTTTTGTTTTAAGTTTTGTTCATTTGCACAATCTCTGAGAGCAACACTTTGAAAATCAGTAAAAGAATCGCTGCTTCTTTTTGTATGGACACATTTCTCGGTTACATTACTATTGTATGAATCAGAATCCTCGTCACTGTCTTCGAAAACCATAGTGACATTGATTGGGGAGTTGAAGTCATACTCGGCCATCTGTTTGAGAATATTACCTAAAAGCAACAACAAAAACTTCTATTACACGCGCAAGGGTAGCATTAAATAAAGGTACGAAACAATAATGATAAACTTCTATAAATAAGCGATTTTATGAAGTAAACTAACAACCACAAACTGAAATAGAGACGTTAAAATATAAAGCAGTTTTTACAGGTATATTACTGCTGTATGGCTTTACAGCTGTGCATCGAACAGACACTTACGCGTACAGTACTTAACACAGCCACTGCACAATGATGATATCCTTTACATTTAGCAGGCAGGCGGCAGATGGCAGTTTCTCCCATTAATTTAAAAGCAGTGATGGTTGGAAAGTTAAACGGGCATTGCATTATTTAACCAACAGAACACCAATTTAGTGCAGAAGTAAAGAGATTTACTAAACTACAATGGTTCTTTTTGTGTTTAGGAAATAATCGTAGATAAACCGGACCACCTCATGCTAATGCCACACGAAACAAAAACACACTAGTTCAGTTAGTGTTCTGCAAGTTGGATAAAGTAAAGCCCGATTTACGACCTGTATTAAGTAAATGTATGCTTACCCTCATCCATTTTTCTTATAATTCTGTGTTATGTACGAGTTGGTACAATTTGTAGTTTCCTTTGGTATTTGGCGTTAGTCTGAAATAGAAAATTAGAAATGGTTAGTTATGTATCACGCACATCTACAAGATATTATACTATCTAAGAGAAGACGTGGTGCAAAAATCATGAAAGTAACTTCTCTCAATATACGCTTGACTGAATTGTCACCTGATTATAGGCGGTGGGGTAAAACGTAGTAGCTGTGGCTTGCTCACTTTAGCTACGATTTTAATTCGAATGTGCTGTGTATGTTAATTACGAATATTCTAGAAAGGCCGTTGTTAACAGTAGATCATTGCTAGTCGTGTCCCCTCGCGGTTGTAGTGTTTTAAATGTAAACGTAAGTACCTACGCCTTTTCCTAGAATGTCGGCCATACAAACGCTAGTGTTATTTTTTGCGAATTAAATTAGCGACAAACAATTTAATATGCTTAAACTTGCTATAATCAAGCGAAAGCAGAACCATAAGTTATATGTAGTGTAATAATATTATACTAATTGTGAAATTGCGTTTGTTGACCTTATTTCACGCAGCAACAGAACAAAAAATCGTTAGTTTGGCAAATTTTTTTTGGTACACAAAGAAGGTACAATATTTGTAGACGACATGCACTAGAAGACATGAAATAAATGGAGCAGCGTTGGACCTTGAGGCGTCGACTGTGTTTTTAGGTATAACAATTGACGCCAAACTACAGTGGGGCCCACAAATTAAGAAGTTGTCGGGTAGGCTAAGTTCCGCGGCTTATGCAGTCAAGAAAATTGGACGTTTAACTGATGTTGAAACCGCTAGAATTGTTTATTTCAGCTATTTTCACAGTGTTATGTCATATGGTATATTACTGTGGGGATCTTCTGCAGAACTTAATACTATTTTTACTCTGCAGAAAAGAGCTGTGAAAGCCATTTACAATCTGGCTCCTATTGATTCACTTAGAGAGAAATTCAAAGAGATAGATATTCTAACGGTTGTGTCACAATACATATTTGAAAATTTAGTTTATGTTAAAAAAAATATCAGTTCTTTTAAAAAGTATAGTGATACACATAATATTAATACCCGGAACAAACACGATCTTGTTGTACATGCCACGCGTCTCCACAGAACAGGCAAATCGTTTATGGGCCAAAGTATACGCTTTTATAACAAACTGCCACAGGATATCCAATAAAGAAATTTAAACCTTTGATAAAAAACAGTTTATCAAAAAAGGCTTATTATAAAATCTCGGATTACCTGGAGGATAAAGCTGCGTGGGCTTGAACTGCTCAACTCATGCAAGCTTAGAAGTTTAAGGCTGACATATGTATAATTTGTAAAACTGTTTAAAAAAAAATTGACAAATAAAGACAAGCCCGCTGAGTTTCTTGCCGGATCTTCTCAGTAGCGGCCGCGTTACGATCCGGTGGTAGTTTGTAAAAATGATTTTTGTGTAAGTGCCTCCGTGGGGCCTATACATAATAAAGATATTTTGACTTTTGACTTTAACTATGCCCCAAACATTTAGACTTGTTGGGATTGGACGCGAGACTACGGATATATCGACAGACGCAGAAAAACTACTTAAGTAGGTACCTGACCCCATAGACTTGCTTATTAGTACGACTATGCCTAACCCAAACTTTTAAATAAAAACAACGGGTCATAAAAATGAGTCATAGTTATAAATGTTCTTAAAACACCGCCCTATTGTATCTTGTATCTTTACTCAGGCCAACACGGTCAAGACCCGGCCATAAAGTGGTTGTAAAATGGTCCCTATCATAAACATTGCAAAAAGATTTCTAAAGTCATAAACCTTCTCCTTTAATCCGAAACACGTGTTTCTTCGTACTAAATTTTCATCTCATTTGTCTACCATAAAAACTTAACTCTAAAGTCCAATTATTCATTCTCTGGAGTAAACTAACGTTTACGGTGTTACCAGTTTCTGATGAAAAAAAAATAGTGAAGGGGCAAAATGATTCTGTTTCACTCACTTAGTACGCGTGAGCAAAAGAAACATTCGTGCACTCATTCCAGAAGGTAAAAGCCTAAGATCAACTCCCTCCCACCCTCTGTGTATATGTGATGTTTTTATAATAGAACTATAGCCTATGCAGCCTTGTTGTTCGTCAATTTTACTAGATTTATTTATAGTTATCATCTATTTACAACTAAATATAATTTCTATTAAAAAATATTGTTAGTATTATGTATATTCCCATCAACTTTGTGCAAGTGTTTGAATCACTATAGAAATGGAAAATCACTAGTACTATTAATATGGCAACATTATTTTACAAAGTGACATTAGCAAATGTCAGTTTAGTCCAGTGATTTAATTATTGGACTTTAGTAATACACACATCAAAAGTGTCTAGGGATCAAGCATTTTTAAGCGGATTTCTTGAGATTGAGATGTGGCTTTGTAATAAATTTATGATTTTATAAATTTATATGGATCCTTTTTGGTGCATTTCATAATTTGAATCAGGAACTGTGAATCAAATTCGAGTAAAAGATGAAAATCAGCTGTCAATATTTTCCCTATAAAAACATACAACGCATTGAAGACATTATTAGTGCTACTGTTTCCCTACTACTGATTAAAACCAACGTTATTATGGAGCGGCGACGTCATTTAAGCAGGGAAGAAATGCTCAGAGCCGTGGGAATGATAGAAGCTGGTTCCCGGCAACGTACTGTGGCTTTAGCTCTGAATACAAGTCAGAGTGTTATCAGTCGACTTTGGACACGTTACCGAAGCACTGGTACCGTGGCTGAGCGCCATGGAGGACGGTATCGCTGCACCACACGGAGACAAGACCGATATATTCAAATCTTAACTCGAAGAGCTCCAACAATAACTGCCATGATGTTAGCCGTGAGGCTTCATCACTCTTCAGGGAACTTAATTAGCGACCAAACAGTCAGAAACCGCTTGCATGAAGTGAACCTTCATTCCCGAAGACCGCTACGGGTACCACCTATAGCAATGCACAATCGTAGGATTCGATATCAATGGGCTCTTGAACACAGAAATTGGGCAGAAGAACAATGGCGTTTCGTGTGCTTTTCTGATGAGTCTCGTTTTGGTATGAGACCGGATACAAGACGTATACGACACTGGAGAACCCCTGGACGCCAACAGCGATTAAAATCCTGCCAGGAAGTCCATCCTTATAGTGGTGGAACCATCATGGTATGGGCGGGTATTTGGATCGGCGGAAGAACTGAGTTGATTTGGATCAGAGGCAACCTCAACGCTCAAATTTATGCTGAGACGATTGTATCAGACGTCATCGTTCCTCTACAAGTGCAAATCGGTCCCTTATTTCAGTTAATGCATGATAATGCACGACCGCACACCGCAAGAGTTGTAAGACAGACTCTCGCCGCAGCTAACATCAATGTCCTGCCCTGGCCTGCTCAGTCGCCAGACTTGAACCCGATTGAGCATGCATGGGATATGCTACAGAGAAGAGCTCTGCCGAATATGGAGGGTATCCAGTCGCAAGAAGACCTTTTTTTGTTGTTGCAACGAACATGGGCGGCCATTCCACAGCGTGATTTGGATGAACTCATTTTGAGTATGCCAAACCGATGTTCTTGTGTTGTTAGTGTTCGCGGTAGAAACACGGATTATTAATTGTTTAAGTTACCCAATAAAATTTTAAAGAAAACTGTTATTTCAGTCTTTTTTTCGAACTTTTGTGTTAGTGGTTCAAATGTCAAAAATCCCTTTATTAGGAAAATGGCAAATTTCTTTATTAATGCAAAGGTGACTTGGTTTATCGTTACTGTGACAAACGAAAACACTTTATTTGATGAATCCTTAAAGAAAATTTTAATTAATATCAATCAGGAGAAAAGTTATTGCAAAAATATATGTTGATCCCTAGACACTTTTGATGTGTGTATTATTGCCTACACTACTTCCTATTACAATAATACTACGTGCGGGTATGTATTAAAATGCCGATCAACGAAAAAGGAAAGAGATGTTATTCCACGTACACTCACGTTATACACAACTTACACACTATAGCCACAGTGTACAAACTATTTATAGACTGTGCTATAGCTCACAAGGTACAGTGGTCTGAGTCGTTTACTTCGCAGTACTCAAAAGTCGTCGCGAAGGTCCACCGGTACAATCTCTTCGATCGCTTCCTTGAGATGGTTTTACTGTCGCTTGTAAACACAAACTGTGTCCGAACGCCCCGGCGGCGCGTCGGCTTATATGGTAGAACTAACAATTTCTAGTAAGTTCATATAACTATCGTATAGTACATTCACGAGACCTCACCATACGGGCGACCGAGAGAACGAACAATGGTGAGGGCAGTAAACTTTTCGCGAGCAAGTGGTAGTAGTAACAGTAATGATGTTTCTATTTAAAATATTAGTTATCCGTCAAGTTACTTGTTACTTAAGAGAGTACTTGATGATTGATAGTTTATTGTTCATGAGAAGATACACACTGGGTTTTTAAATGAATATGAGTACCTATTGAGTTAGGTACTAAACGACGTACGAAACGAAAAATTACATTGCTACGTCGCAGGGTTTTCACAACGCCGTTTAATTCGTGAAGTTGGTTATATCTTCACTTACTCTTCAGAACACGACCACCCGCTTGACAATCCACGTCATAGATATGTATAGCTTTCGGAGTACGTTATCACAAGCTCCTTCTCAAACTAAGCAGTTTGAGAAACAAGCGTTTAAATGCTTTCGGTTTTGCTGTAGAAAAACTACTGACTCGATTAGCGACACGGCTTCCTCTTTATTATAAAGATGCACGCCGAGAATGTTCCAAAGCAGTCGCCACGAAATAATGAAGAAATAAAACAAAAGGCTAGTTCTCAGAATCATTTAAAGTTGTAACATAGCTACATTGTTTTAAACTCATTTCAGTAAATAAATAGGTAAAAGACAGCTGTTTTAACAGGACGTTGAATTACGCCTATAATGGTAGTAATAGCAACGCATAGTAATCTTACTTATTAACTAATAATTGACTAGGCGTTTTGTTTTAACCTACGGCCCTTCTATATTGATTGGGGAATACTATGCTCTTATTTTAGTTATTTCTGATAATAGGCGATGAAAGCTGCATCAGGCATTCTTATTATTTTCATTGATAGAACCATAGGTAATATTTAGATACCTAGGTAAGAATAACTTTTTAATCAAATACCCTCTATTTGATTTAAAATAGGCGGAGTCTACCGAGGGCGAGACGATGCGATAAATGCTCAGTACCCGATAACTAAAAGTGATGTCCAATCAGAGGCGGCCACCGAGTTAGGTACTGGCTTTTCTAGACGGTTCGACGCCATCTCCACTCGATAGGTTTCGTTTTTGACTGAGTAGTTGAGCCAGCCATTGCCATCCGAGCTGAGCGCCGATCACCACTTCAATTGTATTGTATTTTCTGTCAACGGTTTTGTTATATAGTGCAACTATAGTAACAGTCTATTAAGTTAGAGTATATATAAATTCGTAGTGAACCCAGTATTTACTGGTAAGTTGTTTAAATTCTGTAATCGCTGCTGTAGGATTTTTTAATTGTAATCCTTCCATATGTGAATAGGTACTATTAAGCCTATGTTTTACTTTATATTGTTAGGGTGTACCTTTTATTCCTGTAGACGTCTCCATGATGAGGCAGCCTCCACCAACTGAAAGCTGGTTAGGAGGGTGTCGCATTAGGGAACGGCGTCTACAGGAACGCTTATGTGGCGTTCCAGGGTTCTTCCTTCGGGCGAAGTTTCTCCCTTCGGGCGAAGAGTTTTCTACCTTTCGGGCAAGAGGGTTCCCCCTTCGGGCGAAAAGCTTCGCATTTTTCCGGCCACAAGTTCGTGGCTGTGTTGCTGACGACCGGGTCTAGTCCAGACTCCGCATCCGTGGCGTGCCTGGCCTCTCCAAGAAGAAGGAGGACGCCGAAGACCGCGGGAATCGCCGTTGCGTTCCCTAACGACCCCTAGTTAAGTTACAGCTATTTTTGTTATACGTGCGAACAAGCTAACAAGTAATCGACCTCCCCCTGTAACGTAACTTTCTTCTTATTTTACGTATTTTTAATAAATTTGTGTAGCCCTCTCTTAGTGTTTTATTTCTCGTGCTCGCCGACAAGGCTACAAAGTACAATAAGGTATTGTCTTAACGGGTAAACAACCGTGGGAAAAAGCCTTTTATTATTTTCAAAAACCAATAGTAGTCCAGAACATTCGACGGAATTTTAAAGCCATAACAATTGTTGGTGGATCACACTGTATGCACTATACACACAAGGCACAGTAGTCCGAGTCACAAAGTACGTCTCAGTAGTCCAAAGTCGTTGCAAAGGTCGCCGGTACAATTCTCTTCGATCGCTTCGCGAAGATATTTCCGCTGTCGCTTGTGAACACAAACTGTATGGACCTCTTTATGCGGCGGCTTATATATACTATATGTATATCTAAATTAATAGAGGGGTGGAATTTTCTCGTAGGTACTACGAGCCCACACAATAGAGGCGACATTTCGAGACGTTAAGGAACAATAGGCGGGGCAGTGAACCGAGAGCGAGCTATAGGTGGGTAGGTTAGGTTAGTACCTACTGTACCCTGCGACGTAACAGTACCTACTGTTACGTCGCAGGGTTCTTAAAAATGCCGTTTGCTTGGTGAAGATGTTTTATTTTCACACACACTTCAGAGTACAGCAAGTTGACAGTCCAGATCGCAGATATACCACTCGGAGTCCGTTATCACAAGCTTTAGTAGTTTACCGTTATCACTTCACTGAATCGCAGATATATCACTCGGTATCGCAGCGTATCGCACACTAACACTCTTTCCGGTATCGCAGGGTATCGCACCCTCACCCCTGGACGGCTCAACGGCGTCTTTTATACAGGAATGATGCTTTTCTAGATCGTTCGCAAGTTGTAAATAAAGTTATAAAAGTAAAGAACAATAGCCGAGTTCGCAAAACCGATAACAGTATTTCAACAATAGGCTTACGTCTGTAAACCGCGGGCTCCAGGTCGTTTGCTACGCAGACGACACTCTTGTCTGTGCCAAAGGGAGCACTTTTGAGGAGGCGGCCAGTCTGGCCGAGACCGGGACCGCCGAAGTGGTCAACAGGATTGGACGGTTGGGCTGAGGGTGGCTCTGGAAAAGACCGAGGTACTGTGTTTTCACGGACCTCGGAGGAAGCCGCCCTCAGGGGCCCGAATCGACGTTGGAGGCACCGCGGTCGCGGTTGGGGCTCGGATGAAGTATATGGGTCTCATCCTCGACTCGCGGTGGAAATTCGTTGACCACTTCGGGGATCTCGCTCCGAGGTTAGTGAAAGTGGCGGCGGCGCTGTCGCGGCTCTTGCCGAATTTGGGCGGCCCGGGCTCAACTTGCCGACTCCTATATTCCGGGGTGGTGAGATCGATGGCCTTGTACGGCGCGCCTGTGTGGGCGGACGCCCTGACCGCCCAGACCAAGGCCCTGCTACGCCGAGCGCAGCGGGTCATGGCGGTCAGGGTGATACGGGGCTACCGCACCGTATCTTATGAGGCGGCCACCGTACTGGCGGGGATCCCACCCTGGGATCTGGCGGCGGAGGTGCTGGCGACGTTATATCGGCAGAACGCTGAAGCGCGAAGCCGGGGCGTCAGCGCACCTCCAGCCGAAGTCCGGCGTTGGCGAGACGAGGCGCTTGAATTGGCCCTCCAAAGATGGCAAGAGCGGCTGGCGGAACCAACCGCCGGCCACTGGACCATATCGGCGGTGCGCCCGGTCCTCAGGGAATGGGTGCACCGGGAATACGGTACGCCTACCTTCCGCCTGGTGCAGGTACTGTCGGGGCACGGCTGCTTCGGCAAGTACCTGCACAAGATAGCCGGAAGGGAGGCGAACCCTGGCTGCCACGAGAGTGGCTGCGCCGAAGACACGGCGCAGCACACACTCGAGGTTTGCCCAGCGTGGGAGGCGGAGCGTAGCCCGCTGCGCGCCGTGATTGGCGATGATCTGTCGCTGCCGGCCGTCGTCAAGGCCATGGCTGGCAGCGAGAGATCATGGAGGGCGGTGGTCTCCTTCTGCGAGCATGTTATGTCGCAGAAGGAGGCGGCGGAGCGGATCAGGGAGAACGATACTCTCGCTGATCCGCGCCGGCGCAGGAGACCCGGGCGCAGGAGGCGGGCCAACGCAGACCTAATGCCCCCGTAGCGGGGAAGTGCGGGCAGCAGAAACGGGTGGACTGCTGCCTGCACACAGCGAGCGATCGCCCCCGCGTAGGAAGGCGTGCCGAAGTGTCCCGGCACGCCACCAGTAGGAGGAGTCCGCGGGCTTTATACACCCGCGGACGTATCTGTGGGCATTATACACCCACAGACAAAGAAGAGTCCGCCGCAAGGCAGACGGCCGCTGGCGGGAACCGGATGAGTATAAAATACGTTCCCGGGGCCCGCCAAACAATGCGGGACAAGGAAATATAAAAGGCTTACGTCTGTAAAGTTGTAAATACTCTAATAGAAGAAACAATAAACAATAGTGAGTAAGAGAAACAATACCGAGGTTCACAGAACTGATAGCAAACAAGAAACAATAGGCTATTGTATTAAAACTAAAACGTGGGAATTTTCATTAAACAAAAGACGTCTCGATATTTCGACGCTAGACCAGAGCCGTAACAGTACAATAGCTAAGTACTTACTTGCCGAATTTGAGGGAACAACTTTCTTTGTCAATTCTAGATTTTTCTATACGGATCGATAGTGGACCGATGCTAACAATACATTTTGTGATCATTGCAATTAAGGAATAATTAACCGAATAATTAGCACTCTTATGTCCCGGTCATAACAATATTATGTGTGTGTATCGCACGATTAACCAAATCTATACTTGCCAAGATGCGCAGGATAAAAAACTTTGTTTTTTATTAACCTTTATGTTAAATAATATTATTATCTTACTTATTCTACCTCCCAAGTCCGGTCCCGACCTCGCTAGTCTCGCTCGAAGCAAGTTTTTTTTGTAAGCTCTATACGAAAATGACAGCTTTGTATAGCGCTGTCTGGATTCAGGTGCCATGCCTGGGCAGCATTTGGTCCAAACTGGTCAATCTCCTTTAAGGGTCAGTTCCATGCGTGGTCTTGAAACCGTTATGAAAATTGTGATTTATTTTAACTGATTTAAGATATTACAACAAATTAAGGCAAGTATAAGTCTTCAATTTTATAAATATAAAGAGTATATTGCACGTAGGAAATAGAAATTACGATATAAGAAATGAAGTGGGTTTAGACAATTGAAGCCACACAGAAGCACAGTAAATATTCGAATAGACATATTGGGTCATCGAGAGATATTAAAATCCTTCTGAAGCGTTATTTCTGTCTGACTACCCTAAGCTATCCTACCGACTGCGTCAAATTTGTTTTGCAGTAAAAACAAAATTGATTTTAAAAATAAATTTACTTGCACTATATTGCATCCACTATATTGCCCAGAAATCAAAACCATTTGACTGTTTAGGTGTTTCAAACTCTTTCAAACTAATAAAACCAAAGTGAAGTGAGCAAGAAAGTTTACGCAAATATCAGTAGTTTTTTTAGTTTCACTTTGACGGTTTCTTTGGTAAGTGTACCTTTAAATATTAAAATAGTATTAATATCGAATGGTATATACCAGTGGCTTGCAGAGAGGGTATGCAAAGAAACGTACTCGCCTTGTTTAACCTATATTAGTATAACATTTGAAATATCCATAAGTTAGCAGATTACATACACATAGACATATTAATTTGCATTTAAAAACTGTAATAAGATTATTCAGAGTGTCCACACACACAAAAAAAAACTTTGACTACCTTACGATTTTTCAAAATAATTTTTATTTAAAAATATCATGTCACACGCCACTGGCACAATGCACAACTACTACCACAGTCTATAAACCAATACAGTCGTCCAACGAAGCCATCTAGACAGGGCAATCGTGCGGGGTGTGAGGGGTGAGACGCGGGTAGGCGCACCCGAGCTGCGTACACTGCTGCCGCCGGAATTAGTTAGTAGCTCGGGACATAACTTTCAGGGCTGACGCGTATTTGTTTTAATTAACCGACTTCAAAAAAGGAGGAGGTTCTCAATTCGTCGTGTATGTATTTTTTTTTAATCAGTTATAATGGTTTATACTACCTGTGCTGTGTGAGAGATATTATTTTACACATTTTCAATTCCAAAACGACGGATATTTTTTTTTTTTTTTTTTTAAATATTGATGTCATTTTCGAGGTTTCTCAGGGTGCTCATTACGAAAATGGCATCCATTTTCAAATCCAAATTGGCGGATAATATCTTTTTTCAAAAAAATGTTATTGGTGTCATTTTCGAAGTTTTTCGGGGCGCTGATTAAGAAAATGGCACCCATTTTCAAATCCAAAATAATAATAATAATAATATCTTGGGACAATCCACACACGGTCATCCGATCCCAAACTAGGCAGAGCCTGTACTATGGAAACCAGACAACTGATACTAATACTTATATACTTTTTTTTTTTTGTAAATACATACTTAAATAGATAAACAACACCCAGACACTTGGTGGGAATCGAACCCACGACCCATCGGTTAGCAGGCAGGGTGTCTGACCACTAGACCAACGGGCCCGTCAAATGGCGGATAATATATTTTTTCAAAAAATGTTATTGGTGACATTTTCCAGGTTTCTCGGGGTGCTGATTACGAAAATGGCATCCATTTTCAAATCCAAAATGGCGAATATTTTTCTTTAAAAAAAAAAATATTGGTCTCATTTTCGAGGTTTCTCAGCGTGCTGATTACGAAAATGGCATCCATTTACAAATCCAAAATGGCGGATAATTTCTTTTTTCAAAAAAATGTTATTGGTATCATTTTCGAGGTTTCTCTAGGTGCTGATTACGAAAATGGCATCCATTTTCAAATCCAAAATGGCGGATTTTTTTCTTTTATCAAAAAAAAATTATTGGTGTTATTTTCGAGGTTTCTCGGGCTGCTGATTACGAAAATGGCATCCATTTTCAAATCCATAATGGCGGAATTTTTCTTTTTTCAAAAAAATGTTTTTGGTGTCATTTTCGAGGTTTCTCGGAGTGCTGATTACGAAAATGGCATCCATTTACAAATCCAAAATGGCAGATAATTTCTTTTTTTTAAAAAATGGTATTGGTGTCATTTTCAAGGTTTCTCGGGGTGTTGTTTACGAAAATAGCATCCATTTTCAAATCCAAAATGGTGAATATATTCTTTTTTCAAAAAAAAATTATTGGTGTCATTTTCGAGGTTTCTCGGGGTGCTGATTGCGAAAATGACATCCATTTTCAAATCAAATATGACTGACATATTTTATTCATTTCATTAACAGCAATTTCAAATCCAGTAAATATACAAACCGAAAATATTTTTCAGTGCGCCATTTATAATAAACGATTTGGAAATTTATTAATTAATTACAATATATTATATAACATTGTAAAACTTTATTTGAATTTGTCTGCACGATATGCCTTTTTGTATTTCTTACTATGAAGAACTTCAATAAACAAAGTAAATATAAACAAAGAAATCATTACCATCCCGTGCGCTAATAGAAATATACTTTACTTACTGCCGCACCTACAAACCTCAATTAAATTTAATTACAATTGTCATTTTTTGAAATTGTATTATTTCGACACTTGAAGCCAATTAATACTATACGCTGATTGTGAATAGAGATATCTACAATTTCGTAATTACTAATAAAAAATAATCATATGAGGCTCGGAGAGTCGAAATAAATAGATTACAAAAAATACTTAATTGTAATTAAAGTTAATTGACGTTTGTGAGTGTGGCTGCGAGTATTTTACTATTACCAAATAAGTAATAATATAATATTTTAAGTAAATTATAAAAACAAACTGTGACAACCCTACGTGCTACGGAGTACGCCATGCGGTGTCGGCTTTTACTCAAACATCAAAGGCGTCGACCTATTGTATTAGTTTATACACTGTGCTACTACAGTGAGTCGTCGCCTTTGATGTTCGAGTAAAAGCCGACACCGCATGGCGTACTCCGCAGCACGTAGGGTTGTCACGGTTTTTTGAATAAAACCATTAAAATAATATATTATTATTTAGTGATAGTAAAATACTAAGTAAAGTATATTTCTATTAGCGCACGGGACAGTAAATTCATACAATATATGAATTATTTCTTTAGCACACTTTATTTATCAAAGTTCTTCATAGTAACGAATAAAAAAAGGCATTTCGCGGAGACAAATTCTAATAGAGTTTTACAATGTAATATAATTAATGAATAATTAATCAATTTCCAAATCATCTATTAAAATGGGCAACCAATAAATATTTTCGGTTTCTATATTTAATGTTTGTTTGTTTGTGCAATTGTTACTAGTTTTCGGTGAAGGAAAACATCGGGAGGAACATCCTGTATGTCTGAGAAAGCTTAACTAGCTTTCGAATGACGTGTGAAGTCCGCCAAACTGCACTTGACCAGCGTGGTGGAGTATGACCTAAACCCCCTCATCATGAGGGGAGACCCGTGCCCAACAGTGGGACATAAACAAGGGCTGGTATTATTATTATATTTAATGGATTTGAATTTTCTTTTATTGAAATGTAAAAAAATAAGCCACCATTTTGGATTTGAAAATGGATGTCATGACCTCAAAGACATTTTTTGAAACAGGAAGTTTCCGCTCTTTTGGATTTGAAAATGGATGTCATTTTCATAATCAACATACCGAGAATTTGCCGAGAATATCTCTGTCTCTCACAGCACAGGTAGGTACTTAGTATGGACGATTTTAATTGCTGACAAATTATAACAAATACGCGTCAGCCCTCAGTAATGTCCCGAGCTACTAACTAATTCGGGCGGCAGCAGCATACGTAGCTCGGGCTCGCCTACCTGCGTCTCATCCTTTACACCGCACGATTGCCCTGTCTAGACGGCTTCATTGAATGACTGTTTGGTTTATAGACTGTGCCACTGGTATATGCATTCAAAGTACCGTGCGTGTGTCATAATAGGAATAAAGATTAAACCCGATCAAATTCACAATATCTTTATTCATAGAACCCTCGGCCTCCATTTCCATGGGTATATTCAGCAAGAAAAAAAAATTGAGATAATTAACAAATGAGTTATATACATGTGTTTGTATTGATACACTGAATAAGACCCACACGGATCGGACACATTTTTTTTACAATCTGTATAGGTATCTGTATCTGTATAGGTATGACGGGCCCGTTGGTCTAGTGGTTAGTGACCCTGTCTGCTGCCCAACAGGTAGTGGGTTCGATTCCCACCAAGTGTCTGGGTGTTTTATCTATATAAGTATGTATTTACAAAAAAAAAGTATATATGTATTAGTATCAGTTGTCTGGTTTCCATAGTACAGGCTCTGCCTAGTTTGGGATCAGATGACCGTGTGTGAATTGTCCCAGGATATTATTATTATTATTATTTCTATTCTATTGTTGGTGACTATAAAATCGGGCCCGTCCCACCAAGCGCACTTCGAACCAGTTGGATCCATTGTGCATGCCCTAGCCCTTACTCTGGTATATATAATATAGGTAGGTAGGTACTATAAAGAGCGAAGCTAAGAGCTTCGTCCGGACCATGGAGGCCTGCAAACAATGGAAAGTTCGAGGAACCTCGAACAATAGACCATTGTTCTGCACTAACAATGCCTCACGAAAATTAATAATATTTTCACTAACGCCGAGAACGAGATGCATTGTTTTGCTGTAATAAAACACATTTTTTTTAAGCCGGCGCTTAAACACAGGAGGGTAATTATAATTCGAGTCCTATGTGATGCAATGTTGTTATAGTATCTTGATGATGTGATGTGTGTATGTCCTTCTATGGGTGTGTTTATCTATGTCGGTGTCATCGTAACTTCTAAGCGAAAATATGGACTTGAATGCGATTTTATTATTTGAAAGCTTATGTAAGCTTGTTTGACCGGGATGGAAAAATCAGAATTCGCCTTATTGTGGCGGTTTTTTTTATATTAATTTTCAATATTGAATTGTTCAAGTGAGCGTTCGTGGTCAAATCTTAAGTTCTAAGGAATAGCGAAATTTCTCATAAAAGTCAAGGGGTTGATTTTGACGGACACACTAAAACTGCATCACTGGATTTCTGAAAAAAAAAAACCTGGAATCAAACCCTTTTGAGATTGAAAAAAATATACACCTGTATTATTACATCATCCGATAGTGTACGAATAAAAATCTGGGAAAAAACTAATACTTACCTACATCAATAGGCAAAAATTACACATGCTAAACTACAAACACAAACTGAGTAAATACTTAGGCCTTTGTGTGGCCTGTCTCTACTGATTTTATTCAAAAGTAAGTTAGTTTTAAGGTAAAGTCAGAAATATTTTATTTCAAATAGGCTTAACGCTAGCACTTTTGAAAGGTCATGTTATTTTTAAAAACAAAAAACTTCCACCGGATCAGAACGCGGCCTCAACTGAGAAGATCCGGCAAGAAACTCAGCGGGCGTGTCATTTTTTCAGTTTTTTTTTTAAACAGCGTGTTATGTTACAATAAGATCAGAGCGACAGTGTGTCTTGCCGTTCAAAAGATCAAATAAGACAGAAAAATACGACGAAAGTACAACAAACTATAAGGCCAAAGGGATAGTAGTCGCACCAGTCCCCCCAAGCAGCACCCGCGCACGAGTTGACTCGAGCATTAGACCGAATAACTAGAAAACCCAACAGTTATGACGTATGGTTATCAGCCAATCTGATGACAGATTTATGCAGGCTGCACCTAGCCCTTTAAAGACTGATGCCAAGATAACACCACCACCACCGGGACCGGCTTTGCAACTAACCGGTCACCCGTCTATGGTCTGACCTTGCCATACATTGCATACCAACCTGATCATTTACCGAACGAACAGTGACCGTGACGAATTGTTTTTTAGGGTTCCATACCAAAAAGGTAAAAAAAGAACCCTTATGGTCTGACTTCGTCTGTCTGTCACACCTATACATTTCCGGAACCGCTGGTGCTATCGATTTGAAACTTGGAATAGTTTTGGATCTTACTTACCCAACGTCATCGCAAATGAAAAAAAAAAAAAAATATTTTACTTTTTTTATATAATGGAGGTCGAAATGGGTCATCGAAATTTCAAAGTGAGATTACTCTAACGAATAGGGTATCATTGAAAGGGCTTCATTTGCACATGTCAAAACAGATTTTTATTTTGGTTTATATCACTTAGTTTTTGGCTGGTAATCAAAAATGTTACAACACACCACTTATTTGCGAAATTTGTGGAGGGAAAAAAATCTGAACTAATTATGGGTAATACATGTCTATCTATATTTTACAGGAAAAATAAAATGATCTTTCTAAGTACATACACACATCAAAAGTGTCTAGGGATCAAGCATTTTTGGGCAAAAAAATGGGCAGAAGAACAATGGCGTTTCGTGTGCTTTTCTGATGAGTCTCGTTTTGGTATGAGACCGGATACAAGACGTATACGACACTGGAGAACCCCTGGACGCCAACAGCGATTAAAATCCTGCCAGGAAGTCCATCCTTATAGTGGTGGAACCATCATGGTATGGGCGGGTATTTGGATCGGCGGAAGAACTGAGTTGATTTGGATCAGAGGCAACCTCAACGCTCAAATTTATGCTGAGACGATTGTATCAGACGTCATCGTTCCTCTACAAGTGCAAATCGGTCCCTTATTTCAGTTAATGCATGATAATGCACGACCGCACACCGCAAGAGTTGTAAGACAGACTCTCGCCGCAGCTAACATCAATGTCCTGCCCTGGCCTGCTCAGTCGCCAGACTTGAACCCGATTGAGCATGCATGGGATATGCTACAGAGAAGAGCTCTGCCGAATATGGAGGGTATCCAGTCGCAAGAAGACCTTTTTTTGTTGTTGCAACGAACATGGGCGGCCATTCCACAGCGTGATTTGGATGAACTCATTTTGAGTATGCCAAACCGATGTTCTTGTGTTGTTAGTGTTCGCGGTAGAAACACGGATTATTAATTGTTTAAGTTACCCAATAAAATTTTAAAGAAAACTGTTATTTCAGTCTTTTTTTCGAACTTTTGTGTTAGTGGTTCAAATGTCAAAAATCCCTTTATTAGGAAAATGGCAAATTTCTTTATTAATGCAAAGGTGACTTGGTTTATCGTTACTGTGACAAACGAAAACACTTTATTTGATGAATCCTTAAAGAAAATTTTAATTAATATCAATCAGGAGAAAAGTTATTGCAAAAATATATGTTGATCCCTAGACACTTTTGATGTGTGTAGTACAGTTTTTAGTAATCCTAAAAAAACCTCGACAAACAGACTTAGTTTTGGGGTTTGGGTATTTTGCTATCTGAGGTATTACATGAATAGTAAAATTACTTAAATACGTCCAAAGATGTATGGAACCCTCGGTGAGCGAGTCCGACTCGCACTTGATCGGTATTTTTTTTTAATGGAATTTGTAAGCTCCGTTTGCAAAGCAGGTAATCCGAGCAAGTTTGGATCATATTGACTGAGAACGACCCAGATGGCTGAATCCAATTATCAAAATCTTCCAGTGGCGTTCTATTTATTTGCGATGCGTATAATGTTGTGTGTGATCTATGGAATAATCTAATATTTCTATCTAATACACACTTAGAAAGAGACCGGCCATAGCGCGCACAATCTTCTCCCAAAAACTTATTAGCCGTGGTAGTTTTGTTGATAGAAACGCGCGCATGCAATATGCAAAAATAGTTTGGAAAGAAAATACGCCTATATTTTCGTGAAAAGTATTTTAAATTAATATTACATGTTGCAGTATTGGGCATCTCATTATAATAAAATGACGGAATGAGTACAGTTTATTTTAATCTTGAAATCTTAAATGAATTGCTTGAAACTTTGAATAAATTGAACGATAAATATCCACTAATAAAAAAAAAGTTAATTTGAACTTTATAGCACTACTTACAATGATGCAGAATTGCTATTGAAGGATTCTTTTGCGAGCACAGGTTGTTTTGCGAGCGATTTTCGTTATTTTAAGTTTTGAGGAAATTCCCATCATGAATGAAGTTCTCTTTGATTATAGGAAGTTCTCTGAAAACATCAATAGCCGGCCGGCACCCGGCACCATGCAATGCAACTAACTAGCTACTATCGCGGACACCAACGGTGTACCAGTTTTCAATCAAAATCGTTTACGTGCGCCGCCGTCCACACGTATTTTGGGCCGGCTCGTGCAAGCGATTATCATCCTAAAGGTGATACACGGCTTGTGATCGCTAGAGTACCTACCTACTTACTATCACATTTGCTACTATGAATTATGAAACTACAGACTACCTCCACAAAATATAGATATTTTGTGCTACCTCCTACTATTTTTTCAGAAACAATAGGTTCAATCATTAACTAATTGGGTGCATGCATTTCATTAAAGTGACTACCAATGATGAACTTATTACCTTTCAGTCAATTAGCCTGTTAATCCAAAACTTGTATAGGTATCACATAAAATATGGTTTTAGCACGTGCACTTCTCTAATAAAATAATTCCAATTGCACTTGCTCACAGTAATATTCACTCAATTAAGTAAGTATAACAATTGCACTGTCTAATCACTTTGTTTAACAACAATCGGTTAATCCTGTCGTTGTATTACATACAAGAAATAATATTGATTTATTTATTTAAGAAATAATAAATCAACACTTAATAATTTTTGAAAGTTTCTTCACTAATTGCTTGCGGTTCTGCTGACTGACCATCACTACCAAAGACTATAATTATGATGACATGATCACTCACTCACTACACAACTCATTTAGCGCCACAGCGCGCGCGACTGCCGCCGCCCGCACGCAAACATGAATACTCTCCCCTCCTGCCTCCTCCTAGTCCTAGGGCCTGGCCCGGCGGAGTGGAGGCAAGCGAAGTAACTGCTCGGCTCGCCACGCCACACGCAGACAGACGACGACGGACACAGAAAAAAATTAACTCCGCACCCGGGCCCGAGCAGGACCACGCGGGACCCGCCGCATTGTGGGCTGAAATTCGACTTCATAGACATAATAGAGCTGTCATGAAAAAACCATAGGCTTATCGCTGTTATCCTTCAATACCCCCTAACTTTTTTGTAGAGGCTTATTCCCTGAATTATTTAGCACCTTTTGACATACTCCACGTAACGGTTAGTGTGAGGTTTTTCTAAAAAAATGTAATATTAAAATTACAAAAATACTTTACTATCAATTGTTTAGTTTAATCATACTTGACATTATTATATCCTCAGACTAGTGTCGGGTTAGTTTAAATCTGGTGTCCGTGTACACTTTTTCATTCGGTCAAACCATTTTTGAAAACATGAGCACCTGATTGGTCTGGATTGGACGGGATTGGTCTAAGGGCATTTTTTTCACGTGCCGGTTATAAGCTATCACGGCCTCTTCCGGCCCCGTAAATGTCATGACAGTAGCCATATTTTCTTAGTGACCGCAGTTGAGGGCCGAACTTCACGAATTTTATAATGGAGAGAACAAACACGGCCTTGATCAAACTCTGCGTACCTACGCATTACGGTGCTCAAATGTGCTTTCCACCCAATAGCATTTTGAAGTCGAGCAGACTGACTGCTTCTATCGCCTGTGCCATTTGAAAAGACGTGTATCTTTTCTCAAAAACCTTTCGACATTTGTCGATGTTTGGAACAAGCGAAGAAAAAAACTCCAATTACCGACAGGCGTATTTTCTTATTTTTAACCGACTTCAAAAAAGGAGGAGGTTCTCAATTCGTCTGTATATATTTTTTTTCTATGTATGTTCGCACATAACTCTGGTAATTATGAACCGATTTGAAAAAATCTTTCTTCCATCCATTCTTTAAACCGTTGATTGGGTCCCATAAAAAAATATTGCTTACGAATAAGTAATTCCTGAAAAAACAAGAATGGTGACTGCGCAGGATAACTGCAGGAATGCCTATAAGATGACTTTATGACGCTTTTTAAGGACAAAAATAATCATAAATCTGGCAAATATTTACCAATTTCAATGATTCTTTTTTTATTCGAAAGAAGAAACCACTGTTATAAATCTGTATGAATTTTATCACAACCGTATAAGTACTTCCTGGAGGACCATGAACGATGTGGAGGAATTTATCTGGTATAAACCATAAAACTGATGTTCTCCATTACATTACTCTGACAAATATGAACCGATTTCGATGTTTTTTTTTCGAGAGAGTAAACTACTATGATGATTCCGTGCAAATTTCATTACAACCGGATATTTTTTTCTGAGGAAACATGAATTATGTAAAACTATGTAGACGATAATGTGATCATAACCTACCTAGATCATTTTACCGTCTTTGATGGGTCAATCTTTATGTATGAAAATATCACTAAAAAGTTTACTAATAATAAAATTTTTAAAAAAAAAATTGAACCGACTTCAATATCACTGAAAAGTATAAAATAATTTTAATATTATTGAAGTTGGTGCCAAATACCTATACACAGCAAGTACGCTAACACCAACTTCTATAATATTTAAATTATTTTATACTTTTCAGTGATATTGATGTTGGTTAATTGTTTTTTTTAAAAGATTTTATATGAGAATCTTACCCTTGTCAAACAATTATTAAAACACACCCGTGTGGTGTCGTGGGACACCGGATAGGAACGAAGTTCCATAATATAAAAACATTAATTTTAAGTTCTATTCGTGGTATAAAGAAAATAATTATTCGGGTATACATTTTTTGAAGTGGAACTTATTATGCGACTTCCAAAAATGTTATCACTTACCTAACGCGTTAAACGTTAAGCTTTAAATTTGTTAACCTTATGAAAGCGCTCACGTGACGCTGTCATTCCGTCATTAAAAAAAAATATATTATAAAAACACACACTAAACAAACCGGCCCACCACACACACACAAACACACACACACACACACACACACACCACACACACACATACACCGTCGTTCCAATAATAATAATTAAGCCTAATTATGTTCGATCATAGAAATTTAATTTTTATGGTAACTAAAATAAGATATATATTTGTGAATAATGATCGGATGGTCACGTTACGGACTTTTTTTTCCCGGCTACTATACAATACGGAGGGGTACCCCCTCCGCATCGTCCCATAAGGAACTTCGTTCCAACTAGTCAATTTACGTATTAATTTTATAAATAAATAACATTTTCGATACAGCAAAACAATTCAAAATTATGAGCAACAAATTCCGTTCCGCAACAAGTCCGACGCGCCCCGGCGCGTGCTGTGTGCACGCATAAAATGATGTTAGCGCGCTCCCCACCGCGTACTACACATCCTAATACGTCGGTTACAAAGAGATGTGATAAAACTGTGAAGTGTCTAAACTGCAATGTAGTTCTTGACGAATTGCTGGCTTTTGTTGCTGATAAAGTCGACACCTTGCCCGAAACCGCTATTATGCAAATATGCACCAGTGCGTTTTCACCCGAGATAATAGAAAATTCTCGTCAGACTGTTACGACACTGCTTGCACCTCATAAAAAAGCACTAAGAAGAAAAGAAGGATCGGAAATGAAAAGTATCCAAGAGATTATAAAATTAATAAAGGAATATGAACCCGAAAATTTACCCGTATTCGCGGCAAAAACGTTGTCCAAACTACCGCCGGTTACTTTCGATCATATCGATGTGACTGCGTTTCTTAAGGAGATGACTTTATTAAAGAAAGAATTAGCGATTCTTAAGACCGACACCCGTAAGAGTAAAACCATGGAGTCTGCTGGATTAATCGATGTGGAAACTTTAAAAAAAGACATGGACGAAGTCAAAAATATCCTGCAAGAATTACGATTAAATAAGACTGAGGACCAAATAAAAAGTAACCAATCGAAACCTATGACAAACCCAGACATCAAAAAAGTACGATCGCGAGGTGATACGCAAGCACAACAGGATTTAAGTAATCACACAGTGAAGCACAACATAAACACAATCCAACCTAGTGTTGTTAATCATTTTCCGCTGTCGCCTGTGAATGTGGACGCAACCTCCAATAGCGGACCGCTGTTACCGGAACCGGTTTCTCTAGCGCGCGAAACGGCAATAGAAAGAATAAATAACATACACAGGCCGTCTTATCGGGATATTGCACAGCCCATTAAACAAATGCAAAGTAATATGAACGCTGAGACGATTATTTCAGACACTATTACTGGTAGTAATGAAGATAATTTCACCTTAGTGGAGCGTAAACATCGCAAGAAAATAAATAATCTATGTGGTACGGCACCGAGTTGAAGTCGAGTAAAAGTAGCTGAGTTACCTATGTATATATATGTCTCGAGACTTTCGAAGAATACGCGCCTTGAAGATTTGACGGATTATATTAAGGATATGGGTGAAGAATGTCTGGATATTCAAGCTCTAAACCAAAAAAATACGACTGACTTTAACTCGTTTAAAATAAGTGTTCCTAAAACAATGTAGCAAAGTGGGCAAATATAAATTCTCTTGCTTTAAACCCAAAGAAGTCAAAATTCTTAGTGCTTGGGTCAAAGGCTTGCATTGCCAAGATTGAAGCTATAAATCCTATTATTGAGATAGACGGCAGTCAAATAGAGAAGGTTCAAGAAGCTCGTAATTTGGGTGTAGTTTTTGACGGTGAACTCCATTTTGAAAAACACGTAAGTGAAGCTGTTCGAAACTGTTTCTATCGTCTCAAAGTACTGTACAGAATTAGACCATACCTCTCTGTGGATATGCGAGTAATGCTATGTGAGTCACTAATACTTTCTAAACTCAACTACGCTGACAATGTGTATGGACCATGTCTACTAAGGAGGACGGAGAAGCTTATTCAGCGTGTTCAAAATGCCTGTGCCCGATTCTGCTATAATATTCCACCCCGGGCTCATGTCACACCATACCTAAACTCGGGAAATCTGTTAAAAATGGATGCGCGTAGAAAGCTCCACTTAGCAACCTTGTTGTTTGGTATTATTCAAACAAAAAACCTGAATACCTATACCGTAAGCTATCATGGTCGCGGGATCGCCATAGGTACCTAACTAGAGCCTCTTCCTATCTCTTGGTAACACCAAGACACGGGACAGCGGCATTCCGCGGTAGTTTCAGGTTTGCGGCAACACACTGTTGGAACGATCTACCACCTCCTATTCGTGCCCTAGTAACAGTACAGTCTTTTAATAAAAAATATAAACATTATCTAATACAACAACAAAAATGCTTAGCCTGACTTAATCTTGTGTGATCACGATACTGTCTTCAAGCAATCTTTTAGATTATCCTCGGAGATGCCTAATTGTTCAAAGTGAACTTGCCAAGTCTGAAAGGGTTATTTTCCATGTTTAACATAAAAAAAAAAATAAGTATAAGAAATAATATAATATAAAATAATAAATATAAGTATAATAATAAAATTACACAAAACGTTATTTTTAAATTATATGAATAATAATTAAATCGTCAATGTTAATGTATCCACACACAATTCTTACGTATGTTCTTACTTACTATATCTAGTTTTCTACTTTATATTTCTATTTCAGTTAAGCCATTACTATCATAAATGCTTTCCATAATATTTATTGAATAATAGAATAATGTATATGTATATTTTTTTTTTTTTTATGAACTTAACTCTTCATTTCAATTATTTTTATTGGAACTCTAATAAAATGATGATGATGATGGAATGATCGCGATGTTGCCTTGGCTCTGTCGGAAGATCGCGCTGACACCAATTTTATTGACGCAGCACAAGCTGAGACATGGGCCAATTTCGTCCTGACACAGCATGTATAGTCTGTAGTTTATTAATTACTTATTTGTTTGTTATGTTTTCTCTTTTTTGTATGTTTTTTATTTTTTTTTATTTTCTCTTGATTGTTTTGTATCTTGCTGTGTCTGTGTGCGAAATAAATGTATTTTCTTTCTTAAAAGCAAACTAAATACGTTTTTAAGTAGTAATTTCTGGCCTGAAGGTGTAAAGTATCGGCTATTCCGACAAATGAATCCTAAAATGACAAGGTTATCCTCCAATACTGAATAAAATGTTTACATACTTTTTAATAATGGTTTTTGACATAAACAATATTATTAATCTCGTAACTTTTAATTGTAAGAGTATAAAGAGGTCTGTTGATCACGTTAGAGAGTTATGCAAGAATGCCGATATTATTGCACTCCAGGAGACCTGGCTTCTTCCGCATGACCTCGACTTTGTTCATTCCATTGATGGTAGGTACGCTGCTGTAGCAAAGTCTGCAGTAGACACGTCGGTCGGGGTCCTGCGGGGGAGGCCTTACGGAGGTCTGGCACTGTTATGGAATAAGTCTAAATTTCCCAATGTGTCGTTAGTCGATAGTTGTTGTGACAGAATAATAGCTGTGCGTATTTCAATGAACTTACGTTCATTTTTAATAATCAATGTATATTATGCCTTATGATAACCCTGACAACCTTCCCGAGTTCATCAACTGTTTGGCTCGTGTAAGCGCACTAATTGACGAATGCGACGTGCAATACGTATACGTACTTGGCGACTTTAACGCCCATCCCAGTAAATGTTTTGGGCGCGAACTTTTGAGCTTTTGCACTGAGGAAAATTGGCACTGTATGGATATTGAATTGCTGGGAATCAACAGCGACACGTATACATTTATTAGCAATTGGGGCACCTCAAGCTGGTTGGACCATTGTCTGTATACTGAAGCTGCTAGGAGCACTATAGTCGCTGTTAGCGTGGACAACAATGTGAGTTGGTCAGACCATTTTCCTGTATATATCAAGTGCAGTATAAGTGGTATCACAGAAAGTGCAATAATTAATAGCAATAAAACGAAAGGGGCAAATGTGCGCTGGGGCAACCGCAACTCGGATCAAATTGGTTGTTTTCGTAATTACTGTGATCTTAAGCTAGAGAATGTTACTGATATTTTAAAATGCGGAACCTGTAACTCTAATAATCCTAAGAAGTGCTCCAACATTACTGATCACCGTACTTTTATAAGTAAACTTTATACAGATATTGTTAATATATTAAGAAACGGTTCAATCGTTGCGTTCGATTCTTATGTAAAGCGGGCGGGGAAACATAAGGTAGTAACTGGATGGAATTCTCACGTACAACAGTCACACCAGTATTTTAGAATGAGATTTAACTCCTGGGTGTTGGCCGGTAAGCCAACCACAGGAGGCGTTTATCATGAGATGGTCCACAGTCGTAAGCTTTTTAAAAATAAATTAAAGTGGTGCCAACGTAATGAAGAGAAAATAAAACTTGATATATTAGCCTCGAGCCAAAAGGATAAGAACTTTGTAAAATTTTGGAAAGACACCAAAAAGTTAGGGTATAAACAAAGCTTACCAGTAAGTGTAGATGGTCAGCAGGATCCTGCACAGATAGCCAACATTTTTGCGAATAGATTTCATGTTGACCCACTGCCCGTGGAGGGGCATGTGCTCGGTGATAAACGTGACAGTGAGGATTTCGGTAAAAAGAGTGACATCGTGTTTACATCAGATAACGTTATAGAGGCTGTACGTAAAATGAAGCGTGGTAAATCTCCCGGACACGATGACTTGAGCCTTGAGCATATACTCTACGCGGGTAATGCTATTTTCTCCAAACTGGCTAGTCTCTTCACGTTGTGTATTAGATATTCTTACCTTCCAGTGGAACTCATGAAGACAGTGGTCATTCCCGTGCCGAAAAACAAGACAGGTGATTTGTGTACCTCCACCAACTACAGGCCCATCTCACTTGGAACAATTATTGGCAAAGTTTTTGAGAGGCTGCTGCAACCCGTGCTACTCAGCAAATTGCAGATTGACGATGCACAGTTTGGCTTTCGTCCCGGTCTCTCAACAGATTCTGCTATCATGAGCCTCAAGTCTACTGTGAATTATTATACCAGTCGCAACACAACCGTGTATGCGTGTTTTCTAGACCTGAGCCGTGCATTTGATCTCGTTAATTATGAAATTCTCTGGACCAAATTGCGCGGTTCAGGTGTGTCGGGTAATGTTGTGGATCTGTTGAGATACTGGTACGAAGGTCAGACTAACTGTGTTAAATGGGGTGACACGACTTCTAGCTCCTTCAAGCTAGATTGCGGGGTACGCCAAGGAGGGCTGACTTCTCCGGACCTCTTTAACGTATATATTAATGGTATGATCGAGGAGCTGAGGGACACACATGTTGGTTGTCACATAGGTGGGATATGTGTTAACAATCTCAGCTATGCTGACGACATGGTGTTGCTCAGTCCCTCGATCAAAGGTCTCAGAAAGTTACTCTCAGTCTGTGAGCGTTATGTTAAGGCACATGGACTGAAGTATAATGTTAATAAGACGGAATTAATGGTTTTCAAGTCGGGTAGGGGTCCGGAAAATGTACCATATGTTAAATTGGACGGCGAAGTAGTACGGGTTGTAGAAAGATTTAGATATCTGGGTCACATTCTTGTTTCTGATCTGAGGGATGATCAAGATATAGAGCGTGAAAGGCGGGCGCTCTCGGTTAGGTGCAATATGCTCGCGCGCAGATTTGGTAGGTGTAACAATGATGTCAAGGTGACCTTATTTAAAGCTTACAGTCAGTGTTTTTACACCTGTCAACTTTGGGTTAACTTTACGCGTAACTCATACAATACCATGAGGGTGCAGTACAATGACGCCTTTCGCATTCTCATGCGTCTGCCGCGTTATTGTAGTGCATCAGGCATGTTCGCCGGGTCGAGGGTGCCCGACTTTTACGCTGTTATCAGGGCGCGTATAGCCTCTTTTTGGGAGCGAACTTCCCGCTCTGATAATAGTATATTACAGGCAGTGAGTGTTGGCCTTGACAATGCAATATACAAATATTGGTTGACAGTACATATGCATGGGAACCGAACGTAACGTGCGTGACGTAGATCTTATTAGATCTGTAGATTGTATTGACGTTTCACGTCCAACTGTATTATTTTATTTTACTTAAATTTTTATTATGTATACATTTTTGATATGGCTTTTTTGGCTGCAATAAAGAATATTATAATTAAAAAAAAAAGACTTACTCACCTCCTTACGATTTTACTAGTAAAACTAGATTTACGATGGAGGATCTCTTGTGGTCGAAACATATACCAAGCCATTTTCTTCAAAACGGCCGAATGTGTAAATTGTCATTTGCAATGACAACTAGATAATCCGCGTTTATTGTTTATTCTTGAAATCCATTCAGAAAGGAGAAATTAGTTAGTGTTTTACCTTAGATAGATATTGACATGTTTGATCATATAATTATCTAAGATGGGTCATAATATATTTGTCAGAGTAGTAAACAACACCGAATTTATGGTTTTTACCAGATAAATTCGTCCACATCACTCAAGTTGCTCGAAGAAGTTCTTATTCGGTCTTGATCATAGATTTAGAATTTTTCACTTTTGGTCTTGATAAAATTCATACAGAATCATTGTAATGGCTCATGGTGGTTTTACCATAAATAGATATTGAAATTTTTGATCATATGGGTAATAATATATTTGTCAGAGTAATGTAGAGAACAACACCGATTTTATAGTTTTTACCAGATAAATTCATCCACATGCTCAAGTTCCTCGAAGAAGTTCTTATTCGGTCTTGATAAAATTCATACAGAATCATTGTAATGGTTGGTGATGGTATATGGATGGATAAATTGAAGAGTTTTATTCGTTTTTTGTTGCTGAGAATATCATCTTCCCCCATTTTAGAGGTAATTTCAACGTGTCAATCATGGTCCTTCAGGAACTACTGCTTCGTTGGTAGTGAATTTTCTATGGGTCTATTTAAATGCAGTGTACTTTAGATACAAAAAATAATCAATCCAAATCGGTACATATTTGGAGGAATAATGAGAGAGCATTATAAAAAATACATACGCGATGAATTGATAACCACCTCTTTTTTAGTCAGTTAATAATTGATGATTGTCGCGACCTAGTTATATTATTACTTAAGGGACGCCTATAGTCACGATTAAACATCTGAAATATTGCATGTTGCAAACATAACACCCACCGACTAGGTACTTTGTTTGACAACCCTAACTTTAAATTTTGAAACGAAATATCTCCGAAGTCTTGGGCTTGTAGCATCTGTTTTTTTTTTTGTGGTAATACTTATTATTAACACCATGCGTTTTGAAAAAAATGCAACTTTACAAAGATAAAGTAAAAAATGTTTTTAGGAAATCGTAGAAAAATCGACTTAGTTGTCTGAAAGAGCATAATTTATTACCTTTTTTTGAACATATTGGCACTTTTAGAAGATATCTTTCATACAGTCATTCATTTAATGAAAAATCAATATCAGAAAAAGAAATAATTAGTTTCTATGGACTTTTCTTGATTATCTCAATATCTGTAAAAATATGACACATAGAGCCGGCGGTGTTTTATTAGTAGTTTCGTTTGATGGTTATCTTTCCAAAGATTACATAAAAAGAGATGGCCGCAACTAAGGCCAAATTCCACACTGTGCGATGCTGGTGTTAATGTTAGAGAACAGATGTTTAAAATCGTAATTATTTATGACTAGCTGACCCGTGCAGCTCCGCCCGCGCTTTTATTACGTTTTGCTCGTCTCTCTTTCCCTCCCACTTCGGTCCTCGTCACACTCCCCCTCTTCCTCTCCCTGTTGTCCCTTCTCAGAACCCTCTCCCTCTCTTCTCCTAACTTGCTCCACCGACACGACCATATCTTCGTAACCCATTATCCCACACTCGCGAAACTTGCACATCATCTTGCATTCATCTCGCACTCACACCTCATAACCGTTACCGGCACTCGCCGGAACAATTTTCGTTTCATACTTCAACTTTTTCGTCATTTTCATACAAAATTTTTAGTTTTTCTTAGTTTTTCCGAAAATTTTCTTCTAACAGTTGTCCGCCGCGCTCGGTTTCGTGATCTGCACGTCAAGCCGCGTCTTTCGACGTGTCGCGCGACCCGATCCGGCGATTTTTCATTTCAATACTTGTACTTTTTCATCATTTTCATACCACATTTTAAGTTTTTCTTAGATTTTCCGAAATTTTTCTTCTATCCGTTGTCTGCCGCGCTCGGTGTCGTGATCTACGTCTCAAGCCGCGTCTTTTGACGTATCACACGCCCCGATCCGGCGATCTTTCGGCTATTTATCGCTATTTTTCATTCCATACCGAGGTGATGTGGTGAATCGATTTTCACTATACCACACGACCATATCTTCGTAACCCATTATCCCACACTCGCGAAACTTGCACATCATCTTGCATTCATCTCGCACTCACACCTCATAACCGTTACCGGCACTCGCCGGAACAATTTTCGTTTCATACTTCAACTTTTTCGTCATTTTCATACAAAATTTTTTGTTTTTCTTAGTTTTTCCGAAAATTTTCTTCTAACAGTTGTCCGCCGCGCTCGGTTTCGTGATCTGCACGTCAAGCCGCGTCTTTCGACGTGTCGCGCGACCCGATCCGGCGATTTTTCATTTCAATACTTGTACTTTTTCATCATTTTCATACCACATTTTAAGTTTTTCTTAGATTTTCCGAAATTTTTCTTCTATCCGTTGTCTGCCGCGCTCGGTGTCGTGATCTACGTCTCAAGCCGCGTCTTTTGACGTATCACACGCCCCGATCCGGCGATCTTTCGGAAGTCATCACTGGGCATATCAACTTTGGTCCACCCAGTAATCTTTGTCACCCCATATCTCCGCAGCCGGGCTAGCTAGAGCCGCCCGGTCTTCACCTATTTATTACTCTCCCTCAACTCTTTCCTCTGGCCACCAGAAACCAGGGTAAGCACACCACCTCCCCAAATTTCATCTTTTCTCTTCAGTTGCCGCTACGCAATCCAACCTGGATTGCGGACACTGAGCGACAATGCCTATAGGACGCTCGCCCGTGCGGCGGGCGCCCGCCCCAAAGCCCACGGACCCCAAACCACAACAGGACCAAAGTAATTTAACTTTTGCCATCAGCCCTCCGAGATCACGATCACGTCCAGCTACTGCCGCACCTCCCACTGTCCCTCCCAACGCTCGCCCTGCTTCATCCACTCTCCCTGCTTCATGCACTCTCCCTCGCTGTGAGCCTTCCAGCTCCCAAGCAGTCGCTGCACTGCCCGCCCTCGAACCTACAATCACCCTTTTTCTACCGACTAATGTCCGAACACAGACCACCAGCTCGCTGCCCATTCTTGCCAGGGAGGAAGGTAACCTCCCTACCGCAATAGATGCCATATGTAAACTCACTGCAACTATAATTACTGCGATCAATACGGGGAAAAGTGTTACTTCTGCAAACAAGAAACTAATAACATCAGCAGCAGAAGAAATAAATGTTATCACTGCAAAAATAGACGGATTCCATCCCACCGCACAAACTCCCTCTGAGACACCCACTCAATCACCCTCCCCCTCCTCCAACTTCAAGGATGAGCTGGTTCAGGCTGTCACCGACAACCTGAAACGCGAAATAGCCCAGTGCGTACGAAGTGAGCTGCGCCTCGTCACCTTGCAAAACACGCCCCCACCGCTACCCACTGAACTTCCACCGCTACCCACCCTACCTTCCCCGCCACCCACCCTTCCCCCACCACAACCCTCTCCTTTGTACTCGCGCATCGCCGCCTCAGCACCCCTTACCACATTCCCCGTGGAAAAGCCCATCCCCTCGCCAAAACAAAACCATCCGGCAATTGTGTTCACACCACCGGCAGGCACAAAGACCCGACAGGAAGCAATAGAGGCTTTAAGAAGGAGCATTAACTTCAAAACCACCAAATACGCCCCAACAAAGATCACGGGTATTTCCAAAGGAAAGCTACGGGTCGAATTCGAAACAACAGCCCAATGTACTGACGCACTACAGCGCCTCAAAGCGGCAACACAAGTCCAGGCCGAACCTGCCAAGAAGTTGCTGCCCATGGTGATGCTGAAGGGCATCTCGTCAGACACTCCGTCTGATGAGCTCATCAGCATCATCACGGGCCAGAACCCTGAAATAGCACAACTCATCAATGACCCCAATGACTTGCGACTGGCCTTTAAACGTCACAATCGAAATCCCAAACTCTACAACGCCATCCTAGTAGTTCAACCGGCCATCTGGAACAAGATGTTGGAGATGGGCCGTGTTGCTGTGGAACACTCTAGGGTGCACGCAGAGGATATCACACCATTTATGCAGTGCACCAAATGCCTCCAGTTCGGACACATGAGCGGCAAGTGCGGCGTCCAACACGTGGTATGCGCCTTTTGCGCGGAGGAAGGCCACAGTGAAAAGGACTGCCCACTCAAACAGCAAGAAGGTGCACCGAAATGTTTCACATGCCAACAACACAACACCAAATTTAACACAAAATTTGTAACGACCCATAAAGCCACCTCCCACGAATGCCCAAGACTGAAGGCTATGAAGGAAAGAATAGCGAATAAAATCGATTACGGCCACCAAAAATAACATCATTATCACCCATATTCATCACTCTCTCCTTCTCTCTCTTTTTATCTCTCAATTTACTTCTCTTTTCACTTCTATTTCCACTGCTATTTTAGTTTATAATCACCTAACTTCATCACACTCTCATCATTAATTTCGCTCCATATCTTTCCTTCTCATACCTTAAACATGACAGACAGGGACGTATCAAATCGCGTTTCACCTGTCTGTCGGGTTGAGAAGGAAAACAAGACAACCGCGAATCACATATCTCCAATCCAGACAACGGTAGACAGGCAACGTATCAAATCGCGTTCGCCTGTCTGTCCGGTTGTCCTCTCACTCCCTTTCTTCTTTCACCCTCATCCTCATACCTTAAATACGACAGACAGGGGACGTATCAAATCGCGTCCACCTGTCTGTCTGGTTGTCCTCTCACTCCCTTTCCTCTTTCACCCTCATCCTCATACCTTAAATATGACAGACAGGGGACGTATCAAATCGCGCCCACCTGTCTGTCTGGTTGTCCTCTCACTCCCTTTCTTCTTTCACCCTCATCCTCATACCTTAAATACGACAGACAGGGGACGTATCAAATCGCGTCCACCTGTCTGTCTGGTTATCCTCTCACTCCCTTTCTTCTTTCACCCTCATCCTCATACCTTAAATACGACAGACAGGGGACGTATCAAATCGCGTCCACCTGTCTGTCTGGTTGTCCTTTCCCTTTCTTTCACTCTTATTCTTCTATCAATTTCGACTCACATCTTTTCCTCTCATACCTTAAATACGACAGACAGGGAACGTATCAAATCGCGCTCACCTGTCTGTCGGGTTGAGAGGAAAATCAATCACAAGCGAACCAAGAACTCCGATCCGGATTGGCAGGCGACGTATCAAATCGCGTCTCACCTGCCAATCCCGGATACATAAAACATACAATTTAACATTAACGAAACAACTAAATTTAAAAAAAAAAAAAAAAAAAAACTTGCTCCACCTAACTCCCCCGAACCCTCACCCCATCACCCCCTCCTCAAATCCCCTCTCAGTCTCTCTCCTCCTCCTCTCATGTCCTCTTGTTCTATATGTTATCAGCGGCATAAAATATACTTTATGACCTATTCTCAGACCTACCCGATATGCACACAAAATTTCATACAAATCGGTTCACCCATCTATTTAATGACCTTGCCTTATGTTGCTTAACCATAATTTACCGAGATAAAAAGTATCCTATGTCCGTTTCCTGGTTCTAAGCTACCTCCCCACCAATATTCAGCCAAATCGGTTCAGCCGTTCTTGAGTTATAAGTAGTGTAACTAACACGACTTTTTTTATCATTATTATGTAAAAATATTAAAGTTCTTTAGTGATTGTATGTTCAATTTCACCGATAGATGGCGCTGTTCATAATGTAAATCACGCTAACATCGTAAATCACTGTCTAATGATATTCGAATAATGAAAGTTATAAAATTTTCTTATCAGACACCGGTCTCGCCGGCGAGGCCGAAGGGTCGTACGTATGCGACCGCAACGACGTGCATCACCCCACTGAGTTTCTTGCCGGTTCTTCTCAGTGGGGGCGCGTTGTGAACCGGTGGTAAACTCAGCCCTCTCTTAAGCGACAGCCCAAGTAGGGATGTGAGATTACTGAAAAAGAATTGATTAAATAAAAATCGATTTTTCTATAATCAAAATTAATCGATTTGCCATAAATCGATTTTAATAAAAATAAATAATCGATTTCTGCGAAAAAAATCGATTTTTTTGTATTCCTAAAAGGTACATGTTAAATGCAAAAAATCTGAATGTTATTCATCTATTTATGCAGATATCCATTTTCAAAAACAAGTTTATAAATATTAGTATCAGTTTTATTTATAAATTAGATATGCATTAGCCCGTGATACTAAATCAGGTTTACTCGTAATCGTACTGGCTAAAGTTGAATGTAAAACAAGAAATTGAGGTAAGCGCAGGTTTAGATTAACACGAATTTTAATAACATAAATAGAAATTGGATTTATATTTAATTGAGCAACTACTCAAATAAAACCCTGTTAATTATTGTTTAACCCTTAAACCGCCGTCAGGCAACATACCAATAGAAAAATCCATTGCGTATCAGGCACTTGGCGTTGTATGTGTTAACTACCGTATTCTGTTAAATTTCTACTGAAGTTCATTAGATTCTGCTAAAATTTTCTATTCTGCGACATAATCGGCTAAACCCTAAAATGAGGGTTCAATTTTGCTAAAATAGCAGAATTCTGCTAAATCTGGTCACACTGCACTGAAACTACTTTACATACATACAGATGGCGCCGTTTTTTATATATTGAACAAAAAATCTCGTATTAAAATATCCCCAAAGACTTAATACCTAGAAGTATGATTTCATACTTCATACTTATTTACTATTATACTTATTTAAGTATAATAGTAAATAAGTAGAAATACTTAGAAGTATGAACTTAATTCGAGATTTTTCACCCAACGCATAGATGGCCCTGTTTATAAAATTGAAACTTACTGCAAGATTTTTTCATCGGTCGCATAGATACGAGCTGTTTCTAAAAATCGATTTAAACACGTAATTTATATAATCGATTTACTAAAAATCGATTAATATTATTATAAAAATCGACAGTAAAAAATCGATTATTAGAAAATAATAATCGATTAAAATAAAAATCGATTATTTTTTAACATCCCTAAGCCCAAGCCGAGGCCGTGCCTCCCTGAGGTGCCCTGGTGCTCGTCGCTACTTCTGCCGTAAAGGCTAGAGCGCTTCAAGCGCTCGCCTCCTATTGTCCGGTGAAGCTGCAATAGCCATCTGCGGTAAACAGCGTCTATCATTCCCAAAAAAAAAAATAAAAAAATTTTCTGTGATCATCTCAAATCGGCCATCAGCCAGTCCTCCCGGCAGGTTGAAGCGGACAACTTTTACGCTGTGCGCTTCAAGCTGCCCGATGACATTAAGGAATTAGTCCGCGCTAAAAACGCGGCTATTCGCGCGTACGACTCCTACCCCACCGATGCCAATCGGGTCCGCATGCGTGCTTTGCAGAGGGACGTGAAGCGCAGCATCGCGGAACTCAGGGAGGCTCGATGGGGAGGGTTTCTAGAGGAGATCTCGCCGTCACACCAGGCTTACTGGCGGCTCGCGAGATCCCTCAAAACCGACACCGTAGCTACCATGCCCCCCTTGACCCGCCCTTCAGGCGACCCACCCGCGTTCGAGGACGACGAGAAGGCTGAGGTTCTCGCTGACTCTCTAGAGAGTCAGTACACACCCAGCTCCGCTCCCGTCGATCCGGCGCACCTCAATCTTGTGGATAGGGAAGTAGAGCGCAGGTCCTCACTCCCTCCCACCGAATCCCTCTCCCCGGTCACGCAAACCGAGGTGGAAGACCTGATCAAAGGCCTTAAGCCGAAGAAAGCACCGGGCTCCGATGGCATCTCCAATCGCGTTCTCAAGGTTCTCCCTGTCCATCTGATATGTCTTTTAGTGACTATCTTCAACGCAGCCATGTCCCACTGCGTATTTCCTGCCGAATGGAAAGACGCGGATGTAGTAGGTATCCCTAAGCCGGGTAAGCCTCGCAGCAGCCCTGCGAGCTACCGGCCTATCAGTCTTCTCAAGTCTCTCGGCAAACTCTATGAGCGCTTGCTATTAGCGAGACTCAAAGACTTTGTCAGTTCTAATAATATCCTTATTGATGAGCAGTTTGGCTTTCGAACCAGACACTCTTGCGTCCACCAGGTGCACCGCCTCACGGAGCACATCCTGACCGGGCTCAACCAGCCCAAGCCCGTCTACACAGGCGCCCTATTCTTCGATGTTGCCAAGGCCTTCGACAAGGTCTGGCACAACGGCTTGATATACAAGCTCTTCCAGTTAGGAGTCCCCGATAGGCTCGTACTCATCATACGAGACTTTCTCTCGAATCGTACCTTTCGATACCGGGTCGAAGGTACGTTTTTTCGCCCCATCCTATACAGGCCGGAGTCCCTCAGGGCTCCGTGCTCTCTCCCCTCTTGTTCAGCCTGTTCACGAACGACATTCCTCGTTCGAGCAGAGTCCAACTCGCCCTTTACGCGGATGACACCGCTCTCTATTATTCCCATAGGAACATGTCCTATTTGACGCGTGCTCTTCAAGCCGCAGTCGACGCCCTGGGTCAATGGTTCCGTACGTGGCGCATAGAGGTGAACCCGGAGAAGAGTGCCGCGGTGGTCTTTTCCCGGGGGGTCCCCGGGAAAAGACCACCGCGGCCAATATGTTCTCCGCGCGGAGCCTTCGGCCCAACATACGACTAGCCCCAATATCCCTATTCAATCGCCCTATCCCCTGGACTAGGAAGGTTAAGTACCTCGGAGTCACCTTGGACTCCCGCATGACTTTCGGCCCGCACATTAGGTCCGTCCGCAATCGAGCGGCTTTCGTATTAGGTCGCCTGTATCCCCTTCTCTGCAAGCGGAGTAAAATGTCGCTTAGAAATAAGTTGACATTATACAAAGCTTGCCCTATCATGACTTACGCGAGTGTAGTTTTCGCGCACGCCGCCCGCACCCATATCGATAGCCTTCAGGTTATCCAGAATCGTTTCCTCCGTCGCGCCGTCGGTGCCCCGTGGTACATGCGGAACGTAGATCTGCATTCCGATTTCAAATTAGATCCCCTTCGTAAGTTCCTCAAAGAAGCGTCGAAACGCTACTTTGAATCCGCGTCTCGTCACGCGAACAGTTTAATCCGCGCCGCCGCCGATTACGCCGCTAGTCCTTCTGACTCGCGCCGCAGACCACGGCACGTACTGCTCGACCCTCCTGACCCCATGACGGTCCTATTGGACCGGGATGCGCCGACCCCTCCCCGACAACCGTATGCTACACTAGCTATCAGACACCGGTCTCGCCGGCGAGGCCGAAGGGTCGTACGTATGCGACCGCAACGACGTGCATCACCCCACTGAGTTCCTTGCCGGTTCTTCTCAGTGGGGGCGCGTTGTGAACCGGTGGTAAACTCAGTCCTCTCTTAAGCGACAGCCCAAGCCGAGGCCGTGCCTCCCTGAGGTGCCCTTGTGCTCGTCGCTACTTCTGCCGTAAAGGCTAGAGCGCTTCAAGCGCTCGCCTCCTATTGTCCGGTGAAGCTGCAATGGCCATCTGCGGCTAACAGCGTCTATCATTCCCAAAAAAAAAAAAACTGCATTTTTTATTCTGGCGACTGTAATACAATACCTATACACTACCTGGACTTGGGGAGTTTCATTAAAATTTCATGAAGAGAGCCCTGACCTTGAAGCGTTTTTCATTGTGTGTACTGTACTGTGAATTGTAGTTGTACATTTTATTAGATCATTTCGAGTCATTTTAGGTCTTTTACCTAAGTAAAAATTTAGCAATTTCGTATTCTCAATTTCTACCTACCTATACAAATGTAGCCTTGGTCGTGCAGCGGACCTAACCGCTGGCTTTTAAATGAAATGAAATGGTATTTTTCCCTTGCCTATTTCTTTCCTAATCTACACACATCAAAAGTGTCTAGGGATCAAGCATTTTTGGGCAAAAAAATGGGCAGAAGAACAATGGCGTTTCGTGTGCTTTTCTGATGAGTCTCGTTTTGGTATGAGACCGGATACAAGACGTATACGACACTGGAGAACCCCTGGACGCCAACAGCGATTAAAATCCTGCCAGGAAGTCCATCCTTATAGTGGTGGAACCATCATGGTATGGGCGGGTATTTGGATCGGCGGAAGAACTGAGTTGATTTGGATCAGAGGCAACCTCAACGCTCAAATTTATGCTGAGACGATTGTATCAGACGTCATCGTTCCTCTACAAGTGCAAATCGGTCCCTTATTTCAGTTAATGCATGATAATGCACGACCGCACACCGCAAGAGTTGTAAGACAGACTCTCGCCGCAGCTAACATCAATGTCCTGCCCTGGCCTGCTCAGTCGCCAGACTTGAACCCGATTGAGCATGCATGGGATATGCTACAGAGAAGAGCTCTGCCGAATATGGAGGGTATCCAGTCGCAAGAAGACCTTTTTTTGTTGTTGCAACGAACATGGGCGGCCATTCCACAGCGTGATTTGGATGAACTCATTTTGAGTATGCCAAACCGATGTTCTTGTGTTGTTAGTGTTCGCGGTAGAAACACGGATTATTAATTGTTTAAGTTACCCAATAAAATTTTAAAGAAAACTGTTATTTCAGTCTTTTTTTCGAACTTTTGTGTTAGTGGTTCAAATGTCAAAAATCCCTTTATTAGGAAAATGGCAAATTTCTTTATTAATGCAAAGGTGACTTGGTTTATCGTTACTGTGACAAACGAAAACACTTTATTTGATGAATCCTTAAAGAAAATTTTAATTAATATCAATCAGGAGAAAAGTTATTGCAAAAATATATGTTGATCCCTAGACACTTTTGATGTGTGTAGTTTGGACTCGCTCAGGATTTACAGATTTTAACTTTTCAAAGATACAGATAATGTCATATTGCTATCAGCAAAGTACTTAGAACAATACAGAAATCTAATGAAAATGTCCTGGGTGTACCGGACCGGCTTACCCCTTACAAAAATTTACCCTTCGCCACTGCCATATCTTATGGAAACTAAATGTCTGCTCAGTCCCTATTGTATATAGCGTAATAATAGATATCTTAATGATTAACTGATCAGTTTATAATTACCCTTTTCACATACAAAGGAAATTACGTGGTAATATGTGCAAGTAATGTTTCACTGCTTAGCCCCTATGAAACATAGCGTGATGTTTTATATACCAACTTATACCCCTACTTCTACACAACACATCAGTGAAAGTCCAATCAGAATCCATCCACGCGTTTTCAAATGATACCTGGACGAACAGAACGACAGACAGACAAACAGACAGACAGACAGACAGACAATAATTCCAAAAAAAATTGTTTTGGCCTCTATGTCGATAGTATAGTATCCCCACATAGAAATTTTATAAAAATATTCAATGTACAGAAGAAGTGCTCTTTGAGTTTTATTATAGTATAGATAGATAAGGGTTGGTATTATAAAGTTTTACAACCACATCTGTGTAATGCGCACATTTTACAGAAACATTACAAGGCGGTGTTTCTTAAAAGGTCCGTTTGTTATTATTATACATTGTTTTAAAACCTTAAACGTGTAAGAGATTAGATAATGTGTTCTTAGGGTTTTAGTGGAGAAATAGTTACGTTCCACAACAGTTTAAGTAATATATTTATTATAAAAAACGGTGGTTTAGTATGTGGGGTGATTGAGAGCAGTTGGTCGTTTATTTCAATCAACGTAAATATAATTTTACATAGAAAAATAAATCATATCATCACCAGCCGGAAGACATCCACTGCTAAACATAGGCCACCCCATTGGAACGCCACAATAAACGACAATTGGCGATTTGCATCCACCGGTTACCTGCGACGCGCACAATGTCGTCTGTCCACCTAGTGGGAGGCCTACCTACGCTGCATATTCCGGTTCGTGGTCGCCACTCTAGAACCTTTCTTCCCCAACGGTTATCGGTTCTTCGAGCGATGTGGCCTGCACATTGCCACTTCAACTTGCAGATCCTGAGAGCTATGTCGGTGACGTTGGTTCTTCGGCGAATCTCCTCATTGCGGATTCTGTCACGCAAAGAAACTGCGAGCATAGCTCTCTCCTTAGCTCGTTGTGTGACTCTGAGCTTCTCTAAAAGGCCAGCTGTTAAAGACCACGTCTCAGTACCATATGTCATCACTGGTAACACACACTAGTTAAAAACCTTTGTCTTCAGGCACTGCGGAATTTCAGATGAGAAGATGTCACGTAGTTTCCCGAACGTTGCCCATCCGAGTTGGATTCTTCGGGCGACCTCTTTGTCGAAGTCGGACCGACCTAACTGGACAATCTGTCCAAGGTAAACATAGTGGTCAACAACTTCGAGAGTATCGTTCCCAGCGACTACCGGTACGGGTGCAACATGGACATTAGAAATGATCTTAGTCTTGTCCATGTTCATTTTAAGACCCACCTTTTGGGAAAAATAAATAATAATATCAAATAAACGTTCCACTTTGATACTAATTATTTTTATATTACATTTGTTGTTTTGTTTTCATTCAATTATATTTATATTCCTTTTTGTCCAAGACTCTTATTTATAACTAGCTGACCCATGCAGCTCCGCCCGCGCTGTGTTTACGTTAACTAAACTTTCAATAATATACATTCGCATAGAATACAAAACCTCCTTTTTTAAAGGCGGTTAAAAACTTGGACCCACTTTGTACTTGCCCTCCGAAGCACGGACCCGTTTAAAAATTGATAAAATCGGACCAAGCGTATAACCAAGTACCCATTTTGACTTTAATCCCCTCTCCCAAAAGAACCGTGCTAGATTACGGGATAAAAAGTATCCTATGTCCTACCTCGTAGTAAGATCTCAAATCATGCCAAGTTTCATTTGAATCCATACAGTAGTTTCGGCGTGATGCTCAGCCGTGATACAGACAGACAGACAGACAAAAATTTAAAAAAATACATTTTCGGCCTCAGTATCGGTTATAGAATGCCCTCCAAATATAATTTTCAAAATATCTTCAATGTACAGAATTGGACCTGTTACAGTTTTATTATAAGTATAGATATGCTCCTCATCATTTTTCGCTGCCATTTATGAACCACGTTCGGCATACATTATGTTAGACAAGGTACATAGACCTTCTTTTTTACTTGCATGTTGTTTTCTGTATCTTTTGCCGAATGCCCCAGAATGAGGTCAATGATGGTTATATTTGTCGAGAGTATGTATGTATGTATGCATATTTCTTTGGCACGGTCTACAGCCTTATCGACTCGATGGATAATATGTGTAATACTTCAGGTAATCAGGATGGTCACAATAATCAACACATAAGCATTTGACGGTCAATTATATTTTATAAACAATCGTGCAGAGTTTCCACTTACAACTGTTCTCAACGACGACGGTGACAGAATGAATGACTCAAACGTTGTGACACTTCTATTTATATAGACAAACAGATAAGCTAATCAAGAGACATACTTATACAATAACTATTACATATTTATCATTAATTAATACTATTTAGACTGGAGATTGAATAAGAAGAATTATCAATTAATTATACCTATAAACATAAACTAGTTTAAATATTACTCATAATGTGTATTTTGTTACGCCGGAAGCTGTCAAGCGGACGGCGACATAATAACATTTTATTTAGTAGGTAGTTTAACACAAATCAAAATAATGCAAAGCTACAGAACAAATAAGATCACAAATATAATCGATATATAATTATGTAAGTGCACTAAAAAGTTGAGCTGGTGTAAACAGATACCGGAAGTCTGTAACATATGTCTAGATTCGTCTAAGTAGTGAGAGTGACATAGGCTATATATTTTTTCACAAAGTTTAATATGAGCGCTAGCGGCAAACCGCTCGCTTTGCAAATTGCAGGTCACGGGTTTGAATCTCGCGAGGAGCAACAACGTTGTGTAGTTGTTTGTTACTGGCTAGGACAATGCAGGCCGATCACCCACCTGATTATCTGTAAAGTAAGATGATCCATGCATCGGATGGACATGTAAAAAATCGGTCCTGCGCCTGACCTCTCCCCGGTCGTGTCGGTCTTTCGTCCCATCGGATTGTTAGAGGTAAAAGGAAGAGAGAGTGCACTTGTGTCTATGCAAGCTGTGCACGACAGAATAGACTCAGTGCGTGAGACAGTGCGTTTACATGTGTATATTTTCATAGGATAGGCATAGGGGCATAAGGACATTGTATTTTACGTGTTTACAATAGTTTTACTGTATTCTAGATGATAAGAAAAATAGGATAAGGTAGTCGTATAAGAATGATATCTCAACTAGTGGGTAGTGTAACTAGTAGAATAAGGATTTTTTGGATAATAAAATATATTTGCTATTGTGTTTTATTTTGAAGGGAAAATAAATAGGATATTGTAATATGTTTAGATATGTTAATTGTGTAAGAAATAAGTAAATATAAGATCATAATGTCATGCATGCGCGTGCGACGGCTCGCTATCACGGAATGGCATGCGGAGCGCACGTAGGGCGAATATTTATACTAAGACGGTGGGGGGCGAGGTCACTTAAATATCCCCGCCGCGTCCGCGCGCTCCCATTCTAAATCCAGGCAACGCCGGGTGCGCACGCATATGTCAGGAAATGTGGAATGACCTAACCTAAGACCTAGACATAAGATAAAACCTATATGTAATAGAAATAAAATGTTATCAATAAAGATTGGTCAGAGGGGGTGAGGCAGAGAACCTTCCAGAAAAACACTCGGGCAAAGTATAAAAAGGACGCTGATTGGCCGAGGCGTCATTCGCGGTTCACAAGTGATTCTCAACAAGTCAAGAAGAAAAGCAAGAAAAAGGAATTCTGCCCCGCCTCCGCTGCCTCCCTACTGTTTCCAAGAAGACCGGTGTTTTATTATCAAGCTTCTCAAGATCCTAGGAAACCTATCGCCCACATTGTTGGTCGCTTGCTCGCCGGATCATTGAAGAAAAAAGAAGATTAAACAGCGCGGACTTGAGAAGAAAGCTATCGAAGGACTAAGAAGATGCCTGTCACAAGATCGCAGAAGGGAAGCGTCGCGGACACCGCAGAATCAAGACTGAATCCAGCGAATCAAGAACCTGCGAATCAAGATCCCAGCGGCTCAAGAGGTGCCGTCAGAAGCACGGGGATCGCCACAAGAAGCACGAACACGGCCAGGACGACGCGGCAGGGGGAACTTACGCACTCGTCGGAAGAGGCGACTACGGGCACCACTGCGACTACGACCACGACTTCCACCGAAAGTACCGACGTCACGACCGCCACGACGCAAGTAGAAGACGCAAGCACAGTCAAGCCGTCGAAGCGCGCCAAGTCAAGACGTTCGGACACTCAGAAGAAAAGGCTCATGGAATTAGAAGCGCAAGAGAAGATCGCCGAATTGAAGCTGGAAGAAATACGTGCGTCGCTCGCCCTCGCCCAGGCTCGGCTTGAAAGACAGCGGGCCACAGAAGAAGAAGAAGACGAGGCACCCTCCGCGTCAGAAGACGAAGAAGAATGCCCTAGCCGCGTTCAAGAATGGTTGGAAGGGCAGAAGAAGGACCCTCCCGCAGAAGACAAGAAGGAAAAAGAGAAGACGCCTGTGGAAAGTGAAGAGAAAGGACGAGGACAGGGCGCTCACAAGGACCAGGATCGTGAGCACCGGGAAGACCAAGATGAAGCCCGGCCTGCGCGTCAGCCACCGAACGTGGACGTCACTTCCCTGGCAGCAGCTCTTACTCAAGCGGTGCGAATGACTAGGGACGCGCCGAAGTACCTACAGGAACTGCCTACCTTTAACGGGCAGTGCGGCAGCTGGCTCGCTTTCCGCGCCGCCTACTATGAAACTGAAGCACTATTCTCGAAGACCGAAAATGTATCAAGACTGAGAAGAAGCATCAGGGGGGCAGCTACGGAGGCGGTCAGCAGTCTACTCATCAGCCAGCCGGATCCGGGGACAATAATGGAAGCCCTGGAAAGAAGATTCGGAAGACCGGATGCACTGGCGATGAGCGAAATGCAGAAGATGAAGACATTAGCAAGACTCAGCGACAGCCCGCGAGACTTGTGTGTATTCGCCAATAAGGTGGCTAACATAGTGGCCACGATAGAGGCATTGAAGAAAGTTCACTATCTCTACAATCCGGAGTTAGTGAAGATTATCATCGACAAGTTTACGCCGATAATAAGAAGCAAGTGGTATGACTACGCAGCGAAGAATAAAGAAGACATTCCCGACCTGAAGAGACTTGCTGCATTTTTAAATGAAGAAGCGGACAAGTGCGGCGCCTACGCGCCACCAGAAGATATCGCCATGAACACGACGCCGGAAAAATATTACAAGAAGAGGTACGAGCGCACTTTCGCAACCAACGAGAATGTCAAGAGAGAAGAACACTGTTCCACATGCAAGGGTGACCACCATCAACTGCCTGACTGCAAGCGATTCAAAGACCTCGACGTCGGCGAACGTTGGGAGATAGCGAAGAGACACCGCATCTGCTTCCGCTGTCTACGAAGTACACACCGCCGAGGTACCTGCCGAGCGAAGACGTGCGGAAAAAATGGATGCTCGATGGCACACCACTACCTGCTGCATCGAGACGCACCACGAAGGACAACATCACCACCACCTTCGCCCGCAGTACAAGAGATCGTATCGGCAGTGGAGCTCGTCAACAACGTCGACCGCATCGGAAATTGTCAAGCATTTTTGAAAATCGCACCTGTAACTATCACCGGTCGAAATGGCACCCGAGTGAACACCTACGCCTTGATGGACGACGGAAGCACCATCACCCTCGTCGATGAACAGCTGGCGGAGTTACTCGAGTTGGACGGCCCACGCGACGAAATGTGGGTACAGGGCCTGAACGAGACCGTCAAGCACGAGAACAGCAAGAGGGTCGACATCAAGATACGAGGAAAATACAGCGAGGAAGAATACGTCATGCGAAACGCGCGCACAGTACAGCGATTGATGTTCACCAGGCAGAACATAGAAAAGGAAGATCTTCTGGACTGCACTCACCTACGCGATATGGAAGACCAGCTTGTCTACAGGGATGCCTGTCCGAAGATACTCATTGGACAGGACAACTGGGAACTGCTCGTGGCACTTGAAGTAAGAACAGGAAAGAAGAATCAACCTGTCGCTTCACGCACGCGACTGGGTTGGGTGCTACATGGCTGTCGTACGTCATACCAAAAGCCTGTGGCATTCTGTGGGCATACAGTGCTAACAGGCCCGGAAGAGTCGATGGATGGCATGATGAAGAAGTTCTTCGACTTGGAAGCTCTTGGGGTAGAACCAAGAAGACAGAAGAATGACCCAGAAGAGCGCGCCATGAAGATATTACAAGAGAAGAGTCGAAGAATGCCCGATGGAAGGTTCGAAACTGCTCTGCTGTGGAAGGAAGACGACGTCACCATACCGAACAACTACATAGACGCATACAGAAGACTAATGACGCTCGAGAAGAAGCTCGACCGCGACCCGGATTTGAAGTCCAAGTATGAAGAACGGGTCAACAACCTACTTACGTCGGGCTACGCGGTCCAAGCGAGCACGCCTGCAGTGCCGGGAAGAACATGGTACCTGCCACACTTCGCTGTATGCAACCCATCGAAGCCGAAGATACGCCTGGTACACGACGCGGCGGCAAGGTCGCACGGACGAAGCCTAAATGACATGTTGCTGTCCGGCCCCGATCTTCTGCAGTCGCTACCTGGAGTCGTCATGAGGTTCCGTCAGCACCCCTTCGCGGTCTCAGCGGACATCAAGGAAATGTTTATGCAAATCAAGATCCGAGAAGAAGATAGAGACGCACTGAGATTTCTGTGGAGAGGGGACGACAGAGGCGACACAAGACCAAGAGAATACCAGATGACATCGGTGATCTTCGGTGCAACGTCTTCACCATGCACAGCGTTGCACATAAAGGACCGAAACGCAGAAGACTTCGAGAAGACCTTCCCCAGAGCAGTCAAGGAAATCAAGAAGAACCACTACATGGATGATTATATCACAAGCTTCCCGACTGAAGAAGAAGCTATCGAAGTATCAAAGAACGTGGACCACATTCATCGTCACGCTGGTTTTGTTCTACGAGGATGGGCATCGAACAAGGAGTCTGTGTTACGACACTTTAACGCAGACACGAAGACCACTGCAGTACCAATAGGAGTCGACGGTGTAGAGAAGACTTTAGGCCTACTATGGGAAGTGAAAGAAGACTGCATCAGCTTTCGCTTCAACGAGAGGAAGACACCACCCGAAGTACTGCGCAGTGAACGACCGCCTACGAAGAGAGAAGCCCTGAGCGTGATCATGTCATTGTTCGATCCGCTCGGCCTGGTCTCACCACTCACTACACCGGCGAAGAGACTAATGCAAGAGACGTGGCGATACGGCACCGACTGGGACGAAGACATACCAGAAGACCTACAACCGCGCTGGACAGCGTGGTTGGCCAACCTGCGCGCTGTAACGGAGCTACGCATTCTGCGATGTTACAACGCCGGGCCACCAGTCGTCGCCAGGGAGCTGCATACGTTCGTCGACGCAAGCGAAGAAGCGTACGCGACCGCCGTCTACATACGGATGAGACGCGCCGATGGGTCCGTACACGTCGCACTGGCAGCAGCGAAAAGTCGCGTCGCGCCTCTCAAGCCTACGTCCATACCACGACTGGAGCTACAAGCGGCTCTTCTGGGTGCACGCCTCGCGAGAACGACAAAAGAGGAGCACGACTTCGAGTTCGCGAAGAAGATCTTCTGGAGCGACTCACGCACGGTTCTCGCGTGGATAAGGGCCGAGCCTCGCGCTTACAAGACGTTCGTCGCACACCGACTGGCGGAAATCGAAGAGCTGACCAAGGTGAACGAGTGGCGATGGGTACCTACGAAAGAGAACGTAGCCGACGACGCCACCCGTGAGACGCCAGCTGGATTCAACGCGCAGCACCGGTGGTACCATGGACCCGACTTCCTACGGCGACCAGAAGAAGAATGGCCGGAAGAAGTCCGCACGCCGAGTGAGAAGACCGGAGAAGAAAGGTGTCACGTAGCGCAAGAGCAGAAGACTCATGGATACTTGCCTGCCATCGAAAATATCGCGAAGTGGCAAGTACTTATTCGCGCTACGGCACGTGTCTTGCAGTTCATAGACATGTGTCGCGCAAGAAGACACGTCGCCGCGGCAGCGAAACATAAGAAGACTAAGGGAAACGCGAAGAAGGACCCTACGTGGAACACCAGCAAGACCAGGAAGACGAAAGAAGACATGAATGTGGCCATGAAGAAAACAGAAAAAAGAAGGTTCATCTGCCTGGACGCAAGATATCTTATACGGGCAGAAAAGTTATGGATAATGAAGGTACAGGACGACTGCTACGCGAACGAAAAAACGCGTATTATGTGCAACGCAGCGCCCTCCACGAAGGATCGACTCGCCGCATTAAGTGTGTACATGGAAGACGGAACGCTACGACTACGCGGAAGGATTGCAGCGGCACAAGACTTAAGCGACGAGACAATCAACCCCGCTGTATTGGATGGACAACATAGGTACACGCGAATGTACATACAACATGTACACGAGAAGATGGGACACGGCGGTGTTGAGTTAGTGGTGAACGAACTAAGACAGCGATTCTGGGTGACACGTATACGACCAACAGTAAAAGGGGTGATAAGAAGCTGCCCACAGTGTCTTCTGAGAAGAGCGAAGCCAATGAGCCCTGCGACGGGAGACCTGCCAGCCGCGCGCCTTAGTCATCACGCGCGGCCCTTCTCCTTTACGGGACTGGACTACTTCGGGCCATTGGAAGTCACCGTCGGAAGACACCGAGAGAAGCGATGGGTCGCTCTCTTCACCTGCATGACAACGAGGGCGGTTCACCTGGAGGTCGTCGCATCACTCAGCGCGGACAGTGCCATCGCCGCGCTACGAAGATTCATCGCCAGAAGAGGACAGCCGACGGAGATCTGGTCAGACAACGCGACGTGCTTCAAGGCGGCAGACAAGGAGTTGACGGAAGCGGTGAAGGAAGCCTGGGACGCGACGGAAGAGGAAGCCAACGCGCGTCACATCACCTGGCGCTACATACCGCCCGCCTCACCTTTCATGGGCGGCGCGTGGGAGCGCCTGGTACGCAGCGTGAAGGAAGCCCTACGTGCCACGCTGCGCGAGAAGTACCCCAGTGATGAGACTCTGCACACGCTTCTCGTCGAGGCTGAAAACATCGTCAACTCACGGCCGCTCACTCATGTGGCTGTGACACCGGAAGAGCCAGAAGCATTGACCCCGAACCACATCCTGTTGGGGTCGAACAGTCACGTGTCAGCACCGGGCCAGTTCACCGAGGAAGATCAGTCTGCGCGGCAACTATGGAGGCGCGCTCAACGGCTGGCGGACGAGTTCTGGCGGCGATGGGTCAAGGAGTACCTTCCCCTGCTCCAACACCGGCGGGAGCCTCGCACCACGGGCACGGCACCGAAGGTCGGTGATTTGGTCATCGTCTGCGACCCGAACCTACCGCGGAACATCTGGCCGAGAGGAAGAGTGACCAGAGTCTACCCGGGAAAGGACAACGAGGTACGAGTCGTGGACGTCACTACGAGCAACGGGCACGTCCTGCGAAGACCCTGCAAGAAGATCGTCGTGCTCCAAATGGGATCGCAAGCTGCGACGGCGGGAGAAATGTGCACGACAGAATAGACTCAGTGCGTGAGACAGTGCGTTTACATGTGTATATTTTCATAGGATAGGCATAGGGGCATAAGGACATTGTATTTTACGTGTTTACAATAGTTTTACTGTATTCTAGATGATAAGAAAAATAGGATAAGGTAGTCGTATAAGAATGATATCTCAACTAGTGGGTAGTGTAACTAGTAGAATAAGGATTTTTTGGATAATAAAATATATTTGCTATTGTGTTTTATTTTGAAGGGAAAATAAATAGGATATTGTAATATGTTTAGATATGTTAATTGTGTAAGAAATAAGTAAATATAAGATCATAATGTCATGCATGCGCGTGCGACGGCTCGCTATCACGGAATGGCATGCGGAGCGCACGTAGGGCGAATATTTATACTAAGACGGTGGGGGGCGAGGTCACTTAAATATCCCCGCCGCGTCCGCGCGCTCCCATTCTAAATCCAGGCAACGCCGGGTGCGCACGCATATGTCAGGAAATGTGGAATGACCTAACCTAAGACCTAGACATAAGATAAAACCTATATGTAATAGAAATAAAATGTTGTCAATAAAGATTGGTCAGAGGGGGTGAGGCAGAGAACCTTCCAGAAAAACACTCGGGCAAAGTATAAAAAGGACGCTGATTGGCCGAGGCGTCATTCGCGGTTCACAAGTGATTCTCAACAAGTCAAGAAGAAAAGCAAGAAAAAGGAATTCTGCCCCGCCTCCGCTGCCTCCCTACTGTTTCCAAGAAGACCGGTGTTTTATTATCAAGCTTCTCAAGATCCTAGGAAACCTATCGCCCACACAAGCACTTCTGCACTATAATATCTCCCGCGTAAATGGCTGATATTATGAAAAATTGGCCGCTTTGGTCATATCGGCCAGGAGGACATTATTATTTATGTATGTTTAATGTAATATAAGAACTTGTGTTTGTTCGCAGTCGTGCTTTTGTGTTTTTATAAATTATACTTGTTCATTATTTATTTTAGTCCTCCGCCCTCTGTCAGTGGTCACTCGCTCCTATACACAAAGATTTCAAAATTATTGTCATCATGGCTGTTCCGCATTCAACCACAGGCAGAAAACACTTTAAAGCCTCTGCCTCGAATTTTGCGGGCAGCAGGGCGGCGGCGGCGGCGGCGCGGACGGTCATCGTCCGCGCCGCTGCCACGCCGCTGTTTTCGAGAACCGGTCCATTTGATTTTACGCATAAGATCCTGCCGCTCCCGCGCCGCTGTCGCCGCCGCCCCGCTGCCCGCAAAATTCGAGGCAGAGGCCTAAAGGAAAATTGCTCAAAAACAAAGGGCGTTAAGGATAATACGATTTTTGTCATTATTCGAACATCAAAGTAGTTACTTGACGATCGCATTTGTTGGTGGCCGTAGAAACGATAGTAGATATTGGGGGTTCTGTTGGCTCACCGAAATTCCGGCATAACTAGCTAGAACCCTGTGGTAGGTAGTGTATATTAGTGGAAGCGTAGTTCATGTTATAGTGGATATGTAGTTGAGTACAGGAAGTGAGATTTTGATATGTGATACACAATGTTGCAGCGCAGAGAAGCTCAGAGTCACACAACGAGCTATGGAGAGAGCTATGCTCGCAGTTTCTTTGTGCGACAAATTCCGTAATGGGGAGATTCGCCGACGAACCAAGATCACAGCGCAGTTTCTAGACTTGACCAATTACCGAACTTATGCTAATTTGAGTTTGTGCTTACTTCAGTTTAATAGAAGATTACTGGAGCGTGTGTGGCATTTTCGCGTTCAACTTCAGTTGTGTCTCAGCGGTCTCAGCCAGCTGATTGTAAGCACGTCTTGCGGCCGGTGCGGACGGCCGGCTCGGAGTAGAAACGTGAAGTTCGAGAGAATTTGGAGGAATTTATTGATAAGTATAAATTTAATTTTCTTAAAAATCTCCTGACATAGGTGAACGAACTCTTAAAATGACTTTTCTGCGCCATTGCCAGACACTGATTAGTACTTATCTGTCTACTAACTATTCGTCAAGATTTAACCATAGATTTAAAATAGGGATGGCGATTCTTTCCAAAAAATATTGATTTTTGAATCGATACGAATTGAAGATTCTCGATAAAATCGAGGACTAAAAGATCGATTTCTCTGAGATCAATCATCGATTCGATCGATATTCGATGTACTTTTTAAGTTTGCACTGTGCCACCATACGCAAGCCCCACCACAGTTTTGGCTCGTTCCACCAACTCGATTCAACGCGGTTCAGCTCGCTTAGGCTCAATTTTGTTCGATTCGGTTCAATTAACCTGTCCGCCCCGGACGCGAAATCACGCGTGCGCGCTTCGCGTGTTAGCATGATACAGATCGGAATCATCGGCCGTTGAGTAATTAAGCCAAATTCGGCTCGATTAAGCTAGATTCTAGTCGATTCAGCTCAACTCAGCTGGATTTGACCTGTTGGTCTAGTGGTTAGACATTGTGCGTGGCTGCTTCCTTATTTGTCATGGGTTCGATTACCACCTTGCGCTTGGGTGTTGTTTATCTCCTCCTCCTCCAGTCGCTAGCTGACTGCTGAGCGTCGTGATGTTCCCGATCATCTTTTGTTCTGGTAATCTCTCGCCACTTGTGTCGGTCTGTGGCACAGTGTATCGCGTCAGAGATCTTCATGTTTAGGTTTTGTCACTTGATCCGACCATCGTGTAAGACTGCGTCCTCTTGCTCTCTTTCCTTCCACCTTACCAGTTATTATAAGTCGCTCCAGGTTATCGGGAGATTTTCGGGCTATATGCCCAAAGTATTGCAGCACCCTTGGCAGGCATATGCTTGACAGTCTCTGAGTTATATTCAACTCTCTAAGAGAGTTGTTGAGTTATGGATACGTTGGTCCTATGGTCCGTCCACGGAATGCGTAGCATTCGTCGGCAACACCACATAACACGTTGTTTATCTATTTAAGTATATATAAAAAAAAGTATTAGTATCAATTAGTGGTCTGATTACCATAAACTCTGTCTAGATTGGGATCACCGTGTGTGAATTGATCCACGATATAATATTCAGCTGCATCAAGCTCAGTTCAGCTCGTTTCGTCTCGATTTAAATCGAGTCACCTCCATTTTTTTGCGGGAGAAATTTTCAATAGATCCTAGAGACTTGTGGGTGTCAACCGGGGTATGTGGGATTCTTACCCACTAAAACCCCCATTTCGCATCGCCACATGCAAGGAAAACCTGGGATCTACGCCAGGTGTCCCTCAGTGCCGTGCCTTTGAGCACGCCGCTGGTGACGCATTGTAACCTCTCGGGAACCTAACACGGTACTCTTGAGGACGGGGGTCCCAACCCCACCGCCGCCCACCTAGTCGTCGCCGTATACTCGCTGGACGTCTAGGGCCCACACCACACCCCAAACGTTCAGCGACTCCGAATGTTGCCCGTCATTTAGAGCCCCGGGCGCATGGCTGAGGAACCGCGTGGGGCGGCCGCTTAACATGGCCGATGCCAATGTTGCCTGCAACGTCCATGTGCGGTCGCAGCCAATGATTTGGGGGGGAGGGGGTCATATTTGATGGTCCCGTTGGTCTTGTACCTAGACACCCTAGCCGCTACCCAATTTTGCCGACCCTCCCTCTCGGACTGGCAACGTCGTCGCTGCAGGACCAGCCCGTTCGCGATCCCGCTCCGCGGCCTCCCTCTTGGACATGACTTTCAATTCCATTTATTTATTCGTAAAACCTTGGAACAACCTTAATAAAATTGTGACAAACAGAATTAATCTTCTTACAATTTTGACAGTTGGTTGATTCTGGATCACACTGTCCTCCGTACTAGGTACTAGTAAAAACTGTCTCACGGTAGGTCAGGCATCCCCGTCTTCAAAAATACCTTAACTGTTATGACTTTTTATAACTAGCGTTGTATATTTGCTGTGTGTAGTGTAGTGGTTTTTATGTGTAATGGAGTATTGCTGTGTGTGGATATGTATTGTCTAATGTTATGTGTTTTTTGTTTTCTGTAATTACTTAACTCGTTATTTGATTATTAGGAATAAGTTACCAATAAACTCTCAGTTTTATGGTAATTTAGTTTATCAAGATTTTTTTCAAGTATATTGGTTTAAATCACGTAATTTAATGCTTCTAGAATTGTTATTATAAAGATGAGGGCCTAAAAATTTTAAATAATGTTATGAAAACGATTTTTTGCGTTTTGGAACCAGGTAAACTATGTCTAATCTAAGTCTCATTTGGGAATCTGGGATCTTTTTATGCTGTACTAAAATAGCGTTTCTAATGTAAAGTTGTCGTACGGTAAGGACTGACATTTCTTGATATAATACATTAGTGGGGTACCTATACCCTTTAAAGCTCATAATTTTAAGTAATTATTACACGTTGAGCTCTTTCAAGAGTTAATTAATTAAGTTGTTTTATGTGTGCCCCCCCCATACCAATATACAATAATTTAAAATTGACTTGAAATTGATTAAATTTGATTGCATAGTACATATATTGTTTTAATTAGTTTTGGTTGACTAATGTTTTGGATGTTTTTAAAAAATACTAATTTTAATTTTACAAATATTAAGATAAGTACTTACACTGAAATAACTAACACCGTACGTGCAGTAAAATAAAAAACACTGCTGAATTATTAGCCAATAACCCTGGGTTATTGGCTAATGTAAGTGGCGGTCAAACACAGAAGGGTCAAGCTGTATCTCTTGATCTATTTACCCAATTTTGATAAAACATGCTCTCTATTTTAAGTTAATATAGACTTAAAAGACGCAAACTGCCTAAGTATAACCATCTCAAATTCCTACACTATCCTGGGAATTTATCGGTCCCCCTCTTTCAAGAACTTAGAGAACTTCCTAATATCGCTGGAAAGCACAGTAAGGAACATAAAGCAAACTAGCTGCACAATTATTGCTGGTGACATCAACATAGACATATCGCAAAATGCTGACAACAACAGTGCTACTGAATATTTATGTTTATTAGCTGAACTGGGCCTAAAGCCTGCCGTCAGGCTACCTACTCGTAAAAACTCTTGTCTTGATCATATCCATGTCACCTCGACTTTCGAGTCCGAATCTGTCGTCTGCCAAACTGACATTACTGATCACGACCTCGTAATGGCTGGTGTTGTAACAGACTCACCGGTATCTGCCCCGGACCGAAAATTTAGAACAATCCTCAATTTTTCTGCTATAAAATCTGAACTGGCTAGGCGCGACTGGGATATTGTAATGCGGGAAAATAACGTGGATAAGGCGCTTGATATTTTTTATAAAATTCTCTTGGAGGTTGTAAATCAACATAAAGCAAATATTCCGATTCCCAGAACTGCGCGTAAACTGAAACCCTGGATCACACCAGGGCTTCTTAAATGTTCTCGTTACAAAGACAAGTTACATTCCCGCGTACGACGAAATCCTGATGATGTATCTCTGAAACATTCTTATAACCGCTATCGTAATCTTTATATAGACATTGTTCGCAAAGTTAGACAGGCTTACGAGGCATCGGATTTAGAGCGCAATAAAAACAATACCAAACAACTTTGGAATAGTATAAAAAATATCACTCACACCCAACGCCCCCGTAACTACTCAACTGATCTAACCCGAATTCGCGAAAATGCCACAGATTCTGTTAATTTATGCAATAATTATTTTTCTGAGGTAGGAAAAGTACTAGCTAACAATATACTTGATAAAATTGGAGACACGCAGGATTCGCTAGCTGCCAATATTAAACTTCCAAAATCTCCTGCTCACTCTCTTTTCCTGCACCCATGTGATGTCCAGGAAATTACTACTATTGTCCAGAGTTTCAAAATTGACTGCGCCCCTGGTGTTGATGGCATCACTAACCGTCTCGTTAAAATTATAATTAACAGCATCGCTCAACCACTTGCTCACATCTTCAATCTAAGTCTCAGTCTCGGTTGCTTTCCGGACTTTTGGAAGCAAGCCGTTGTTATCCCAATATACAAGAATGGTGAAAAACTGTGCCTCTCCAATTATAGACCAATCTCTCTCTTGTGCTCACTTTCTAAAATCCTGGAAAAAATTGTTAATAAGCGATTGGTGCATTTTGTGGAAACTAATCAACTTCTCTCGGACAGGCAATTTGGGTTTCGTAGTGGACGGTCGACTGAAAATGCGGTGTCTTTACTTGTTGATACGATCTCCACTCATCTTGACCAGGGCAGAGCATGTATAGGGGTATTTTTGGACCTGGCCAAGGCTTTTGACACCATCTCAGTCCCTATGCTCTTAAGAAAGCTCGATATCCTAGGAGTCCGTGGAGTCGCTTTAGATTGGTTCCAAAGCTATTTAACGGGCAGGACCCAGTGTCTCAAGATAGGTAATAATACGAGCAGTCCTTCTGGTATTAGTTTTGGAGTTCCCCAAGGTAGTATTTTAGGCCCCACCCTTTTTATTTTATTCATTAATGACATTGTTTCCCTCAACTTACCTAGCGCAGATGTCATCTGTTATGCAGATGATACTGCTATAATTTTTCATGAATCTACTTGGCATTCGGCGTTTATGAACGTAGAAACTTGTATGTCTAAAATAGCCTCGTGGCTTCAGAAAAATTTATTAACATTAAACACGTCAAAAACGAATTTTATTTGCTTCCACAAGACCATCTCTTCAGCCCCCTCTTATTGCCCTACAATTAAAGTCCACCGCTGCTCAGTATTCACCTCAACACAAGCCCTTAAATGTACTTGTGACCACATTTCCCGGATAAACTGTATTCGTTACCTGGGCATAGTTATCGATGAAAAGCTTAACTTTAGAGAACACATTTTTACTACTTCTGAACGTACTAGAAAGCTTATACATATTATGAAGTCGCTGACACCAGTCATTGGCAAAGAAATTATAAAATCTGTATATATTGCTATATGTCAGTCGGTGCTTACGTATTGCATATCAATTTGGGGAGGTGCAGCATCCACATTTCTGATTACACTAGAAAGGGCTCAACGCTCAGTTTTAAAAGTAATGCTCGGTAAGCCATATAGGTACCCGACAGCCTTACTTTATAAAGAAAGTGAAGTACTGAGTGTGCGTTGTCTGTTCGTACTACGAGCCTCTCTATTAATGCATCGGCAAGTTCCTCAGCGTTTGGATTACCCAATGTTGATGCAGAAAAGGACCTTTAATATTAAAACACCTCTGACGAAAACCAAGTTCTCCAGAAGATTTAGTTCCTATCTACACCTATTCTTATATAACAAAGTTCACAAGGCTTGTAATTTAAAAAATGCTACGCTCGCAGAGGCTAAATCCAGGATACATAAATGGCTGGCCACCTTAGAATACCACCAAGTAGAACAACTGCTCCGACTTAACATATAATGGTACTTCTTCAATTCACAATCTTACATTTAATGAATGACTGAATCTCATACGGGTATTTAATCTACACTTAAGCAATTATGATACTTGATGATACCCATATTTACATGCACAATCAAGCGCTGACGCGCTTTCAAAACTCAGGTACTCACTTACACACAAACACACACACAAACACACACACACACACGCACATCACACACACACACAAACACTTAAATTGTTTTGATATTTTTTTTATTTTTTATTTATTTCCTTTACTTATGTGTATTACTTTAAACCTTGTCACGGTCTTCCCGGTATTAGAGTAATCATTAATTGTAAAGCATTCTTTGTTAGCTGCGGCCATCCGCGATACAGGCTAGTCCTAGTGCGGAGACCACTATGTTTACTTATCGACTTTTGTAAACCTTTTTGATAACAATAAATTTATTATTATTATTATTATATTATTAAATATAGTTCCTTGTTCACTGTATAAATTACATTAATTGATATACATCGAGACAGAGAGAAAATTTTAAAATAGTCATAATATGTGTTCTATTGCTTATTTTATAGCCTCACTAGCTTATTTTGGTAAAAAAATAATATTCAATGTACTGTGCATCGATATACTATACCAACAAGATTAGCTGTCACGAACAAAATGACATCGAAAATGTGGTCGCGGTTACTACCTACACAACTATACACGTACACGCAAAACAATAATATGTTCATATAATAAAATCTTTTTTAAAAAAAATTTAACCGACTTCAATATCACTGAAAAGTATAAAATAATTTAAATATTCATTGAAGTTGGTGTTAGCTTACCGGCTGTGTATATTTGGCACCAACTTCAATAATATTTAAATTATTTTATACTTTTCAGTGATATTGAAGTCGGTTCAATTTTTTTTAAAAAATATTTTATTTTAAACATTTTAGTGATATTTTCATATATAAAGATTGAACCATCGAAAACCGTAAAATTATCTAGGTAGGTTATGATCACATTATCGTCTACATAGTTTTACATAATTCATGTTTCTTCAGAAAAAAATATCCGGTCGTAATGAAATTTGCATGGAAACATCATAGTAGTTTACTCTCTCGAATAAAAAAAGAATCATCGAAATCGGTTCATAATTGTCAGAGCAATGTAATGGAGAACATCAGTTTTATGGTTTTTACCAGATAAATTCCTCCACATCGTTCATGGTCCTCCAGGAAGTTCTTATCCGGTTGTAATAAAATTCATACAGATTCAATACAGTGGTTTCTTCTTTCGAATAAAAAAAGTATCATTGAAATTGGTAAATATTTTCCAGAGTTATGACCATTTTTGTCCGACCGAGCGAGTCCGAGCGACTAAAACGTCATCTATATAGGCTTTCTTGCAGCTCTCAGTGCGCAGTCACCATTCTTGTTTTTCAGGAACTACTTATTACTAAGCGATAATTTTTTTATGGGACCCAATTAACGGATTAAAGAATGGATGGAAGAAAGATTTTTTCAAATCGGTTCATAATTGCCAGAGTTATGCGCGAACATACATAGAAAAAAATATATATATATTCAGACGAATTGAGAAACCTCCTCCTTTTTTGAAGTCGGTTAAAAAGATGACTTACATACTATAAAATAAGGTTCAATAATAATTGCAGACAATTGAGCGACAGCCGTCTCCGTAGCTCTTATTTTCTTATTTTCGTGACCACTTTTCGGGTCGTGACAGCAAATCTAGTTGGTATAGTATATCGATGGTACTGTGTTTCAACATTCAATTAACTATAAATAATTTTAAGTTTCATAAAAAAAACAGAAACAAATCGAATCTCATTTCTCTGGATTTCGATATCGATTTAATGAATCGATTCAGCCCTAGATATAGATCCAAAAAATTGATTTTTTGGGACGAAAAAATCGATTCTTCGATTAATTGATCTCAGATCGCCGTCCCTATTCAAAATTCGGTGGGCACCTTGAACGTAGTCAAAAATCCTAAATCTATGGTGGGCACTGAACGTAGTGAAAAATTCTAAATCTATGGTGGGTAAGTACTACATTTAATGGATGTTCCTGTTACCACCTTCCTGCTTGCTCCTATCATTAGACTTTGATCATCATTTTTCTACCTAAGTTTTCTATCCAACGAGGCCAAATTCGGTGGTCTACGTTTATTGGTGCAGAAATCCCGCTCCATCATCAGACCCTGATCGCCATTTTCTAGCAACTACTCGTCGAGACCTGCCCAACGGGCCCAAACTCGGTGGGTCTTCGTTTATTGGTGCAGAGATCCCGTGACCGTACAATATAATTTTGTAACATGTCGTAGGCAAGTCAGTGCTAGGAACAGCGCTCTGAGGAACAGTGTGTGTGCCCTAGATACAATAACAACCAATTTTTAACACGTAGTTAAAAATTCCAAATCTATGTTTTTAACATGCTTTTAAGTTAGCTTCGCCTGTATGTATGATGGTAATGAGACTCAATTTTCACCCACTTCTACAAGTTCGAATCATTCGAAATTTTGCAAATGTGTCATGGACCCGAGGATCGAGCTAATCTGATACTGGAGCTCGAAGGTGGATAAGAGAAACCTCGGATGGCTACTAGCAAATTCATGGAGTTTGGACTCATTTGATTGGTATTGAAGATTTCTATTCACTTTGATAATAGACCTGGGAGGAAGTAAAATTATGATCAGACTCTAGTGATAAGAGCAAATACACACATCAAAAGTGTCTAGGGATCAAGCATTTTTAAGCGGATTTCTTGAGATTGAGATGTGGCTTTGTAATAAATTTATGATTTTATAAATTTATATGGATCCTTTTTGGTGCATTTCATAATTTGAATCAGGAACTGTGAATCAAATTCGAGTAAAAGATGAAAATCAGCTGTCAATATTTTCCCTATAAAAACATACAACGCATTGAAGACATTATTAGTGCTACTGTTTCCCTACTACTGATTAAAACCAACGTTATTATGGAGCGGCGACGTCATTTAAGCAGGGAAGAAATGCTCAGAGCCGTGGGAATGATAGAAGCTGGTTCCCGGCAACGTACTGTGGCTTTAGCTCTGAATACAAGTCAGAGTGTTATCAGTCGACTTTGGACACGTTACCGAAGCACTGGTACCGTGGCTGAGCGCCATGGAGGACGGTATCGCTGCACCACACGGAGACAAGACCGATATATTCAAATCTTAACTCGAAGAGCTCCAACAATAACTGCCATGATGTTAGCCGTGAGGCTTCATCACTCTTCAGGGAACTTAATTAGCGACCAAACAGTCAGAAACCGCTTGCATGAAGTGAACCTTCATTCCCGAAGACCGCTACGGGTACCACCTATAGCAATGCACAATCGTAGGATTCGATATCAATGGGCTCTTGAACACAGAAATTGGGCAGAAGAACAATGGCGTTTCGTGTGCTTTTCTGATGAGTCTCGTTTTGGTATGAGACCGGATACAAGACGTATACGACACTGGAGAACCCCTGGACGCCAACAGCGATTAAAATCCTGCCAGGAAGTCCATCCTTATAGTGGTGGAACCATCATGGTATGGGCGGGTATTTGGATCGGCGGAAGAACTGAGTTGATTTGGATCAGAGGCAACCTCAACGCTCAAATTTATGCTGAGACGATTGTATCAGACGTCATCGTTCCTCTACAAGTGCAAATCGGTCCCTTATTTCAGTTAATGCATGATAATGCACGACCGCACACCGCAAGAGTTGTAAGACAGACTCTCGCCGCAGCTAACATCAATGTCCTGCCCTGGCCTGCTCAGTCGCCAGACTTGAACCCGATTGAGCATGCATGGGATATGCTACAGAGAAGAGCTCTGCCGAATATGGAGGGTATCCAGTCGCAAGAAGACCTTTTTTTGTTGTTGCAACGAACATGGGCGGCCATTCCACAGCGTGATTTGGATGAACTCATTTTGAGTATGCCAAACCGATGTTCTTGTGTTGTTAGTGTTCGCGGTAGAAACACGGATTATTAATTGTTTAAGTTACCCAATAAAATTTTAAAGAAAACTCTTATTTCAGTCTTTTTTTCGAACTTTTGTGTTAGTGGTTCAAATGTCAAAAATCCCTTTATTAGGAAAATGGCAAATTTCTTTATTAATGCAAAGGTGACTTGGTTTATCGTTACTGTGACAAACGAAAACACTTTATTTGATGAATCCTTAAAGAAAATTTTAATTAATATCAATCAGGAGAAAAGTTATTGCAAAAATATATGTTGATCCCTAGACACTTTTGATGTGTGTAGTATTCAGGGGTTCCGTTACCAACCTCAGGAAGGTTGGTAACGGAACCCCTGAATACTATTTGCTCTTATCACTAGAGTCTGATCATAATTTTACTTCCTCCCAGGTCTATTATCAAAGTCGATCAATAGGGATATTTTATCAGGCAAAGTACATAGCACTCTTTAAGAAAAATCAGACGATCCCAAACTCGATGGGTTTACTAGTAGCTATTCCAGGGTTCAGTCACCATAGATTTAGATTTTTTTTTCACTACGTTGAATAGATGTACAAAGCGTGGGAGCGAGAAGTTCTAATCAAATACAAACAGCACGAGTGCAAAAAAGTCAGAGGTTAGTCGGTTAGATAGAAACTGGATTTTCTTACATAAAACGACCATTAACGCGATTTACCTTATATTTTGGCTTGACGTTTCGTTTTCTGTGAGTGTAGTGTGTAGTGGGCTTAACGTTACAAGTGAAAGAACGGGGGTAGATGAAGATATTTCTGCCTCCCGCACGGAGCTGTCTCGCTGAACCAGTCTGCTTGTGACCACGGCTGGTGCAACCCGGCCGAAACGTCAAGCCAAAATATAAGGTAAATCGCGTTAATTCCCGATAAAAATAAAGTTTAACAATGGAACGCGAAAGTCTAAAAGTATATATAAAACGACCACCCAAAATGTAGTCCTACTGCTTGTAAAAGAAAACACTTGCCAAATGTCAAGTCAATCAGTGTAATTAGGTCCGGAGATGTCATGATGTGAAGCGCTTTTCGAATTAAGAAACTTTTTATAAACCTGCTATTCTCCCGCAGCCTTAGGAGCGTTTTCAGTAAAACATGCTTTTGGGGAATCTCTACTGATACAGTGTGTAATGTAAACTTGGTGACAGCTTAGCCTTAAACAGAATTAGGTACAAACAATTCGAGTAAATTAAAAATAAACTTAACAATAAACCATAGAATGAGCTTAAAATTACCAAGGGATCCCAAACTAGGCAAAGCCATCTTAGGGATACCCATTTCCAATTAAAATTCCAATTCTAAACATAATAAGAATTGAAATATGTTTTTCATTTCATATACCCGGAACGTACGCTTGAAGCGCTTAGGTATTATTTTTTAATACCTACTGCGCTGTAGCTTTCTTATTTCACTTGGCATTACCTCTGGATAAAATTGATAGCTGTCATTCTTCCAAGGGTTCCAAGCTCACCTCTATACGTGTTCAAAACAATTATGTAATTTTACCTTTCACAAGGCAAAGCATAGTTTAAACCCGCCAAGCCGCCCTAAAATATAGTTAACTAGCGGCCCAGTACGTGCTTCGCTACGTATAAAGTGAAATTTAAAAAAAAAAATTGGAATATCAAATTCATTATGATACACCGACGGCTCGCTAAAAATCTGAGAAAAGTACACGCACACATTATATACATTTGAACAAAAAATATTTAAAACACATTATTATCGCTGACAATTTGCTTTAATCGAAGCACGTCCAAAATGAAATGACCGCATGAATGACATAACAACATGTTTTTACTGTCAACACTAAAAAAAAGTTTCAATTCTGAAAAAAGGTTCAATTTGACAGCAAAATCCCCATTTATAAAATGATCCGCCATTTATTGAATTCATTTGTTACAAAAAATGTGATAAATGAAGAACCGCTCTACCGAATTTATGCAAACTTCACATAAACCATCTACTAAATAGTCCGAACAAAGCCTAAACATTTGGTTTGTATAGGTGAGCCCGTTCTTGAGTTAGAAAATTACAACGAAAAGTGGCATTGATTTTTATAGATATAGATTCGATATGGCGCGTAACGTTACCTGTTTTCTATTGTAGTAACACCTTATAGCTGATATAGCTAATAATAATAATGTCTTCCGTATTGGCCATAATACCACAGCGGCCAATCTGTCACAAGAGCTATCACCCGCGTAGATACACGGGAGATATTATAGTGCACAAGTGCTTGCGTGGACACAAGTGCACCAATCCCTCCTTTACTCTTCAAAATCTGATGGGACAGAAGACTGACACGACCGGGGAGAGGTCAGGTGCCGAATCAACTTTTTACATGCCCATCCGACGCATGGGTCTTCTTAATTTTACAGAAAATTAGGTGATCGGCGTGCATTGACCTAGCCAGTAAGGAACAATTACACAACTAAGTTGGTGCTCTCCGCGGTATTTGAACCCGAGACTTCCGGTTTGCAAAGCAAGCAATTACCCACTGTGCCACGGGGGCTATAAGAAATACAAGTGTATCAACTAGCAATCAATTTCATAAGTTATTGGATCATGGATTACCTTCTTATAGCTAAAGCTATTTCGTTTAAAGTTATGTTTATTGTGCACTTCATAAAATTATGTAGGTAATTATCGTTTCTTATTAGATTTATGACGTCTGGCCTAGATTTGGTTAAATATAAAATACTGCTATTCGACTCGATAGAATCCGCAACGAGTACGTGCGAGGAAGTCTCGGTGTACGTGACATCGCCGAGAAGATGCAGAAAAGTAGGCTGCGATCGTAAGTATGGACATGTAAAAAGGAGACTCCTCCCTCAACGTATAACATTCAAACATAACTTTAGCTGTAATTTCCATAAATTCATGAGATGCTGACTTACACAGATAACATTTAGTATGATCCCGCTAATAACACGAGCAAAGACATTAAGGTGTGATATTTTCATGTACAATTTCAGGCTTTCAGTCTTGAACCGGGCGCCGGGAGCGTTTCACGCTTTTCACGAGTTTTCGCCGAAAAGTGCGCGAATTTTCCGCTAAAATAATATATGAAAATACAAAAGTAAAAATACGTATCTTAGGCGAAAGTTATAAAGTAAAAATATATTCAATAGAGTCAAAATTAAATAAGTTATGTGATATGTAAAAGTTTTGTTATTCTGAGCTTCTCAGTGTTAGTTTTTTTTATTATTGTATCATATTCTTTGTTTGCTTGTAGATGAACTGTAAACTAATTTTGAGTTATATAAACATAATATTATGTACGATAATCGTCATTATTAGTAGTAAGAACTTCCAACATAGAGGTATTTAGGGATATATTTGTTTTTAGCACATGTTACATGCATATTTTACTTTACTTTAAATCAATACTTGTTTAGAACAATCAAAATTTTTCCAAATTAGCAAATATTTATGCATGCATAAACTTCATCATAATCCACTGCATCAATTATTGTTCTATATACTTATAAATAAACTATTTATTTTAAAATTCAGTTATGTACATTATTTTCTTTATACTTATCTAATAAAATCGAATTATAAAAATAAATAAAAAGTAAAAAACATTCCCTCATATTTTTGCTAAGCTCCGAAAAAATAAAAATTGAATTTCAATGACTAATGTCTTTCTCCAAGATACAATTTTAGAAAACATAATATAGTAGATGCATAGAAATATCTACTAACTATACCACATAAGTACTCGTAGCATTCCGCGTTCTCCAGAAATCGTAAAATCTTCAAAGGATATCGGCTGGAAAATGAAAAGTAAGTAATATAATAAGAAAACCATTTACTTTGATATCGGGTTTCAGATCGTTCTGTATTTATTATTTATCTATATTAACAAGAGAACAGAGTGTTTTATAAGAATCACGATACAGCCAAAACCATTTATCAAAGAATTTTAAAATTTGGAACCAACGTTATGCAAATAGTCTGCCTAACTTTTATTTTAAATCGATTAAAGGAGTTTTAGAATAGTTTTTGAGTATGAAGCGGAAAAAAAATCATGCTGCACTGATGAAACTTGGCGAATAGGATCTATGTATAATTGGTCAAACACAGTTGATAGGGTTCATCATCATCATCATCATCATCAGCCGGAAGACGTCCACTGCTGAACATAGGCCTCCCCCTTAGAACGCCACAATGAACGACAATTGGCTATTTGCATCCACCGGTTGCCTGCGACGCGCACAATGTCGTCTGTCCACCTAGTGGGAGGCCTGCCTACGCTGCGTCTTCCGGTTCGTGGTCGCCACTCGAGAACCTTTCTTCCCCAACGGTTATCGGTTCTTCGAGCGATGTGGCCTGCCCATTGCCACTTCAACTTGCAGATTCTGAGAGCTATGTCGGTGACCTGGGTTCTTCGGCGAATCTCCACATTTCGGATTCTGTCGCGCAAAGAAACTCCGAGCATAGCTCTCTCCATGGCTCGTTGTGTGACTCTGAACCCTACCAAATTATCGGCCAGCTATCGCTTCTGCATACATACATTTATTGCTCCGATTTTGATATTGTACAGAAAAATGGTGTATACTTCGATATATGTTATATATCAATATACCGTTGGGAAACTATAAATGGGAAATGTATTGTAATCACTTGTCACACTTGATTGTGTAACGTGTTTGTTACATATTATTATGTAACAAAACGTACCAATCCTGTTACGTCAGGATGTTCATTCGGTAAAATGGCTACATCTATTCCGAATTCCGACATATCCCGTGTGGTCAGGAAGACGTCATGCTGTCATCGTCTCGACATCAGAATAAAGACGGTAAAGGTTAAGGAAAACTAAATAACGATACATCTTATACAATAAATATGGTATTGTTGTTACGTAAAACAAGTTACTACGAGTATTATTGGGATGTTATCGAGCCAGTGTTAAATAGGTATAATTTGAACGTATTGAAGGTTGAACTTGACGATTTCTTGCAAATTGGTCTGTCACGAGTACGAGAATATGTATGTATAAACAATATACATGCCTATATTTTATGTATGTAATATTTTCTGTACTTTCTCCTTCTTGCCCGCGGGGTGTCGGGGAGAATAGCAACCACCCATCGCCTCCCATTGGTTGTCGTAAGAGGCGACTAAGGGAATACAAAAAGACGGCTAGCAGCGTCTTTCTATTGGATTACCTTTACTGCGATCCTCAAGACCCCTGCCAAGAGTGGAATTATGCCCGCCTTTCTAAGGAGAGACCTTCATTCAGCAGTGGACTTCTTTCGTCTGATAATAATAATAATAATATCTTGGGACAATCCACACACTGATGATGATGGTAAGAAGATATTCTTATCTCCTACATTTAGTGTCGAATCACTCTACGCTGATCATAGCTGCACTGCATCTTCTTATAGGCGTACGTGATGCTTACTATTAGGCAAATATCAGAACGTCTTGACACTAGGTTGAATAAAGAATATGTAAACGATCGAGCTATTCATGTAGTAGTGGAAAAATTTGTCAATCAGCAAGATGTTTTAGGGCTGATTGTTCAGGGTGTGCCCAGCAATTGTATACATACATATAGTATTACTTATTCGAGGCGGCGCTCATAACTTTTAAATTAAATCGATACCATGTTATCACACTTTTGAATCAGCAAAATTTATGGGATATTTTTTTGCCCAAATTCATTACAATCATTTCAACAAGAAATTTTCTCGTGTAAAGCTGGCGTGGACCATAATAAAATTATTATTTTATCAGGAATAGGTGCTGATGAATATTGGTCTCAAATATTTTGTCACAGAATAGCTTATGATAACGTTGAAGTGTTCTCGTTGAATAATCAGACAGAAGTAATGAATATGATTTATTGGAGCTTAGTAGACACCGTAACAGTTGAGTCGAGAACGAAAACAAATAAAGTGAAGTAATGTTTTTTTCAATGCAATCGTTCTGTTTATAGGAATATCGCGCTTACAACAACAGTGACCTACTCCTAATCCAAAACTGCTTATTGCGTACAAGGAATATTGGATTTCTCTATTCCATCAAGTGTCTACAAATATTTTTTAGTACCGATTCAATAATAATTCTTGTGACGTTTCGTGAACAATTGGTGTCCCTATTATATTCGAACCATAACATGAAATTTCTTGTGCTACAATAAAGATGAACGATGTTTTATGGTTAGAATCTTAAGGCGGTTATCCATTTGCGAGCAAAACCAACGAATTCGCGAGCCAAAGGTCGAAATCGCGAACGGAGCACTTAAATGTCTGCGGACTTAAAAACCCGCGGGTTTGCTCGCTGGGTCTTTTCGCATGCTTGAAATTCTAAGTCCGCGGTGCAAAAAACAGCCAGTGGATCAGTCGAGCTGGCGAGTCCACAGTCTTTTTGTGATCTTGGTGGCGACCTCAGGTGTAAATTGTTTCTTGTTCTCCTATTATTGGCGGGCCTGTTGGTCTAGTGGTTAGACCAATAGGTCGTGGGTTCGATTCCCACCAAGTGTCTGGGTGTTTTATCTATATAAGTATGAATTTACAAAAAAAAAACAGTATACTCAAAGAACAAAGTAAGTCCGTCTGGGAGCACGCCTTGACTTTACCAACGATGATAATATTGCCTTAGATGAATAATTCATCTAAGTGTTTTGCTTGCCAATGGATCACCAACGAAAGCCAACGAGCCAGCGAACCAACGATTTAAACCGTTGGCTAGCCGGTTCGCAAATGGGTCACCCCCTTTAAAAAGCTTGAGCAAAATTAATACACAAGTTTTATGTAAATTTAATAAAATACTCAATGTACTGATAGATTGATGAAAACAACAATTTTTATATTATAAATTACATTTATCTCATTGACTGTCAACATTTGAAGGTAAAATTTTTACTTTGATAAGATAAGATTTCTTGTGTAGCAAATACTTTCTTATGTACCTACTCACACAACACTTCAACACTATCTAACTCATTTTTTTTAGCTAGTCTCAAGTCGGTATCCATATTTTTTTGACGCGGGTTTCATAATTATTTATAGATTTTTTGTGAGGTTTGTTTACCGAAGATTTATGTGTATAGTAATAATGTTCTCCTAGCCGACACGGCCAAAGATATTTATTGGTGGTGGGGTGTCTGGGTATATCTTCTCCCTTTGGGCACCTTTGGGTAAGTAAGTGGCGACTAAGGGAAAACAAGAAGACGGGCAGCAGCGTCTTTTTATTGGAATAATTACCTATACTGCGATCACTAAGACGCCCTGCCAAGCGTGGAGATTATGGCCTCAGTTCTAAGCCCTTTTGAGAATGGCTAGAGGGAAGATTGTTACTATAACTACATAACTTTCATCACCAATTCTGGGAATTCCTTGGAGAACCCGAGGCAATTATATTTGATGGGTGCTTTCATTACGGAGATCATATAAGTAGGTGCGGTAGTAATTTACCGTCTCGCCTACTATTTATTATAGAAAGAATGGGAAATAAAAAGAAAATAACAAAAGGGTTAGTTACTTTATTAGATGCAACAACTTTACAGACTGATTTTCATATAACATGCCAAACCTATGCGTGGATGATACGGCAGTTGTTTTTATATTAAAATGTTTTAAATATAGCAAGCAATAAAAAATACTGACTTCATTAAACTATCATTAATTCCAAATTCAAAATAATTTTGCTACATAAAAACCGCGTAGCGTATGGACTGCCCAAGGAAGTTGAATATGTCTCGTGCGTCAAACCGTCCTATCTGTCTATCTTTATGGCTATCGCGTTATGTAATGACGTAAAATAAGCGTTTAACAAAAACGCTATGGTTCACTACAATGTCCACTACATTGTAGTGAACCATAGCGTTTTTGTGTTATACCGAACTACGTGGGCGAACGCGGGCGTACGCTACGTACCTTGGGCAACTAACGATCGCACCACGAAAAGTGATATCAAATTGATAAACAATCGATAAATTACAAAAAGTGGGTACAGTCTGCCACTCTGAAGGGTCAGTTAATGGATCATTATCTTCCCACTTAACTTTCGATTTCAATACAAAATAATGATGAACTAATGACCTATTAATGGTCTCTGAGCGCAGCAGTAACAATTTGTTTCTTGTTCGCAGTTTTGGCTGAAACTACGGTGGTACTTTGTCTGGTAACTGTGGTAGCGCCGAAGGTCCAGTTAAAGTCTAACGCCACTCACGAGTATTTAAGGCAGCCCTGCTCACTGGAAGACCATTGGTCACGAGCCCACTGTATTCTCACGCAGTTCCAGCTCACATGCAGTGGGGGATTCACTAGTTATTGGACAAGCGGTGTGAAGTAAGTTTTCCCTTAACTTATTTAGCGCTTATAAATTCATAAAAAAGTTTCCAATATTACTTTAGCCTTACGAGTTCCTGATAAATATACAACGTGTTCAATAAGCCAGTAGCAATTTAAGGTATACTCTTGGCGATAGTAAATATTAAGATAAATGTGTTTAGCTTAAGATAATTTACCGCTAGAAACCTTGCAATATTTTATGATAGGAACAGATTTTACAGTTGCATCGGCATATTGGAAAAGACGGTGATTCTAACGGTTCATTTGTACAATGTTAAATAGTTAGAAGGGATTAGAAAACGTGGTGATTTTAAAACTAATTGCTATGGGAATGAAGCCACGGTCATGAATTTACCCCTGTGAGTTGCTTGGTATATAAGCCGTGGTGACCGGAAGAGAAACATTTATTATCACATCAATCGCAATAGAAGTCACTCGTTACTTGCTAGCCAGACTGTTGGCGTTGACACCAATCACTAGCCTAAGATATTATTTTGTAAGTTTGTAAATGTTAATTTAAGCGTACTATTAAGGTTTATTGTAATTGTAGGCAATAATAAAGAAAGCTAAGTTCCTAATAACGGGTTAATGGGTTTTATGATAAATGTGTTTAGGATGATGTACCGCTAGAAACCTTTCGGGTTCGCAATGTTTTTATGATAGGGACAGATTTTATGGAGGCATCGGCACATTGTAAAGGACAGATTTTATAGAGACACCGGCACATTGTAAAAGGCGGCGTTTAAAACAGTTTTTTTTGTACAATGTTTAACTGTTAAAAGGGATTAGAAAACTCGGTAATTATAAAACTAATTGCCATGGGAAACAGGCAACGGTCATCGAATTACCGTTATGATCGGTCAGAGGGCCTTATAAAAGAAGGGCACATTTCTGTGGCAAGTCATTCCGAAACTAGCAGCCTTACAATCAACAAATAAGAAGAAAAATAATAAATACTTAACACTTTTCAAGAAAAGGGTGTTTAATTTCTGCAAATTGTGATACTACGGGGATGCACCTAATCGAAGACATCCCGTCAACAAATCGCTCCACCCATCAAGTCAGTCAGCGTCAACACAGTCATTATCCGTTAGTCAATTAGTAGTTAATATTGTCACCAAAGCACGGGTCTATTGGTCAGAAATATGAGAGGCACTGACAGTAGGATAAGTAGATTAGAAGATAGTACTTAAGAAAAAATGTACAGAATCTAACATTTACCGGAATTTTACTGGCATTTCAAGATCATCAGAAATACAGTCCACCTTGCTTGTCCACCAGTCCTCTCCACATTAAGTAGATCAACGATATTCAAGACCGACTTTAACACTGCTTCTTTTCTTTAATTTTTCTTCTTCTTCTTATTCTTCTTTGTGGCGGCTACCACACTGGCACGCTTCCAGCTCTTAGACAACCTGTTTGGCATATATGTGAATGTCTATAACATTGCGCAGGAACGACACATTGCACTCTTGAAGTGGCGCGAGCAGCTCGAGCCGACGCAAAATTTGCGTCGCAAATTGCGCGCAAACGCCTCGTTGTTGAGGTATTCTTGTCGCTAGAGGTGCGACAAGAATACCTCAACAGCCTGGATAAAGCGACGAAGTGGACGATTTACCTACAGATAATGTTGTCTTTTACTTACGCGAATATTACACATTGAAATCAAACTACTTTTACGGATTTTATCGCGGTTTATTTATTGATTTTACTATCCCGACGTTTCGAATGCTTTGCTTTGCTTTGCTTTGATTTACCTACAGGTTTATGCAGATAATCACCGGTCACGGTTGCTCGACGTTCGAAGCATGAACGTGAAGCGACGACGAGATGCTTCCACTGCGACCAGTCTATCTCCGCCTAACACACGCTAGCTAGAGGTTTGTCCCTCGGTCATTGAAGCCTGGGGAGGGGGGGGGGGGGGGGGGGATGACCACCTTCTGTGGGCAGTCATCTCTCAGAAGAAGGCCTACATACCATGACCATATACTCGTAAAACAATTTTTTTTCTAGATTAATCAGATAAAAATAAATAGAGAGTCTTATATTATTATAGCACAGATAAATCTAATCTATTGGTTTTATTTCCCCTAATACAAGATTAACTCATAAGACACGAATGCCGATGGAGTAATTCCTATGGGGTCTTCCTGTTTTAATCCCAAAATCGCAAGGTTATAAACATTATTTATCATTGACTGGATGGACATTTACAAACCCAAAAAAATCTGCAAATGCGAAGCAATACCTATTTTAATCTTTTCTTTGAACTTTCATCTTGTATAATCGTTAAACTTTTCTACTTCAACGATACTAATGAAATGTCCATAAATTCGTTTCATGGATTATAAAAGTTTCAGTTCCATGTTGATTTAGGTTCAGTGATAAACGATTAAATCGCGTATGCTTTAAAAGTTGTTTACGGGAAATAAATAGTAAATGAAAAGATTTTCCAAATTTTTGCACATTACGCTTGCGTTTATAGCTCTGCAAATAAATGGGTTACTGAGTGAGTACTGATACTATGTGCGGTGCATTTTGGTGCGGGTGAGATGAAACGGATCGTTCCTTGTCGTAAAATTCGGAATCAGTAGGGGAAGGCCGGGGAATCACGAACGCTGGGTAATCCCGAACGCAGCGATTTTACTATGTTAGAAAGAAATTGCAGGTTTTGACTCTTAACCATCTTAGAAATGACGCTATTACTAGTGCCAAGCGACTAGCACAGAGCGCTATGGGTGCACAAAACGTTCAAGGTATGACTAATTGCAATATTTGGTCATTTTCGTTACAATTTTGACATAAATAAAAGTAAGTGTAACTTATCAAGTAATAATAGTTCTAATACGACATTGATAGGCATTCAAAGTTAGTGTTGGAATGTATACAAAACTCCTTATTCTATTAGGAATAGACATACACAGTGACATGTATTGTCTCTACCCTTTTTGCCGTCATCCGCTACCGCGACAAGACCTGTATATTATTATCCTGAATAAATCCATCTTTGTTAACTTCCACTGCCTATCTTTTTGCCCATAACCCATCAGGTTATGGGCCCAGGGCATAGTCGCGCTCATATTTAATAATATTTTTGCGATTTTTAGATAGGTGATTTATTGAAAAAAATTCTCAACGTACGGTAAGCAAAATGGCGTACCAACCCGGACCATCTTGTACCAGCATAGAAAAACTTAAAGGTAATGAAAATTATGGTACATGGAAATTTCTCATGAAAATGTTATTGATTCATGAAGAATTGTGGGAAGCCGTTGAGGATGACAAGGATGAAAAGAAGTCGCAGAAGGCGCTTGCGAAAATATGTTTGTCGGTACAGCCTAATGTATTCCCACATATTAGGAATTCTAAAAGTGCGCGTGAAGCATGGCAGAGTCTTGCCAAGGCTTACGAGGACAAAGGTTTGTGCAGACGGCTAAGTCTTTTGAGGTCGCTGTTTAGTACAAAATTAAGCGACTGTAATCAAATGGAAGACTATTTGGGCAAAATATCCAACCTGGCACAGCAGTTGCATGATATAGGTGCACCAGTAGACGACGAGTTTGTCGCGATTATAATGCTCAGTGGGTTATCGGCTCATTATGATCCGTTGATAATGGCACTGGAAAATTCAACATTAAAACTAACTACTGATGTTGTAAGTGGTAAGCTTCTTCAGGCGTCAAATCGGCAAAACGGTAACGATGTTATGCTTGACAGTACAGCTCGGGTAGTAAGAAAAGGTCCAAAATGCTATAAATGCAAGGAATTAGGTCATTTCTTCAAAGACTGTCCTAAAGGTAAAGCAAGTAAGGCTAACAAGGAGCAGAAGAAAGCGAAGAAGTCTATTATGGCTGTCTCAGCACTCTCTGTGGGCTTTAAGAGCGGTGCTTGGTACGTCGACAGCGGAGCATCTAATCATATGTGTAATAACAAAAGTTTAATGTGCAATTTTAGCGTTGGTGAACCTATTAGTGTCTGTGTGGCTAATGGACAGACTCTTCAAACAGAAGGAAGTGGAAATATCCAGTTACATTTAAAAGACTGTGTAAGGACTATAGAAAATGTTGTATATATTCCTAGGCTTACAGCTAATCTATTATCGGTAAGCGTATTAGTTAATAGGGGGTATAAGGTTATTTTTGACAAAAATAAATGTAGTGTTAGGGATAAGGATACTATCCTAGCTACTGCTACTCTTTGTGATGGTTTATATCAGCTAGATACTGTGGATAAGCCGTTGCATCGCGAGAGGGCAGTCATGTCACCGCCTGAGCTGGGGCGTGAGTCTGTGCTGACCACGTCGCTTGAATCTCAAGAGATTTGGCATAAGCGACTAGGCCATCTCAACGCGAGGAGTATGAGTTTACTCAAAGCAGGTATGGTAGACGGTGTCAATTATAACAGTGATCGTTCACAGTTTAGTCCTTGTGTTTTCTGCATCGAGGGTAAACAACCACGATTGCCATTTCCAAAGAAGGCTAGTAGGGCAAAAGTGATACTAGGGCTGGTACATACGGATGTATGTGGTCCTATGCCGTGTGCTTCTTTCAGCGGTTGTAAATACTTTCTTACTTTTATTGACGATTATAGTAGGAAGACGTTTGTGTATGTATTGCAATCGAAAGATCAAGTCTTTGATCACTTCAAACAATTTAAAGCCATGGTAGAAAATCAAACTAACCGTAGGATTAAAATTGTCAGAAGCGATAATGGTGGGGAATATGTAAATAAAGCTATGCAAAATTACCTAAAAGAATGTGGAATAAAACACCAAACTACAGTTCCATATTGTCCACAGCAGAATGGTGTTGCCGAGCGGGCCAACAGAACTATTGTGGAGAAGGTGAGATGCATGTTGCGAGATGCTCAGCTGGATCAAAAATACTGGGCAGAAGCAGTCAACACTGCTGTATATCTTAAAAATAGATCTCCAACCAAGGCGGTTATCGGTCTCGTTCCTGAAGAGAAATGGAGCAACAAACGGGTGAGCTTGAAACATTTACGTGTTTTCGGATGTACAGCACATGCTGTTGTACATAATAGAAAGAAGCTGGATTCAAAGACGAAACAGTATATCTTTACAGGGTATTGTGAGGAAACGAAAGGCTACAGACTAATAGACCCACGTAACCTGCACAAGTGTACCGTGGCCAGAGATGTTGTGTTTATGGAAAATTCTTTCTTAAAACAAGGGTCACATGATGATAATAGTAAGGGTCAGATGTGTGTTGATCCAAGTTACCCAGATAGTAGGAATGTTGTGTCTAGTGATCAGTTTATGGAAATTCCCATAAGTGTTCATCAGCCACAATCCTCGGTACTGCCTGAGACATCCACTGTGAGTCCAGAAATATCTGATGACCTAGCAATAGAAGAGACAAATATAAACACAGTGACTGACTCCGACAGCGAGGATAGTTACCCTACAAATACTGCTTCGGATCCAACTTATATTCCAGGAGACAGCACCCTAGAAGAAGCTTCTGCGGAGAGTGCGGAGGATTTTGAATCATCATCAGAAGCTGTACTGATGGTAAGGAAACTGTGCAGTGATGATGACGATCCTGATACTGTGCAAGAAGCACTGACCGGCTCAGATGCTGCAGAGTGGAAGCGTGCGATGTCAGATGAGTACAATTCTTTTGTTAAGAATAAATGTTTCACTCTTGTTGAAAGACCGAAAGACCGGAAACCTATAAAGTGTAAGTGGGTTTTTAAGCGAAAACGAGGTTTAGATGGAGAGCTTTTAAAATATAAGGCCCAACTGGTAGCTAAAGGCTATACACAGAAATATGGGGTGGATTACTCAGAAACTTTTTCGCCAGTAGTCAGGCACTCAACTATTCGTACATTGCTGGCTGTAGCGGCGGAATACAATTTAGATATAGATCATTTAGACGTGAAAACTGCGTTCTTAAATGGTGATCTTAATGAAATTGTATTTATGGAGCAGCCAGAAGGCTATGTACAAAGAGGTAAAGAAAAAATGGTCTATAAATTAAATAAGGCTATATATGGATTAAAACAGACTTCGAAGATGTGGTTTGATAAAATAAATAAGATTTTATTGCAGAAAATGAAGTTCAGCAAAACCTCATCTGAGCCATGTGTATTTTTTAGAAGAATACAAGATGACATTGTCATAATCGCTCTATATGTTGATGACATATTATTATTTTCAACAAAGAATTCGGCGATAAAAACGAGAATTAAGCGAGAATTGATGAAAGAATTCGAAATGAGAGATCTCGGTCCTGTTCATCAAATCCTAGGAATGAGAGTCTGCAAAGATGGTAACAAAATATCTTTAGATCAGTCAGGTTATATCCTCAAAGTTCTAGATAGGTTTCAGATGAAAGACTGCAAGCCTGCAATAACACCAATGGAGAAAGGTGTTAAATTGGTTGCATGTGAAGGCAAAGAAGGTAATGCTAATTACAGAAATTTAATTGGTTGCCTTATGTATGTTGCAGTATGCAGTAGACCGGACATTGCTCATGCAGTGAGTGTTCTTAGTCAGTTCAACGACTCTGAGGTTCATTGGAAAGCTGCTAAGCGGGTGCTGCGGTATTTGAAAGGAACGATGAACTATCGTTTACTGTTTCAAAAAGGAGGACTGGATATTACCGCGTACGTGGATGCAGACTGGGCAGCGAATGAACTTGACAGAAGATCTTACACAGGTTTTGTTTTTAAATTGGGGTGTTCGTTGATCTCGTGGGAGAGTCGTAAACAGCGAACAGTCGCACTGTCTAGCACAGAGGCGGAGTACATGGCTTTATCAGATGCGTGCAAAGAGGCTTTATTCATTTCTAGTTTTTTAAAAGAGCTACTAGGGAAACTATTCAATGTATTAATTTATAATGACAGTCAGTCAGCTCAGAAATTGACCTCGAATTGTATGTATCATAGTAGGACAAAGCACATTGATGTACGACACCATTTTATAAGAGATTGTGTATCCAATAACATTGTAAATGTTAAATATTTGAGTACAGAGTTAATGATAGCGGATATATTAACTAAACCGTTAACAAAAGTTGTACATGATAAATTTATTAAAGGGTTATGTTTATTTAATAAATTTTAGTTTTGTATAGTACATACTTTTGTCACTTTGCTAACTTAAATATTTGTTTTATACTTTGTTATATGTTTATGTATTTTTGTGTATGGTACATAGGAGTTATGTTTAAGGGTCAGTGTTGGAATGTATACAAAACTCCTTATTCTATTAGGAATAGACATACACAGTGACATGTATTGTCTCTACCCTTTTTGCCGTCATCCGCTACCGCGACAAGACCTGTATATTATTATCCTGAATAAATCCATCTTTGTTAACTTCCACTGCCTATCTTTTTGCCCATAACCCATCAGTTAGTAGTCGATGATTTAATTATGATTGTTAGATGGGCGACCGCCCAAAAATAACCGAAAGATGTAAAACTTTTTTTGGTTTATTGCCATGGAGGGTAATGGCGAACGAATTGAGTGGGGCAATCTCGAACGTTCGGTATTGCCACACTATAGTATAAAAATGGTATTCTTTCACTTGTTAGTTAGTATTCTTTTTGTAACAATTTGTAACAATTAACGAAAATCCGAAACGAAATATAATGTGGTAGATTTTAAAAGAGTTAAAAATGTTAAAAGCAGAATGTTCAGCTACCTAAGTACTAATAAACCAATTAAAAAATATGTTTTTTTTAAATGTACTTAAATCTTTTTGTCCTAACACTGAAAATGACAGGAAGAAAGTAGGAATAACAATTTTATTAAATTTTTTCGAGCGATTGCTATTGTTATGAAAACTAGGCCCATCAAAAATGTACAGACGGCCAATCATCTTCCTTAGGTTACCGTTGTGATCTTTGTCGTACAATACGATCTCAAATTTAGGTAAAATCTTGACTAATGTGTCGTACATAATCTAAATCTTAATTAACCTAGTCCGGGTCAATGACGAACGATGGCAATTGCCCCACTAGGTGTCCGTGATTGCCCGATCAGTGTCGGGTAAATACGACCACTAAGGGTTTTGGTTTTGTTATAAAAGTTGATGATATAGGAATAAATTAATAATATTGATTGTTATAGGCTAAAATATGATAATCTACCTTACAGAAAACGTTATTAAAGTTAACTTACATTTAGTATATTTTGAGTTATTTTAAAATTCCCTTAGGTGTTCGTAATTACCCTGCCTTCCCCTAATAACTCTAGTCAAATTATTTTTTTACCCTAGCATAAGATTATTGTTTACAAATAAAAGAAACAGCTGTCACCCGAATCATACTACACCGAATATAGTAGTCCTCCAGTCCACTCCGAATTTAGTGGTAGCTTAGATTACCACTGACTTCTATAGCGCCAAGTTGTGTGAGTTGTGATGAATTTTTTGAAGTTTGTTTAACAATTTCCAATTTGTCAATGTTGATCCCTTCGGAAACACCTTCGCGAATGTTGATATGGTAAGATTGATCAATAAAATGGAGATATTTTTGTTCCAGACGTGAAATAACGCATTTACGTGTACTAGATTGGGCTGGAGTTTGTTTTAATATTGCTAGACTTCAATATCATTTCCCCGAACTTATCGTTTTCGAACTTATCAATTCGACCAGGCTCAGAAGTTTCACGGGGAAATTTACTACTGGAAATAGAATTAAGGTATGTACACAATTTGGATATATTACAGTAGGCCTCAGGTATGGACAATAACAATGGACCCAAATGACTTTTTTGTCCTCGGAGGGTCAGCTTGGGTATGTGGGATTCTTAGCGCACTATAACTTCCGCTTTGTCCAGGATTCTGTTGGGGTTAACCAGGTTCTTTGATTTTTTAACGGACTAATACCCCCACAGCCTTAGCTGTCTTGTCGACACATAAGGGCAGTACTCTCTAGTGGGTTGGCACCATTTCCCCACTTTTCCCACCGTAACTTTTTTTTTTCTTCTCATGGGGACGAGTGTTGCAACCTCACTACCACCGCCGTCCTCCTCGAAGATGCCGCCGTACTCAATGAACATCCTAGGAGAGGACATAAACGACCTAACCTAACATTGGTTGCAAAAAAGCAATTTTACTAACGCGTAAATTCAGCATAAGTTTAATATAAACATTAATCTTATCGCGTCATGAGGTTATCATTGATATCGATCAACCCAACGTTAAAACTTTTCAAGCAAAATATCGTACAACTATTCCTCACAGTGAAATGTTTTTCAAAACCGAAAAATTGCATGAACCATATTATTATGGATCATTGTAATCTGTTTTTTGCGTAATAGAAGTAGGATTGCACTAAGGACTTACATGGCCAATAGCAACTGGTACTCAAAAAGTCCTCGAGTATGAACTACACTAAAATGAACCTTGATGACGAATTTTACAGCCTCGTATAAGCTTTAGGTACAAGCTTATACGAAGCCAATACAATAATCGCCCTTCAACACATTATGAAATAAGGTACTTAGTAGGGTGGAGTGTTTTCAAATTTTTTTCTTATTTGTTTTGGGCCACTGCGGTATGGATGCTCTATGTTAATATGATATTAAGCTAATATGACAGCATTAATATATTATGAGTAGAAATACTGCCCCAAGGGACTTGAAGTTTGAAAAAAAAATGCCAAAAATTGACTCTAGTTCGTCAAGGAATAAAAGTACTTTAATAAATAAAAACGACTTTGTTGTTATTTTAATATATATTCTGATACACAAAAAAGTAATTTAAAACAAAATTACATAAAATAATCGGCAACAAAGAGCTTACATTGAATTGAAAGATAACGAAATTTTACCCAATTTTGTAATGTTTCTTTGACTCGATTATGGACATTATTCGGCATGACTCCAATTTATTTCTTATATTATATCCTTATTGTCATCATCAGCAGCCGAAACACCTCCACTGTTGAACAAAGGCCGCCCCCTTAGAAGTGAGCGGTTACCATAATCCCGTGTAATCCAATAGAAAAGCGCTGATGTCCGTGTTCTAATTTTCCTTTAGTCACCTCTTACGAACACCAAACGGGGGGAGATAGGAGGGTGCTATTCTTACCCTGGACATCCTACGGGCATGATTAAGTGGTGTTTTGCCATCTCTCTCCAGTCGACCAAGTCCATGTGCTTTGAAATTAAATGATGGCACTTGAAACTCCCTTCTAGGTATGAATGCCGACCTCACACGAGTCTTCAGAATACGTCTCAAAGCGAGTTCTTTTATGTGCAGTCTTTCATCGTATAGCATTGCTATCATTACGTTTTCACAGTGGCCAAAATAGCCATTCCGTTGAATAACTGGATTCACAACCTTCTTTAAGTTTTCAGACAGATAACAAGATCGCTTAATGATCTCAAATGCGTGTTGCATTCCATTAATTATACAGTAAGGTTGTGTCTTTATCTGAAACCACATCGGCGCGCTTGATCACAAACTCGGCTAAAACCACAAGATTTTTTTATGGTGATGAAGTAGAAACATAAACCCTTAGAATCCTGTTGGCTCTTGTCAACCAGCGTGAGTAACAGGTTTTCCCAGGATTGCGTTTGGCTAAGTTAGGGTAGCAATGACCGTCGTTGATCGCACGACAAGTCTCTGGCACATATAGCTGGTCAGTGCTAAGGTTTTCTCGAGATTTCGTTAGATTTGGTAACATCCATTCGATTGCAGGAAAAGTAGTGACCGGGAGAAATTCGCAGTTGTTCAGACTCCGTCCCACCTTGCCGCTAAAACTTTTTGGTTCTGTTGTAGTTTCATCTAGATACTAAAAAAGATGCCTCAAAGTGAGTTTGTTAGCATGAAGTTGACATATGAGCCAAAAATAATAGTTTCTCACTCGCGCCGGGGTGCTCCTTTTGGCCGGGAAAATCTACGAAAATGGGCTCGCTTAAGTAATAATATTTAGCGCGTTACTTAGTATATCTTATAAATTTAGGATATTATCATATTGAATTTGTCCTTAACTATCGTTTTAAATCAATTGAAGTTGATAATTTATATTTAGTATGATTAAAAAGTGACAAGTAAAAATCCTCTTTTTTCGTAGTTTCTAAATATTTCAATGGCTCGGGGGCAGTATTTCTAAAACTATAACCCTAGTCCATATTTAGTAGTATTAATCAGTAGGCCTTAGAGCATCCATTCTGCACTGGCCCGAAACGAATATTAAAAAAAAAATCATACAACCGCGCTCCACCCTAGTACTTAGGTACTGAAACTGTAACAGAATTATTAGCGACTACGACATATTATGGGCATAACCGAATTTCCGCAAAGTTACGGTAGTTTGGTGGTAGTCTGGAAATGGTTTGATGATTAATATTCTATCAACTTGAGGAGAGTTTCCATAAATGGTCTTTAAATAAGTTACAACCAAACGTAATTCTAGTCATTCTGATGTTACGCTGAAACAACTTTCTACCACTAGGTATAAAATACTACACTAGATCATGTTATATCTCAGTACTCAGTGAGTACTGAGATATAACCTACTCACTAAGGGCCCTGTAAACCATGTATACAAAACACCAGCGCAGAACCACGAACAAATCCATAAAATTTGTTTTATTGCATTTAAGTATTTAACTGATCTTTATACTATTCCAACAGAAACTGAAGATACAAGGAATGACTTCACTTTGGGAGATACCACCGGAATTGATTTCGGAGATGAGAAGATTAAGAGAGATGGATTTGCGCGGTAATATGTTGAGGCACATGAAGTATCAATTGCTAAATGGACCAATGAATCTTGACCGCGTCTTTCTAGGCGGTAAGTAAAAAGAAATGAATGGCACTGAATCTGTTACATATCTCGGTAAATGTAAAGAAGTCGTTTGAAACAATCCTTGTCCAAGAAAGTTCAATTCTTTAATAAGTGTATACAACAAAGCATAGCTAGTTTAAACTACATATATTTGAGTGTAACGTATGATAATAATAAAAGTAGATGCCAAAACGTTAATTTTGTAAACGTAATACGAATTAGTGTTCATAAGTACACTGTATATTTTTTCGTATTAGGTAATAGCTGGGACTGTAGTGATGGTGGTCTTGATTGGCTGGCAATGGAAGCTGCAAATAGTTCAGCGAGGACAAAGATCGTGGACTATGACGAATTACTTTGCCATCACCAACTTTACATAGGGAAACCGTTGAACAGAGTTATGGAAATTATCCGGGTGAGTTAAACCATATTAGCGATATATATAAGTACAGACATTCCGGCATTCTTTATCCAAGATGTAGAATTACTGAAGGTATAGACTTAGTTGAGATCCTATTTGTTATGAGCGAATGCATCGCAATGTATGTTTTAGGTTTAGGTGGCAAGATAATAATATTGTGGGTTCAACTCCCAATTAGGGGTCTTGCATTAATCACGTGATGTTTTTTAGCAACTTTTTAACCCCTCCCCCCTTCCTGGTGATATGTGGTGAGGTTTTTAAACTAACCCCCCCCCCCCCCCCCCCCCCTATCCAAAATCACGTGTATTTTTTGTAAAAAATTTCAATATAGTTTATACTGAAATTTTCGGAATATTATCTTTAAATACAGGTACTTAACTGATTAAATGTTGAAGGGGAAGTCGTTGCCGGCAACGGTGAGTCAAGGCCACGTGCCGCTGTTTGGTTTAGAAATCATGCATTCAACGAAAAATAAATACACGTGATGTCTCATTATACCCCTCCCCCCTCCTGGTGATATTTCGTGATTTTTTCGGAACCCCCCCCCCACTTTCGAGCCTCACGTGATTAATGGACGACCCCTTAGGGCAAATATTTATGTCTTGAATATGTCATTGAAATCAAACTACTTTTACGGATTTTATCGCGGTTTATTTTAGATTTTATTCTCCCGACTTTTCGAATGCTTTGCAGCACCCATGGTCACGGGAGGACTGAGATGTTGAACGTCCATAAGTCACAATTATGTACGAAGTCTGCAGTCTGAACATGTTCAGGATCGCACCCTTGTCATGAGAATGTCATTGAAACTTATTTTCGCAAAACTAAAAATAGATGTCATTTGTTTTACGATCGACAAACCTATTGTGTCGGATTAGGAGAGATAATACAGTTTACACCCAAACAAAGGAAGCGGCTTATTACGTAATTAGACGCGTTCTATGTTTCCGACGAAAAGTAATTATAGTGTTTGCTTAAGAATGGAATTTGAAGTGTGCCTAAATCAATAAATATAATAGGTGGCAGGTATGAAAAAATGCTAAAAAATGTACTTAATTACCAGAATTTGTTTGTATAGCAACAAACAAAATTATGATGAAAACGGACAGGAATAAGCACGCCGACAGGCCTTCTAGAATTTAAAGTCAACAAGTATAAATTATATAAGCGTAACAAGCCCGACTGCGAACAAACAAAATGGACTTACATTTCATTATACATACATACTTAATACATATACTTACACATTTATATACTTATATATTTCAACTCGTTTCGTTCAAACCTCTCATTTGACACCCATATTCATGTTTTTGGAAGAAAAAAAAATACAAAATGGCGACTGAGAGCCGCCATATTATGTTTTTTTGTAAAAATATAGTCAAAGTCATTCAACAAAATCAAAATCATTGAAATGAAACTAATTTTAAGGATTATATCGTGGTTTATTTTTGATTTTAATTTCCCGACGTTTCGAATACTTTACAGCATTCATGGTCACGGGCGGACTGAGGTGGTAGCTGTCCATATGTCATAGTTGTCCTAGGGTACCCTCAGGTCTTCTAATTATTATTGTTAGTCCGATCTACGCAGAAAGAGCTTACAGTATCTTGAGGTCTTATATCACCAAGCATTGTATGCACATGCTAGAAACGAACACATGAAGGAATGGAGGGCAGCGTCAGGCCTTAACCACTCCAAAGCGTTCTCTAGCGGAAGGGTGGACTGTGGGGTCAAATTATTAAACCTAAACAGATCACAAATAAGGCACCTGATGGGTGCACTTACGGGACACTTTGGTACCAACGAGCATCTACACAGAATGAGGCTAAGTACTAGTGACATTTGCAGATTCTGCGAAGATGAAAAAGAGTCAATGCGACACATATTGTGTGGCTGCGACGCTCTTGCGAGACGTAGGTTGCATCATCTGGGAGTGGCCTATCCTGCACCAAATGATTATGTACAGCTCCAAGCTGGCGCGATCGTTGCGTACCTGAGGGAGCTCTTCGATACGCCAGCAACAGAGTAAGGGCTAGGGCATGCACAATGGATCCAACTGGGTCGAAGTGCGTTCCGGGAATACCGGGCCCAAATTTATAGCCAACAAGAATAGAATAATAGAATCTTGAGGTCTTGCAGTAAAATTAGTTTTATTTCAATGTGTAATATTCGCGTAAATATCAGAAATCATTATGAAAATCAAAATCAGTCAAAATCCATCAAGACGTTTAGGCTGTAGGCCGTCCCAAGGAAATAGATAAACATGCAGATGTACATACTCTCGAATCGGGTTGGTGGGACTCTCCCCCGTAGGGTGCCGGTTTAGAATAGCATCCCCCATCTCCTCTCGTTGGATGGCGTAAGAGGCGACTAAGCGAGAACAGGGAGACGGGGAGCAGCGTCTTTCTTTTGGATTTTTCTTCCACCTACCTATACCTACTGTGATCCCCAAGCCGCGTCCCGAGCGTGGGGATTATAGCAACCCGGGAGGGGTTCTTCTATATATTTCAGGAGCCACTTCACTGATGCTATCAATTTTAAATTGAGAATATTTTTGTTCCTTACCCAACCTCAATGCATTTTTTTTATTTATTTCCTATAGCTGAAACGGGGCGTCAAAATTTCAAAGTCAGACTCGAGTTGGGTATTATATGAAAGGGCTTCATTTAAATAGATTTTTATTTATGTCACGTAGTTTTTGGCTTATAATCAAAATATAAAAATAATCGTTGCCACTTATCTACGAAGTTTGTGGAAAGAAAAATCTGAAATAATTACAGGTACTTAATAATTATGTAGGTAAATACAGGAAAACATAAAATTATGTTTCTAATAGCACAGTTTTCTAGAAATCCTTAAAAATCCCCGACAAACATGCTTACTTTTGCGGTTTGGTATTTTTTGCCATTTTAGGTGTAGACGAATGTCCAAAGAAGGTACAGATTCTGTACCTTCTTTGTATAATTATATTTAATTTGTATCGATGGTTCTGTACTACAGAACCTTCGGCGCCGGAGTCCGATCCAACAACGAAATCCAAATGTTACACAATAAATATTATACTATGAAGCGGTAAAGAACCTATCTGCATATATTTCAGTACTGACATATACATATAGACCGATCCTCACGCTAGCTGAATGAACCTTTTTTGTATTGTATTATAATGTTATAGTTAAGGACTAGCGTCGAAATATCCCGACATCTTTTATTTTATAAATCAGGCCTTTGTTTGGAAAACAAGTCTAAATTTAATAATTTAAAAAAAACCTGACATAGGTGAACGAACTCTTAAAGACCTTCCTGCACCATTATCAGACCCTGATCAATATTTTTCTACTAAATACTGGGTCCTACATTTAATGGAGCCGAGTTCTTGTGACCACATTCCTGCTCCATCGTCAGACCCTGACCACCATTTTTCTAGCAGCTACTCGTCGAGACCTATGCAACAAATCCAAATGGGTCTACGTTTATTGGGGCTGAGATCCCGTTACCACCTTTTTGCTCCTTCATCAGACTATGAGCGCCATTTTTGTAGCAACAACCGAGACATATCTAACGAGCCCAAACTCGGTGGGTCTACGTTGACTGATGCAGAGATCCTTTGTCTACCTTCTTGCTCATCATCATCAGACCCTGGTGAAGGTTACCATTTTATTTACTATCATCGAATTTAAATATGTTCTCAATTTCAGATCTTTCGGACTAATAGAAGTAATAAAAATGTCTATTGTATACGAAATATCCCTACCTCGACTCGGAAAAGAGCTGATGGTCTTCAAACGGCTGGACCGATTTTCATGAAACATAGCTAAGAACCATCTCCATCGGTCCACTGGTTAGAGCGCTATGTTGCCACAGACAGACATACAGACAGACAGACAGACTGACATAGGCGTCAAACTTATAACTCCCCTCGTTTTTGGTCGGGGGTGTAAAAATGCCATATTCTCAATTGTAAGACGATTGTCTATTGTGGTATGTTTCTTTAACGAACCGCGCTATTGTTTCTTTAACGCGCTATTCTATTGTTTATTTTATGAGCAGTTTACAGCTTACAAACTATTGTTTCATCCTTTTTATCGGTACCGTGTTACGCGTTATGTGAAACAATAGGCTATTGTTCCTTTATTTTTACTTTGCTCTTTATTACTTACTAGCAATTCCCTGCGACTTCACCCGCTATTATCTTTTCCATACAATGTGTTCCAACCCTTAGCACACCCTTAAAGGTTGCTTTTGAAATTTTGCGAAACACGTGTTTATTTATTTTATTTAGAAAATCTTTACAGAAAGTTTTAAGTCAATCGAACCTTAATATAAAAAGTTTCATTCAAATGAAAACACCCCATTTAACGCCTTTAGGAGTGGAATTTTCAAAAACCCTTTCTTAGTGGATGCTTACATCATAAGGAGACCCTACTGTCCAAATTTCAGCTTTCTAGGTCCAGCGGTTTGGCCTGTGCGTTGATGAAACAGTCAGGACAAGTCATTTTATATGTATAGATATATAGATGGCACCGCCGCCGAGCCGACCAGCCCCCCTAGACAATGTAACATTCTACAAGCGTAATCGCTAATAGAAAGTATAAAAATGTATGAGAATGACATAAGTCATCGAAAAATCACGTGACAAATTGTAGGGAATAGGCATGATGACTAATTTTGAAAAAATACTCTATAATGTACATACGGGTCTACTATTGCCGAAAATAATCATATTTTTGTATGAAATTTACAATTAATAGCAATATTTTCGATTTTTAAAATAGTGTTTGAATTTCGTTCCAAAACGATGGCCTGTGCATGGCGCCATTTTGTGACGTCACTACAGTGTAAATAAACATCTGTCTAGGTATAAAAGTGAATCATTATTGTATGAAAGAAAAAGTTGAGATGACAGTTTGACAGTTGTTTATTTACACAGGATTGACGTCATTCAATCTGATCAGCGTTTATTGCAAAATGGCGATTAGCTGTATTTGAGTAACTTATTTGCTTAAATATCACGAAAATCTCTCTATTATTATGAAAATGAGATACATTTCTGGAATCAGTGCAAACTGTTCTAATATTTAAAACCATAGATTTATTGGTATTGTGTTGCAGTCAGCATGCCTATTGACACCGTTAGCGAATAAAGAAATAGATTCGATTGCATCTTGTCTGGCCTAGACAGGATTTAGTTTTCTACGCTGCAAACGCGATACAGTGAAGTGATCACCGATAATAGAACAATTCAAGCTTGTAATACCGAACTCCGAGAGTCCAAGTTTCTGTACTCTAGACTTGTGTAGTACACAAGTAAGTACATGTAATACATAAGTACATGTAATAAGTACTAACAGGAATTCATTCCCGACCCGGACTAGAACGAACTATTCCTTTTTAGTCATCATCATCAGCCGGAAGACGTCCACTGCTGAACATAGGCCTCCCCCTTAGAACGCCACAATGAACGACAATTGGCTATTTGCATCCACCGGTTACCTGCGATGCGCACAATGTCGTCTGTCCACCTAGTGGGAGGCCTGCCAACGCTGCGTCTTCCGGTTCGTGGTCGCCACTTAAGAACCTTTCTTCCCCAACGGTTATCGGTTCTTCGAGCGAAGTGGCCTGCCCATTGGCACTTCAACTTGCAGATTCCGAGAGCTATGTCGGCGACCTTGGTTCCTCGGCGAATCTTCACATTTCGGATTCTGTCGCGCAAAGAAACTCCGAGCATAGCTCTCTCCATGGCTCGTTGTGTGACTGAACTTCTCTAAAAGGCCGTTAGAGACCACGTCTCAGTACCATATGTCATCACTGGCAACACACTGACAATATTATTGGCAAAACGAAGGTGAGAGATGTATTCGCCATTGATGTTGATGCCGAATCCGTACCAGTCCAAGAGTTTGGTTTCGTGCCCTCGTCCTGTAGTCGGATCGACATGGTGGCGTTGCTGTACAAACATTTCAACACTTCGATGGACCTATATTCAATGTGGCACCACTGGAGGGACTACAATACCGCCCAGGTCTCGATTGAATCGAAGGCTTTTTCGTAGTCCACAAATGCTAGTCATCTCAACTCCTCGGTCTTCTGTATAATCTGGCGGAGCGTAGGTATGTGGTCTACAGTGCTAAAGCCTTTTCGGAACCTGGCTTGTTCGGGAGACTGGAAGTCATCAAACCTGCGTTCGAGACGGTTCGTAATGACTCTCGATAACAGCTTGTATACATGGCTCAGGAGTGAGATGGGTCTATAATTCTTCAATAAAGTGTTATCACCTTTTTTGAAGAAAAGAACCACCACACTCCTGTGCCATGCTTCTGGCGTAGTACCCTCGAATAAGACGGAATTAAATAACTTCTGGAGGACTAAAAGTACCGGTTTTCCACCCGCTCTCAGAAATTCTGTTGTGATTCCGTCTTCACCCGGCGCCATGTTGTTCTTAAGCTGTTTGAGAGCCATTCTAATCTCGTACAGGCTGATGTCTGGGATGTCTTCAGTGTCATGTCGGGTTAGTTTGGCTCTGGTGTCCTGAGCTGTTCTGGCAATGGGTTCCTGTGTTGAGGTGTATAACTGACCGTACAACCTCTCGAGCTCTCTCAATATCTCCGGTTTCGATGAGATGACACTGCCTTCGTCGATCTTCAGCTTGGTTACTTGGCTTCTACCAATAGACGAATTCTTTGCAAACACTTTAGAGCCTTGGTTCCGCTCAATTGCGTCCTTAATACATGTATTATAGGAATGCAAGTCGTGTCGCATGGATTTCGAGATTCGTCTATTGAGTTCAGCATATTCCGACATATCAGCTGAAGATTGCAGTCTCATCTCAGTCCAATTTTCCATTAGCTTAATGGTTGTATTGCAGAGCTTTTGAGGTTTTTTACGGCGTGTGTCTTTAAGAACTTGGACCCCACTGCGTGGACCCCACTGCGTGGACAGTGTGCACCAACCCATTGTTTATCTCGTCTGGCACTGGAAGCGATTACGCAGTTCGAGTAGAAAGTCTTCGGGGTTTTAGATTTGGGCGGTTCCGGGACGGAGCGTGGAATTCTTCAGACGAGACCTTTCAAGCTTGACATTGATATTCAATGTGCCTCTAACAATGCGGTGATCACTACCGGTTTTCACCTTGCCGATCACGGAGACATCATCGAATATACGCTTCTTGGTCGTCATGATGAAGTCGATCTCATTTTTGGTTGAACCATCGGGGCTTATCCACGTCCACTTCCTGGATGGTCGCTTCTTGAAGAAGGAGTTCATCGCAAAGAGTCCCTCCTTCTCCATGAAGTCGACCAGCCGCTGGGCCCTTTGGTTCCGCTGCCCGTACCCATATGACCCCACTCTCAACTCATCGCCATTCCGTGTGTCCACCTTTGCGTTGAAGTCCCCCATAACAACGGTGAAGTTTGTTTTGGAGGTCTTCCTTTTTAGTATAAGTACATTATTCTTTTAGTACTTTGTCTTTCGCGATGTAGTCTCTGGCTCTGTACCTACAAACTGGTTGGCTATTTCCTATTCCTTTTTAGTACATCATTTATTTCGATTCATTTAGTACCGTCTTTCGCTCGCGATTTTTTCCTAGGCTCTGGTTCTGTACGAACAGGGTCTAGTACGAGTTCTGATAGTTTACGAGCTCGATCAAACTGTCAATTTTTACCCGTATATTTTATTAGTTCTTGATAGTTACCGCTAGAGGCGCTGGTGTGAAATGTATGGCGAAAACTGACTTCGACTGTGCTTCTAAACTATCAGATCTCGTACTAGACCCCCTGGTCCGATCAGTCGATCGCTCGCTGACCCGCTCAGAACGGGACTGAATGAGTGGGAATAATATCGAATTAGTAGGTACATTTGAAAGATTGTACTAATACGGAGCGCTTCGTTCAGTGTCCGAGTCCAAGCAAGAACAAGCCTACTGTACTCTGAAGTGTGGAGGAAAGAAAACTTCTTCATAAAGCAAACGGCATTAACAAGAATCCTACGACGTAACAATAGTGAGCAAAACATTATCTGCTTTCAGAAAAAAACAATGTACATCTTGATTTTCTTAGTCTATTGTTTGAAAACGATGAAGTTAAAATTCATGTGTAGGGTAGTCCCGATTGTGGCATTTAATCTTAGTATCTTTGATTATTTATGTACATAAGATAGTGACGCGCCTTGTCAGATCAAATTAAATTTCTTAAATTAATTTTCGTAGTTACTTATAATTAAGAATAGGTAATCTTACGATCAAAAATAGACTTGTACTTAGATTAAAATTAATAACGTGTCTCTTTTTGAAATAAAAAAAAATAGATCCATAGTGAGATTCAAAATGTAAGATTTATCAATATTAAAGACTATTTAAATTGTTATATGATTTTTGTTAGCAGTTAAATACTTAACTTCGAACAAAAACCATATTATTATAACTATTGCCAGTCTCAAACTTAAAAATCTTTTTTATTTGGGCTAGCACTTTTGAATGGTCATTTTTTAAAAGCTTCCACCGGATCACAACGCGGCCTCAACTGAGAAGATCCGGCAAGAAACTCAGCGGGCTTGTAATTTTTTCACTTTTTAACCGACTTCAAAAAAGGAGGAGGTTCTCAATTCGTCTGTATATATATATATTTTTTTTTTTTTATGTATGTTCGCGCATAACTCTGGCAATTATTAACCGATTTGAAAAAATCTTTCTTCCATCCATTCTTCAATCCATTGATTGGGTCCCATAAAAAAATTATTGCTTAGTAATAAGTAGTTCCTAAAAAAACAAGAATGGTGACTGCGCACTGAGAGTTGCAAGAAAGCCTATATAGATGACGTTTTAGTCGCTCGGACTCGCTCGGTCGGACAAAAATGGTCATAACTCTGGCAAATATTTACCAATTTCAATGATTCTTTTTTTATTCGAAAGAAGAAACCACTGTATTGAATCTGTATGAATTTTATTACAACCGGATAAGAACTTCCTGGAGGACCATGAACGATGTGGAGGAATTTATCTGGTAAAAACCATAAAACTGATGTTCTCCATTACATTGCTCTGACAATTATGAACCGATTACGATGATTCTTTTTTTATTCGAGAGAGTAAACTACTATGATGTTTCCATGCAAATTTCATTACGACCGGATATTATTTTCTGAAGAAACATGAATTATGTAAAACTATGTAGACGATAATGTGATCATAACCTACCTAGATAATTTTACGGTTTTCGATGGTTCAATCTTTATATATGAAAATATCACTAAAAAGGTTATAATAAAACCTTTTTAAAAAAAAATTGAACCGACTTCAATATCACTGAAAAGTATAAAATAATTTAAATATTATTGAAGTTGGTGCCAAATATACACAGCAGGTACGCTAACACCAACTTCAATAATATTTAAATTATTTTATACTTTTCAGTGATATTGAACACGGTTCAATTTTTTTTAAAAAAGTTTTTATTTTAAACATTGTTTTGTTACAAATGAATCAACATTAGCGATAGTGTGTCCTGCCGTTCGAAACATAAAGCAAGGGAGAAAAGAAGAAAACTTCTCTTTTATTTGTATTCATTCGAGTAACATTAATATTGACTTAACTATATTTTAACAAGGTTTTATTGTATGTATTAAGTAGCTATAAGTATATAAACTGCATATACTTGTAAAAGTGCATAGGTATGCACATTTACAAGTCTAAGCAGTTTAGAAGGTTCCTATTTCGCAAGAATTATAGCGTCGTCGGGTATCTGTTATTGGATACATGTTTACAATAACTACTGTACCTACGCGTCATTTTTGCTTAGTTGCAGTCTACATTGCGACACAATGCTGGTTTGAATTCAATCTCTACCTACACATAATATGTATGTATGTTGTAATAAAATAAATACCGGTCAAGTTCAAGTCGGACTCGCACACCAAGGGTTCCATACCGTCCTTGGATGTATTAAAGTTATTTTACTATTAATGTAAAACTAAGTTTGTTCGTCGAGGTTTTTTTTTAGAATAACTAAAAAGCTGTAGTATTTGAAAAGATCATTTTATTTTTCCTCTCAAATATGGATAGACATGTACTACCCATCATTATTTTAGATTTTCCCGTCCATAAACTTTGGAGAAAGGGAATATAGGATATTATTTTGACTTTTTGATTATCAGCCAAAACTATAAACCAAAACAAGTAATAAATTTTAAAAACTAAAACCCGACTACGAATAAAATCGCAGTCTAATAATATGATATTATATAGCCTATAACCAGCGCACAAACAAGATGCTTCTAAGGACACCCTACTTGTCATATTATGTTAAGTAGATTAGAAGATATGCGGGAACAGATGAAAATACATACACACATACATACTTTCTTGTTAAAATCATAACCCTCCCTCCGTTCCGTAGTCGGGTAATAATAATCTGTTTTGACATGTACATATCATTTCATATGATACCTACCTACCCCACTCGATATACGAGTAAGTAGTAGTCTCACTTTGAAATTTTGTTGACCCATTTCGACTCCTATTAAAAAAAAAACTAAAAAGAAAAATGTATTCTTTTCATTTGCGATGAGTTTGGATAAGTAAGATCTAATACTATTCCAAGTTTCAAATCGATAGCGTCAGTGGTTCCTGAAATATATAGGTATGACAGACAGACACAGACGAATTCTCACCATATAGGTTTCTTTTTTAACTTTTAGGTGTGGAACCCTAAAAATAAGCATGGTTCTCAAGCGCTACAACGCTTGAGAACCATGCTATACAAATACGTTTAACCCTAAAGAATAGACCGGGCTTAGGGACGAAATTTTTATATCAAAACCTTATTACACGTGTAATAGAAAAAATAAACGTGTAAAACAGTCAGTAGAAAAAATGCGTGTGTACCTACGCTTTAAACCGACAAAAAATATTTATGAAGGAAATGTCCTCGTGTTGCAATATTGCAAATCTCACTAGGATACAATTGCTGAATCATCATAATCAGCCCACTGCTAGACACTGCCACCGGGTCTCAATGGCGTGTATTAGGGGAGGCCTATGTCCACTGCTGGACATAGGCCTCCCCTAATACACGCCATTGAGCCCGGTCTTCGGCTCTCCTCATCCAGTCACTGCCAACTGCTTTTCGTATGTCGTCACTCCACCTGGTCACAGGGCGTCCTACGCTACGATTCCCGGTTCGTGGTCTCCACTCTAGAACCAGTCTTTCCCAACGAGCATCGGTTCTGCGGCAAATGTGACCAGCCCACTGCCACTTCAGCATGCTAATCCGTTGGGCTATGTCGGTAACTTTGGTTCTCTGGCGAATTACTTCGTTTCTTATTCGATCGCTCAGAGAAATGCCAACGATAGCTCTCTCCATAGCTTGCTGAGCGACCTTGAGCGCAATTACTGAATGCGACTACAGTTTATGTTCGTAAGTATGTATTTTGTATACTTACTGAAGAATGGACAAAATGAGGTAGTTGTGAAAACTGTCGAGTTTCTATGTGAAAAAAAAACCCCAAGGCCTCTCTATGGCCTATCATTATCATCATCAGCCAAAATACGTCCACTGCTGAATTAAATCCTCTCCGTAGAAAGGAGGGGTTGCCATAACCCTACCGCTTGGCAGGCGTCTTGAAGATTGCAGTAGGGTTGGGGTTAGATAGTACCTAAGTAATCCAATAAGTAAGACTCTGCTGCCCGTCGTCTTGATTTACCTTAATCGTCTCTTACGACATCTAGCTGGAGGAGATGGGTCGGTGCTATTCTTACCCGACACCCCACGAGTCGAGTTGGGTCTATCTATGTCCAATAAGTATATTTAATATCTTTGTAGTTGCACACTAAGTACATATAAAATATAGGTATCAAAGCTCGAGTCATGCAAGTTACTTGCGAACAACGATACTCCCGTACGAGCTATCTTAAAGATTAAACATACGCCATTGAAGAAACAATACAAAATTATAAAACGAACACAGTGTTTAATTTATGGGTCACTGTCCAACAAAAGCAGCATTTGGTCCAAAATGGTCAATCTCCTTTACTAAAAATATTTTATTAGAAAAAATCTGGAAGTGTTCTTAGTACTCTCAGCTATCCCAAAAAGGTTCAAATGTTGCACATTTCGGATAATAGACGATAACGTACACGTGCGTGTCAAGTGCATGAGTGACCTGACCCAAAAGCAAAATATAATTCTACGTTTGTTTATTCATAAGCTTTGTACGTAGTTGGTCGGATATTATCAAAGGAATTCGTTAGTTATCTACCGATATCCAAAAAAAACTCAGGCTAATAACAATATCAGAATCTATCTAAGCTAATTCCTAATCTTATTTTTATTTTCTATTGGTGAAATAATCGGTGAATCTCTCGTTCCACTATAGAGCGTCCAACCGTTTATTTTCTTTTTGACAGCACCAATAGAACGTAACTGCGTCATGTTACGCAAAAGTTCACTTTTAAAAGTTCACTTAAAGTGAAGTTCACTTTTAAAAGTTCACTTTAGGTGAACTTTAAAAAGTGAACTTTTGCGTAACATGACACAGTTACGTTCTATAGGTGCTGTCAAAAAGAAAATAAACGGTAGGATCTATTATAATAATAATTATTTGGAGACTGTTCTCTTTTTCATTCAGTTTGTGCTTGTTGATTCTGTTTTTTGTGTATAATATGTAATATTTTGTGGTAATTTAGTACTGGACTTACTTTATGGCTTGGCTGGCTTTGGCTATGGTTATGGCTTGTTTAAAGTACATAATATGCTATGCTATTCTTTTATTTGTGGGTATTTCCTGGGTGGACAAGGGACCGCGATTAGAATCGGAATAATCTTACTTTATAATGTTACTGCTGTACTTTTTGATAAAAAGTCGAGTAGGTTCATTGTATTGAATTGTTGTGTTGTGTTGTTTTATTTAATTGTACTTAACTGGTTGATATCCGTGAGGTGAGTAGGTCCCAGATGAAAACCAGCGTCAAGCGTTTATGTTTGACATTAAGCTGATCTGGGTACCTGTTTAGTCCTGCCGTGTGACACATTATTCGTGCTATTACGAATTTGTTTGTAAATGTATGTATTTCACTACCTACTTAATCTGTTTCTCTCTTTCTATTGCTTGTACTTGTATGCGTCTCATTGTGCTGACTACTTAAATATACTTCTTCTTCTTCTACATTACTGACAAAACTCGAAATAATCATTTTGACAAACTGAACATCAATCCAAGACTCTGTAGAGATCACTTTTAGTGATAAGGCCGCCCATTGTTTCATTCTATTTTACTGTTCTTTTTTTTCTTGTATTTTTGTGTTTTTTAATAATGGTGGAACAATAAAGTATTATGTATCTGTCTGTTGCGTGCGAGTGCGCCTATCAAACTAACGAAGAATCAATTAGTATTGATTCTTCGTTAGTAGATTCAGCAGCGGTAGCTACCCCCTGTTAGTACAGGGGGTAACTACCGCTGCTGATACGTCTATCAGCCGTATCAATGATACGAGGCCCCCGGGCTGCAGGGGCCCCGAACATGTGTAAGCAACAATTCCTAGAATCCATGTTCTCACATAATCTCTTAGGCCGTACCATCATTTGGGCCCCCCAAGAAATTTTGATATGGGGCCCATCTAAGGCAAGCTACGCCACTGAATACTAACTAGATGTTTTTATAACAGACAATGCGAGAGACTTGCCCGTCGCCCTGCGCTTGCAAGATGACACATGTAGTACAAAAACCATCGCACGTTGCGCACACGCACGGCCAGCGTTCGAGTGGCGATGTCATTCCCATTATAAAAGTGGACTGCGCCAATAGACAGCTTGAAGAGCCACCCGACTCGCTTCCACCCGCAACTACAACCCTCCGGCTTGAAGGGAATAAGGTAAAACACGGTACGGAATGTTTTGATGTTTAATCTAAGACTAACTCAATCGATATTGGTTGCTGCGACCCATCGATTTACAGTACTCACAACGGATCTTTGTGTGTCTGAAGTTGGCTGCAAGACGCTGCGCAGTAGCTATTTTTGTGTTTTTGTATTGACTACTCACGACTGTAGTTGCGCAATGGTTGCGCAAACCCAACTTCAGACACAAAAATTTGTACAATATTCAATATAATACTAACCACAACTTTTCTGTAGTACCTACTTTACAGTACTCACAACGGATCTTTTTATGTCGTTTCAGTTTCATTTGGCACCCATATTGTTTTTTTTATATATAAAAAAGGAAACAAAATGTCGATAAAAGGCTGCCTAACTTTTGAAAATTATACAGGTATCCTGTACAATTAATATAATTCTAATGAAAGCTCATAATATATTAAATTCACGGTAATATGAGCTGTGTTTAAAGAAATCATCAAACTCATATACAGTGCAATAAAGAAACAGACATACAATCACTCGAATGACCAAAATAATTATAACAAGAACATAAATTATAAAAAGACGTGTCACCGGAAGTTCCATGAAAATTCTACCTCTATGGTTTATTGTCTGAGCGCTATAAACATATTTTCGGTTGAAAGCGAGAAAGTAAAGTGAAATACATTTTTTATTTCGGTAAACGTACGATTAAGTACGTATGAGATTAAAGGTGGTTTACGACATACAAACACACCCATGTCTTTGATCTAGCACAAGAGTCGAGACTCTTGATCGTATATTAATAAATAAAAGGTAAATCCGCGCAGGGTCACCATGCAATGAAAAAGCTCTGTTGCGATTCAAGATATGTTTATTACTGAATCTAAATCTAATGCATCCTTGCCTTATATAATAATGAACATATATGGGGAGGTGTGGCTACACACTACAGTCATAGGAACTATTATAAGTGTGTGGAAAGATTACTTGTCTATGTGGTTGAACGTTTGGTGGATTGCCAGCTGGGCTATTACAGAAGGCCGGGGTCACTTGCCATAATTACATTTATAGGTAATTATTTTGTAGCAAGTGTGACACCCACTAGATGGATTCTCCAAATGATCGTCCGATAACTACAGATAGCAACACCGATGTCCAGAGGTGTGCTGCGCTTTCTCCGACGTTACTGGCGGCGTTATGCCCTTTAACATAGATAGATAGATAGATAGATAGATAGATAATTCTTTATTGTTCCACCATCATTAAAAAACACAAAAATACAAGAAAAGAAAAAAACAGTAAAATAGAATGAAACAATGGGCGGCCTTATCACTAAAAGTGATCTCTACCAGGCAACCTTTGGATGGAGAGGAACTATGAACTGCAAGGCGGGGTTGTTTATACAAACCAATTATAAAAGAGAAAAAAAAAATACATAACTATAAACAATAAAATACGTAACAGCAAAATAATATATATATAAATATTAGTATAATACATAAATATTATATTTGATAGAAACAAATATAAATAACCAACAATAATAAATAAATAAATGCAGCCGGCTAATATCAATATAAAATTCATAGGGACAAATAAAATGCTTTCAAACGATCTTTAAAGATAGGCAGAGATGATGCATGTCTAACAGTGACCGGTAAGGCATTCCACAGACGAACAGCTTCTACTGTGAATGACTTATCGTAAAACGAACTATTATGAGAAGGGAACATAAGAGTGAGATTTAACATATGCACACCTGGAGCATATAGAGCTATCAATTCCTCTCTGGACGGCCAATTAAGGCAAGCCAGAGCCCTAACCGACTTTCTGGAGCACTCGGGTCCGTAGTGTCGTTAGGTACCAACAGCTCGCCACAAGCTGCCCTGAGGGCTTATTATTATTATTTATTATTTTCTGCAAACCTCTCATATGCAATAATTTGTAGAGTACCTGTCTTAATTTCCTTTGCACAGATACTTCCGAATTTATAACATTTTATGCTCGTACATATTTTCACAGAAAATACATTTCGAAACTTAATTATAATAAACATATTATGCTTTACGTTATTCGTTCCCATGTTTTCTGTTCAATGTTAAAAATTCCTATAAAGCATTTAAAAGAAAAACATTAATAAAATGATTTCTTAAATTATTTAGCCCTATTATAGTACTCAGAGGAATAAATTGAGAATAGTGTTACAAGTCTGGACTAGCTTCGAAAAATCGAGACGGCTTTTTGTTTTGTAAAATAAATTCCCAACGCTTTTGTTTTATTAAAATTCCCACGTTTCTAGTTGTAAGATAATAGCCTGTTATTTGTATTGTTTCTTTTACGGGCTATTGTTTAATTGTCTCTTTTATTAGGGTATTTACAACTTTACGGTCGTAAGCCTATTGTTGAAATATTGTTATTGGTTCCACGAACCACGCTATTATTCCTCTTTTACAACTTTGTTTACAACTTGCAAACGATCTAGAAAAGCATAATTTGTGTATAAAAGACGCCGACGATATCGGAATCATCTCAACGCGATACTAAGAAGCGCACCTACTAACGGACTCCGAGTGATATATCTACGATCTGGATTGTAAAATTGCTGTACTCTGAAGTATGTGTGGAAATAAATCATCTTCACCAAGCAAAAGGCATTCTAAAGTACGACGTAACAATAGGTTTTGAAAATGTTGGGCTATCTTACGATATGACCACTTTATTTTTTATACTACCAAGAAGGTGGCAAGCAAGCGTGCGTCCCGCCTGATGGTAAGCAGTCACCGCAGCCTATAGACGCTAGCAACACCAGAAGAATCACTAGTGCGTTGCCGACCCTTAAGACATTAGATTTTAAGTCTTTGTGTCCGGTAATTTCACCAGTTACAGTGCCCTTCACGCCAGAACGCAATGCTTGCACACTGCTGCTTGGCGGCAGAATATCTGACACTGCGGTGGTACCTACCTGGACGGTTCCTTGCACAAGGAACCTACCACCTAGTAAAAAAAAATGTGCGTGCGTGGAGTCCCTCCGCGCGGAAGAAGTGAAACTTCATTCTCGCTCAGTCGATCGGTCGGTCGGTCGGTCGGTCCCTCACTCACTCACTCACTCACACACACACACACACACACACACACACACACAGTCAAAACACACACACACACACACTAACTCCACTCTGAACTCCACTCTGAACTCCACTCTGAACTCCACTCTGAACTCCACTCTGAACAAAAATTCAAAATTCAAAATTCAAAATTCAAAATTCTTTATTATGCATAGGCCTCACGGGGGCTCTTACATATTGTCATTTTTTACAACTACCACCGGATCGTAACGCGGCCTCCACTGAGAAGATCCGGCAAGAAACTCAGCGGGCTTGACTTTTTTCAATTATATAAGATTTTTTTTAAACAAATTTACAATAAATATATCTTAAACTATAAGCTTGCAAGAGTACTGCAGTTCAAGCCCACGCAGCTTTATCCTCCAGGTAATCCGAGATTTTATAATAGCCCTTTTTAGACAAATGGCTCTTAATGGTAGTTTTAAATTTTTTTATTGGTAGATCTCGTATATCCTGGGGCAGTTTATTATAAAAACGTATACCTTGGCCCATAAAGGAATTGCTAATTCTGTGGAGACGCGTGGAGTGTACAGCAAGATTGTGTTTGTTCCGAGTATTTATATTATGTCGATCACTAACCTTAGCGAAAGTACTTATATTCTTTTTTACATACATCAAATTTTCATAAATGAATTGTGATATAACCGTTAGAATGTTTATTTCTTTAAATATTTGTCTTAATGAATCCGTAGGAGCCAGATTGTAGATAGCTCTCACAGCTCTTTTCTGCAGAATAAAAATAGTGTTAAGGTCTGCAGAAGATCCCCACAGCAATATGCCATAAGACATAACACTGTGGAACTCCACTCTGTACTCCACTCTGTACTCCACTCTGAACACCACTCTGAACTCCACTCTGAACTCCACTCTGAACTCCACTCTGAACTCCACTCTGAACTCCACTCTGAACTCCACTCTGAACTCCACTCTGAACTCCACTCTGAACTCCACTCTGAACTCCACTGAACTCCACTCTGAACTCCACTCTGAACTCCACCCTGAACTCCACCCTGAACTCCACACTGAACTCCACCCTGAACTCCACTCTGAACTCCACTCTGAACTCCACTCTGAACTCCACTCTGAACTCCACTCTGAACTCCACTCTGAACTCCACTCTGAACTCTACTCTGAACTCCACTCTGAACTCCACTCTGTACTCCACTCTGAACTCCACTCTGAACTCCACTCTGAACTCCACTCTGAACTCCACTCTGAACTCCACTCTGAACTCCACTCTGAACTCCACTCTGAACTCCACTCTGAACTCCACTCTGAACTCCACTCTGAACTCCACTCTGTACTCCACTCTGAACTCCACTCTGAACTCCACTCTGAACTCCACTCTGAACTCCACTCTCACACTGAGGGTTCCATACCATCTTTGGACATCATTAGCAGCCGATAGACTTTCACTGCTGAACAAAGGCCTCCCCAAAGGCCTTGCAATAGGGATGGGTTACCATAATCCCCAAGTTTGGCAGGCGGCTTGGGGATTAGGTGGCTTGGGGATCTGGTGGCTTGGGGATCTGGCGGCTTGGGGATCTATCCATCTTTGGACATATTAAAGTAATTTTACTATTCATGAAACACCTCAGATAGCAAAAAAAAAACAAACCGCAAAACTAAGTTTGTTTTGTCGAGGTTTTTTTAGGATTACTAAAAAGCTGTGGTATTTAGAAAAATCATTATATTCTTCCTATAAAATATAGATAGAAATATATTACCTAGCCATAATTATTTCATATTTTTCCCTCCACAAACTTCGGAAATAAGTTAGGGGGAACGGTTTTTATTTTTTGACATTTTTTATTATAAGCCAAAAACTATGTGATATAAACCAAAATAAAAATCTGTTTTTGGAATGTACAAATGAAGCCCTTTCATATGATATCCCACTCAATATTGTCTCACTTTGATTTTTGAAGCCCCACTTCTACTCCCATCTTCTATCTATATCTATCTTTACTTATAATAAAACTGTAACAGTTCCAATTCTGTACATTGAAGATATTTTGAAAGTTATATTTGGAGGGCATTCTATAACCGATACTGAGGCCGAAAATGTAATTTTTTTAATTTTTGTCTGTCTGTCTGTCTGTCTGTCTGTCTGTCTGTATCACGGCTGAGCATCACGCCGAAACTACTGAATGGATTCAAATGAAACTTGCCATGATTTGAGATCTTACTACGAGGTAGGACATAGGATACTTTTTATCCCGTAATCTAGCACGGTTCTTTTGGGAGAGGGGATTAAAGTCAAAACGGGTACTTGGTTATACGCTTGGTCCGATTTTATCAATTTTTCTTTATAATATAATAAATATTAGTAAGGGAACACTCATAGAGAGTTGTTATCAAGTTTTTGTAATCGATCTGGTTAAGCAACGTTAGGTAAGGTCATTAAATAGATGGGTGACCGCTTAACGCCATTTGAACTAAACGGGTCCGTGCTTCGGAGAGCAAGTAAAAAGTGGGTCCCAGTTTTTAACCGACTATAAAAAATGAGGTTATGTATTCGATGCGAATGTCTGTTATTTAAAGTTTAGTTAACGTAAAAATAGTGCAGGCGGAGCTGCGTGGGTCAGCTAGTACTATAATAAAACTCAAAGAGAACTTTTTCTGTACATTGAATATTTTTCCAAAATTTCTATGTGGGGATACTCTACTATCGACATAGAGGCCAAAACAATTTTTTTTGGAATTATTGTCTGTCTGTCTGTCTGTCTGTCTGTCTGTCGTTCTGTTCGTCCAGGTATCATTTGAAAACCCGTGGATGGATTTTGATAGGACTTTTACTGATGTGTTGTGTAGAAGTCAAGGTGTAAGTTGGTATATAAAACATCACGCTATGTTTCATAGGGGCTAAGCAGTGAAACATTACTTGCACATATTACCACGTAATTTCCTTTGTATGTGAATAGGGTAATTATAGACTTATCAGTTAATCATTAAGATATGTATTATAACGCTATATACAATAGGGACTGAGCAGACATTTAGTTTGCATAAGATATGGCATTGGCGAAGGGTCAATTTTTGTAAGCGGTAAGCCGGTCCGGTACACCCAGGACATTTTCATTAGATTTCTGTATTGTTCTAAGTACTTTGCTGATAGCAATATGACATTATATCTTTGAAAAGTTAAAATCTGTAAATCCCGAGCGGATCCAAACTAGATTATAGTCGCAACAATAAAAGATGCGGAAAGCTTAAAACTTTCATTATCGAATATCATTAGACAGTAATTTACGATGTTAGCGTGATTTACATTATGAACAGCGCATCTATCGGTGAAGTTGAACATACAATAACTATAGAACTTTAATCTATATATTATATCAAAGAAAGTCGTGTTAGTTACACTATTTATAACTCAAGAACGGCCTAACCGATTCGGCTGAAAATTGGTGGGGAGGTAGCTTAGAACCAGTAAACGGACATAGGATACTTTTTATCCCGGTAGGTTAAGGTTAAGCAACGTTAGGTAAGGTCATTAAATAGATGGGTGAACCGATTTGTATGAAAGTGTGCATATCGGGTAGGTCTGAGAATAGGTCATACAGTATATTTCATACCGCTAGGTTAAGGTTAAGCTACATAAGGCAAGGTCATTAAATAGATGGGTGAACCGATATGTATGAAATTATGTGTGCATATCGGGGAGGTCTGAGAATAGGTCATAAAGTATATTTAATGCCGCTGATACCATGATTGACGAGGATATATAGAACTAGAGGAGGGTGCACGAGAGGAGAAAGAGGGAGAGGGGAGAAGGGGGCGATGGGGTGTGGGATCGGGGGAGTTAGGTGGAGTAAGGGGGGAGTGAGAAGGAGCCATTTCGTAGAAGAGAGAGGGGGAGAGGGTTCAGAGAGGGGATAACAGGGTAGGAAGAGGGGGAGTGTGACGGAAACCGAAGCGGGAGGGGGAAAGAGAGAGGAGAGAAAGAGCATATAATTAGATTTTTTTTATAAGAGAGAGAGATATGGAGAGAGATAAATCTAGGGAGGAGGGAGAAAAGGGGAGCAAAATGTAATAAAAGCGCGGGCGGAGCGGCACGGGTCAGCTAGTTAAAAAATAAATAAGAGAAAAAAAATCCATTTGGGATTTACACCGATGAAATTAAATTATCGAAGCATTATACAAATTACCAATGGCAACAGCGATCACATTGCAGCATCATTCGCAACTCTCTTTTTTATATGATTTTACAGAAATAGAAAATCTTTTTATATATTTTTTTTAACATTTTTCCTCATATTGATACTCCTGTATCAATATGAGCAAAAATGTTAAAAAAATACTGCATGCATGCGATAAATGGTACTTAAATTCTGTTAAATTCACATCAATCAATACGCCGTAAACAAACACTCGTATTAATTACTTCCCCCTTATACTGAATCAGCAGTGAAGTATTTTTTCACTTCCACGAAATGACATTGCTTTGGTGTGGTCTGTTTACAAACACATATATAAAATGGTTGCTATACACACATCGTTAGTATCAAGTTCCAATAGGTACGATACGTCGTCGTGGGAACCAAGTAATTATGCAATTATTATGCTTAAAGGACAGGACAGTATGCATCATATCATGTATTATGTTGTAGTAAATTCCACAAGACTTTTATTCGCTTAAAAGCTAAGCTAGGTAATTTAATTTTGGATTTGAAATTTAAAAAAATCCTTTGTTAATCTATGCAGAGTTCAATTAATTAAGTAAGAAGAGGATGAAACTAAACTATACAGAACTTTCCAATTTTACTGTTAGAAACTTGAACCAATTAAAAAACTCTAGGCACTGGGTTATTGAATGCCAACTTTGACGGCCGGTGCTAAATAACAATGTTGTCACTTAATTAGACATTGCTCTGCTTACCTTTGCAAAGCATGCCAGTATTATGTCATTGTAACAGTGACATAATACTGGCATAAATAATATCTAACTGACCCGAATGTGAGTACGTTTATAAGGTTTTTTTTAATACTACTAAGGTGACAAGCAAGCGTGCGGCCCGCCCGATGGTAAACAGTCACCGCAGCCTATAGACGCTAGCAACACCAGAAGAAACAATAGCGCGTTGCCGACCCTTAAGACGTTAGATGTTAAGTCTTTGTATCCGGTAATTTCACCAGCTACAGTGCCCTTCACGCTGGAACACAGGAATGATAACACACAGCTGCTTGGCGGCAGAATATCTGACACTGCGGTGGTACCTACCGGGACGGTTCCTTGCTCAAGGAACCATCCACCTAGTAAAAACGAGAATAAGACACATTTTTGTTTGAAATTAAAGGGAGAAACTGGTAGAATCTATATTTTAATGTACTGTCTAATTATCTATGTATCTGACTACATAGAATCTACTATGTATTTAACAGACGTCAAGATATTTTTAGACGCCTCATGAATTATAATAACCTCTTAGTGAAATCATTGAAGATGTGAGACATTCATTGAAATACCTATAAAATATAGTAGGTCTTTTTTCATATTGAGATCTCAAGTTCTCTTCGAATAAGGATACAATTAGACTGGGCTTTATAAAGAAACACCTTTCAAAGAAATAGTAAAGGCACCATGGAAACAAAGACTGGGCTTCTTTATAAAACGAATTTCTTTAACTAAAGACAGCTATTATTAATTTAAAAATCAGATCGCGATATTTCTTTTCGCAATAGGTAGTTCTGTATCCTTAAATTTAAGAATGGCGCTAGTTTTATCAAAATAGGTTCAAACAACTATATGTGGGAACTATAGTATAAACCTTATCCACTCCACCAACCGCGCAGACGCCAGCAGGTAATTTTTTTAGGGATTAATTCTACCACTCATCCCCATCACTGTAACTACTGTCAGCCACGATCTGGTCACCAGTGTAGATACCGAGGCTTGACGCTCGGCGAGTCCCAGTGAAACGTTAAATGGTCTAAAATGATATTATGAGTTAGAAAAATATAAATTCCACTGTCCTCTCCTTTGCAAAGTAGAACACAAATAAAAATCACACAGGTATAACCTCAGAAAGAGAGATTCTGACAGGTGCTCCAACTAGAGTTAGTTCACCTGTAAAGCACCACGAAAGTACCGTTGTTAATGTTAACCTTAGTTAGAGACTGGATGAAACTGTTGCGGATAGTATGTAATGGGATCGGCCCTGAAAATCGGTGTTGGATCAGAAGCACGCCCATCAACAATTCTATTAGATCGATAGAGAGATGAGTGAAAGGAGACAGATAAATGACAAAAAAAAAAACGAGAATACAAATTATAAAAGCACAAAAAGCTCGAATAAACCTCGTTAATGAAAGGAATTTTAGTAAAGAACCTGAGTAGGACCGCACATTGGGTTTAGTATTACAAGTACGATAAAAATATTCCTCACACACACACACCGATATATTATTATATCGATTTACACAAAGAACCACTGTAGGTGTGTGACATAAAAACACTTGATTATGCTTTGGTTTCATTCGCTTGTTAACAGTAGTACTTAGTAAATGATATTACTACATATCGCATTACCAATAACATTTCGTGGAACTACAAAGCATATTAATAAACACTCAGGTAATTAAACACTCCGATTCTTAGGAGTGAAACGTGATATTGTAATTACTAAATATATATGTTGTAGGTATAGGCGATGTCCTAACTAAACGCGAACACGCGATCATCGCAAGTTCGAACGAAATTGCGACCGCGAGTTAGGACACTCGTTCGACGTCCATATGTTTGAGATTCATTCGCGCGATTGTCACGTCGTTCGTTCGTGCGATGATCGCTTGATCGCGTTTAGTTAGGACACTCCCATAGTAATTATTCACCTTTATTAGAAAAGATTTTATAATAAGCCTTCGTTGGACGTACACACAGTATAGATTTTCTGATAAGTAGAGTACCATTTTACATTTGTTTTGCCCAGTAAGGCTAGCCTGATAGCAATCGCACCTGATGGTAAGCAGTGATTAAATCATAGACGGTATAGCGCATTAATATATTAATGGCAAAGGAAACCCATGTAAGTCGCAGGGAAAACCTTCAACAGGTCCACGGGACCCTGTGGTGGATCAAGCGGGTTATGTGTGTGGGATTCGTACCAACTAAAACCCCCGCGGCTTTCGCATCGTCATATGATCCGGGCCCTCCGGTGGGATCTGCACCAGGTACCACTCAGAGCTTTGCCTTTGTGCCCACCGCCGGAGGGCGCATTGTTGCCCCGGGAACCAGTCACGGTACTCACGGGGATGGGGGTCGCAACCCTGGTACCTTCCTAGGAGTCGGTGCCGTACTCAATGGACGTCTAGACGTCATTCATCTACATGGCGACATTTAGATGTAAGAGGAAACTACGTGCTGACAGCAAAATGGACAAAGCAAGGTTTCTGCAGCCAGAACAACGATTTACATAATATGTACACTAGCAATTTTATCTACGCAGGAACCCGATGCCTCCTGGAAACATATTATTGTTTAGCTGTGGTCAACTGCAAGGAGGAGGTCCTTCTCTTATTAGAGTGGGTGTACCACCACACCCTAACTATCTTAGAAATATTATATTACATTGTTGGAAAGCTAAAACAAATCATTTAAAAACAGAAGAGAAACTAGGTTGACAAAACGATTCCTTTAAGAAATTCTTGCCAGGAAACATCAATGCATGTTAAAATCACAGAGAATAAAATCGAGTTTAAATATTAAACAACCAAAGAATAATTTAAATCTTAATTGAAAAATTAATCACGCTATCAATTACTTAATTTTATACTCAACAAGATATACATTAAGGGCGACTTCAAATTACGCGCTGCAAATTTGAAGACAATATGTAGCACGTCCGCATTGTACCAAATCTAGAAAGTGAATGAATGAAAAACGCTTTGTACAAAAACAATCGGTTGAATGAACTCTGTGTTTAATGCTTTCGGTCTTCCTACCCTCAATTTTATTTTACAATTGCTCAATTTTAGGGGTTTGGGGTCGCAAAGCAATTTACTTTATCCTTAATTACGTAATTGCATAGCACTTAAAACACCATTCAATTACGTAATGAAAGATACTGTAAATATCTAGGACTGCAGAGTTATTAAAGGGAACGTTTCTCTTTAAGTGTCCTTTAGGTCGTCATCCCCGTTGATTTTCTAGCTGGCCGTAGGTACAGTATAGCATACGAATCCATTCATGTTTATTTGGGAGTATAAGCCTATCATTGTCATCTGCATCTAAATCTTCTTTTCCTTAGGGTAATTCAATGATGAAAAGTAATAATTTGTTACTACAAAAACTATAGTAATGTAGGTAGTATCGTATGTTTTTACTTTTGCAGTTGAGTACAATCAAGACTATAGCACATAACCCGCGGTACAGGAACCTGGCGGACTTGTTCTTGGACAACAACAGTATATCAGCTGTGAAGGAGTTCGAAGGCACCGAGTGGTTCTCAACATTTCGAGTTTTAAGTCTTCGCGGAAATATGCTCAAGCAGGTATTTAAAAGCATGGACGAAAAAAGTAAAAGCTAACTTGGTTATCACACATCATATGGAATATAAAAATGGGAAATACGAATCTGATACCTACCAAATTAGTTAGGTATAGAGTACATGATTAAGATTTTTTGTGGATAACTAACCATACTGCTGTCACTTCATTTTTGGTCTATTGTCTATTTGTAATATTTTTTTCCATCCCTTGATAAACTTTGCTAGTGTTAACCATCTAAACAGGATTTCCAATTTCTATGTGGAAACTAAAGCAGATTGCTTTAGCAATATCAGCACACACTGGAGATTAATTGAAAGTGTCAGTGTCATCACTAATAATAATTGGCGAGAGAGGGATATGGGCGAAAGAATTTGAGGAACGATTTAAGAACTCTTTCAATCAAAAACTTAGTAGTAAGTGTTTCATTGTTCATTTATACATAACAAATCTTTTCTCTATTTTTTTTTTAGATTCCAGTCTATGCGTTTGATAAAGCCTTTCAGGCAAACAATAATATAATGTACGTGTTTCTTGGAAATAATCCTTGGCGATGCGATTGCCATTTCATACCCCGCTTCCAAGGTCTACTGCTCAAATACAAGAAAATAATACAAGATTTATCCGACGTAAGGTGTTCGAAATCGAACGATAAGAAAACTTCGCTCGTACAGGTAAATAAGCAAAATTAACTTGGAACAAAGGATTTTCTTTAAAATATTGGATATCACATTAATAAGTTACTGTTTATAAATGGTGTATTTTCCCCGCACTAAACTATCGAAAAAAATCCATAGCATGATTATATCGCGGTTCATTCGTTTAGAATGCTTTGTAGCACCCATGCTCACGGGAGGACTGAGATGTTGAACGCAAGATAGTGTAAGCTCTTTGCGTAGATCGGACAAACAGTAATTACTAAGAAATAAGCATGTTGAACATCTCAGTCCTCCCGTGATCATGGCTGCTGCAAAGCTTCCTATACGGCGGGAAAGTAAAAATCTAAACTAAACGCAGTGAGCTGTTATTACACTAAACCGCGATATAATCCGTAAAAGTAGTTTCATTTCAATATGTATGTATAGTATTTGCGTAAATAAAAGACAACGTTATATTATGATATAATATCTCTATCAATATTCTATCTGTCAATATTTTGTCTGTTCAATATCCCAGAGAGAGAGAGAGAGAGAGTAGGTATTCAATTTTGTGTAGGTAGTCAAATAAATTACGAATATATCCTTTACATATCAATCAAATCACTGCTACTCCAAAATAAATATAACGAGACGAAGGATTGGAAAAATATAATATTTATGTAAGTAAATACTTTTCCGAGCACTTCAATGTTTCAAAAACATTATTTCATTCATTTCCGACATTATTTGGGCCCGGTTCTGCTGATCGGCACTGAAGTGCAGCTATATAAGTGAAGTGTAGTTTTATCACCAAGCGAACGTCTGCTTGTCTCGTCAGTTCAGTAGAATTTAGAATAATGGATACAATGGTTATAAGTCCCTTTCGTATAGGTTCCGTTGGATCTCTCCTCTAGATGAGTAGAGAATCATCAATACCTAATTTAGATCGATAAATTGTATGGGCTGTAAGACCTAGGAGAGGTCACGGAAAGTCTCATTATATACTTACCTCCAATTCATCATTTTTACTGAAATGAACAGCTGCAACACACTGCTGTTGGAGCTGTTACAGCTGTAACAGGTCAGTGGGCGAGCGCTTGCTTTGGAAACAAGGTGCGCAGGTTTGAAACCCGGCTCGCACCTCTGATTTCTTAATGAATCATGTGCGAATCTTCTTTATGCGATTTTTACTAGCTTTCGGTTGTAGCATAGCTACATTGTTTTTCACTATATTATAACAAATAATTACGAAAAACAGACTTATTAAGAAATATACTATAGTTCCTATTTCATTTTAATAAAACAAGGGTACAAGACATTGTGCTCAGATAACTAGGTCAGGCGCTTAGTGGAGTAGTTTCCATATCTTTTAGATTCGCTATAAATTCGTTAGATAGTTTATATAATATGGTAGCTTGGGGTTGATGGAAGCTGCAGCAAGCTTCTCTGCTATTCTTTTCACCAAAAGAATAAAACTTTTATATATTTCTTTGTTCTTTTACAATTTTCACGTAGGAAGGTATTTAGTTATTAAGGGGCGTGGTATAGCCGCTCGCTTGTGCCATCATTTCTTTTAATACCTGCAAATAAAATAGTGTCTCAACGAGAGACAAAGGAAATCGAGTTGCTAGGCGGAATGTGGGCGGAGTCTTCTAGACCTTTCCATCCCTTCTTTTGTAACTCGATATTTTTAATGCAGCGCATAGGTCTCACACACATCAAATAGTCTTTGCCTGGAACACACGTTCCACAGTTGAGTTGGAATCGTGAAGAATAGTTTATTCCATATAAGTTATTTTTATCAGAATCTGTATTAATAAATAAATTCAGTGAACATACCCAGTATTAACTGGTAAGTTGTACTTAGTTATAAGAATGTAGGTTAATAACTGTGTAAATTCTTTCTTGTTTTAAATAGGCATCTCCTACCTGTTAGGTTTTAGTCTTTTTATACCAGGAGAATCTATATTCTCCTGGCCTTTTATGTGTGTTTTACCTTCTTGTAATCGTCGCTCTTTTGCGCCAACTTCCACCAACTGAGGTTGGTCGGGAGAGGGTCGCGGTAAGAGAGCGGCGACTACAGGGACGCATATCTGGCGTTCCAGGGTTTTACTGCTACGGCAAGAATCTTCCTCTGGTTAGAGGGTTGCCACCTCCGAGTTGAGGTCTCGCCGAGCTGATCAAGGTTGATCAGTTTCTCCGTTTCCGGGTCTACGCCCGGCTACTGCGACCGGGACGATAGTCCGGTTCCTCCCTGCGAGGACTCCAGGCTTCAGCCAGCCGAAGACATCGTCCGAGGGCTCGCCGTTCTCGCGCCCTCCAACTGTTTAGTTGAGTTACCAACCATTTGTAGAATCGAACAAGCTATAAACCAAATAACGAATCTCCCTGTATTCTTCTCTGTAATTAATTAATTTTATGTAAATAAATTTGTGTAGTCCTATTTAGTGTTTTTATTTAATAGCTCATGCTCGCCGACTAGGCTACACGGTGAAGGAAAACATCGTTTGGAAACCTGCATGTCTGAGAAAGCCTAACTAGCTTTCGAATGGCGTGTGAAGTCCGCCAACCCGCACTTGGCCGGCGTGGTGGACTATTGCCTAAGCCCCTTCATCTTGAAGGCAGGTCCGTGCCCAGCATTGGGACATAAACAAGGGCTGGTATTAATATTATTTTAATTATTACTGAAATGAAGTTATTTATGTATTTCAAATAGGCTTAGCACTTTTGAATGACCATTCTTTTGCTGTGACCGGATCAAAACGCGGCCTTAACTAAAAAGATGCGTTAAAAAACTCAGCGGGCTTGTCATTTTTTCTTTTCAAACATTTGAAGCTCGTCATTGTTATAAAACGCTAGCACGTACTTTCCTAAAATCAACTCAATAGACTAGACGGAACAAGTAATTGAATCAGTCATTCGTTTTATTTAATGAAATTGTTTAAGTTGTTTTAATTAAATCGTTTGAGATTTTGATATACAATCTACGTACTTTATTTCAGCTTTTGCTCGCACGAATAATTATATTGCCCTGTTAAAGAAACAGAGCGATGTAATTAGATACTGTGATGCCGTAGGTTTCGTGTTACATAATTATCATAATTTAATTGATTTTAAATAGGTACCTACGGAGCTACTCAAAGCTTCTTCAATGGGTGAAATAAAATTATAGTTGTTTTTTTTTCTTAATACAGGCTCTAATCCCACCTGATGTTGTATAAGGATAAGGGTCTTGCGTCATACGAGTAGCTATCGCTGTATCAGCACCAAAAGGGATGAACTATCTCCAATTATCTTACTGGATGATCGGTCGCTAGTGCGAACGACCAGCGACATATGACTGATCTGTTGGTCTAGATTGAAGATATTTTGAAAATTATGTTTGGAGGGCATTCTTTATCCGATACTTAAGCCAAAATTTTTATTTTTTTTATTTTTGTCTGTCTTTCTGTCTCTAGTGGTTACACTCTCACCGCTACCAAATAAATAGGTCGTGGGTTCGATTCTCACCTTGTCAAAGTGTTAGTTATTTATCTATTTAAGCATCTATTTACATAAAAAGTGAATTAGTATCAGTTATCTAGTTGTAATAGTACAGGCTTTGCCTAGTTTGGGATCAGATGACAGTGTGGATTGTCCCAGGATATTATTAAACTACCCCTGCACGGCTAGACAAGTGGCACAAACGCTAATAGAATAGAATACTGAATGTATGGGAATGACATAAACATACGATAAGTAATTTGATCTAACGAATAGAATAGAAAATTGGTAGCCAAATGTCATTCTAATCTATTCGATGAAACGAAACGTCGGAATAGTACATTAATTCCCATCGAAACCGTAGCCAAGTGGCAGGTTTGACATTCTACTTCGAATCAAAGCGTACGAAACGAAGCGATCGCCAAACACTTGTAGATAACGCTACAAAATGGCGCATATTTGACCTATTATTAGATATATTACGGAGATATTTTTTTTTGTAGGTGCTATGTACGCTAAGCTTCTTAGCTACAGGGTCCTATAAGAGGATTGTGGGTGTCACGCAACATTTGCCGCTAATGATTGTCGATATGGAATAGATACAAAGCGTTTGCCACTTGTCTAGCCCTGCAATGCCCAAGTGACAGATACTTGGATGACATTTAAGAACGAAACCATAGACTATATTTGTTATTTTTCGTAGCGATCGAATAGAATAAGCGTTCGATAACTCCTAGTACATTTGGCTACCAAACGAAGAACGATATCGCTAAAGCGTTTATGATTGTCGATATGGAATAGATACAAAGCGTTTGCCACTTGTCTAGCCCTGCTGGAAGACTTAGGGTGCCTGTCCACCGGAGCGGAGCGAGGCAGCGGAGCGGAGAAACGGAAAATATTAACCAATAAGATTGCACAAAAAATCCGCTCCAAAATCTTAGTGCAATCTTATTGGTTAATATTTTCCGTTTCTCCGCTCCGCTGCCTCGCTCCGCTCCGATGGACAGGCAGCCTAATGATTGTATAAAAACCAAATAAGAAGAAGTTTATTAGATTACTGACGTGCATAAAGTTGAACGTTCCGCAAACCTATTTCCGGCTTCGGACCAGTTACACCATTGAATCATACCACTACTACTACTACTGCTACTAGCTTGTCCCATTTATACCTGTAATGGTATAGGTGGTACTAGTAAATACCAGTTATACCATTCCGCCTTCCGTTATACATACATATTTCTCTACTTTATTTTTGTTTCAGATCAGTACGATACCCCTCGGGAACATTTGCGGTGATGAAGTTGAAATGCCAATAAGTCCAGTAAACATTGTTAATTTAGTACTTTTGGGCTTGATATTCCTGGTACTCGGGAGGTTTCTATACGACTGGCATGCTTTTAAGACAACTGGCAAGTTGCCTTGGTTATCTTCTGTATTACCTTGAATATTTTTGCTATTGCAAATGGGTGTGATAATAATGTCGAGTTAACAAATAAATGTAGTAAAAAATTAAAGTTGTTTTTATTCATGAAAGTTTGGAGTCATGCTTGGAGAAATTGGAGTAGGAATTGTTAGACAACGGTAGTAGAAGGTGTTATTTGGTAACGATTGACGGGCCAGCACGGCTAGACAAGTGGCACAAACGCTAATAGAATAGAATACTGAATGTATGGGAATGACATAAACATACGATAAGTAATTTGATCTAACGAATAGAATAGAAAATTGGTAGCCAAATGTCATTCTAATCTATTCGATGAAACGAAACGTCGGAATAGTACATTAATTCCCATCGAAACCGTAGCCAAGTGGCAGGTTTGACATTCTACTTCGAATCAAAGCGTACGAAACGAAGCGATCGCCAAACACTTGTAGATAACGCTACAAAATGGCGCATATTTGACCTATTATTAGATATATTACGGAGATATTTTTTTTTGTAGGTGCTATGTACGCTAAGCTTCTTAGCTACAGGGTCCTATCAGAGGATTGTGGGTGTCACGCAACATTTGCCGCTAATGATTGTCGATATGGAATAGATACAAAGCGTTTGCCACTTGTCTAGCCCTGCAATGCCCAAGTGACAGATACTTGGATGACATTTAAGAACGAAACCATAGACTATATTTGTTATTTTTCGTAGCGATCGAATAGAATAAGCGTTCGATAACTCCTAGTACATTTGGCTACCAAACGAAGAACGATATCGCTAAAGCGTTTATGATTGTCGATATGGAATAGATACAAAGCGTTTGCCACTTGTCTAGCCCTGCTGTTGGTCTAGTGGTATGACTAGATTTTCACTACGTGGTTAGACACCCTGGCCGCTACCCAATATATTAAATTATAATGGTCAGGGGTTCGAATCCCACCAAGTGTCTGGGTGTTTTATATACAGGGTGTAAGGGACTTCGTACCGAAAACTTTTTTATAAGATTTCTCATATCTTCCGTTACAACATTAACCATTTATATGGAAAATGACAAATGACCAACTTGTTAATTTTTGCGTTTGTTGTCCGTGGTACCCCCAATAGAACCACCAGTGGTACCACGGACAACTCCGTGGTACCACCAGAAATAAATTAATTTTATTTCAATAATATTTTACTATTTTCGTTCATTTTGGAATCGTTTACTTGGTATCTGGGTTTGACTGTCTGTATTGCACAACATTACACATGAAATTAAAAAAAAAATATTTTTATATACTAGAACCAGAATATACTAGAGATGTGGTATTGAGTAATAAAATCGACAAATTATTAACGGAAGTAGTACTAGGCTAGCATAAAACACAGGGGGTGCATAATCTTGTTCCTTGTCTTGTGTGGGCGGGCATATGAATGTGGTTTAGAGCTAACAGGTTTATAGTAGAAGTACCAGGGAAGCATAGGGCATAAGGAAGAGTCCTCAAGTCCACCTCCAATACAATTTTCAATGTGATTTTTAATTTCGTCCAGAATATACCTACTGGGGATGTGGTATCTATTGAGTAGTAGCTTACATATTTATAGCAGAAGTACCAGGGAAGCACAAGATACAAGGAGATATATCGCCTCTTGATACATCCGTTACCCTCCGGGCCGTCACCTCTTGATTCGCGACACCAATCAAAACCAGTAAGCCAGACATACTCTGGATATCACAGGACATGAGGACTCCTCCAAGAGTGCTTGTTTTTTTGACGCGGGGGAAATCTTCAAAAGATCCCTGGAGTTTTGGGGCTTGAACGGGGTATGTGGGATTCTTACCCACTAAAACACCCGCGGCTGTCGCATCGGCACATCAGAGTGCCTTGATTTTGAGTCCGCCGCCGCACCGGGGGGCGCATTGTAGCCCCCCGGAACCAGTCACGGTGCTGACGGGGACGGGGGTCACAAACCCGCCGCCGTACTCAATGGACGTCCTAATCTCACACCCCGAACGTCCAGCGACTCCGAAGGTCCTCCATGACTCCTATGCTAACCTGGTACGCATACAGATACAATTTGTGATGGTTACATGAATCATCCAAAAACATGTTCCATAAAAGTATAATGTCCTCCTGGCTCACAGCCGCCAATTTTTTACAAGAAGAACCATTTAGCGGGAGATAATATTATAAAGTACTCGCGCTTGCGTAGACACAAGTGCACTCCCTCTTCCTTTACTCTGACAATCCGGATGGTTAGAAGATCGACACTACTGGGCAAGAGGTCAGGCGCAAGTACAAGTCTTTTTACCGACTTCAAAATGGAGGTACTGTATAGGACGTGCGTAATATTCACATATGTCAGTTTATGTAGTCATCTAAACAAATATATTAGTGTTCATGAGTGTATGTATGTCGGTTTGTACAAAGATTTCTCAAAAACTACAAATGCGATTGAGGTCATCCTGTTTGTTTTATTAAAGTAAGAAATGTAGATACCATATTACAGATCGTAACACCATATTACTGAATTAAGTTCCGTTAGTTAGAATAGGTTATGAGTCTGTTGATCGTCCATTGAGTAAGACGGTGGCGGGATTGTGACCCCCGTCCCCGTCAGCACCGTGACTGGTTCCGGGGGGCTACAATGCGCCCCCGGGCGCGGCGGCGGGCTCAAAATCAAGGCACTGAGGGGCCCCTGGTGCAGATCCCACCAGAGAGCGCTGGGGTCCCCCCTCTGATGTGCCGATGAGACAGCCGCGGATGTTTTAGTGGGTAAGAATCCCACATACCACGTTCGAGCCCCAAAACTCCAGGGATCTTTTGAAGATTTCCCCCGCGTCAAAAAAACAAGCACTCTTGAAGGAGTCCTCATGTCCTGTGATATCCAGAGTATGTCTGGCTTACTGGTTTTGATTGGTGTCGCGAATCAAGAGGTGACGGCCCGGAGGGTAACGGATGTATCAAGAGGCGATATATCTCCTTGTATCTTGTGCTTCCCTGGTACTTCTGCTATAAATATGTAAGCTACTACTCAATAGATACCACATCCCCAGTAGGTATATTCTGGACGAAATTAAAAATCACATTGAAAATTGTATTGGAGGTGGACTTGAGGACTCTTCCTTATGCCCTATGCTGCCCTGGTACTTCTACTATAAACCTGTTAGCTCTAAACCACATTCATATGCCCGCCCACACAAGACAAGGCACAAGATTATGCACCCCCTGTGTTTTATGCTAGCCTAGTACTACTTCCGTTAATAATTTGTCGATTTTATTACTCAATACCACATCTCTAGTATATTCTGGTTCTAGTACATAAAAATATTTTTTTTAAATTTCATGTGTAATGTTGTGCAATACAGACAGTCAAACCCAGATACCAAGTAAACGATTCCAAAATGAACGAAAATAGTAAAATATTATTGAAATATAATTAATTTATTTCTGGTGGTACCACGGAGTTGTCCGTAGTACCCCAGTGGTACTACGGACAATTATTTTTGTCCGTGGTACCACTGGTGGTACTACTGGGGGTACCACGGACAACAAACGAATTTTTGAGCATGTAATGAATACGTGCGGAATAATATTTATTTTTCAAATTACATTGCTAATTTCAATCAAGCCGCATGTTAAACGTGGAGATTATGGCAACCCCACCCTTCTAAGTGGTCGGCCACACTGCAGGCCTAGCGCGGCGGCGGCGGCGGGCGCGAAATATCAAACATATGAAACCGCCGCTTGCGGCCACACTGAAGTGACTTAGGCGGGAGCTAGAGCGAGTTAGCAGGCGTACTTTTCAAACGTTCCTATCCGCTCGTTCTGGCCACACTGCGGGCCTAGTCAACAAGCGACCGATCGCGCGGCTGGCGGGGTATCAAACCATTTCGGTCTTGTCGCTCGTTTTAAATATTTTTTTATTATTAATTAACTTTAAATACATGTATAAAAAAGGTTTTTTTGGAAATTTGAAATTGTAAGTGTATAATATGTATATTATTGATGTTTCTTAATAAATAAAATAAATATTTTTGACTACAATTTCAATTCTTAACATATTTTAAAAAAAAATCTCCATTCATTTAACTGTTTTTAGTTATTTCGTGAGCACCCAGCACACCATCTCTTATGATCAACGCCTCCAATCTCAGGATTGGCCTATCCAGTAAAAAATACAGAATCCTCATAAAAGGTTTGCGACACCTGCAATAAGTGTTGTCGCCGCAACAGCCCGCGCGTCACTGTGGCCACCCGCCGCGCCCGCCGCCGCGCCCGCGCTAGGCTCAAGTCACCGCGCGTTCACTGTGGCCAACCACTAAGGGAGATACCTTTGTTCAGCAGTGGACTTTTCGGCTGCTAATGATTGCTAATTTTGCACAAATAAGTACTTAATTTATTGTTTTTAAATTGAAATTAGGCTTTATTATTATAGCAATCCTAATTTTATTAAAAAAACGGATATTTTTTTTGGGTATTCATGAAAAAGCCGATGAAAAATTTCAACACTAGAATGTTCAGAATCATGTAGGTACTGGATCCCTGGTATCGGTTTTCGGTACGATGTCCCTTACACCCCGTATATGTCAGGATATGTAGAAACCAAGAAGACTGGCTTGCTCGGAGGCAAGTACCGCGAGTGGACGCCAGGCGGCGTCACTGGCGCGTGCTAACATCAGGTGCTAACGAAATACCTTTTACTAGGTGATAGGTTGCTTGTGCAAGGAACCGTTCAGGTAGGTACCACCGCAGTGATAAATTATCAGTTATTTTTACCTGATTGATGATAACCGTCTGGATATGAAACACTTATATCGGTTAATGTTTATGGAACACCCTTAGCGAGTCGTGGGGTGCGCACTTATGTAAATAATGTGGATGAATGATTTAGAGTGGTTCTCGAAAGCTCTTCAGTTAAACTATATGCATAGGTTTAAATGTACAACATTTTGTGTTTTTTTTATATCTACTACTACGGCTCTCTTTGTTTCGTGCCGTTGCGTTGTTGAAAATAGTTTTAAGGGTTCTGTACCTAATGGGTAAAACAGGAACCCTGATGCGATTTCATCTGTCTGTCTGTCATATATTTCAGCAACCACTTATATTTCGAAAATTCTTTCACCAATAAAATGATACATTATCTCGGAGTAACATAGGCTATGACTTATAAGTATTTATAGTAATAAAGGGGTAACAGGGTTAATCTTACTAGATTAAAAATACCCAGGTCAAGCCGGGACGGTGAGAGGGAAATCAAAACCTGAGTCTACGTGGACCAACGAGAGGGTCGTTGATACATTGCAGTTAAGACAAAGGATCACTATGGTTAAACATGTGTAGTGTCCCACGGTCCAAAAACACCGCATCTGTGATACATAAATGTCGAACATAAGAATTACGAGGGGTTTTTAACATTTAAGTGTTAACGAATGCACGCGAAACAAATTCTTAAGAATTGTAGCTAATAGCTATTTTAAACTGTCAGACAACTTGTAATTTATTAGAGACTTGACAAAGGTCAACCATACAAAAAAAAATCCGCCTGACTGCCGGCCGCAATATCCTATCGATCCCTAACTATAAGTTAAAATCATCGATCAAGTCATATCCCGCGATAAACCTCCGAAATGGAGCGATAACTAAAACCCTGATAGACTGTCATTTGAACAACCAACAGTACGCTGCTAATATGTGATTATTGAAACGGAAATACATCATTATAGCTATCGATGGTAACTATTTTAAATTATATTAAGGGATCGATAGGATATTGAGACCGACAGTAAGCCTAGCCAATGTAAGATTGATGCGGCGACACGTCGGGAGAATATAAAGAGGAGAACAAGGTTTAAGAGGGGACACTTGGTCGGCTACTCGAAAAAAAGCGACGGTCGACTCTTACAAAAGTTGTGTTAAAAACAAACTCAAAAATAACTACAAAAATGGAAGTATTATAATAATTGGTAATTTCTACTTTGTTCTGTTAAGTATTATTCATTTCAGATTAACTTCAGTGTTACAATTTGTATAAGATAGCGGTTGCGATTGGTAGATTTACGACGCAGAACCGCCCGTGAATAAAACTTCCATCAGGTCACATGAGTTATAGTAATTAATGGAACGATACTAAAGATCTAGTTCTTTAGGATTTTATAAATTAAACTAACCGCATAACTATCAAAATGGATTATGAGTCTTTCCTGGACTTCGACAGGATTACAATAAAGCATATTATTATTATATTATATTCTAATGCTGTTTATCGTCATCTTCGTGATAGTCATAGCTATTCTTATGCTCGTGTGTCTACACAAACAGGTTGAGACGAGGGCGAATGATCATATGTCGGAGGTGTCGGTTCCCAGACTAACGGGTGATTTAGATTCACCAATATCTTAAGAATATATGTAACCAGTTTGTAATATAGATTTATCGTGGGATTCTCCACCTGTGCCAGTTTGTTTTAGGATAATCTTGAGTAGACGATTACAGCAGTTTTGCGGAACAAAAATGTTCAATTTTGAATTAATTGCTTGCATGTGTGTGTATTGATGTATCCACATTGTGTTTAGAATAGGTTTTGTTGGTAAGGTTACGGTTTTTTCTGTTTCGACCTTTGGGTTTTTCCGTTATCATTTCAAGGCCATAGGAACCCAAAGTCGGCTCGATTTCCCACTAGTGTTGGGAGTTGAGTTAAATCACATACCAGTTTTGTGATGAGGGGGCAAGAAACAGAAGTCTATTAGGATTTCATCTCAAAATTGAGCAAAATCACGAGAAACTGGGTGATTGTCTCTGAAAGATTAAACTACAGAGCCTAGCTCGGACAAACGGATGTTTATTTAACTATGAATAATGATAAGCAATCCTCTACAGAATACGCAATACTTTGTTCAATCAACTCTTTGAGGGAGGTAGTAAATGGTTGTATGACACTACCGCCCTTAAGCTAACAAGACAATAAAGTCCGATTTTATGTAAACGGTAGACCCATGATTGGTACGTGTAAAATCACACTGGAGTGGTGTACCGGACCTTGTTATATAGTAATTAATGAGAAATCGTTCTGATCATTTCAAGGTATTGTAAATCGGTATCTGAGAGTTTTGGAAAATCTTCCCCCGAGTCAATACCAATTTTTTTTTTTAAATAAATGATTTAAATTAACTGAGCTATGAAAGTCTTTCCTTTCTTATTCTAGAATAAGTTCCTTATGATTAAGTCTTGTCATAATATACTCTGGGCGATATGATGAAGACAGTAACTCAACACTGAACATAGACTCATCTGATGAAGTCCTTAAAGGCCTACCTGACTAACTCAACTATGAGTCACAAGCAGTGGCGTAGCTTGCCTTAGATGGGCCCCGTATCAAAATTTGTTAGGGGGCCCAAATGATGGTACAGCCTAAGAGATTATGCGAGTTCATGGATATTACGAATTGTTGCTTACACATGTTCGGGGCCCCTGTAGCCCGTGGGCCGCGTATCACTGATATGGCTGATAGGGCGGTAGCTACGCCCCTGGTCACAAGATCAAACGGAAGTAAGGCAGGCTTAGAGAGAGGGCGAATGGTCCTTCTGACGAGTTGTTCGGATAGTAGTACTATATTCTAACTAGAATAAGAAGAACTTATGTGACTAACTAAGAAGAACTACACTACGGCAAACACTGGAGCCACGTCGCTACAACGACCAACGGGAGTTATCGAGACATCGACGGATAAGTATTAATTAGACTAGACAGACAGTAGGAGACTCAGAAGTGCAGTTTTGACAGATATAGTTCATCTGATCATACCTTTCAAGTCTCGTTCGCCGCGGATATCATTTCTATTGCATCATAGGTATGAATTAATACATACATGGGAGGAGTTAAGTGCAGATGGGGACGTCACTCACACACTCCTCTCAGACCGAATCCCGATTAGCTGGGTGGCCACCCATTTAAACTCCGTAGCAATGAAATATACAAAATATTTATTTGTATTGAAATTAAACTACTTTTACGGATTTTATCGCGGTTTATTTATTGATTTTACTATCCCGACGTTTCGAATGCTTTGCAGCACCTATGGTCACGGGAGGACAAGACGGGAAGTAGTTTAATTTCAATGTGTAATATTCGCGTAAGTAAAAGACAACATTATTTATTTTTATTTTATTTAAAATATGTGTCAGTTAACTGATCTGGAGGCAAAAGATACTTAGCACACCTATCGATTAAGATCACTTCGCAGCGGGTTAGGGACATGGGAAAGGTCTATTACCTCCAATAACGTCCGTAAGGAGGCCTTGAGCCAGCCAATAGGGTTTCCTCCGACGTCCACCAATCTGGCTTGGGACAGAGCAGATATCAGCATCTCCCCAGTGTAAAGTTCAGCTGCGTTCAACTAATTACTTCACTTACCTTAGTTTCCATTAGGACGTATAGAATCGAATTGCCGTCGGCGTTAGGTAAACTCAATGATTTATCTCACCTAAATTGGGCTGGACTAGATGACCACCGTTTTCTCCAAGTTTAGTAGGGTTAATCTAAAAAGGTCAAGAGACACGGTAGATTCATTATGGTCTAAGGTGAACCTAGTCAGAGATCCAGTGGCTTTACTTCGGCCAACCATACTATGTACTAAAATAAACGCAAGTTAGAACGACAAGGAAGATTAAAGTGGCAGCAAATTTATCTTTTTTTTTATACTACCCAGGTGGCAAGCAAGCGTGCGGCCCGCCTCATGGTAAGCAGTCACGTTAGCCTATAGACGTTAGCAACACCAGAAGAATCACCAGCGCGTTGCCGACCCTTAAGACATTAGATATTAAGTCTTTGTGTCCGGTAATTTCACCAGCTACAATGCCCTTCATGCCGGAACATAGTAATGCTTACACACTGCTGCTTGGCGGCAGAATACAGGTGTGCCATCACAACGGGCCGCTAGTACACAAATAGTTTTGTGTTTATTATCAGTTAAATTATTGCATATCTGCATAATAACTAGCACAGCTGTATAAGAAGCTAATTTTTTTATACCTACTAATGAAAATTACCGCGTGACCACTATTTTATTAGATCATTGAAATTAAATACGCCTCTATCGCAATTAAGCAATTCTGCGAACCACACACCTGTACACTAACAAACGAAACATCTAAGTAATCAACTTTGATTACTTACATGTAAATAATCAAAGGTAATCAAGTTTGCGTAATATTGCCTCGAAACAAAAAAATATACAGTTTCTGCTCCACAATATACCAAAACACAGACCGCTGTTCAGGGTTCAAACAAAGTCAGGCCGTAGTGTATTCGTTTTTACAAACAATACGATATCACTTGCGTTAGCGTTTCTCCATATAGTTTATATTTCTCCTTATTGTTTATAAAACGATTACACTCAGGCCTCAGCAGGCCTATCACGACTTATAGTTTTGACAGATGTGGAGTATGATGGGATTTTCAACACTAAAAACGTCATTATTCATACAAAAATGTAGAATACTACGTCAAAGTGACGTCATACTCACAGTTACATATTTGACATTTATTATCATAGTTCCAGGTTCAATCTCTTGCATGTTCTAGTCTGGAACAGCGCCTGGAACATGCTCTTTCCTACTTTTCTAACATAATAAAGCAATTGAAAGAAGTGCAACAGTATTGGGTAAAAGAAACAGTTATTGAAATAGACTGGTTACCATTGAGATATAACGTACTCTAGTTACCTACTACTCTTGAGGAATGGTTGGTTCTAACTTTAATGCTCTAAGGTTTTAACCTGTTTCCACGTAAAACAAATAAATAATAATAAATATCTGGGACAATACGCACATGGTCATCTGATCCCAAACTAGGCAGAGCCTGTACTGTGGTAATCAGACTACTAATAGGAATACTTACATACTTTATTTGTAATTACATAAATACATACATAAATGGATAAATAACATACAGAAACTTGGTGAAAATTGAAACCACGACCTGTTGATTAGTGGCCAGGGTGTATCACTACTAGACCTCTAAATAATTGAAACGGGGTGTTGAAACTAATATTTATTTCTAACAGGCCAGTAACGATTATGTCACCCAACTGTCTGGAAAGTAAGGTGAGCCATGCGTTAGATGAGCAGGTAAGAAATCAGTCTTGCACCTCGCTTGATCTCTTCCCGTTCGTGTCGGTCTTCAGGTCTTCCGTCTCACAGTACCGTCCCGTCGTATTGTGAGGGTAAACGACGAGAAAATGTGTGTACTTCCACTGGCGTGCCCGCGGATGCCATGGTATCATTGGTCAAAAGCGTGTACGGCGCCCGCGGATGCCATGGTATCATTGGTCAAAAGCGTGTACGGCGCCCGCGGATGCCATGGTATCATTGGTCAAAAGCGTGTACGGCGCCCGCGGATGCCATGGTATCATTGGTCAAAAGCGTGTACGGCGCCCGCGGATGCCATGGTATCATTGGTCAAAAGCGTGTACGGCGCCCGCGGATGCCATGGTATCGTTGGTCAAAAGCGTGTACGGCGCCCGCGGATGCCATGGTATCATTGGTCAAAAGCGTGTACGGCGCCCGCGGATGCCATGGTATCATTGGTCATAAGCGTGTACGGCGCCCGCGGATACTATGGTATCCATGGACGGTTGACCACTTTTTGATTGAGATTTCGTTTTCTGTAGCCGATCAAAGACTTTTAATCATGAAAATAGACGCGTAGAGGCATTGTGAAGTGAATTAATAACCAACATAATAAAATTATTTGGTACCTCAAGTAGAAAAAAATAAAAATAAACAAAAATGACAAAGTTTGATATTTACGTACAGGTGTGTTTGTGGGTGCGTCGGCGGCGTAAATATTTGTTATTATTGTGAGATTATTGTTTATTTTGATGCATATTATACATAAAAATGATCGTGAAGAATAATGCTATAATATTTTGATGTAGGTAAGTGGAAATACAATCTCAATGTCTTAACTTTTTTTCCCTTTGAAAAAAGCAGGTAGTTTTCGTGTTTTTATGACTGTTTTTCACTTCTACCCGTTTTTTTAGAATTCTAAATTGTAATTAAAACTCTTGATGTTTATTTAAGTAGCTTCGTAATACACTTAGCTTTTTAACGGTAGTTTTATCTTTATTCTAGCCCTTGTTGTTCCTGTGTCCTGTGTAGCTCCGGGCTCGAGTGGGTTTCAAATTACATTTTTTTCTTGGAAGCTCGGGCGTGTCGGATTACATTAGTCGCGAGAGCTGGGCGCTGCAGTACATGCCTATTTCCCGCGTAGATGACTGATCTTGTGAAAAATCAGCCGTTATGGTCGTATCGTATTAATATTATTAGATAAGTAGGTATGTAATTTAAGTTAATCATAATCAGCAGCTGAAATAAGTCCACTACTGAACAAAGGTCTCCCCCTTAGAAGGGAGGGGTTGCCATAATCCCCACGGTTGGCAAGCGTCTTGGGGATCGCAGTATAGGCTTTGATCATTAGGTAATCCAATAGAAAGACGCTGCTACCGGTCTTCTTGTTTTCGCTTAGTCGTCTCTTACGGACACACGGGAGGAGATAGGATTGGGAGGGTGCTATTCTTACCCGGACTAATAGACGACCCGGACACCCCACTGGTAATTAGCTAAGTACTTTGTTTATATCTCAGAGTAATTAGAATGGAGCTAGTATCGCGTCGATTCGCCGAACAATTTTTTCGTGGCACTTTTGCGGGGTGCGGGAGGCGAAGTAAACACACACAGATACAATTTTACGCATACCCACACTATAATACACTCGCAACACATTCAAAAAGATACGCACACAAATAAAGAATGATCTGACCATATGAACAAAATTTGGCAAGGGGGTTAGTGCATCATGCTATCTCCAAAGGTTTATATTAACTGTTGACTAAATTAAGGAACATTAGTTATCTTTATTCTAATTAACTATAGATACGAATTATGTATAACTATCTCATGACTATTAATATAATATAAACTTAGGTGATAAGCAATTTTAAAAATTTCTATTTCAACCTTCAATCTATGATAAGAGCTCTACGACTTTACAAAATCGTAATATTTCAAATAAACAAGATTTGTAACAGAAAAGAGAACCTTTTGAGAAATAAAACTTAGTCTAGACACGACACTTGAGCATCAACATAACACTCTTCAATCTGCCAGAAATCTATAAATAAATTATGGGTTACAAACTCAACAGCCCCCCTAGACAATGTAACATTCTACAATCGTTATCGCTAATAGAAAGTATAAAAATGTATGAGTATGACATATGTCATCGAAAAATCACGTGACAAATTATAGGGAATTGACACCGTTAGCGAATGAAGAAATAGATTCGCTATGAAGCGATTGCATCTTGTCTAGGCCCTCAGGGCACCAAAAAAACGAAGCGATTTCGACTGAAAGAGACCTTTTTCAACTTTGTTAATAGATAAGTGCATTATACAAAAAAAAAACCAAACTTGGTTGTGTTCCTGTTTAGGGTCGACCAGGGTACTTTATATAGAATTCTTAAACCACTGCCTCAGTGGGATGCATTATAGACCCCCTGGAAACCTATGAATGCACACAAGGAGAGTTATAGGAAATTGAATAAGAAATGACCTGGCTACGCGTAGCCCTCAAACTAACAAGCGTTTTTTTTTTTGACGAGGGGTAAATCTTCCAAAGATCCCCGGGAGCTGTGGGGCTCGACCGGGGTATGTGGGATTCTTACCCACTAAAACCCCCGCGGCTGTCGCATCGGCACATGAGAGGCGCCAGGGCTCTCCGGTGGGATCTGCACCAGGGGCCCCTCAGTGCCTTGCCTTTGAGCCCGCCGCCGGGGGCGCATTGTAGCCCCCCGGTAACCTGTCACGGTGCTCACGGGGACGGGGGTCACAACCCCGCCGCCGTCCTCCTCGGAGTCGCCGCCGTGCTCAATGGACGTTCAAAGGGCCCACACCCCGAACGTCCAGCGACTCCGAAGGAAACTAACAGGCTTATTTTAACCATCTAGCAATAATATATTGTTTTATGATAGGGTAGGCAAAAAAGCACATCTCTTAGATTAATTACTAATATTAGTCATTCAGGGAAGACGTAGGGTAGGCAAAGTCTTTTTGACTGTATGGACTGCACGCCATTGATTGTAGATACCCCTTGACTTATTTAGTGACTTACTCCAGACAGCATGCATGAAATCAATAAACTGTTCTATTTACATACTTTACTGAGTTTATTTACTTGCATTATTAAAAATTTATATAAAAAAATAAAAATCTTCTTAAACCTTTAACTGCCGGTCCTAATATCCTATAGATCCCTTACTATAAGTTAAAATAGTTACCATCGATAGCTATAATGACTTAATTCCGTTTCAATAATAACATATTAGCAGCTTACTGTTGGTTGTTTAAATGACAGTCTGTCAGGGTTTGAGTTATTTTAGATGTTTATCGCGGGATATCGATGACTTGATCGATGATTTTACTTATAGTTATTGATCGATAGGATATAGGGACCGTCTGTTAGTCAATATAAGTATTAGCAAGCAGAAAACTTAAGCCGGAAATACATTATACTATTCTCTCGTGTCGTGCCGCTCCAGAAGCATATCAGGGGGGCAATTCAACTAATTTACAACGGTTAAAGTTTAGTTTCGGTTTAGTAATCATTAGATTGCAATTGTCATTCGATAATGACGTAAAAAGTTATTCCACTAGTTGAAATAACAAACTTAAACTAAACCTTAACTTAACTCCAACCAAAACGCAAACTGAACCATAATTTTGACAGATGGAGCGCTTAGCTTCGATTACGTTTACGTTTAGTTCGTGTTCTAACAGAATAGAACTTGTTAAATTTTAAACCGATCGTTGACTGAAACTGAATCTAAACTTAACGTCGATCGTTAGCACTTAGTAGAATAGGAAAACAGTCAAACGCTATGGTTTAGTTTCGTTTCAGTCAACATTTATGTTAGTTGAATTGCCCCCCAGTTACATACGAGTAAGTACATTTTGTATGGTTCGAGAAACAGGTGCCGGCTGGTGATGTTCTCACGCTACTACACATTATACTAACAAGTATAAGCAAATTACATTTGATTCCTGTTATCTGTACTATTGGCAACATTCTGGAATTAATGATAACTAACAGGAATTAATGACATGAAATACACCTGCCGATTAAACTGCTGAACATAAGATATATAAACAGCAGTTGGCTAGCATATCTAGACTCTAGTATATGCTCTAGTGATTCTGTAGCCTCCGTGGCGCAGTGGGAAACCGCTTGCTTTGTAAACCGGAGGTCGCAGGTTCGAATACTGCGGGGGGCAACAAATTTGTGTAGTTGTTCCTTACTGGCTAGGACAATGCAGGCCGATCACCTGATTGTCTGTAAAGTAAGATGATCCATGCGTCGGATGGGCATGTAAAAAGTCGGTCCTGCGCCTAACCTCTCCCCGGTCGTGTCGGTCTTCCGTCCCATCGGATTATGAGAGGTATAAAGGAAGAGAGAGTGCACTTGTGTCTGCGCAAACACTTGTGCACTATAATATCTCCTGCGTACATGGTTGATCTTGTGAAAGATTAGCCGCTGTGGTCGTATCGGCCAGGAGGACATTATTATTATTATTATATGGAAATATTCTAGACTTTTTTATTGAGTATTTGGTGAGCTGAACACTGGGCTATTGTAAAAGGCTAAGGTCACTTGCCCCATTTAGTTTACTAATTATATCTTAGCAAGTGTTGACTCGCCACTGATGGGCACTCCTTACGGTCGTCTGAAGACGACGGAGTGCAACACCGGTGTGAGTGAATGGTTCAGTGGTGTCGTGAGTTGCGCTGTGCTTTCTTCGAAGTTACTCCCAAATGCGTTTGACACTTCCAGTCGGAGCATATAGCTCTAACGGGCCAATTAAGGCAAGCTAAAACTGAGAGTACTGCAGGCCCCCTTCGGTTTCCACTCGGCCGACAAAGGCACGCCGAGGTGGTCCCTGACCATCTCTCTGGAGCTCTCGGATCCGTGGTCACCAAAACTGCTCGCCACATAATAATGTGGCGAGCAAAATAAATAAATAATAATAAGTAATTATAATAATAATTACTACAAGAAAATAAATATTTGTATTTTTCTGACAACGACAGGAACGAATCTGATGATTTTGAATAAAATTATCTTCGACCAAGGAACTTAAAAATGTCCATATGTACAAATAACCTGCCCTTTTGTTTGTCACTCTGTTAAATCTATCAGATAAGCGTTTCACTCAATATCCGTTTAAGTTACACATAGCTTTCAGTAATCCAACGAGGGATAACAATATTGTTCGGGAAGACATTGAAGAAAACAATAGAGAGCGATGACCATTTTGTTTATAATCGTAACCCAGTTAGACAGAGAATGTCAAGATTTGCCTGTTACGATGTTATTCTAATACATATTTTATTGTTCAAAAAACCGCTCGGGTAAACAGTTTTAGAGATGGGTTAATCCAATTCGTTCAATATAATCAATTTGGGGAGAAGCATAGATTTAGGTGAGAGGTTATACAGGGGTATTACAAAACTTCACTTCTCCAAATTCACATTTAGCATACGCACAGAAATCTAAATACTATACGATCTGAATTTTTACCCTTGTAGTGGCTACACAGTTACACGCTGGCTACACGGTTATAAACCACAGGCACTAACTTGATAAAGTGGCTATGATTCCAGGAAAAATATCGATATGTCGATATTTTATGTTTAGTAGTCTTGTGTACTACAAGAACGGTGAACGGTTAGGAACCGTTGCGCAGTGCTCACCGAATAGATTCGATTCCCTAATCATAATCGTACATCGGACACTTGTTCTTTTAGTTCAGCTTGAACGATGAACAAGCAACCGTACGAAGTACTACGTACGAAAGAGTCCGGTCCTCATCTTGCGGATGTTGTGTGTTGCCAGGGCCAAAGTTCGGTAGGGGTGGTAGCGGGGCATCTGCCGGAGATTCTTAGCACCCCCTGCTCGACCGTTACCCCGCCTGCTATCAAGGCGAAGAATAGAGGAGCCGTCGGGGACTGGGGCCCATTTGCAAGTCGTGTCTGTCATTGTGTGTTTAGGGGGGAGTTGCCATAATCCCCACGCAGGGGCAGGTGTCTTGGGGATCGCAGTATATATGAAGAGATGAATCTCAAACAAAAGACGCTGCTGCCCGTCTTCTTGATTTCCCTTAGTCGCCTTTTACGATACACCCAACGGGAAGAGATGGGGGGATGCAATTCTAACCCGGCACCCCACGGGTATTTTAAACTACATATGCAAAATTCCTGTGACCAGCCCCAAACCATGTGATGATAATGATGATCGTTGTGTGATGATGATCTTCATCACCAAGATATGAACGAAGTTGATGATGTGTGATGATGATTTATCTTTTCATGTGTACTTATGTATACATGAAAAATACACGATGTATTTATTTCAATTTGTAAATAAAATTCGTTTATTAATCGGTTGGTAAAAGTAAACAAAAAGACTAAACTAGTTTTGAGGTTGATAAAACGACGGATGCATCGTCAACGATTGACAACGACGTCGACAGCTAAAAACATTCTGTTTACGATATAAACTAGTCGAAACTTTAGACTGTTTTATAAACTAGATTATCGTGGACGATATTACTAGTTTATCGTCGACGATAGACTTGTGTAGTACATGAGAGAACTATTCCTTTTCATTTTTAGTACAACACTCTTTTAGTACTTCGTCTTTCGGTATGTATTCGTAGTCTCTGGCTCTATGAACGAATAGGAATAGCTGACCAGTTATTACAGATAATAACTGGTAAGCTATTCCTATTCGTTTTTAGTACATCATTCATTTGGATTAATTTAGTACTTCGTCTTCCGCTCGAGATTTATTCGTCTCTGGTTCTGCACGAACTGGTCCGATCAGTTACTCGTTGACACATAGAACGGGACTGAATGAGCGGGAATTATATGTACTAAAAGTACTAAAATAATAAATTTTTACATTTGAAAGATTATACTAGTACGTAGCGCTCCGTTCAATGTCCGAGCAAAATAATAAATAATAAATAAATAAATCTTTATTCATTAACCAGAAAGATTACAAACTTCAAAACAAGGTTGGAATCGCCTTTTAAGTGTAACACCTGTGCCAGACGATTCCGCTCTCCCATAGCCATATGTATTTATACATTTCAATAAACCTAGCAGTAAATTGTGTGTTATTGTAAATATTAACATTAACAGACAAAAAATAAAGAAAAGGTAAGTTTTTTTTTTGTATTCTGTATCTGAATGTATGTTTGCCTATGTGTGTGTGTGTTTGTGTGTAGGTGTGTGTGTGCATATGTGACTGTGTGTGTAGTTGTGTGAGAGAGAGAGAGTGTTGATATTTAACTATGTATAAGTATAAATATAATCCAAAAACGTCTCATACGAATGATTCAAATTCATGATTTTTAATTTTTATTATAGGTACTTACTTCAATATAAATTACGAAGATGATTGTAATAATGTTTCTGTATCTTCATATGTTAAAGATTTTAACCAATTAGTTATCCTTAATTTACAAGTATGAGTATCCATAGGATAGATGTTTAAGATTTTATTAACTTTATTATGTAAGAGGGCCGATTGTTTAATATACTGTCGTTGAGCAAAAACAGTTTTGACATTGTCTATAGTGAAAACGATATCTTTCCTCCTTTTAGTTAAAATACTGGGATCAAAGACTACAGATTTATGCCTTTTCAGTACTACAAATAAAATATACAATTTTCTGACGGTCAATAAATTACTTTCCATGTAAAGCTCATTTGTGGGGTACATGTACGGCTTAAAATACATCACTTTTAAGAGCGCCCTTTGAGCTCGTTCCACTTCCAAAAATTTTATTTTGGATGCCCCACCCCAGACAGAGACACAGTAACCTAACACAGACTGAGCTAATGCTAAATATATTCTATTCAAAAGTGATTCAGAGGCTACATATCTTAATGTTTTAAAAATCCAAATTAACTTTCTTATTCTGGTAGAAACTAAATCTATATGACTGTGCCATGATAATCATTACACCTAGGTATTTAGTCGAAGCTACTTTATTAATTGTAGAGCAATTGCAATTTATTTCAGGTGAATAATGACAAGTATGTAATTGAATACTAAAGTTAGTAGCAGGCTGGGTACGAATATTTTTCGAAAAACATATATAGTTAGTCTTCTCACTATTGAGCGAAAGAAGGTTCATCCTTAACCAATGAGCCACCTGCATAAGTGCCAGTTCAGTATCGTTATGATCGTTCAGTATTCCATGAAGAACCATTAACAACCAAGACTGTGTCATCGGCATAGCAAAATATATTAGCACCTTTAATTTGTAAATTACACAGCCCGTTGATATAAATCAAAAACAGCGTCGGGCCCAACACACTGCCTTGTGGCACTCCGTAAGATATATGTGTGTCATCACTGACATATTGTCCAACTTTTACTTTCTGTTTCCGACCACTCAAATAGTCTTTGAAAAGCAGTAGGGGTACCCCTGATGCCTATGTTCTCAAGCTTTTGCACCAGAATGGGGACAGAAAAGGTGTCAAATGCCTTTTTTAAATCTAGAAATACAGCAAGACTCTTGTATCCTTTATCTAAATGTGTTAGCTTAAAGCTATTAGTGAGCTTAAAGCTATGACGGCATCCTCTGTCGACTTGTTTTGCCTAAAACCGAATTGCGAATCAGATAAAATGTTATATTTACTCAAATAATTGATTAATCTTTTGTTCATTACTTTTTCTACTATCTTAGATATAGAAGATAGTACTGAAATAGGACGATAGTTGTTAACATCGTTTTTGTCACCATTCTTGTATACCGGAGTAATAAGAGCTTGCTTAAGCATTGCAGGAAATACGCCCAGTTTGAAGCATAGATTGACTAGATGACATATAATTGGAGTAACTTCGTTTATGGCAAGTTTTAAAAAACTAGAAGGTATATTGTCCCAGCCTGGAGCACTGCTAGATTTCAACGAATTAATCACATCATGTATTTCCATTAGGTCTGTGTCCAGTAAGGCAAAAGATGAAAGCTGAATATGACGCTGGACGTCGCTAGACGTTCGAGGTGTGGGCTCTTTGAACATCCATTGAGGAAGGCGACGGGGTTGCGACCCCCGTCCCCGTGAGCACCGTGACTGGTTCCCGGGGGGCTACAAGGCGCCCCCCGGCGGCAGGCTACAATGCACCCCCCGGGGTCGGGCTCAAAGGCAAGGCATTGAGGGACCCCTGGTGCAGATCCCACCGGAGAGCCCTGGGGTTCCCCCTCTCATCGTTCTGTTTTCCACTTGCATCTGATAGTCGTGTACCCATACTTCTTCATACTTAGTACATCGAGCGGTTTCTTGCACATCGTTCAAGCTGAATTAATAGAGCGAGTGTCCGATGTACGATTAACGGTTGGTGGTTAATCAGCATTGCGGAATGGTTCCTAACTGTTCACGGTTCTTGTACTACACACAAAAACTAATTTGAACTTTCAGTGTGTTTAGAACTCCGGCGTCCGGTAAACACGCATCTAGGGATTGGTCGTCGACGCATTTTCGGTTGACGAAACGAGGCCGTTTATCGTCCACGATAAACTAGTTTATAATACAGTCTAAAGTTTCGAGCAGTTTATATCGTAAGCAGAATGTTTTTAGCTGTAGACGTTGATCGTCGACGTCGTTGTCTATCGTTGTCGTTGTCGTTTGGTCAACGACGAAACTAGTGTAGGCTTCTCGTTTACGTTTACTAATCGATAGATCAATGACTTTAATTACAAATTGTAATCAGTATATTTTCGTGTAATTTTTCATGTGTACTTCTGCACACCATCATCACCATTCATCATAATCATCATTTTTCACATCTTCATCAGCATTATCACACATCATCATCATTATTATTCACATCTACATCACCATTCACATATTCATCACCGTTCATCATCATCATCAAACACCATCATCGCCATTCATCATCATCAACACTATTCATATGTTTATCACCATCATCACACATTTTCACTATTCATCATCATCATCATTCACATCCTCATCACCATTATAACACATAATCACCATTCATCATCATTCACAACTTTCACACCATCATCACCATTCATATCTTCATCACCATTCAACATCATCATTCACATTTTCATCACGTTCATCACACAACTATCATCATAATCATCACCATCATCATCTATATCATCATCATTGTTCGAATTGAAGACGCCACCACCCCACGCATTTCAGCCATTTAATTATCTTGTTTTTTTTTTGTTAGCTTTATTTGTTTACATACTGCGTCATACAACAATAATATTAAAACTATTAAAATCACAAACGTTACATAATTAATATTCAATAATAACCTAATCCTCATGTTCTTTAACATTCATATAGGTATGCATATCTTCTAGGCTTGTTTTTGCTCGGACATTGAACGGAGCGCTACGTACTAGTATAATCTTTTAAATGTAATAATTTATTATTTTAGTACTTTTAGTACATATCATTCCCGCTCATTCAGTCCCGTTCTGAGTGTGTCAACGAGTAACTGATCGGACCAGTTCGTGCAGAACCAGAGACTACGAATAAATCTCGAGCGGAAGACGAAGTACTAAATGAATCCAAATGAATGATGTACTAAAAACGAATAGGAATAGCTGACCAGTTATTATAGAGCTAGAGACTACGAATAGTCGAATACATACTGAAAGACGAAGTACTAAAAGAGTGTTGTACTAAAAATGAAAAGGAATAGTTCTCTCATGTACTACACAAGTCTATCGTCGACGCATTTTCATTCGACAAAACAAGACCGTATATCGTCCACGATAAACTCTTGTCGAATATTTTAAAACTTATCAATAACATAGAGGGTAGAATGGTAGTATGACCGCGCACCGAACGCGTATATAAGTTACTGCTCTGGCGGTGCAGGGGACATTCATTTGTTAGATCTTGTGCGGAACGGTTGTTCCAGTAGTTGTATAGTGCGGTCACTCTGTCATTCTCACCGTAGATTTGTTACAATGCGGTCATGCTGTTAAATTGTTTCGATGTATTTCTTATTGAGTAATTGTCACCTCAGAGTTGGTGTTGGTGTGGTTATTTTGGGGAAGGCGGAGACCACTGGGGGAGTCCCCACATTTTTATAATTACCCGTTAATGTGTCACAGTATGTGTAACCTTTGTGTCAGTGATGTATTAGTGGCAATAAACCAGTTTGGGTATGTACCATTGTTCTTTTTTTATTATTTCCACTGAGGGTTTCTAAAACTGTTTTATAAAACAGTCTAAATGGGGCTGGTGTACTCCACCAGAGCAAAAGCCCCGAAAAAAAATAACAGAAAATTTTCGACTAGTTTATATCGTAAACAGAATGTTTTTAGTTGTGGACGTCATTGTCAATCGTTGACGATGCATCCGTCGTTTTTTCAACCTCTACACTAGCTTAGTCTTCTTGTTTACTTTTACCAACCGATTAATAAACGAATTTTATTTACAAATTGAAATAAATGTGTTTAGAACTCCGGCGTCCGGTAAACACGCATCTAGGGATTGGTCGTCGACGCATTTTCGGTTGACGAAACGAGGCCGTTTATCGTCCACGATAAACTAGTTTATAATACAGTCTAAAGTTTCGAGCAGTTTATATCGTAAGCAGAATGTTTTTAGCTGTAGACGTTGATCGTCGACGTCGTTGTCTATCGTTGTCGTTGTCGTTTGGTCAACGACGAAACTAGTGTAGGCTTCTCGTTTACGTTTACTAATCGATAGATCAATGACTTTAATTACAAATTGTAATCAGTATATTTTCGTGTAATTTTTCATGTGTACTTCTGCACACCATCATCACCATTCATCATAATCATCATTTTTCACATCTTCATCAGCATTATCACACATCATCATCATTATTATTCACATCTACATCACCATTCACATATTCATCACCGTTCATCATCATCATCAAACACCATCATCGCCATTCATCATCATCAACACTATTCATATGTTTATCACCATCATCACACATTTTCACTATTCATCATCATCATCATTCACATCCTCATCACCATTATAACACATAATCACCATTCATCATCATTCACAACTTTCACACCATCATCACCATTCATATCTTCATCACCATTCAACATCATCATTCACATTTTCATCACGTTCATCACACAACTATCATCATAATCATCACCATCATCATCTATATCATCATCATTGTTCGAATTGAAGACGCCACCACCCCACGCATTTCAGCCATTTAATTATCTTGTTTTTTTTTGTTAGCTTTATTTGTTTACATACTGCGTCATACAACAATAATATTAAAACTATTAAAATCACAAACGTTACATAATTAATATTCAATAATAACCTAATCCTCATGTTCTTTAACATTCATATAGGTATGCATATCTTCTAGGCTTGTTTTTGCTCGGACATTGAACGGAGCGCTACGTACTAGTATAATCTATTAAATGTAATAATTTATTATTTTAGTACTTTTAGTACATATCATTCCCGCTCATTCAGTCCCGTTCTGAGTGTGTCAACGAGTAACTGATCGGACCAGTTCGTGCAGAACCAGAGACTACGAATAAATCTCGAGCGGAAGACGAAGTACTAAATGAATCCAAATGAATGATGTACTAAAAACGAATAGGAATAGCTGACCAGTTATTATAGAGCTAGAGACTACGAATAGTCGAATACATACTGAAAGACGAAGTACTAAAAGAGTGTTGTACTAAAAATGAAAAGGAATAGTTCTCTCATGTACTACACAAGTCTATCGTCGACGCATTTTCATTCGACAAAACAAGACCGTATATCGTCCACGATAAACTCTTGTCGAATATTTTAAAACTTATCAATAACATAGAGGGTAGAATGGTAGTATGACCGCGCACCGAACGCGTATATAAGTTACTGCTCTGGCGGTGCAGGGGACATTCATTTGTTAGATCTTGTGCGGAACGGTTGTTCCAGTAGTTGTATAGTGCGGTCACTCTGTCATTCTCACCGTAGATTTGTTACAATGCGGTCATGCTGTTAAATTGTTTCGATGTATTTCTTATTGAGTAATTGTCACCTCAGAGTTGGTGTTGGTGTGGTTATTTTGGGGAAGGCGGAGACCACTGGGGGAGTCCCCACATTTTTATAATTACCCGTTAATGTGTCACAGTATGTGTAACCTTTGTGTCAGTGATGTATTAGTGGCAATAAACCAGTTTGGGTATGTACCATTGTTCTTTTTTTATTATTTCCACTGAGGGTTTCTAAAACTGTTTTATAAAACAGTCTAAATGGGGCTGGTGTACTCCACCAGAGCAAAAGCCCCGAAAAAAAATAACAGAAAATTTTCGACTAGTTTATATCGTAAACAGAATGTTTTTAGTTGTGGACGTCATTGTCAATCGTTGACGATGCATCCGTCGTTTTTTCAACCTCTACACTAGCTTAGTCTTCTTGTTTACTTTTACCAACCGATTAATAAACGAATTTTATTTACAAATTGAAATAAATATATCGTGTATTTTTCATGTATACATAAGTACACATTAAAAGATAAATCATTATCACACATCATCAACTTCGTTCATATCTTGGTGATGAAGATCATCATCACATCATCACACAACGATCATCATTATCATCACATGGTGTGGGGGCGGGGTTTTTTTACTGGTCACAGGAATTTTGTATATGTAGTATAAAATACCCGTGGGGTGCCGGGTTAGAATTGCATCCCCCACCTCTTTCCGTTGGGTGTATCGTAAGAGGCGACTAAGGGAAATCAAGAAGACGGGCAGCAGCGTCTTTTGTTTGAGATTCATTTCTTCATATATACTGCGATCCCCAAGCGCCTGCCAAGCGTGGGGATTATGGCAAATCCCTAAACTAACACACTAAACACACAATGACAGACACGACTTGCAAATGGCCCCTAGTCCCCGGCGGCTCCTCTATTCCTCGTCTTGGTAGCAGGTGGGGTAACGGTCCAGTAGGGGGTGCTAAGAATCTCCGGCAGATGCCCCGCTACCACCCCCACCGAACTTTAGCCCTGGCAACACACAACATCCGCAAGATGAGGACCGGACTCTTTCGTACGTAGTACTTCGTACGGTTGCTTGTTCATCGTTCAAGCTGAACTAAAACAGCAAGTGTCCGATGTACGATTAAGATTACCGAATCTATTCGGTGAGCATTGCGCAACGGTTCCTAACCGTTCACCGTTCTTGTAGTACACAAGACTAGTAAACATAAAATATCGACATATCGATATTTTTCCTGGAATCATAGCCACTTTATCCAGTTAGTGCCTGTGGTTTATAACCGTGTAGCCACGGCGTCAGGATCGGCCGCGTGACTCGCTACCGAGTGACGCGGCGAGAATGACCGATCTATTACGAGCGGCGCCGAGCGCGGCACCACTCAGAGATGATCGTGAGTCGTCTAGTCGCCTACCGGCTAATACCTACGCTTTGTTTATAAGTTGTATTATTACGTGCTGTCTTCGCTATTTTCTATTTCCTAATTCTCCTTCTGTATTGTTTATAGTTGTTATCTGTACTGTTTTCAAGTGCAATTAATAAACTGTTCTGTGTGTTACTTAGTGCGCTTTTATTCGTGACAATCCCGGTACCTACCTACCATACACCGGCTACCGTGAGTAGTGCATATTGATACCGCAGACACTATATTAACTATATTGGTGACCATCTACATTGAACACAATGAGCGACAGCGAAAATTCAGCACGTACAGCGAGGTCGGGTAGTGGCGAGGCGGGCGTTACTGTACGCCGCCCAAAGAAGATGCGCCGCTCCGTTACCGAATCTATTCGGTGAGCATTGCGCAACGGTTCCTAACCGTTCACCGTTCTTGTAGTACACAAGACTAGTAAACATAAAATATCGACATATCGATATTTTTCCTGGAATCATAGCCACTTTATCCAGTTAGTGCCTGTGGTTTATAACCGTGTAGCCACGGCGTTACTAACCAGCCTCCAACAAAGGTCAAGTGGTTGGGACATCCACCGTTGGCGTGCTGGCTACACGGTTATAAACCACAGGCACTAACTTGATAAAGTGGCTATGATTCCAGGAAAAATATCGATATGTCGATATTTTATGTTTAGATAGAGGGATATTATTCCGATATATTTAATATTTCGATATCTCCTTCGATCGACATACTTGATATTTTACCTAGATATATCGATATAAAAAAAGTTTTATCGAAAAATAATATTAAAATAAATATTTTTTGTCTAGATTACAATATCTTTGTCTTCAGCGAGGGATATAAAGAGTTGGGGCACCCACCACCTAAGTGTCTTTTCTATTTTGACAATGTTTGGACGGTTAAAATTGATATTCTTGTGATACTTAGGTAGATAACTAAAACTTGAAAACTGCCAATATTCTTTTAAATAATAACGACATTTTTCATTTAATATATCTTACCCGACATATGTTTTAAAAATGTCGATACGATGTTATGTCGACACCTTATTTTTGCTCTTGCACATCTCTAACGTTACACGTGCCGTTGGCGTCCAACCAAGGCCGTTGTAGCTCTAACACCCTTGGATTTCGTTTGACCTTCATAGCTCTAACGGTCTCGGTTGGGAAGCTTCGTTGGCAACGGCAGCTCTAACCAATACGAGATGTAGCAAAAGCAAAGATAAGATATCGATATAACATCGTATCGATATTTAAATGAAAAATAGTTTAATATTTTTACGGATTATATCGCGGTTTATTTTTTATTTTAATTATATTGTATCGATATTTTTAACCACCGATCAAAAAGGAGGGGTCTTACAAGTTCGACGTAGTCTGTCTGTGGCTCCAACGAGTGGACGGGTTTCAATGCGCGTTTTTTTATGTGAAAGCTAGTTAAAGGGATAGGGTTCATAGCTATGTATCATGAAAATCAGTCCAGCTGTTTACAGATCAGCTCTTTTCCAAATAGATGTAGGGATACATTAGTTATTTAGATAGTAACATACATTTTCTAGTACATCCATTCGTCCGAAAGTCACGCAATGTACACGTGTTTATCCAGTGCTACTAAAGAATACGTGGTAATCTTTGCCAGGGTTTAATGACAATCACTAATAAACGTAGACATACTAAATTTATACTCTCTGGACAGGACATGACGAGTAGGTGGTAGAAATATTGTGAACAGGATCCGATGATGGACGACGATATTTCTTCAATAAACCTAGCCAATACTTCTCAGTGCCAGTTAGTCAGCAGTCTTGTGCGCCTGCTCGTTGATTTGAAAGATCGTTCCGTACTAGTATAGTTTCGGAAGTGAACGAGTTTACACTACCGTACCATTCGTTCTATTCGGTCCTTAGACCGAATAGAACGAATGGTGCGGTACTACGGTACTTAATAGGTAGTTTACAAATGTTTCAGTACGATTGCACCTGTTTACTAACTTCTGTCTTGTAATTTTATTTTAATCTACAAAATACAGTATAATTAGGTATTATCGAATGTATGCAATGATCACAAATCAAATCACAAATCTCGAAAGTTCTTTTTGGACCACAACAAGACCCATGTGTACACAATACACCGCCCAACTGAAGTAGAACTACTATTAACTAATGATAGGATAGGTACGTACGTTAACTCCTTCGGAGTCGCTGGACGTTCAGGGTGTGGGCCCTTTGAACATCCATTGAGGACGGCGGCGGGGTTGCGACCCCCGTCCCCGTGAGCACCGTGACTGGTTCCCGGGGGGCTACAATGCGCCCCCCGGCGGCGGGCTAGGCACTGAGTGCCCCTGGTGCAGATCCCACCAGAGAGCCCTGGGGTTCCCCCTCCCATCGTTCTGTTTTCAACTTGCATCTGATAGTCGTGTACCCATACTTCCTCATACTTAGTACATCGAACGGTTTCTTGCATATCGTTCAAGCTGAATTAATAGAGCGAGTGTCCGATGTACGATTAACGGTTGGTGGTTAATTAGCATTGCGGAATGGTTCCTAACTGTTCACGGTTCTTGTACTACACACAAAACTAATTTGAACTTTCAGTGTGTTTAGAACTCCGGCGTCCGGTAAACACGCATGTGAATATTGTTAGCTGTAGACGTTGATCGTCGACGTCATTGTCTACCGTTGTCGTTGTCGTTTGGTCACCATTCACATACTCATCACCGTTCATCATCATCATCAATCACCATCATCACCATTCATCATCATGAACACTATTCACATGTTTATCACCATCATCACACATTTTCACTATTAATCATCATCATCATCATCATTCACATCCTCATCACCATTTATCATCTTCATCACCATTATAACACATAATCACCATTCATCATCATTCACATCTTTCACACCATCATCATCATTCACATCTTCATCATCATTCATCATCATTATCATTCACATCTTCATCACGTTCATCACACAACTATCATCATAATCATCACCATCATCATCTATATTATCATCATTGTTCGAATTGAAGACGCCACCCCCCGCGCATTTCAGCCATTTGATGATCTTGTTTTTTTTTGTTAGATTTATTTGTTTACATACTGCGTCATACAACAATAATATTTCAAAAACTATTAAAATCACAAACGTTACATAATTAATGTTCAATAATAACCTAATCCACATGTTCATTAACATTCAAATAGGTATGCATATCTTCTAGGCTTGTTTTTGCTCGGACATTGAATGGAGCGCTACGTACTAGTATAATAATAATAATAAATACACTTTATTGTACACCAAAAGTTACATGTAAATTTAACAATACGTAGTATAATAATCAATATAATACGTAGATACTTTCAAATGTAATAATTTATTATTTTAGTACTTTTAGTACATATAATTCCCGCTCATTCAGTCCCGTTCTGAGTGTGTCAACGAGTAACTGATCGGACCAGTTCGTGCAGAACCAGAGACTACGAATAAATCTCAAGCGGAAGACGAAGTACTAAATGAATCCAAATGAATGATGTACTAAAAACGAAAAGGAATAGCTGACCAGTTGTTACAGATCCAGAGACTACGAATACATACCGAAAGACGAAGTACTAAAAGAGTGTTGTACTAAAAATGAAAAGGAATAGTTCTCTCTAATATGTTAAAGTGCTTTATGTCTTGCCTGACGAGGCACTGCTTAACAGCAGAAGTTAAATGTTAGACGTGTGCCACTGAGATCTTAGATCGGTCATGCTCGCCATTGAAAAGTCTTTGCTTGTGGCGGCTTCGTGTGGCGGGTCACCCCCTTCCCACCAATATGGTTGAGGGGAGTGATGGCTGCTGCTCGAGTCAACTCGTGCGCGGGTGCTGCTTGGGGGGATTGGTCCGACTACTATCCCTTTGGCTTTTTTAGTTTGTTGTACTTTCATCGTATTTTATTATTTTTTTCTGTCTTATTTCATCTTTTGAACGGCAGGACACACTGTCGCTCTGATCTAATTGTAACATGACACACTAATAAAAAAAAAAAAGGAAAAAAATGACAAGCCCGCTGAGTTTCTTACCAGATCTTCTCAGTTGAAACCGCGTTGCGATCCGGTGGTAGCTTTTTTTTTTTAAAAAAACATGACCTTTCAAAAGTGCTTTAACTCTATTTGAAATAAACTATTTTTGAGTTTGAGTTTGAGTTCTCATGTACTACACAAGTCTATCGTCGACGCATTTTCATTCGACAAAATGAGACCGTATATCGTCAACGATAAACTAGTTTATAAAACAGTCTAAAGTTTCGACTAGTTTATATCGTAAACAGAATGTTTTTAACTGTCGACTCAATCGTTGACGATGCATCCGTCGTTTTTTCAACCTCAAAATTTAGTCTTCTTGTTTACTTTTACCAACCGATTAATAAACGAATTTTATTTACAAATTGAAATAAATATATCGTTTATTTTTCATGTACATATGTATATGTACATGAAAAATACACATGAAAAGCACATCATCACACAACGATCATCATTATCATCACATGGGGGGGGGGGGGGTCTGGTCACAGGAATTTTGCACATGTAGTATAAAATACCCGTGGGGTGCCGGGTTAGAATTGCATCCCCCCATCTCTTCCCGTTGGGTGTATCGTAAGAGGCGACTAAGGGAAATCAAAAAGACGGGCAGCAACGTCTTTTGTTTGAGATTCATCTCTTCATATATACTGCGATCCCCAAGACGACTGCCCCTGCGTGGGGATTATGGCAACTCCCCCCTAAACACACAATGACAGACACGACTTGCAAATGGCCCCCAGTCCCCGGCGGCTCCTCTATTCCTCGCCTTGGTAGCAGGCGGGGTAACGGTCGAGCAGGGGGTGCTAAGAATCTCCGGCAGATGCCCCGCTACCACCCCCACCGAACCTTGGCCCTGGCAACACACAACATCCGCAAGATGAGGACCGGACTCTTTCGTACGTAGTACTTCGTACGGTTGCTTGTTCATCGTTCAAGCTGAACTAAAAGAGCAAGTGTCCGATGTACGATTAAGATTAGGGAATCGAATTATTCGGTGAGCACTGCGCAACGGTTCCTAACCGTTCACCGTTCTTGTAGTACACAAGACTACTAAACATAAAATATCGACATATCGATATTTTTCCTGGAATCATAGCCACTTTATCAAGTTAGTGCCTGTGGTTTATAACCGTGTAGCCAGCACGCCAACGGTGGATGTCCCAACCTCTTGACCTTGGTTGGAGGCTGGTTTGTAACCGTGTAGCCACGGTGATTGCATTGGTGTCCTATAATGTTAAAAAAAGTTAAAGTTATTAGGAAGTATCAATCATCTCCTCAGGCAGTATTGCTTATAGAGGGGATACTGATACTTCTGGTGTTGCTAGCGTCTATAGGCTACGGTGACTGCTGACTTCTTACCATCAGGAGGACCGCATGCTTGCTTACCACCTCGGTAGTATAAAAACAGCAATATCTACACATTGAAGCTTGGCGTAGAATAAGAGCCTACCTGGAAGGTCCTTTACACAAGGGATCTATTATCTAGTAAAAAATATAAGTATAAGTATTTATATTTCCACTATTTGCGTATAATAACACAATGCTTTAATTAGGTAAGTACCTACCTATCTAAAACAGTTGGCTGCAGATAGCCACGGCAGCTTCACTGGACCAAGGTACAATGATGCTTTAAACCACGCCTTTATATTAGGTAATAATAATAATAAATACATAAATTTATTGTACACCAAAAGTTACTCTTATATATAAAAAAATACCGATCAAGTGCGAGTCAGTCTCGCGCACCGAGGGTTCCATACCATCTTTGGGCGTATTAAAGTAATTTTATTATTCATGTAACACCTAAGATAGCAAAAAGAAACAGCAAATCTAAGTTTGTTAGTCAAGGTTTTTAAGGATTAGACCTACTAAAAAACTGTACTATTTTGAAAGAGCATTTTATTTTTCCGGTAAGAACCGCCTCCACTAGCGTATTTTTTAAATTTTCTTTCTTATTTTTTTTAAATGTAAGAACCTTCTTACTAGTAGAAAACATTTAAAAAAAGATGAATGAAATCGGCAAAGCCGTTCTCTAGTTATAGCGTGACCAGGAGAAATAGGAGTTCATTTTTATATATAATATATATAAAAATGTACTCCTATATATTATATAGATAAGCTACTGCTTAATTGCAGTCGCACCTGACGGAAAGCGGCAACACAATCGAGGATGGTAAAGCACACTAGCTTAAAAAACAAACCGCAAAACTAAGTTTCTATGTCGAGGTTTTTTAGGATTACTAAAAAACTATAGCTACTATTTAGAAAGATCATTTTATTTTTCCAGCAAAATATAGAAAGACTTGTTTCACCCATAATTATTTCAGATTATTCCCTCCACAAACTTCGGGAGGGCGGTATTTTTTTGTCATTTTTTATTATAAGCCAAAAACTACGTGACATAAACCAAAATAAAAATCTGTTTTGAAATGTACAATGTACAGTCTCACTTTGAAATTTTGATGACCTATTTCGAACCCCATTATAAAAAAAGTAAAAGAAAAAATATATTATTTTCATTTGCGATGGGGTCGGGTAAGTAAGATCTAAAACTATTCCTAGTTTCAAATCGATAGTATCAGTGGTTCCTGAAATATATAGGTGTGACAGGCAGACAGACAGACGGACAGACGGACTGACCATAAGGGTTCCTTTTTTGCCTTTTAGGTATGGAACCCTAAAAACCGCTTCGCCGAGGCACATGTGCCAGGCGCCACGCTGAGTACTTCACACCCTTCGACCAGAAAGCTTTGTTTAATACACTCGTTGGAATCAGCCGCACGTGTTTGCTGGCATCCCACCCAGCACCGAAGACTGCAATCATCGCTCCCCGAGCCTCGTAATTGGTAGTGGTCAGGGGTAACGCTGCATGCTTCATCCTCCGCATTCTGCGACCAGCAGCCGTGCGCCGTTCTTGTGCCGTGCCTGGGCATCCCATTAAAGGCTCTTGCCAACTATACTTACCTACTTTTTTTTCTTTTGTGTCAAATGGGGAATGTGGGATTTTTACCCACAAAAACCCCCGAGGCTGTCACATCGGCACATGAGACCTGGGCTTTCCGGTGAGATCTGCACCAGGAACCCTTCAGTGCCTTCCTTACGTGCTCGCCGGCACATTTTAGTCCCCCGGGAACCTGTCACGGTGTATAAGCCAAGGTGCCCTCGGGGATGGGGGTCGCAACCACGCCGCCTTCCTCCTCGGTGTCGCTGTCGCGCCAATTTTAGGTATAGTTGGCACCTCGTCGAGTCTTTCACAAGTCCCAATATAGCCATTAAATACAACATCAACATCGTTTCATTTAGCGCTTTACCCGATTAAATGTTTATCCTTAAAATGTTAATTAAATGTTTATGTTGGTCCTTGTCGTAAAGTCAATCTATTATCTTGTGTAAATTGAAAGGAAGTATATTTATCTGTATTTAATTAAGTATAATTAACCGATTAAGTATAACCGATGGGTCGTGGGTTCGATTCCCGCCAAGTGTCTGGGTGTTGTTTATCTATATAAGTAGGTATGTATTTACAAAAAAAAAGTATATAAGTATTAGTATCAGTTGTCTGGTTTCCATAGTACAGGCTCTGCCTAGTTTGGGATCGGATGACCGTGTGTGGATTGTCCAAGATATTATTATTATTCCGTTTATTCATTTTTACTGATTTTTTATTATAATTTTTTTATTATTATTATTATTAATTATCATTTTATCTTTAGTCGCTTTCTTCTTTTTATTACGAAATAAATTCGCTGGCAAAAATTCATCAGGGTCCTCTGATTGAACGATTTTTATTAAAATTTACAACTGCAGAATATTTTGGTGGTCTTGTTAGTTCCGAACCAAATTCATGATAATTTATTTCAAATAGGCATAATTATCGTAAATATTTTTTTAAAGCTACTACCGGATCACAACGCGGCCTGAACTGAGAAGATCCGGCAAGAAACTCAGCGTCCTTGTAATTTTTTTAACTTTCTTTTTTGGCATTATTCCATTGAGTCTAGGCTTCACTTTTTTTAAACAGTGTTTGTATCAGTGACAATGTGTCCTACCGTTCGAAAGATAAAACAAGAGAGAGAGAGAGAGAGAGAGAGAGTAGAACCATGTAAGTAGTAGGTATTAGGTGCAAGGATTTCAACACCCGGTATGCAACACTATGTCAGCAATATTGTATCTTGCACATAGTGTAATTAAACTACAAGTATTTAAACGTAAACAAATGTAACTTTATTAACATATTGCAAAATTAATAAATATTTGTAGATCAAGCTGACTCAAAGCAACGTTGACCTGATTTTTACTACCTTACTACAATTTTTTACTCAGTAAGTAGGTATTGCTTAAAGCCATTTACTTTGCTTCGTTTTGATTTTAGAATTCGAACAGCGTCATTTGTAGTCGATTAATCGATTCCAATTTCGATATAATAAACATTTTTTTTTCGATGAAGGTTTCATGATTTCTAGCCTGGAAGAAATCTCTTGTTAGTTTATAGCGATACGGCCGCCTATCTGTACTGTAATTCTTTTTGTTTTGTGTGATATGTTTTCTGTTCCTCTTTTTTGTGCAAATAAGTGTAAATAAATAAGATTTTTGATTTGTTCGCCATTCATCTAATGTTTAGCTTGCCTATGGATGTTCTTCCGCTTGTTACTCAATTAATTACTACATAAGTCTCTTGTCCCAGTAATTTCACCAGCTTCAATGCCCGTTACAAACATAGCGGAGTTTACACATTGCTCCCTGGTAGCAAAATAGCTGACGCTGCAGATACCGGCTTGAACGTTTCCTTGAACAAGCGACCTACTATGTAGATAAATTACATAGAATCGATCCGTCTGTACGAACAGTTGAACTGTTAATTTTAAGTTAATAGAGTTTTATAACCCTAATATCCGTAAATTTAACCCAACAAAATACTATTATAACTGCAAAGTTGTTTTGTTAATTTTAAAATAGGTCAGTGCTATTCGAGGGCCAATGGCTTTTGGGATTGTGATAGCATTGAACGTAGTCAGATTTTAGGGGATTTATTATAAGACTGAGTTCGAGTGGGAATGAGTCGGATCGAGGTTGATCTGCCCCCCTAGACAATGTAACATTCTACAATCGTTATCGCTAATACAAAGTATAAAAATGTATGAGAATGACATAAGTCATCGAAAAATCACGTGACAAATTATAGGGAATTCACACCGTTAGCGAATGAAGAAATAGATTCGCTATGAAGCGATTGCATCTTGTCTAGGCCCTCTGGTTGATTCGAGCCAAGGCGGCATCGATATATGCAAGGCGGGGATGGGAATAGAAATTGTATTCAGTTATTGTTATTCATATTAACGATGCCTGTAAGCTATGCATTTGATTCGTCGATAGTTTCTGTTAGAGGCGCTAGTGTGAAATGTATAGGGACGAACTAAATAATATTAATGGTTTAATTTAATCTCGCATGAGGAACCAGAATGATAAAAATAAAATTATGCATAATACAATGTAAGGAAACTGGAACACCGCGAGAATATTACTGCAGTGAATTTCTTAGCTACTAGCGCCATCTTTTATGAAAAACATGTATTAATATCATCACAAAGTTCTCGCATTAGAGATCCAGGATGATAGAAAATGAAATTTTATTCTACAATGTGAAGAAACGTAGAACACAAATCTCGTTATCTCTGTAGGGTATATTTGTGCTACTAGCGCCATCTCTTATTAAAAATACGTATTAGTGTCCTCATAAAGTTACTAAAGGAACACACTCAGAGGCCTCCATAGTACAACTTTGTACGTGTAGTGGGCATACAATTCGCATAGCTATTAATTTGAGTTTTAATAATAATAACGACGAAATTTAGCTACATATTTAATCTCTTTTGTCCATAGTTTGACATTGGTTGATAATCATTGATATTTTTTTGTCAGATTGACAACTGTTCTCACATACTCACCTTGGTACCTCTTGGTACTGGGCTTGGTACTCAAGGGTACTCAGTGGCTCAGTTCAGTACTCACATATATAAACATCCAAATGTCATAACAATACAATATCAATATTCTCCTAGTATTCACTAAGTAATATATTGCATTCAACCGAATGAATTCGTTATTTAATCCCAAAACCTAATTATTTTCTTAAAATAAAACGGTTTGTGTGTGCTATGATTGTGTTCTGGTAATATTTTACAATAAATTACCTAATTCCATCTAAATTTCATTATGTCCAAGTCCAACCCGTGTTCAGACGAAAAATCATTGAGCATTGTTTATAAAAGGAATACATTACCTAAAGATAATGAAACCCAATACAGAACACTCAAAATTCCATGTTACAAACGAATGAATGATGAAGATCCAGATTCGATAAAGAGGAAGAAGATTCGGTTCATACGGTCTGCATTCGAGCAAGCTGATGATCAAAGGAACGCAAAACTCGAACACCTCTTAAAGACTGTTGGACGAGCAAACGACGAAGAAAATCGCGTACTTGAGAAATTACTTGGCGACATTCAGTCGATGATAACGCGCTTTGATACTGATCTGGGAAAATATCAAAAGCTTTATGATAATATCATGAAGAAATTACCGAAGCAATAAGGACGTTACGGTTCTTTGAGAAAACGTTAGAAAATTGCCTTAGATATTTGTATTTTTGAAGGTAAATAAAATGATCACTAGGCATTCGATGTTTTTCTTACATTTTGGATAAATAGAAGAAAGCGGTTTGCCTTTATTTATAACTAGCTGACCCACGCAGCTCCGCCTGCGCTATTTTTATGTTAACTAAACTTTTAATAACAGACATTCGCATCGAATACATAACCTTTTTTATAGTCGGTTAAAAACTGGGACCCACTTTTTACTTGCTCTCCGAAGCACGGACCCGTTTAGTTCAAATGGCGTTAAACGGTCACCCATCTATTTAATGAACTTACCTAACGTTGCTTAACCCGATCGATTACAAAACCTTGATAACAACTCTCTATTAGTGTTCCCTTACTAATATTTATTATATTATAAAGAAAAAATGATAAAATCGGACCAAGCGTATAACCAAGTACCCATTTTGACTTTACTGCCCTCTCCCAAAAGAACCGTGCTAGATTACGGGATAAAAAGTATCCTATGTCCTACCTCGGAGTATTAACTCAAATCATGCCAAGTTTCGTTTCAATCCATCCAGTAGTTTCGGCGTGATGCTCAGCCGAGATACAGACAGACAGACAGACAGACAGACAGACAGACAGACAGACAGACAGACAAAAATTAAAAAAAATACAATTTCGGCCTCAGTATCGGTTATAGAATGCCCTCCAAATAAAATTTTCAAAATATCTTCAATGTACAGAAATGGACCTGTTACAGTTTTATTATAAGTATAGATAAGGACAGCTAAGGACTGGAACAGTTTGCCCGCCCGATTATAATGGGGGTGTCTTCAAGACTAGAGTGAATAGGATTTTAACCACTCAGGCCCGGCTGGGTCATAAAAGAACATGCGCAAACTATTTATATCTCAAAAAATAGTATATACTGGATAGCTAATAGTTTTCTCATTAGAACTCCGAAATCGCAAATCGCAAATCGGTTAAGTGGTTATGTTTTTAATAACACTCGTAATTTCATATCACAGCGCGGCGTCGAATTACATAAATTGTTAGGTCATTCATGACGTGCGCCGCAAACAACACCCGGGGTGTGTTTTGTCATCCTCGATTGCGTCGCCGCTTTCCATTAGGTGGGACTGTAGTCAAGCACTAGCTTAGGTATAAGTAGTAAAAAAAAAACGACCGGGGAGAGGTTAGGCGCAGGACTGACTACTTACATGCCCACCCGACTTATGGTTCACTGGCTTGCATTGCCCTAGCCAGTAAGGAACAACTACACAGTTATTGCTCCCCGCGGGATTTGACCCCGCGAACTTCGTCTTGCCAAGCAAGTGGTTTCCCGCTTTATAAAAAGCTCCTGTCCGGTCTGATCCGAGAGGAGAATAATCCCATTGTTGATACAAATCTGGAAGAATATTTCGTCACCGTAGAGTGAAAATTCACCAAGTCCCAAAACGGCTAAAATGAGTTTTAAATGTCATCAAACTCGCCGTATTTTTCTCTATCTACGTGTCTAACAATATTTTCAAAAAGTCAAATAATTTTGGTTTTACCTAGTGTGAAAGTTCACCATGTTAGCATATTGGAACTTCAAAGTTAACGGAACAAATAACTTATATATACCTATATTACAATAAATTTTATTTATTTAAGAGAGTATATTGACACACTGAATATATCGTCCCCGTAGTTGGAAAATTAAATAAGTCCGATTTTGGCGATATTGACTTTTCCCTATTTTCAAAACACCTAAAACATGCCGCATATTTGAGCCTTACAGGCATTTTCGTATCTTATTCCGTTCCAAAATGATAGCCATTTTTGTCGGACAGATGGAATAATAAATATCTTCAGACAAACACTATTTTTTTAAAGAAAAAATCAATAACTCAGTAAATAAATCAATAACTGTGGTCGATGATAAGTTGAATGTCAAATAAATTAAATAACATGAGTTGTTGAATTTTTCCTCAACATAAAAATTCTTTCACAAAACTAACTAACTTCTAGGAAAACTAAACAACTCTATTTATTTAATGCTGCTATTCAGAATTCTTATATATCGTACCTAATTTATTAAATACTTGATGTTATCTATTTTTTCTACAAGTAGATAATGATTAATTATAAGATGACTAGACAAATAAAGTTAAATAAATTATGTTGTTTATAATTGCCATAAAACAAAATGCACCTGAGGAAAGTTATCATTAACGTGATCTTTATTTTTAGAGTCATGTTTTTTGTAAATTTGTTATTTAATTTTAAATTATACTTTTTTTTAACTGTGATGGGTTTGCTCTTGACTTGACTCTAGTCTTGGTCAGAGATGACAGAGACAAAGTCTATGATGGAGCGAGCTTACCCAGAAGGAGCCTGTTCACTCTAACTTTGAAGGGATTACTTTCGCTGTCTTTGAATTAATGGGTAGGCTACTCTGCGTCTGTGCTCTAGGCTTTGTAAATTGGCCGCAACTAACCCTGCGTCATGTATAAGCCTTTAAGGACGCCTCTCCACCCAGTCCAAAGATGCAAGATGGCATTTTGCAGCACCAGCCCATATGTGACTACAGTACTCCACACACTACCGGACTTGTGCTTTATATAGCAACAAAAGCTGCCTCGGTGTGAAGTAACGGTGGAACTTTGCAAGGACACCTAGCTTCCTGGCAGCTACCTTGGACTTGGACTCAATGCACCAAACAAAGTTGAGGTTTAAGGAAATTTCAACTCCCAACAACTGAAGGCGGTCAGTATATTCCAAGGATACATTCTGAAAAGTAGGAGCCAAGGTGAACGGAATCCTTCTGGCGGTGAATAGACGTGCTTGAGTTTTGGTGGCATTGAATCTCACAATATTGGCATCACCCCATTCGGAGACTGCCTGAAGTATGAGACTCGCGCGCTCCACCATGGCTACTCTTTCAGAGTATATGAGATAACATCCTTACTGGCCCGAGCACTCGGCATATATCTCTCCACAATAGTGCTGTCATCTGCATACCCATAGATACCACGCATCAGCAGTCTTAGCACGACTTGCCAAGACTTCGTAATCTTGACAGTTCGGTGTGGAGTATGACGTAGTTATCGACGTAGAAACGTAATTTTCGGTATTAGCTAGGTCGATAACTACGTCATACTCCACACTGAACTTGGCAAATTGTGCTAAGCCTGCAGTAGATCATTAATATGCAGCAAGAATAGAGTTGCGGAGAGAACGGACCCCTGAGAAAATCCGGCATTATTCAACAACGGCTCAGATGAACAACCATCAACAACCACTCGGACAGACCGTTCACTCAGGAAGTCCCTTATCCAACCGATGAGACCCGGGAATATGTCGTACGCTGGCAGCTTGTTCAAAAGGCTAGCATGCCAAACCCTATCGAAGGCCTTCGAGACATCCAGAGAAACAACGAGCGCTTCCCTATTTTTCTCGAGGGCCTCGCCCCATAAGTGAGTGACATACACTAGAAGGTCGACCGATTTCGGCAAAATCCGTACTGTCGGTCGTCGAGGAGATCATTCTGTTCTAGGTATGCCATGAGGCTCGAGTTCAATATACGCTCCATAATCTTACAGAGTATGGAGGTTACTGAAATCACCCGATAGTTAGCTGGATCGGCACGGCTGCCCTTTTTGGGCACGGGTTGCTCGTTAGTGAGCATCCAGGACTTGGCCACAATTCCAGTCTTAAATGAGAGGCGGTACAAACGTGTCAATACCGGAGACAACTCGAGTGCATATGCATTAAGTACTATTGCTGGAATACCGTCAGGTCCACTAGCTTTCACATCTAGACGACACGGTACTCTGATTACCTCCTTATTTGTAATGCGGACTTCCATCATCGACGAACCGCAATGAGGCAGTTGTGGTGGAATAGCACTGCCAATATCTAAACGCGAATTATGGGCAAAGAGAGATGCAAATACACCTGCTTTCTCTCCTGCCGTATGAGCTGGAGTCCCATCAGGCTTTACCAGCGGAGTTAGTGAAGGCCGACAGAAGTTTGTTTCAACTGATTTGGCAAAAGACTAGAAAGCTCTACTGCCAGATGGCTGGGCAGCGAGTTCTGAGCCAGATATGGCCGAAGCGAGCCTCCTTTAACACCTTCTTGTAGAACTTAGCGGCTTGGTTAAAGGTCTTATTGCTAACATCCGGAGCTCTGCGGTCACAAGCTTCAACCCAAAGATACAGCGAATGTTTGCTCTTTTCAGCTTGAGCACATTCAGCATTGAACCATGGGCGAGCTTTGCCACTGACAGGTACATCAGCGAATGGGATGAAATATTCCATTGCTTGATGTACTACGTCGGTTATAGCATCCGCGCAACCCCACGGATCTTCGGAAGAAAGGCAGACCCGCCACCAAGGATAAGATGCAAAGAAATGCCGCATCTCATCCCAAACTGCTGACTTCTATCGCCACAATCGCCGCACACCACGAATATCACAGTTAGGGGGAGAAAAGGTCGATACAGCTTTCACCAGACAGTGATCCGAGGTTACTAAAGGTGATACCTGCCTGGATCAGTCGTCAGCAGAAGGTCTAGACAATTCAAGTCAATTTCAATTGGCTGTATGACCAACAACATCAGGTATCCTATTCGCTTATTTTAACCAGCTGGGAAAACCCTAGCGACAGCGCAAAGTTCCGCGCTTCTCTACGAGCATGGTCAGACCTCTGGTATGAGAACAGTCAGTCCTGGTGACAGGCATTAAAGTCCCCCAGAGTGACCAGCTGCGCATCAGGGTACCAATGAAGGGCCTCATCAGCGGCCTCACTAAGGTGGTCAAAAAGACGAGTTGTCTTCAGGTCACCGCTATGTGATCTATAGACACAAGTATAGACAATTTTATCTATACCAGTGTCTATTAACATCCACATTGTAGTGCATATGGAGTTCTCAAGTTGACGGCGACGCTGGCAGCAGATGTCAATGCAAACGTACACACAGAATCCGGCGCGCTGGTGGAAATTATGCTCTAATGTTACCCAGGGTAGTCGAGGTACCCCGCATCTGATGGACATCTAATCTGCGTTTTCGTCAAGAAACCTTTTTTACCTAATTTAAGTTTTTCATAGTTTTACTTACTACTTAAATATGTATGTGTAATTAGGTCTCTGATTTTAGAGCCATAATGTTATTTTTTGGGTTCAAATTATTTTCTGTATTGATTTGAAAGAATACTTTTTTTCCACTTGTTATAATTGGTGTAATTTTGTTTATTTTTTTAAGTTTGTGGTAAGATAAGTATCTGATTACAATACATTTTATCAAAATTTTATTGTACTTTTCTATATTTTCCTTAATATAACTCAATTAATATCATAATACAGCTTTTATTTTATACGAGATCAATAATAGTTAAAAAAAAAACAAATTAATAATAATGTACAAAGCCACTAAATTTTATATTTCGAGTTTGACAAATTCAATAACTGCATTTATTTCACCAAATTTTACTCTACCAAATGTATTTAGCTTGTAGGAAAACTAAATAAATAGCCGAAATTAGTAGCTAATTGTAGTTACGTTATAATTATCGGTTGTGGCAAAATTAAACAATTTGATTTTTTATGTGTTATTTAGTTATAGTTAAAGATAGAGTTCAGTTTGTTAAATCATAATGTAAAAGGTAATCAGATTCGCAGTATATAAAATTACCGACTGTAAAATTGTCTCACATATTTTAACAAATGTACATTAACTGAAAAAAATACACTAAATCGCGTTTATCTCAGAACTACAAAATCAGAGTTATTTAATTTTCCAACTACGGGGACGATATGTAGTCCGTAGATCGGAGGACCGTTGTGCGCAACATTTCATATAAAAACATTAAAGTAAAATATAAAAAGAAAATTCATATCAAAGGTTTATTGGCTAAGATTTATCGTTCATCGGCTACGTGCTTTATACCCAGAGACGTACATTGAAATTGGAAAATACAGCGTGGAAATCCAAAGAAATCGCCGTCAGCGCCAATGGTACATTTCCATTAGCCTGCAGACAGTCGGCACAATGGTAAGCAAGCTGTTAGCCCATAATGAAGGCATTGTACGGCGTCCGTCGCGTCCCGATGACGTCATTATCTGCAACCTCTCGCCGAGTCAGCTCAGCTGCCAAGCGGTGTGATATATCGCTACCAAACTCGATTTATTGGTGTTTTGTGCTCGGCGGTACGAACAGCCTTATTATTTGATTAGTCAGTATATTAGGAAAAATAACTCGAGAAGGCGACAAACATCCAACTAAAATCTTGAAAAATAAGTAGAAGGCTGATTACTGTACACATATAGCCTTATATAACATACAAACCTATATTGCATATTTTGACTTCGTTATCAAGTAGATAATGTAAGGAAACGAAAAAAACCTGACCTCGAAGAAAATCGACTAAACCTTCTATAATTACTTATGTTTTTAAAGATAAAGAAGAACATAACATGGTGACCTTATTATTTTCTAATTTAACTGTAACATCAAACGATACGTGATATATACACAATGTTAAGATCCTCTAGTCTTCCTGTTTGTCACCAGTCGGGGACATAGCCAGTGGTGACGACTGGGAATAATCGTTTAGTTAAGCTTGCCAAAAAATGTTGGGTTGCAAAAAACATCTTATTTCAATAAAACTACTGGGGATTAGCCACCATTTCTTTTTGTTTCGGTCAGCGAATGCTATGGGTTCCTTATTTTTATGAAGACGGTCAAGTCTTAATGATTAAAATACCTAATTGAATTTCACTGAATCTGTACTAAATATACCTACTGATGAAATAAATTCAAGGAAGAAAAGGAAATAATGAAAATTCAAAGAAATATTTGAAAGGTTTTTGAGGCTACCAGCTGCCAGTGCGGTTCATATGACCCCTTTTGGGAAGTACGCGTCCTTTGGGACTAATATAGAAAAGATTTTTCTCAAGGGTTGTGCGACAAAAACGTATAATATCCGATCCTTTTGTTGTTCCATGAACAATAGGTCGCCAAGCCACGATTATTGGCTCGGATGGGCCCGGCCAAGTGGAAGTAAATTACATGGCTTTGTCATGACTGTGTTGTACATAATGTTACAATGAATATTGTAAGAACCCTGTATCTAATGAAATGAAACTCCGTACGGGGATACAACCGGCCAATCCCTCCAGATTCTTTCCTGGAAAATATTTTAGCTGTAATGCAAGTATTTTCCTGTCTTTGTTTTATGCTCCTACCATAGCGTTCGGAAATCTGCATAAATGAGGTATCTCAGTATTATTGATTACAGATAACTGTCGTGTTAGATAACATATACTTACCTCGACATCCAAGGTGTTGTAAATAGAAGGTTTTTTAAGTATTACAAAGTCGATAAAGGTATTTATCACCAAGAAAGTTGCATATAAGCACATCGCTTGCCATCACACCATCTGCTATTCTCTAAGCTAACCTTGAGCTCGACGCTGCGGGCAGCGGCGAGTTGCGTTTTCGCATTCACTAATTTTGCTTACATAGCACCGACCGCAACGAGAATTTACGGTTTTCAGTGGAACTACTTAATGTCGACTAATTTGTCAGTTCGACGTCGAGTCGAAAAGCTAAAGTGAATATGGATTTTAACGTCGTATTCAAAGCTGGCTCGACTTCAAGCTTGCCGTCGAGTACAGCCACAATATGTTACGTTAGAGAATAGCATAGCGTGATGTTTAGTTGCTTATGAGGAAGGAGAGAGAGAGATAATCGACAATATTAATATTATATTGTTTGTGTGCTTAAGTATGGTGGTAATTTTTATTTGTACAATACACTTATTAGAGTGTAAGATTAATCATAAGAAAATCGGAAATAATTATAATATTCAGTAAAGCATGAAAAGATTCCGAAGCTTTCAGACGTGCCCCTATTTGAGAGTTCACTTCACCTCCCCGTAGGTGGAAGTTATAATGCACTTTCTGTTAACTTTGGAGAAATGAAGAAGTTTCTAGTGGAGTGCTTTATTCTTTTTCACTCAATTTATGCTAGTGGTTGACCACATTCTCGTCTGTTGGGAAGTATATTATAGATGTCTGATGCAACCGTCACAGATATAAACCCACTGGCGTACTAAAAGCGACTCAAATAGTAATAAGTTTAGGAAGATGATGAAGATAACTTACGCTACGTTTCTCCGAGTGATTGGCCATCGGACAGAAACTTATTCAAATAAAAATTAGAATTTCGACCGATTCGGACCTACATTTATTAAGTATAAGGTATTCTTTTCACGATTTGTTACGAAAATAAACACAAACAAAGTAAACAAGTCTGGACGTTAATTCTTTTGAGGTTGATTGATATCATGATATCATCGTTGGTACATAGGTAATGTCGTGTCACTCATCAATCAGGTTTGTCCTTTGCAATGGCAGATTGATGGAGTGTATCCGATCAATTCTCGTTTTATTGATAATAGAAAAGGGACGATATAGTCTGGTGTCGTCTTACATTACCGTGTGACGAAATAGGTTTATAGAGAAATCTTGTTCTTTTTTTTGCATTTAGTGACGAGACGTCTGCCTATAGACAGCTGCAGTGCACTGTCGCTCGTCATCCAAGACATTACTTATTAAGTCTCTTGAGCCCTTGAGCCCGTTATGGTCACCAGCTACAGTGCCCGTCACAACCAAAACACAACAATTCATACGCATGTCATGATGCTTGTCGGTAGAATATTTGGTAAGTAGGTACCAACGGTGTCTTGCGCATCGGATCTACCACCTTGTTTATTCGATCATTCTCTTTATTTCATATAGGTGGTAATATAGATTCATCCATTAGGTAGGTATAGTAAGCAGTTGTCCGAAGGTCCAGAGGTCCGTGTTGTGAAACACCGCAAGTATAACTTGGGATTTTACATGATCCTCAGATTCGGGAGTAACTTGCGTTTCCGTTCCCCAGGAACGTGCTTCAGAGAGAATCCAGTGCTGAAGTGGCTGGTAGGATTCGAACGCAGTGGCCGTGTGGAACTTAGACTATAGGTAAAAATATACCTCACAACCCGGCCTCTATCCCTAAGGAGACCTTTGTACCTTTTGAAAGTTTCCCTCCTACCAGAAAGTGGTGGTAGGTGTCTTGTAAGTACCGTCGCAATTTCTGTTGTCTTGTTTTTAGGTCGGGTGTTAATATGTGACATGCTTCCGTGCACTCACAATTCATGGAATTTACTTTTTGACTACTATTTTATAATAAACCATCAGTGTAGATGACCATGTGTAGATCCTCTACAATATTATTTTCTACCGCAAGTAAACTTCATATGTAACATATGGATATGGATAAAGAAATATGTTTGATGTCAGCGTGAAGCCATATTTTGCTACGTTCACGGTTGCTGGGAACTGATGAGGAGATAAACATGACTCTGCGTAACACATGGGCGTCTATTATGTAGCTGCGATATCGACATTTCACGATCGTCGTTCGACGGAGTCGATTCCGAAAAATGCTTCATCAATTTATCTGTTCCCGTTCAGTGGCTGTGATCGATGACATCAGACTGATATTTGTCGAGGACACGACAAATAAAATACGTTTAAAACTTTTTACTGTCTACGTGCGTCGAGGGGATCTCATTTCGGATATCGTCGCGTTTGATTTGTTATTTATTGTTACAAAGCTGTTGTGTCGAGAGGCACAGGTTTTATCGTTTACTCTTATAAAGCCCTGAGATAAATAGAGGAAATTTTTAACCCGAAGACTGACTTAAATCAAAACTTTAATGTCTCTAGCTTTAAATGAAATTATGTCATCTAGTTTGCCTGGAAGAAGTCGCATATCAGCGATAAGGCCACCTGCGCTGTGTTTTTTTGTTTCTCTTTTTTTTGATCTGCTTTCTGCTGTTCTAAAAAAACTGTGATAAATAACTAAAATATTAAATAAATATTTTTCATTTAAACTCAAGTTACATCGCACTATCTCCCTTCAATAATGGTTTATAGCTATTGATCATCTCTCACTTTCTTGGTAATAGATATGTATTAACACACACTAACTCTTACTTATTAACTGTCTACACACACTAACTAACTACCTAAACTATATTTTACTTGTTTTACTGTTTTTGTTTGTTGTATTGGATTATCTAGTTGTCTTGTTAGTACATGCAAATATTCTTAGTTAGTACATAATTTGTTGTTGTTTTTTGTTAAGGGGGTAACAACGGTAAAATTGCAAAAATAGCCTTAGTTTAAAGAGTTCGATGGATCAATCCGCTATTGCATTGGCTATGAAAATTATATGTACTTATACCTCAGATCTTCAGCAAATAGTTTTATTGATTAGATATTGGATTAAGTATAACGTTTTCAAGCAATATGTATTTAAAAAATGTACTATGTTGGATATGAATTGCGTTAGCGTTCAACATCCGTTCATCGGATAGACGTCAAACTTGGACTATTAAAAAGCACATAATCTATTCTACAATTTGTATTGATTACATTTCTTAATTTCATACATGTTTTACAAGAAATTATAGAAAAACCACGTACGCTATGCATTTCCCCTTGCAGCGCCCCCGCGATCGCCTTCTATCAGTCCTTCGTGGACTGTTACGGCGGGTGGACGTGCACGAATTTTTTTTGACAAGACGAAATTAATTTAAATGATTTTGAACATATTTTTAATTAAGATATGTTACAAATGGTATAATTATAACATTATAAATCATTTCAAATGAAATGTATACATGTATATTTAATTAAATATATTTTTATGGTAATACCATATTTTTGGTTCATCATAGAGTATGCGAAAGTATTGTTGCCGAGTATTATGCCTAACTTTTAAAGCGCATCAGAGTCATATGATCTTACTAATTTAAATCGTATTTTATACTGTGTAGGTCAACAAAATGACATACATTATGATATCCTTTATCCTTTACATTATGATTTTTTTTTGTCAAAACATTAACGGTGTTATTATTACTATCATGTTGGTTTTTGCAACTTAGCAACGAGTCGAGTACATGGGTTGGCTTGGTGGTGAGCGACACGCTTACCTACGGACAGTTGCTCGTCTTTTGAGACATCTGGATGGTTAAGTTGGAAGGGTACTTGTATGCTATCTAGGTGGCGCCACTTTAATCTTAGATTTCTTCCGCTGTGTAACATAAGTAGAAGGTCACTGTAGCTGGCAAAAAAACTTTTGGACCAAAAGGCTATAATTATAGTTTTGGATGACAGGGACAGGAAGAGACTTTTCTATGGGTGGGTGCTTCGATTACTATCAGGTAATACCTTTTTACTTAACTAAGTTGCGTAACAATAAACTGATGGTGTTGTTGGCAGACACGAGAAAAAATACCACCGTATATGGTTTTAGAGTAACTAACATATTAATAATAATAATAATATATTAGTTAGTCTAAAACCAGATTGTTTATTACAATCAATGTCAAATGCTCCGCGTAGTTCAAACCCCGCAAGAGGTACAGAACTCAAGATGAAGTTACGTTACGTTTATAATATGACGTTACACTAAAAAAGACTATTACTGAATTCGTGCGTTCAATCAAACAGTGCGACGGATTCCTTTGGCAGCCACGTATATTGAATAACAACACAGGTCAGCTGATTTTGTAGTTTACTACCCTGGCCGCTGCCCTTAAGGTCTTGGGGTCGATTCCCACACAGGAAAAACATTCATGTGCATGAACATAATCTGTTTGTCTTGAGTCTGGGTCATTTTGACCTGTACTTAATGATATAAAAAGTTAAGTATCTTATAATAGTTTCAGTTCGATGACCATTATGTAGTCGATCGCGGAACTCATCAACATCATCATCAGCAGCCGAAACGTCTACTGTTCAACAAAGGTCCTCTCTCCCTTGGAGGGGAGGGGTTACCATAATCCCCACGCCTGGCAGGCGGTTGGGAATCACAGTATAGGTGGTAGGTAATCCAATAAAAAGACGCTGCTGCTCGTCTTCTTGTTTTTCCTTAGTCACCTTTTACGGACACCCAATGGGAGGAGATGGATGGGTGCTATAATTCTTATCACGGAACTAATTGTCGCAATAATAATAATTTATGATTTTTGGGTTTGCACGACTTGGGTCGACTTTGGGTATCTGGTCTTGAGTAAGGTTGGATGCTAGCAAGCTTCCAAGATTCGGGTACTTGTGCCGCTCTTAAAGAGAATATACGCATTAGAATAGGAAACACTACAGTTACACGCTTCTTTAATAATACCGCTAGTGTCTCATCAGGGCCACTGGCATGCATTGCAGCATCTTAAGTCACTCTCTTTATCAAACTCGAACATCTCAATCAATCATCAATTTGGTTTCAGTTCATTTTTCCAGGGATCAAAAAGCTTAAGTATCAGATGGATGTTTATTGGTTAGAGAATTTGGAACTAATTCAGGAAATATGTTAAAAAGGTCCCTTTTTAAGAAAAAAATCTACTTTTTAAGAAAAAAAAAACTATATTTTGAAGGCTCTGTTAAACGCTTTTGTTTTGACGTGCAGAACAGAAACCTTAGATCTTTGTGCATAGTTTCATTTCAAGTACGCTTACAGTAGTCACGGCGGGTCTTTGTGTGTCTGAAGTTGGCTGCAAGACGCTGCGCAGTAGCTATTTTTATGTTTATGTATTCCGTACTCACAACTGTACTTGCGCAATGGTTCGCCAACCCTAACTTCAGACACACAAAAATCCGCTATGACTACTGTAAGTCATAAGTAGTACGAATTCATATGGATTCCGAATGGCAGGCACAATGTATTCAGCTGGGTCGAAGTGCGTTCCGGTTGTAACCGGACCTAACTAATAACCACCAATAATATAATAGAAGTATGTATAAGTCTTACTAGTCAGGTATTGGCCATTCTATAATAGACGAACTGAACCTTTGATATGAAGTTTGGAATATGAAATGCAATAATCCATATCCTGACGCAACACGTCAACTACGTTACCACTATAAGTTGTTGTTATCAGATTGCAATTAGGTGGCACGCCAAGGTATAAATCAAGATATTAAATATTGGGTTACCGTTCTTAAACTGCATCAGTCTTGTTCTTTTCGTGTCACTATGAAATGACAAAAAGCTTTGAGTTAAAATCGGTTTTTATCATGCGTTTAAATAATTCATCAGTCATTTATTTTACGTATACATAATGAACAAAACATTCAAAAGTGATATTATTAAGTATGTTTGCAATAGATATAATTTTATTGAAATTTCATTCTATAACGGAATAGGCAAAATTAACAAAACTTAATTTGACACATCTGCATATTTTAGTCTATAATTTTTCAAATGTAATATTCATATTTGCTGGTAGCGCCCTCTACGATGACAACTCTCGGCCGGAGCGGTCAGATTCTCAAGGTCATTGGCGCATGTTACCCCCTTAAGGGTTGCGTTCGTGGGGTCACTTAGGGCTTGCCCCTGAAAACCAGCGCTGTGTTGGGGTTTGTTCCTCAACACAGCATTAAGCTGAGTGGGAGCCCTGTTTCACACAGACAACGTGCATTAAATACTATAGTTTTTTGTTGTGTAATCTGTATTCTGTGTGGAATAAAATACATTCTATTCTATTCTTCTATTAGTCTATCATACTCGTATTATATTTTAATACTAGCTAACCCACGCAGCTCCGCATGTGCTATTTTAACGTTAACTAAACTTAACAGACATTCGCATCGAATACATAACCTCCTTTTTTATAGTCGGTTAAAAACTGGGACCCGCTTTTTACTTGCTCTCCGAAGCACAGACCCGTTTAGTTCAAATGTCGTTAAACGGTTACCCATCTATTTAATGACCTTACCTAACGTTGCTTGACCCGATCGATTATAAAACCTTGATAACAACTCTCTATGAGTGTTGCCTTACTAATATTTATTTTAATTATGAAGAAAAATTGATTAAATCGGACCAAGCGTATAACCAAGTACCTACCCATTATGACTTTCCCCTCTCCCTAAAGAACCGTGCTAGATTACGGGATCAAAAGTATCCTATGTCCTACCTCGTAGTAAGATCTCAAATCATGCCAAGTTTCATTTGAATCCATTCAGTAGTTTCGGCGTGATGCGCAGCCGTGATACAGACAGACAGACAGACAAAAATTAAAAAAAATACATTTTTGGCCTCAGTATCGGTTATAGAATGCCCTCCAAATATAATTTTCAAAATATCTTCAATGTATACAAGTAAGTACTTTAGTACTTGCCAGGGATTACCAGGGTTTACTACAGGGTGAAGAAACCCTGGCATACTCAACAAATTATTCGGAATCTGGGTCTAATTTACCAATCCGTTCTTAGTCGGCGCACCGTTTGTTCGCAGTAAAAAAGTACTTGTTTTACTAGTTCTGGTGTAATCCCTACGGATTGTGCTGCACCTACAAGAGTGTCAATTATTGTTAAGTATCATTAATCCAATTTTTGAAGTCAGACACTCGAAGCCAATGAATACTGTTAACTCTGTTAGTAAGGAAAGATCAATATCTCCGTGTCGAAATAATCAGATTTGATTAATTAGAATTACCGGTATTTTACGTTTGTGAGTTCGGTGTTAATAAACTAACTACTGCTTCCAACGTCTGCGCGTTACTTTCAAAATAAATCTAAATCTATACCTACTTACTATAGAATGAGATAATGGTTAATTAACGACACAGACAACTTCCAACCTAAACTAAGTAAAGATAGTGTCATTTATTAAGAGCTTGTTATAATTAAACTAATCTATTGGAAGCGTGTGTACCAATATAATCCATTATATTTTGATCCCTCAATTTATCGTTACGGTATACCTTCCATGGTACAAAGACCTGAGATGTGAAAGCTCCAAGTATTCTGGACGTGTGCAGCCGCTTATCTGATCTCAGAGGAGCGCCTTCTTGTGTTGGCAGGCTCCTTTAATTAATGTCTGAAACTATAGCAGCTATATCATACCTATTTAGATTGTACATGCTATTTTCTGTAATTGTGATTTATGAGTAAGACAGTTAAGTTAAAATTGTGTAAATGGGATGAAAACAATGCTCTTCATTATTATTTTCTTTTCAAGGATGTGTTTTCTTCGTTTTTTCAATCTCGTCTTTCGCGTTGTTTATTAAAAAAATAGCTATTTTAATATAGAGATAATTAAAATCAGGGATTGTAACATCCTATTAATTAATTAATTATCTAAATTAAATGTAGCTCCAGTAAATTTTTCGTTACTGAACTGACTTGCGAACAATACAGTAAGCAGTGTCATATTAGGTACATTTAGAAACTTCGTTTCTAATTAATTAAATTATAATACTTACTTTTGACTTTTGTTCCCTATATGAAAAGAGATGTAGTTTTTTATAGCGTTCCTAGGCTGATATGGCGTTTTCTTTATTGCCTTATTTAAATTTTCACCATACTGTAAAAATACTCTTATTTTGTTTACTCTAAATACACTAATGTCCATTTTCATTTTCTATCTTAGTCCGGTAATAGGATTGTCTCCTTATTTATATGTTTAAATATATTACTCTTCACTAGAAATTAAATAAAACTATAATACAATTTAAAATAAAAAATGTAATTTTCTATTGTATTTTTCTCTCTCTCTGTTAAGGCAGTGTAAAAGAGGATTTACAACGTTTTACCTTTCTTAATAGACGGTTTCAAGTTATGGAGTCTATAACAATGCACACTAGCCGAGCTTACGATGCAGTTACGAGGAGCACCCACTCATGTTTAGAGGTACTTAACTTGGTTATTATATGCAGTGCAGTATGCAGTATGGTTTAGATTCCCCGTGGGGTGTCCGGGTAAGAATAGCACCCTCCCATCTCCTCCCGTTGGGTGTCCGTAAAAGGCGACTAAGGGAAAACAAGAATATTGGCAGCAGCGTCTTTTTATTAGATTACCTACCACCTACAGAATGTAAAAAAACACGTGTCCGATCCGCGAGGGTATTATTCAGTGTATCAATACAAACACATGTATATTAACTCATTTGTTAATTATCCCAATTTATTTTTTCTAATTTGTACCAAAAATACAAGATCAGGTTCGTTTTTCTGGAACAAAGTAGGAAAAAAATATGAGATATTCAACAAATGAGTTATATACATGTGTTTGTATTGATACACTGAATAAGACCCTCACGGATCGGACACGTGTTTTTTACATCCTGTATACTGCGATCCTCAAGCCGCCGGCCAAGCGTAGGGGTTATGGCAACTCCTCCCTTCTAAGCGGGAGGCTTTTGTTCAGCAGTGGACGTTTCGGCTGATGCTGATGATGTAATCTAAACCATCAGGTTTAGATTACATCTTCCGTGACTGTGATGTAAAGATTTCAACTCCTTCGTTTTTATTTAGGTACAACTAGCTCTCCCGTGCAGCTCCGCCCGCGTAATTTTCTATGGAACTTTTTAATGTTTTTTTCCGTAAGAACCTTCTACAAAGAATTCGATAACAAAAAGATGGATGAAATCCTCTGAGATGAAATCGGTAAAGTCGTTGTCAAGTTATGGCCAAGGGAAATTAGGGATTCATTTATATATATTAACATAAAATATATGTAGATACTATCGATATAATATTTAAACTAGATTAGCTGTTACGGTCCGAAAAGTGGCACACAGAAATAACACCCTTGTGTTGCTATTTCTTTTCAAGCCACAGGCTGACATAATTATTTTTGCCGATAGGAGTGTGATGTCGCTACTGTCTATATGAAACTGTCAAACTACACGTCATTCATAATCGTTAGTTCACGTTTCCGCCACCAGCCCAGATAAGACCGTAACCCCCGTGACCACATTTTATTAGTGAATGTTTATCTAGTTGATATTTACATCGAGATAGATACCATTCAAATATTCTTATAAGCACACCAAAATAATTCCTGTGAAATTAAAATTAAATTAAAGTTGAAATTTAAGGTCGTCGGTATTATAGCTAACGAGAATTTCTTCCAGACAACCTTGGGGTACAGACAGACTACAGAGAGTTTAATAAAGGACACAATGTATTAATATAAATGATACAAGTATAAATTTATGTAAGAACATAAAGTCCAACTGGACGAAACAAAATGGACTTAAATTACAATATAAATACATACAAGGTATTCATATGTATATACTTATTTGAACTCGTCTCTTTGAGACCTTTAATTTGATACCCATATTGATGTATTGGGAAGCAAAAAAAATACAAAGTGGCAGCTAACGGCGGCCATTATAATTTCTTTCGAAAAAAAATATAGCCTATGTCACTCCCACAGCTAAGAAGAATCTAAAGACATATTATCAGTCCATCAAGCCGTTTAAGCTTCTGAGGCTTAGGCTGTAGGCCGTGCCAAAGAAATAAATATAGGTACATACATATCCTCCTTCTCATGGGGCATTCGGGTAAAAAATACATGTATTCGCATGATGCCATACAACAGAAATTGCAAGAAAGCCACTTACGGTCAGTACGGAGATGTTCTGCGCCAAAATAAAGATCTTAGTATGACAAGAAAGGCGTTAGCTGTAGAAGAGGAAAACAGATGCAGAGGCTATTCAACGACTGGCTGGAAGAGAATCATATTATGTATATCAAATAGGATATGCAGATGATGGGCTTTACGTCTGGAATGACACAAAATCGCTACTCTTGGTGAACATGTACCAGCGGGCCTAAAAAGGCCACATTGAGCATTTCCTCTGTAAGGAATTCGTATTTTGAATTTCTATCAAATTCTTCGCAATTCCTGTAATTTTCGTAAAATTATCACACATTTTAGGTCAATCATACTCAATTCATTTATTAACACTGATTAGCAGACTCATATATTTTCATGTCAATGCTGCCATACGAATAAAAATTAAACGGTAACTTACTCATATTATCATTCCTCGAAAGTGGCCTTTTTAGACCCGCAGGAGTGGTGACCCTAAATAGGGAAGAAGAAAGAAGATTGATTGATATTCGCATGAAGAACGGTTATACTGAAGTCTGCTAATAGCACAGATGTAGATATTACACCGATTTTCCTAAAGCATTTGACACTGTGAATCACGAAATTCTTCTGAATAAGATTGCATATAATGGAATAAGAGGCAATCTTTTGCGGTGGTATAGAATGTTTATTAACTCTGCCGCGTCACCTGAAAGAATTATTATTAGGCTTCTTGAGCCCCGAACCTTTACATCGAAACACTGCTTTGTTTATATACTGTCAATCAGGGTTTGCGGGATTCTTTCTTACCCTACTAAAAGCCCGCGGTTATCGCATCGGCACATGAAAGGGGGACCTGGACTCTCCGGTGGGATCTGCAATAGCTCGAGGGGTAGCTATTGCCTCGGGGCATTATATCCCCCCGAACCTGTCACGGTGTTCACTCGGACGAGGGTCGCAACCGTGGCGCCGTTCTCCTTGGAGTCACCGCCGCACTTGATGCCCATACCCCAAACATCCAGCGACTCCAAAAGATGCCCGTTATATAGAGCCCCGGACGCAGGGCAGAAAGGGACCACCTATTTATTTTTTTGACGCGGGGGAAACCTTCAAAAGGTCCCCGGAAGCTGTGGGGCTCGACCGGGGTATGTGGGATTCTTATCATTCTTTTTAATGTACTTACCTACTTGTTTTTTTTTTAAGTAAGTACTCTCGCGGTCACAAGCGTTGTATGACCTTTAGGACGATAATCGATTGCACGAGCCGGCCCAAAATACGTGCGAACGGGGTAAGCGCACCTAACTTCGTTCAAACGATTTTGATTGAAAACTGGTACACCGTTCGTGTCCGTGATAGTACATATAATAAAGTTACGTGTATAATATCACCTTTAGGACGATAATCACTTGCTCGAGCCAGCCGTAACGTCACTTAAACGATTTTGATTGAAAACTGGTACACCGTTCATGACCGCGATAGTACATACATTAGAACGACTGGACTCAGCGACAGATTCAGAGCTCAGAGGGACGCGTGGCCATGTACAGCTTTTTATCATTTTTTTTCATACAAAACACAATTTGGTGTTTATCATCATACTTTCAGTGAACGCGACCCATTTCACGATTATGCGAGTTATCGCCGGGATACAGTAACGTAACGGGGTACACGGAATATCTATTACGTACGTAGCACGTAAGCCTCAGGCCCATGCTCTTCACTGATATGGCCAGTCTGGCTGTACCACATTAGCACTTAAGTGCTATCTGCTGGCGATTTTAGCGGCCATGAAGAGGACATGTGGGTTCGTGTATGCCTCTTTCGGATGGAGTTATATTTTGATACAGAGTAAAAAGATAAGATGTAGGCCGTAAAGCGCCCTTTGGGATTTATTTTTTATACAAAAACTCCCAATTTTTACAACTACTTATTACCTAAAATAGTTTTTTTTTAGTAAATATACAAAATAGATATGAAAATAAACTGCAGTCTCATTCAGTCATTTTATATTAGAAACGTACATACGACAAAATAAAAAAATCTTTCTATTAACTTATTAAGTACTCATGTTGTGTTATTGATGAAAATATTTATTTTTAAAGCCAGTCTATTCCTAAGTAGTTGAAATGTCTTTGGCCTTGCCAAATAAATACACATAGGTACACTTATACGTCAATCAATCAATCAATCAATCAATCATTTATTGTTCACAAATATGGGTGTTATACAGATAATATACATTAATAAGTCTCTCAAGCCAGGTGACCAAGCTGAAGATCGACGACGGCAGTGTCATCTCATCAAAGTCGGGGATATTGAGAGAGCTCGAGAGGTTCTACGGACAGTTGTACACCTCGACACGAAAACCCATTGCCCGAACAGCTCAGGACACCAGAGCCCAACTAACCCGACACTACACTGAGGACATCCCAGACATCAGCTTGTACGAGATTAGAATGGCTCTCAAACAGCTTAAGAACAACAAGGCGCCGGGTGAAGACGGAATCACAACAGAACTTCTGAGAGCGGGTGGAAAACCGATACTTTTAGTCCTCCAGAAGTTATTTAATTCCGTCTTACTCGAGGGTACTACGCCAGAAGCATGGCACAGGAGTGTGGTGGTTCTCTTCTTCAAAAAAGGTGATAACACTTTATTGAAGAATTATAGACCCATCTCACTCCTGAGCCATGTATACAAGCTGTTTGCGAGAGTCATTACGAACCGTCTCGAACGCAGGTTTGATGACTTCCAGCCTCCCGAACAAGCCGGGTTCCGAGAAGGCTTTAGCACCGTAGACCACATACATACGCTCCGCCAGATTATACAGAAGACCGAGGAGTATAATCGGCCATTATGTCTAGCGTTTGTGGACTACGAAAAAGCCTTCGATTCAATCGAGACCTGGGCGGTATTGCAGTCCCTCCAGCGGTGCCACATTGACTATAGGTACATCGAAGTGTTGAAGTGTTTGTACAGCAACGCCACCATGTCGATCCGACTACAGGAAGAGAGCACGAAACCAATCCCATTGCAGCGAGGTGTGAGACAGGGAGACGTTATTTCTCCGAAACTGTTCTCAAACGCATTGGAGGACGTTTTCAAGCTCTTGGACTGGTACGGATTCGGCATCAACATCAATGGCGAATACATCACTCACCTTCGTTTTGCCGACGATATAGTCATTATGGCAGAGTCGCTGGAGGACCTCAATACGATGCTCAGCGACCTCAGCGTTTCCCAACAGGTGGGTCTTAAAATGAACATGGACAAGACGAAGATCATGTCTAATGTCCATGTTGCACCCGTACCGGTAGTTGTTGGGAACGATACACTCGAAGTTGTTGACCACTACGTATACCTAGGACAAACTGTCCAGTTAGGTCGGTCCAACTTTGACAAAGAGGTCGCCCGAAGAATCCAACTCGGATGGGCAGCGTTCGGGAAACTACGCGATATCTTCTCGTCCAAAATACCGCAGTGCCTGAAGACGAAGGTTTTTAACCAGTGTGTGTTGCCAGTGATGACATATGGTACTGAGACGTGGTCTCTAACGGCTGGCCTTTTAGAAAAGTTCAGAGTCACACAACGAGCCATGGAGAGAGCTATGCTCGGAGTTTCTTTGCGCGACAGAATCCGAAATGTGGAGATTCGCCGAAGAACTAAGGTCACCGACATAGCTCTCAGAATCTGCAATCTGAATCTGGGGAAGAAAGGTTCTCGAGTGGCGACCACGAACCGGAAGACGCAGCGTTGGCAGGCCTCCCACTAGGTGGACAGACGACATCGTGCGCGTCGCAGGTAACCGGTGGATGCAAATAGCCAATTGTCGTTCATTGTGGCGTTCTAAGGGGGAGGCCTATGTTCAGCAGTGGACGTCTTCCGGCTGATGATGATGATGATGATGATGAAGTCTCTCCATATTTTGCCAAGAAAGAAAGCATGCAAACACTACAACATAGTTAAGGGAATCACAAAAATTGCATATAATTCACTGATCTGCTAAAAAATCGGACACTTTATAGTAACATTTATCTACTAAATATTTTTTTAAATGCTTTTTAAATAGGTTTAATTCAAGGTCTTTAATTTCTTTTGGAACCTTATTGTATATCTTAGGTGCCATGCAATAAATACTTTTATGTAAAAGAGCTGTCCGAGACGATCTTAGACATAATATGTTATTATTTCGTCTATTCCTTACGCAGATATCATTTTGTCGTGTAAATAACTTTTGATTCATTTTTACAAAAACTGCTGTTTCAAATATATATAGAGAAGGTAAAGTTAAAATTTGGTATTTGATGAAGAATGGTTTACATGAGTCTGTACATTGTAGATTAAACATGGATCTAATGCACCTTTTTTGCATTTTGAAAATAATGTCCCTATTTGTTGAAAACCCCCAGAAAATTACACCAAATCTTAAAACAGAAGCTACGACGCCGTGATATGCTGTAATTAGAGCATCCTTGTTTAAAATTGGGGCGAGTTTAAATAACAAGTATGCAGATTTGTTTATTTTTTTGCTTAGAACCTCTATATGTGCCTTCCAGTCTAGTTTTTCATCAACAGTTATGCCGAGAAATTTAGATGTAGCTACTTGTGATAATATATTGTCCTGATAATGTATAGTTAAATTTGGAGGAGGCACACGTCGTTTTTTTTTACAAGATCAAAATCGGAATCTATACTTATAATAAAACTGTAACAGGTCCAATTCTTTACATTGAAGATATTTTGAAAATTATATTTGGAGGGCATTCTATAACCGATACTGAGGCCGAAAAAGTTTTTATTTTTATTTTTGTCTGTCTGTCTGTCTGTCTGTCTGTCTGTCTGTCTGTCTGTCTGTCTGTCTGTCTGTCTGTCTGTCTGTCTGTATCACGGCTGCGTATCACGCCGAAACTACTGAATGGATTCAAATGTAACTTGGCATGATTTGAGATCTTACTACGAGGTAGGACATAGGATACTTTTTATCCCGTAATCTAGCACGGTTCTTTTGGGAGAGGGGATTAAAGTCAAAATGGGTACTTGGTTATACCACAGATTAATAAGGAACAGATACTTCACTCAGAAGAAAATTACCAATACCTACTGCTATAATAGCCTACTCTGTAGCGTCAGCAACCGCTGCATGCTAAAATGTGCCTAAACACTCAAGCATACAATTGTGATTGCTTCGTATCGCGCGATCCCACAGCAATCGCAGGGCTGCCGCTTCGATAAAATTAAATTAACATAAATAATTATTTGTTTCTATTGAGAACTGTGAATATGTTCTGACTATAGGTGGTAGTTTAAAATTGTATCGTTTATTAGTAGATTATTCAACAAGGGGAGAAAGAAGTGTTTTATGTCGCAGGCGTGAAATTGAACCGCGAGCATAACGAAGGATTCTGGTACCTGCGCGGCAATAAAATATAAATACTGCTAGAATTAAATAAATAATATCATATCAACATAGCTATTTGCAGCGATTTCCTTTCCCAACCCAGTGTTCGATTTTCAAATGTTTTTTTCGTGCTCTGCTTGTGGTGTGGTATTATACCTGTGGTAAAAGTGTTGATAGGACATTCGAAATTCAAATCACATTATTACCGAAGGTAGTTTAGTACCAAATTATTACCCAGCTACACTATAGGGGTGTAATGAGGTACTTTATATCATGTTTATATGACACATAATGGAGCATTATCGAGCAGGTGGTGTGAAATATATTTTTTTTATAAATTGGTGCTTACTGTGCAAAACATCTAAAACATCATTATAGAGGTCATGGAAAAATGTTAGGTGTTTATCCCTTCTTTTACTTGATTTGCACCCATCTACTGCACATAAGGAACCAGACGGCATCGTAGGTACGCGTACAAACGAATGGAACGAATATAAAATGTTTATAAAAAAAATAAACCAACTTCAACAGACACCAAACTAAAAAGTTAAAAATAACTTAACCTCCTTTTTTGAATCGGTTAAAAATTGAACAACGTGCGTGCGCTTCGCTTGTGAAAACCGCACTGAATTTGGTCCGCAAACGGCCCGTGACAGCTTGGCCGGGCGGTAGGTAATTATAGCGCGTAAGTACATGGATGCCGTAGCTGTGGTTATACGCTTGATCCGATTTTATCAATTTTTCTTTATAATATAATAAATATTAGTAAGGGAACACTCATAGAGAGTTGTTATCAAGGTTTTGTAATCGACCGGGTTAAGCAACGTTAGGTAAGGTCATTAAATAGATGGGTGACCCTTTAACACCATTTGAACTAAACGGGTCCGTGCTTCGGAGAGCAAGTAAAAAGTGGGTCCCAGTTTTTACCCGACTATAAAAAAGGAGGTTAAGTATTCGATGCGAATGTCTGTTATTAATAGTTTAGTTAACGTAAAAATAGCGCAGGCGGAGCTGCGTGGGTCAGCTAGTAATTAATAATTGCCAAAGACAATTGATAGGATTTACTGTGTCATTTTCAACCTGATTGGCCTCTGGTCAGCCATCACTCCTGTGTTCATACATGCTCTGATATTGATCTTGTTAAGAAAAACATGGGACACCTAAACTTAGACACTCATAGCCAGTTGTAACCAATGTTTGGTAAACGATCAGTTGGGTAAGCACCTTCAGGCAAGGTCAGTCCTTAGATCGGTGACCGTTTAGTGGCATTTGAACAGAGCGTCTCCGTGCTTCCCGTCTATTGTCTTCCAGACAGCAGTTGTTAAGCTAAGTCAGAGGCCTAAGGGCAGCTTGAAAACCTCTGACACCAGGTTGGTCACTAAACAACTACGTATACGACACAAAAAAACCTACACATATCTACATACTACATTTAGATCTCAGTGAAGGCCGCGTTACGATTATCCGGTGGTACATAGTTGTAAAAAAATGACAATATGTAAGAGCCTCCATGAGGCCTATGCATTAATAAATAATTTTGAATTTGAATACACTCGACAAACACAGCCCTCTGGGGCAATCGAACATAAAACAAACTGAATACTGTGCATTGTTTTCTTTAGCAAGTATAAAAAGGAAATGTTGTTTCCATCCGCCATTGTAGTAAATAACATTTTCCTAAACATTCCTGTAAAATACATTGTGTTCTTTTCCTATTAAGAAACATCTGTAGAACAAGAAATAAGGAGATTAAAATAAAACTTCCATCTGAAGCGAACGTAAAGTACCTACGGAACTGTGACACTGTCTTGTGAATACAAGTTTTAATAGAAAATATGAGTAGGTATAACAAAGACATTTAACTACTTAGGTCTAGAATGGCCTTAGCGCGCAAAAATTTAATCGAAAACTCGTTACAATGTAACACATGACATGTGTGCAATGTAACACATGTCATGTGTAATAAGTCAGTAGAAACGTACAATAATATTTTTGGAGAAAATATGTCTAACTTCTTTGACAAAATTACTAAATGAGACTACAGTTTTTTTTATTAAAAAAAAAAAACAAAACTGGAGTAACAAGGGAATAATAAATAAAATTAATTATGTTTCACAGTTCGGTCCTTAGCAACTTATAATGTTTACTTATTGTAGTTATGCGTCCTTACTACTAGCCTTGCACGGAATGATTTAAAGTTTTTTTTTTTTTTCTTTTTTTTTTCGGGTACTTTAATATTTTGTCACCTCACCGCCTCATATAAGACGGCCCACCCGCAGTGTGTCTTCAATGTTTGTTTCCGTGCTCAAGCCTTCGCACGTCTCCAATCCAAAGCTCCAAGTGTATTTAGTATTAAATAAAAATAATTAAATTAGTATTATAGAAAAAGTGAAAGTCAAGAACCGGACAACTGAGAGGCGACGCCGCGACGTCGGGACAACGGAGAGGTGCCGCCGCGGTGGTGACGTCGGACGACTCTTCGTCTTCGGGAAATGGATCGTCGTGCACTATTGGACAACGGAGAGGTGCCGCCGCGGTGGTGACGTCGGACGACTCTTCGTCTTCGGGAAATGGATCGTCGTGCACTATTTAAATTGTGTTCGTACGAATCGAGCTTCCATACAGGGTCGTCTCACACGTACATAAAGAACACATTTACGGTTAACAGCGATACCCCACCATCGGGTAGTTGTCGCCCCACCAGCGGGTTTGACGTTTTCGCTGTGTTCAGACGATGCGAGCTTCCAATACAACCGGGGTCGTCTCTGTCGTAGTGTTGAACACGTTAACCGTATAGTGCGTTACACAAAAGCGATGTACACTCCTGTAGTTGTTGTTTTCGCTGTGTTCATACGATGCGAGCTTCCAATACAATCGGGGTCGTCTCTGTCGTAGATAATAGATGATCAAACGAACTTCTTGAAGTGAAGTTCGATCATTATTATATGAATTGCTTTATACGAAGATATATATGAATTGACAATGTAGTTTATCACTATATACTAGCGAGTTGCGCACGTTTAGAGACGTAAAACTGTGTTTTTTTTTTTTTTTTTTTTTTTTTTTTTTATACCACTAGTTACGTCGCGGACGGTCCAGACACCTCATTCTTTAGAGATTATGTTTATGCCTATAATTCAACAAAACCTTATTCAAGGGTTAAATGCACTGAACACGTGTTATGTGATTTAATCATGGGTGGGCGGGTTTTTATATCTTCGTATAAAGCAATTCATATAATAATGATCGAACTTCACTTCAAGAAGTTCGTTTGATCATCTATTATATTTCATTGCTTTATACTTCAGATATATATGAATTGACAATGTAGATGTTTAGAGAGTAAGGTTTTGTTTCGATGGTATAGCTATTTTTTTTTTTTTTAAGTAAAATAGTATAGTTTAAGTAAAATATTAGTTAAACTGATATTTTTTTGTAGATTTATAATAGGTAATAATTAACGGCGTTATAATAGGTAATAATAATAAGTTTATCAAAAACCACTAATAAGTTAGTTTAGCTAACGGTTTTCTAGCTATGACAGTAGGAGTACCTCCTAAGGCCCGCAAATCGTACGGCCAAGGTGACGTTTGTTATGCACGGAAGACAATTTAAGAAATACCCTAGTCAACGTTATTATTATTATTTTTTTTAATCACTTGTTTATTTTACTGACTGATTAGTTGAGCTGTGAGTGATCTATGTTAGTAAAACTTTTACTATGTTAGTTGTCCTTATATGTCTTGTTACGAAGGTATAGTCGTTAAAGACCAGGTGTATATTTCTCTTGTTAAAGAAGAACTAAAATAGAACTAGAATGTCAAAGGGCCGATGTTCTATACTTTTTTTTTTTTTTATGTCTATCTTAACTTATTTTTGCGTGCTTAAGATATCTACATACATTTATTAGATATCCGTATTTATGTATTTCAACTTGCAGTTACCTTAGCCTATTATTGATATTCTTTTACAACTTGTCTAAAGTTTTGTGATTCTAAAGTGGTTAAATATCTTTTATAGGTCTCAAGTATTAGTGTTTTATACTCGTACTTAGGTCCAAAACAAGCAGGTTTTGGTTTATACTTACTTTTAACTTATTGAGTTCTATTTCTATGAGCAGAAAATACGATAAGATTTTAATAATAGAAATAATGATCCAATATCTGTGTTGGCACAACACTACGCCGGCCGGTATCACGGTATTTATGTAGAGGGTTGATACTCATACTTTGTTTAAACGATAGTTTTGATGGAACGCTATGCTTTTTTATGGTATTTTTCACCGATGGCCGTCATTATTAAGTATACCGCGTGAAAGGCAAGTGTATGCATGCTGTATACAGGTTAGTTTGGTGTTTAAGTGTCCCATGGCCAATATTATCAATTTGGGAAAAGAATAATGATTTCCCGTAGCTTAATCATCGATTTCTTCGACGGGACATTAACGATAATGGCGAACACATGAAAATAAATTAACTCACCCTGAGTTGTGTGTTAGTGTGGATATACTGCATATGCATACCTATCTTGTTTTTGCTGAGCTAGGAAGTTGAATTTGCTGTATTGCAATTAAAGTTGCTAGGCTTAAGTTTTCTGTAACATAAATTTAAAGACCAAAATTATGTTTCCAATCAGAATCTGCGTTCGAGAAATATTTATTATAAGAAACGCAAACGGATACGCTTCTCACGCCAGCTTGGTAATTAATTAACCCTTATTTTTTCTTTTTGTAAATTTAATTCTTATAATTTTTGGTTTAAAATTTCATAAATATATACATTTTAATCGCTATGCATATGTCATCAAGATAGTCATCATCAAAGGAATATATATGCATGAATCAGATAATTATTATTCTATAACAACCGTATTGCACGTTGTTTGTTACCACCGGTAAAAAAGTATACTTTTATCAGTTCGATGTATCTTATTTTGTCTATTGCAATTATAAATTTACGGTCACAATTTATTTAATTACAATCATTTTAATAAAATTTCACCATAACCTCGTCAAGCACCGTTAAGGCCAAACATACGAGAGTATGTATTGTGTACGCTGTAATTTAGAATAATATATACGTCGGCTGATATCTCTACGTGATTATGCCACAAAACTTGCGAAAATATTTTCTATGATAAGATTGATAGGTAATTTAACCTCTATCTTAATAGTTAATCTTAGTTATTATTCTCGGTACCATAGAAGGTAGATGATATTTATATACAAATTTTGTTTTACTATATTTATATATTATATAATATTGTTGTTACTAGTACCGGTAATTTCAGACTGGGAATCTTATGGTCAGTATGACAAAGTGGTGTAAACTGTTGTTAAGTTCAAGTTTCACTGTGGTAATGATTTTAAATATTATCTATAAGTAGAGAGGATAAAAGCTATATTGATATTATATAAATATAAGTGCAAATATTATAAAATATTTTAATATATAAATGAATCGTTTGCCAAACTTTGGTTTTGGCGTCAAATATATTTTATATTTGTACTAAATGCCGATGATCTAACAATGTGACAGCAAAGGGTTAGACTTCCGGATTTTTTTTTTCCTCATTGCAATTTAAGGAACAGAATTCGTTTCTGATTTTCATAAAATATACATATTTATGGTTAAATCCTCTGTTTAGTAGTTTACTAAAACTAGAATAAGTTATTCTCATTAAATGTGTCCAATGAAATAACGATACTAAGTTTATATATGTGTTGCAATATAAGCATCTATACCTCTGCTTATAATGTAAGTAAAGTTTGGACACATCCAAACTAAATAGCACCACAGTGCTATTTAGTTTTAGTTAATTACCTACTTCAGAACAAAGATGACATGAAACGTCGTTTTCACAATATCCATGTTAACCTGGCTGGGAAATTTGTTACTTATATAATTATACAAGTAAAGTACATATGTTTGTGGCCAACATTTGAAATCTAAATCTGACTGTTTGTTGTACCTTACATGATGAGGCGTACATGTTAGTCCAGCCGGTATCCTTTAGCGCTAGAACATGCGATTGATGCTACTGTTGGCCTTCCCCTTATCTCGCCCCCCCCCCCTTTTTCAAGGGCAGCTAGAAGGTACCGCCCAGTTCTTCTACAAGGTGTGGAAGGGGCTGATGATTCAGGAGTTTTGTTTTCTTATCTGTGAACCTTGTTTATTAATTATCATGCTGTTGAGGTGCAAGGAAATGCACACCTTGACTAGATTGTATTATGTCATTATACCAATACGTATGCTAATTGGACGCACCCTGGGCTCCCAGAAAATGTTATTGACTGACCAATAAGGCATGAATAACTGTGATTTTCACGCCAACACGGAAATACGTAAGTCATACCTCTTTGTCCTGACGTAGTCTTGATAAATAGGATAAAGTGCTCTTGTCACATCCCAAATTGCCATTTATTTATTGATTTTATCATACTTTTTTGCACAGCATAAATTCAAGGTCGGACTTATATGCAAGTTAATTGTTTTGCATAAGTTTGGATTGGTACTTACCTTTATGTACTTATACCACCTTCACCTTTATTACTATACTCTTATATAGAAACGTACGTAACATGTCCTGGATTCCGATACAGGACCACAAGAGTACAAAATATTTGCATTCTGCCAATAATGTATACCATCAAGTTTTTACTAGATGGATGCCTTTTGGAAACCCAGCGCAGGATTTCTATAAGAAAACCCCGTGAAAAAGACCTAATCAACCTGGGAATTGAAACCAAGATCTGGCCATAAAAATCGCACATTGGTGCGATTGTTTGATAGTTGAACCACTGAGGCAGAGTCGCTTTCATGTTGAAGACCCGTTGGTAGTTCAGCCAGACTCGGGGCTCGTACTATTATATGTGTAAATGCACGAATTAAAAATTAAAAGTGGTGGGTAGTTGAGCAGAAAGAATAATAATAGTATCGTGTGTGTAACCTTTGTTTGGTGGGTATTACTTTAGACAAAATAAATTGTAGGTTAGGACGTGTATATCTCTTTGAGATTGCACGCATTTCCTATCTCATTTGTATAATCCGTGGCTCTTGATTAGCTCGCAGCCAATCATGTCGCCGTGATGACTACCATCAATAGTTGTATTCCCTATTTCCTATGGATATTACAAGTATTATGTGTTACTTACCAGAAATCTATGGAACTTGTCTTGCATCCGATAAATAATCAATTGGATGCATCAACTGCATTCATTTGTCATGAATCCATGACTCATAATTAGTTCGCAGCTAATTATGTTGTCGTAATTGACTCTCGGTCAATCACGACTTTGTTAACTTTTAAACATTTTGTTCTCATTCGTCACTTTTTCTTTGACGGTAGATATTATTGACTCGAACTCGAAGGTAGTAATTCGAATAATAAGTGGGTAGGTAACTTGTTTACTACCAAGTATTTTTAGACACACAACTTAATTTATTTATAGTTAATCTTAAGTAGCTCGCAGGTACTTATGTTATCGCGATAGGCTCGCAGCCGATCACGATTTTTCCCACATTAATAGATATGTTTTAATATTTTAATATCACTAAACTGTTTTTGCTTAGGCGCGTGCGCTCGTCGCTGCGCACAAAGAAACAATGAGGTGTCTGGACCGTCCGCGACGTAACTAGTGGTATAAAAAAAAAAAAAAAAAAAAAAAAAAAAAACACAGTTTTACGTCTCTAAACGTGCGCAACTCGCTAGTATATAGTGATAAACTACATTGTCAATTCATATATATCTGAAGTATAAAGCAATGAAATATAATGAACACGTTCACCGTTATAATGCGATACGTCAGCTCTGCAGATGTGAGTAATTATGTGAGTATTTACGGTTCATGCGATGCACACACCCAACATCGGGTAGCTGTTGCTTGCGCTGTGTTCATACGATGCGAGCTTCCAATACAATCTGGGTCGTCTCTGTCGTAAGATAATGAACAACTTTACAGTCATTGTGCAATACACAATGTTCATGTGAGTATAGGTCTTGCTGCTGGTATGTCAGTATGACATGTTTCTTTACGGTGCGTGTTTCCACACCGTGTCGTCTCATTTGTACAAACAATGTACATCATCATCATCATCACCAGCCGGAAGACGTCCACTGCTGAATATAGGCCTCCCCCTTACAATGTACATATGTACAGATAAACGCGATACGCATTCCTTATTGCGGGTAATTGTTGCAAACACTATTATGAAATGCATGCCGCCTACACATCTGGGAACATATAATCCGATCATAATCATCAGCCAGACAAAATCCACTGTTGAATATACGAAGACGTCCATCTTGGAACGTCACAATTAACTGTAATTTGCTACTACCATCCACCAGTTGCCTGGGATTCGTACAATATCGTCAGATATAATTCGATCTGTAGGTACTCCTAATTATCGGAATACGTCGTGCGCCACTGGACGAGATGAGTAAATAATTAAGAAGTTATAATAACAATACTAATATTTTTTCACAGTAGAATTAATAAGACTTCAAAACTTCGTAGTTCGTACTGCAAAGTGGTATCTAGCAGATCCGAGGCGGACTGGCCGCGGCGGGCTTTACCACAGGCTCGACGAGATCCTGGCCGGCCTACAGCCGGAGCATCCGTGAGCACCACCGTGGAGCTGCAGTAAGTAGCCTCTGAACTTATGGGACAGTACGCCGCGCCGCCGGCCGCCGGCCGCCTCCTACACTTATTATAAATACTTAGTTGAAAATAACTATTGATAAATCTGATCTAGAGAATAAAACAATCGTCATATTATTAATTCGTCGTTAATTTAGCTAAATGTATGACCTTGATGTCTATATTTATGGTTTAACTTTATGAACAATATAGTTGCAATATTTGAATACTTATGACAAAATTGAGGACGAAATTTTTGTCATACATAATTTTAGTTTCTAAATTTAATGGTCATAAAATATTGAATACTACATTAAATCTGTGTAGTAAATTCATAAAGTTCGATTTTTCCAAAAATAAATAATAATAATGAAGTAAAAGTATATACAGGGTGTTTCAAAAACCCTGTCCAAACACAGTTAGTCTTATTGTATTATCTTAACACGATCATTTTTACGTGATAATTTTTTTATCTAAGGCATATATATATATAAACCTATAAACAAAAAAAAAAAAAGTGAACTCTGTTCGAGCTTATCACTGTGTCATAATACAATTATATATTTATATAATCCACACAGTTAAAAAAAAAAAAAAAAAACTTCCTGGCTGATCTTTGATGTTATTATTCAGAATCCATACGATTATATTCTTGTAATTTTTTGTTGGATATTTCATTTGGTTCTTTCCTGATATATTTTATCTACCAGCGTTGTGAATATTCCTCTTATAAGTTGATGTGCCTTTTAATGTGTAATAAACCACAAACAAGCTGTCTTGAGTAACTTATATGCTTTGTCTACAATAAACACAAAACTATCTAGTTTACGCCCTCTATTCAATGTATTTTGCTTCTTAAGATTTTTGAGATTGACAACGACCATATCAGTATTTTTTTTTTACTACCTATTAATTTTGGTTGTTACTATATTTTTGGAGATAGGAACTATTCTTGAACTCAAATATATTAGTCGTGTTTACTAGTACTTACTATTACCATCCCTTGGTAATAATAATAATTAAAAATAATAATTTAAAAAAAAAAACTGTTGGGTAATTTTCATTGTTTTTTTTTATGCCCTGGTTGCGGGTTCGATTCACATGCAAAACAGATTTGTCTACGTGAAAATGTCTTCAGCGTTATTTGTCTATACAAAATATAAAAACATATCTTGGCGTATTTGTTTGTATAAGGTCCAGATATGAGTATCTTACCTCTGATTTTAACCGTGATTAATAAACCAAACGGAAGGTCTAAGGTTTTTCTTTGATAATTCTGTTCTAAACGCTATACATAATTATTTGCTTCATATATTTATATGAACACCAAACAATTATTTAGATATTTGTATTTTCCATGTTTGTAATATGGAGACTTTAAGTGATTTCCCTATATTTTTAAAACTACTGCAAAAAAAAAAAAAGATTATTATAAAGAACTTAAATCCTTTTTGTAACAGTAATCGAGAACAATGACTAGATACATTTAAAATTACGTACGGTAATGACTGCATTAATTAAAGACTGTCTGTTGTGTATATACCTACCTACCTATATAGCACCTAAATGTACTAAATAAATAGCGATCACGACCATGATCTGCTTACAATCTTCTTTAAGTTATTAGCGCCTCCTGTACGGGCGGTATAGTTAGTATGAAATAAAGAACTTTAAGTTCGATGTATGACTGTTGTAATATCCTTTTTAAGAGATAAAGTAACGGTCATTGACATTACAATCAGCTGACAGCTGATAGATACATATGAGGGTAGGTGACACAATAAATAATATTTTGAGGGTATATCTCCTCATCTACCCTCAACTTATAAAATGTGCAACAACCAACAAAAAAAAAAAAAAAAAAAGGAATAACTTGCAAAGTGCAATTAATTAATCATAAAGATAACTTTTACTGTTATGAATGAAATACAAGTTTGTTCATGAATTACAAATTATTGCGTACCTATTGTCAAGGTGATATGTTCAGTAATGTTTTCTGTTGTGCACCGTGTTAATTAAATAATTAATTTAAGGTTTTTCTAACTATTCTATGTGGCCTGTGTGGCCTTTAGGAACATTTACGTTCACAAACTGATATTTACTTACATTATTGATACATATATTTTATACATATATATATTTTTCGGTTATTGATTATACAAAATAATTACGAAAATAGACTTCAATTTCAGTCATTGTCTAATGGTGAGGTTATGCATATTTCCTTTGAAATATGTTTTATAAAGTGCATTTGCGCGTTTTTACAAGACAATGATTTATTGCCACTGTTGACAGGTTTTGAGGAGAGATTTTTCTCGATACGACTTATCTATTCTTAGGTGCTTAACCCTAATGTATAATTTTGCTTGCGGTTCCTCTGCAGTATTAATATTACGATAGGTCATTGAAGATAATCTACCATCCTCGACTGCGTCACCGCTTTCCACCGGGTGGGACTGAGGTCAAACACTAGCTTATATTGAATACGGACTTAATAAGTACTACGTATGGATTTTACTGTTGGCTAAGTGTAATATTGTATTATTAGTGTTATAAAAGTCGTAAGGAGTTAGACTCTCTCTTTTGATATTTAAAACAAAAAGGAAAATCTAGTACCTAATATTATGTGATGCTTTTACAGAGATTACAGAGATAAATGAATTTGGATTTTTAGGGCATAACTTGTATTACCTATTCCCCCAAATCATAATAGCTAACTATTCACATTTTATAGAACTAGACTCTAAACATCCTACAATAAGTAAACATTATAAGTTGCTAAGGACCGAACTGTGAAACATAATTAAGGATCAAACGAACTTACCCTTACGTGAAGTTCGATCATAATTATGTGAACAGTTCGGTCCTTAGCAACTTATATACTCCCCTCCCTTTTACACATCACCCGACCCAAGGATAAAATGTGAAACGTTTTTCCTACTCTAAACATAATGAAGACACACTGCGGGTGGGCCGTCTTATATGAGGCGGTGAGGTGACAAAATATTAAAGTACCCGAAAAAAAAAAGAAAAAAAAAAAAATAACTTTAAATCATTCCGTGCAAGGCTAGTAGTAAGGACGCATAACTACAATAAGTAAACATTATAAGTTGCTAAGGACCGAACTGTTCACATAATTATGATCGAACTTCACGTAAGGGTAAGTTCGTTTGATCCTTAATTATACAATATATACAAATCGTCCTCAATCTTTGGTGGCAAAGTTCCCAGAACGCTGGCAGCATTGCCACGCTGGATGGCAATGCTAATCTGCTGACCGAAATAAAAGCCAGCGTTGCGGTCTCCAGATGTTCCTACGAGGAGTTCGGAAATTTTTTGGAATACCTGGTGGGCTCCCGGCCCCCACGGACCCATCGTCTCTACCCCAAACGCCTCAAATATGTAACCCACTCCAAGACATTCATATTTGCGGCGTTTGAGGTACTCTGCGCTGTGTGCAGCAGCACCAGCCTCAGTCGATGTTACTGGAAGATGAGACGGCGCGAGTGTATCGACACAAGTTGCGTCCCACACAAGGGGCCGTCCCATCTTCCAAGGAACTAGAGTCATTCCATCAGGTCTCTTACCGTCGTCGCGATGTAGGCCGCAAGGCTCTAAAACAGCGGCCATTTTGACAGTGGCAAGAGCCCGATATATTAGTTGGTTGAGACTGGCGTGGCGTGCTGCTCTTCCCGCACTTCTGCAGCAAGATAGTCCGTGGTGTCCGAGCCGGCAAACATTATGGCCACACCGACAAGAGTGAGGAGCGATGCAAGGTGTTCCTAAACGAAGGCAAATAGCGATCCGAAATGCAGTAGGATCTAACAGTGTTCCAATGTGTGTTGATGGTAAGGCCTGTAACCATAGACCTGACTCCCATCTAGACACTGCGAGAAGGCGTGCACGGTCTGTGGAATTAAGAGCAGAATCTACAAGACTCTTTAGTATGATGATGCAAGCCGGACGGTCCCACTGGCTCTGAGAAGTCATGTCTGAGGGGTAAACCGCATTCGGGCAGGCTATGGACCATGCATCCAAGGCTTCGGCACGGAACGACACTTCAAAATCTGAGAAGCTTGTAGACAATATTTTTTTAACAAGACCATGAGTGCCGTGAACCGAAGACAAGAAAGCTGGCAGTGCAACACTAGAAATTTTACGGACTCCTAAACCACCAAACCTTATTGGAAGAGTGGCTTGTGTCCAGGCGCGATCATCTAAAGGAATGTTAAAAATGGAGGTGATACTATCTCTTACAATGTTGTCCAGTCTTTGTAAAATATCATTACGTTTCCAAAGAGGACAACATCGAAGAGCATAGGTAAATTTTGGCACGAAAAGACAATACTTAAATAAGTGATAAGCCATTGCCTTGATTGCTTGATTGCCTTTGAGCCCGCCGCCGGGGGCGCATAGTAGCCCCCCGGGAACCTGTCACGGTGCTCACGGGGACGGGGGTCGCAACCCCGCCACCGTGCTCTTTGAAGTCGCCGCCGTACTCAATGGACGTCCTACGGCCCACACCCCAGACATCCAGCGACTCCGAAGGGACCATAGCAACCTTTTTTTTATTGACGCGGGGGATATCTTTGAAAGATACTTGGGAGCTGTGGGGCTCGACCGGGGTATGTGGGATTCTTACCCACTAAAACACCCACGGCTGTCGGATCGGCACATGAGAGGGGGGACCCCGGGGCTCTCCGGTGGGATCTGCACCAGGGGCCCTCAGTGCCTGAGGAAAGGAAAAGAATCTGTTTTTGCCATTCAAGAAACCCGAAATGTGTACCATTTAGTGTTCATTAATTAGTTATTACTTATAAGAAGGTTAATTAGATCGGCATCATATCATAAATTCATATCGATACAATTTCGATGATCAAAAGGGACGAGACAAGTCTTTGATGTTGGAGTTGATACGAAAACTCGTGCAGAAAATGATTATTCATTCCACAATATTTTGCCAACACAATGACAAATAAGTGCCAATTAAATTCTAAAAAAAAAATACAAACAATAATACATAGGTACTTTAAGTATAAATGGGCTAGTTAGTGTAGGTATACACTGGCTCTTCGGAGTCGCTGGACGTTCGGGGTGTGGGCCATTTGAACGTCCATTGAATACGGCGGCGACTCCGAGGAGGACGGCGGCGGGGTTGCGACCCCCGTCCCCGTGAGTACCGTGTCAGGTTCCCGGGGGGCTACAATGCGCCCCCCGGCGGCGGGCTCAAAGGCAAGGTACTGAGGGGCCCCTGGTGCAGATCCCACCGGAGAGCCGGAGAGAGAGAATTTTTTTGTTATATTGAGTTAAAACCATGTTAAAACATATGGCGTTGTAGGAGTGCGTTGTAAACGAGGCCTAAGGCCTCATTTACGGAGGCACGGAGCGTCGCGCGTCGCGTGTGGCGTGGCGTCTCGCATCTCTCTCTCGCTCCTACAACGCCATATGTTTTATCTCAGTGCGGGCCGCGCCGCCCATCGCGACGCGCGACGCCCCGCTCTTCCGTAAACGAGGCCTTAGTCATTTTATTTTGTGCTAATACAATCTTTAATTAACCGCTGGTGCTTAGTCTGAGAATGTCTATGAACTATTATATGGCTTAAGAAATGAAATGAAAGATATTCTATACGATTCTATGTGAATAAACAACATAGATGCGTTTTTTAATAAAACATATTGTTTTTTTTTGTTTTCTGTGTTGAAAGTGATAGACACGAAAATAGAAATAATGGGATGACTATTTATGACACGTTTAATGTTTCTCATTTTCCATTAATGGATTTTTTTCCATTCACAATATGAGCCAAAATGAATGTTATTTCAGCTGAAATATGGCCCACCATATGTTCTGAGCGGCTTTCGTGTAATTGACTTCTCCCCTAATGAAACGCCGTTTAGTCACGCCGCCCAGCATGTTTAGCATTTTTATAAATTTCGCCTCTGTTTATGACTAAAAATAGAGATAGACAATAATAAAAAATAAAAAAAATAATTTGTTTCATTTCAATGTGTAGTATTCGCGTAAATATCAGAAATCATTATTAGACAAAAGTGTTAAACCGTTCATATACTGTTTATGCAATCATGGGTACCAGCATTGCGTCTTCTCTTCTTTAAGTGCCTCTCCATAACTGAAGGTCGGCGGTTAAATTCCGAAAGTTGACTTTATCCCTGGCTTGTCTGAATAGCTGATCCACAGATTCCAGTCCATTTCAGCGACTAAGGGAAAACAAGAAGACGGGAAGTAGCGGCTGTCTATTGGATTACCTACCCCCTATACTGCGACCCCCAAGACGCCTGCCAAGCGTGGGTATTATGACAACCCCTCCCTTCTAAGGGTAAGGCCTTTATTCTACAGTGGAAGGCTTTCGGCTGCTGATGGTGATGATGACTGTACGAAAGTCTAAAGTAGTCTTGTTAAAGCCAGACGTCGTTTTATTTGGTTACTTGTTTTTTTTTTTGATAACGCGACAAATACCTATGTACGTATACCTACTGTTACAACCGCGACATAAATGTGTTAATTACTCGGTTTATTATTACTTAATTGCAATGATCTCAAAACGCATTGTTAGTCTATAGGTCTACTATCGATCTGTATAGAAAGAACTAGAATTCTCAATAGAAAGTGGTTCCCTCCAATTCGGCAAGTACTTAGGTATTGTACCTACCTACAGCTCGCTCACGGTTCACTGTTCGTTTTCTCGAACTATTGCTTCTATTATGTGGGCTCGCGAAAACGCTAGACTAGGTACTTACTAGTACCTTCTCGAAGTTTCCACACCTCTATTAATTTAGCTATATAAGCCGACGCATAGAGGTGTCCAGACAGTTTGTGTTTACAAGCGACAGCGGAAACATGTTAAGGAAGAGATCGAAGAGAATTGTACCAGCGACCTTTGTGATGACTTTGGACTACTGAGCCGTACTGTGTGACTCGGACTACCTGTGCCTTGTGTGTATAGTGTATACAGTGTGTGTATATGTGAGTCTAGGTGGAATTAAATCTTCTTTTACGTTAATCGGCGTTTTAATATCCACCCGTACGTAATACTAGCACTTGTACCAGTTCATGTATTTTGTATCGAGTTATTTCTAAGAAATCTGTATAGTTATATAAATCCTATTCAAAAGATTAATAAACGCATACACAATTCAGAGTTATGCGAACTTTGTCCATTTTCTCGCAGCTTTATGTTAGTGCCTACTATAAAATTTCAGCATAAACTCCAAATTTTACTGTTTACATATGCGGGCATAAAAACGTTAATGTAAAATGGAAATGGACGAAATTACATTCAACGGGTCCCGTTGCTTCGGAAGTCTTCGTCAGGCTTATAATAACGACAAAAGGTGAGATCTAATAAACACAACGGCTTTGTCCTGTTAATGAGCTCTCACGGAAAGTCCTGGGGCGTACAAATATAAATAAACTGCCATTGTTTTGTCCACAACGCCAGACGAGTTTATCTTTAGAGATCCACTGGAAAATACCGAGAAATCCGGTCGCTGTTTATTTTATAAATATCTGATTAGATGGTGCAGAAGTTTCTGTTCCACCAATATAATACTAATAATAATGTCCTTCTGGCCAATAACATCGTTGTGGTCAAACTCAGCCATCTACTCGGGGGTTAGGTATTATAGTGCAGAAGTAGGGTAGACTGGGTACGGTTGAAACAAAGGACGGTTGAAACAACACGAATATCTCGCAAACCCTTTACGCACCGGTGAGGGGTCCAAGGGAAGAATCAAGCGGATGACCGGTCCGAACACGAACAACAGTGTTACGTTGCTCTCCATGTGCTTTAAACGTTTTGTGTTTTAACCCTATTGTGTTTTTTTAACCAAAACTAAGTATTTTTGCTCGCAGAGTTTTCCAATTATTGTGGTTGCTATTAAAGTGAGAGTATTGAGTGTGCGTATATGTTTGAAATAAAGCTTGTACAATATGGTACTGTGACTAGTTTTTATGTTTAATTGCTTTTACAATTACTATAACTGCCTTTTACCTAAAGCAGGAGTTGGGGACGGTTGAAACATTTTTTTTGGGTACGGATGAAACATCGTTTTTAATGAGTTAAGCAAGTTATGAAGTAACTGAATGAAGGAAAGACGAAGCAATTGGGTATAGAAAAAAGCAAAAGAAAGACCATGAAAGGAAAAAAGAAATACGACGTACTGTTGTACGACATCCTGTTGTACGTCATCAGAAGAAGAGGAGTGCTTCTGTCTTGTTTGTATGGCACCAGGCATTCAGCGAGCAGGTCCGGAGAAAAGTGGCTACAATGCACTATGTAAACTGTGGGCTCACGAGGAATGTACAGAAGGTGGTTTTAACTATGTTTGCCAAAACCGCGACTCAGATTAATCGTTATATTTAACTTAATGATTGATTTATTAATGAAAGACAAAGAAGAAAGAGAATTCTTCTTTGTCTTCTTATCGTTAATTATCTTTTTTTTAGTTTGTTATATTAAAAAAACAAATAGCTGATTTTCGTTTTGTTTTTTGTAAATTTACGTAAATTATATGTCTCTGTTATGTAATCTATAGTTACAGATGACTGGTAATATACGTAGATTCTAGCTAGCGTGCTCTAAAAACTTTAAAGGCTGATTAAAAGTATCGTTTGAAGTATTTAAAACAATGAAGACTGATTATTATTGTCAAAGAGATCCTTAAACAGTAAATAAAACATGTTATAATATTATATTTTGTGTTATTCGCATGTGTTTTAACTGACCCCAATCACTGTTTCAACCGCCCCTGGTATGGGGACGTTTGAAACAAATCGGATAGGCTCGTACTCATCATACGAGACTTTCTCTCGAATCGTACCTTTCGATACCGGGTCGAAGGTACGTTTTCTTCGCCCCATCCTATACAGGCCGGAGTCCCTCAGGGCTCCGTGCTCTCTCCCCTCTTGTTCAGCCTGTTCACGAACGACATTCCTCGTTCGAGCAGAGTCCAACTCGCCCTTTACGCGGATGACACCACTCTCTATTATTCCCATAGGAACATGTCCTATTTGACGCGTGCTCTTCAAGCCGCAGTCGACGCCCTGGGTCAATGGTTCCGTACGTGGCGCATAGAGGTGAACCCGGAGAAGAGTGCCGCGGTGGTCTTCTCCCGGGGACCCGCCAATATAAAGAAGAGATAATCCTATTGCAAAATAAAATAGAAGAGTCACAACGAACTGACAGAAAAACAAATATTGAAATAAAAAATGTGCCTTTAAAAGGAAATGAAAATAAAAAAAATCTTTTGCATTTGGTCTCAACGTTATGTGATAGTCTTGATATCAAATTAGAAAAAACGGAAATCAAGGATATTATTAAAACAAAAAAGCAAAGACAAGAAAGGAGTACAATTATTGTGGAATTCTCTAATACGTATATAAAAACTGATATCCTGAAAGCTGCTAAAACCTACAACTACAAAAATAAATCTAATAAATTATGTGCAAGACATTTGGGATTAAACGCATATCCTGATACGCCAATCTTTGTCTCAGAAAACCTGACACCAATGTCTTCCAGACTATACTTTTTGGCCCGGGATTTTAAACAAACATACAATTATAAGTACTGCTGGACCAGTTACGGTAAGGTTTATCTTCGTCAGGATGACGACTCACCAATTGTGCACATCAACAGGGAAGCAGAACTACAAAAATTACAAAAACAAAAATGACTTGAATTTTACTTTATTTTGGATAAATTGCACAGAACAACCTTAAGGTATTGTCATTGTTCTAGTTTATATTACAAAAATGTTATTTTAGTTGAAACGTTTCTCGTCAACCATCATTATGTAACCAGCTTACTTTATTGCATAAACAAATTACAAATACCACATTACACCAACCTAAATGAATATGTTATAGCATTTAAAATATTATTATTATATTACCCTGATATTTATTTCCTATATTTAATATATAATCTACATTTTGCACTACTTTTTTTCTATGAGCTAATAACATATACTCGTAAATATTCTAATATATATATTACCCCAACACATATTGTTTACTATTTAATTGCACATCTGGCATGTAAGAAGCCTATATTAAGTAACACCTTTAATTCTCTTATACTCATAAATGGATAGCGAACATAGGGTAAGGTGGTGCAAGAGCGCGCAGTGTACAAGAGTGCGCAGAGCCAATAACTAATCATATAAAAACGTTACGCGTGTATCTTCAGTTGACAATCATTCAATAACATGTAGTGTGTACCGGTAAAAAATATTTTCGTTTTCAATTCACGTATTGCAGATTTATTGAAGAAAAAGTGATTTTGCCCCTCTTGATGTAATTTTCGTCGATATTCCAAAGAGGATTTAAACAAAGATTGAAGAGGTAATGTTTTGTTATTTGTGTGTATATGTTAGGTTATTATCTAATTTCTTGTCACTGGCGTAGTTTCCTCATTGATTTGTATAGATAGCTGTGGTATCAATTTAAAGGTGTTTAGACTGAGTAGTGCAAGAGTGCGCAATGTCGATATGTGCAAGAGTGCGTGCGCACTCTTGTCCAATATTTTTTCATAAATAAGTTATCATAATTTTTTTAAGGTTAAAGTTAGTATAGTTTTTTAGTTCTTTATTTTTTTATCCTGTCAGAATATCAAGGAGACCTAGAACGACGAAAAGAAAAAAATGTCAAACCGAAAGTAATGTAAGAAGTTCAAAAGCTTATAGGATAGGGAAGGGAAAGTAGCAGCCCAACTAGGTATGTCTGAGTCTACGTTAAGAAAAAGATTGTAAAAAGAAACCATCTCCCAGTCCTTAGGTGCACATTCACCACGGAAATAGAACTAGAGCTCCTTCAATAAATTTAAAATCTTGAAAACACTTTTTGGAATATCTGCTAAAAATTTAAGGCGTTTGGTTTTTGATTTACCTGAAAAGAATTTTCAGGCACACAAAATATTTGATATGGAAGAATCTAAATTTTCTCTAGTTCCCAACAAACCACCAAAAGTTTCATCCACTAAGCGAAAATGATGAGTGCGATCAATGACTTTTTGCGCACTCTTGCACACCTGGCTGCGCACTCTTGGCCACACATACTGTGCAAGATTGCGCATTCAGGAGGTTGATTATAAGTTCTATAGTTTCTAAATTACTGGACTTATGTTAATTAATACCTTGTTTTTAGTAGATGAACAACTATAGTCAATAAAGACATTAAAAAAATATCTTTAAAATGTATTTTATTGGTTTTACAGCCTAAAGTATCGAAACTGCGCACTCCTGCACCACCTTACCCTACTCTGCTAAATGAATTAGACTCTTTAAATAATACTTATGCATTTAACTGTTCATTAGATGAAATTGATAAACATTTGCCTTCAGGTAATCCAAAGTTATCTATTATTATGCAAAACATTAGAAGTATTCATAAAATGTCGAATCTAGATGACCTGGAAATTAACCTAAGTATATTGAAACAAAACATTGACATAATTCTTCTTACTGAATCTAGAATAAACCCCCTTAAGCCTCTTCCTATCATACACAATTACCTAACATACAACTCAGTAAATAAAATTAATCAAAATGATGGTGTAGTAGCTTTTATAAATAAATCTGTTAAACATTCGGTCAAGGAAGTTATCCTCGTCGGAGCTTCTTGTTTGGAAATAATCACCCCACTTGTTACTATTCTATGTATTTATCGCCCCCCGTCTGAAAGAAATCCTAATACTTTCTTACTTTCACTTGATAATTATCTAAAAACTACACATATAAATACAAACATTATCCTAGCAGGTGACATAAATATAAACATAATTAATGGAAATAAAGATAATTATTCGGACACATACCTTGACATGTTAGCTTCGCATAAATTACTTCCTGGTCACCGATTTGATACTAGAGTTAATAGTTGTTTAGATCATGTTTTCACCAACTTTGATATTACCAAGCTTACAGCCACAGTCGCTGTTTTAGATACCTCAATAACGGATCACAAAATGGTATTAATAAACACATATCACAACATTATTTGTAAAAACACTAAAAAGACCAGAACTACAACAGATTATTATTCTGCTCTTAATGAATTACGAAGTAGTAACATTAATGAACTACTTGAATTACAAGATCCTAAAGAATTATGTCGTAAATTAATAAATCTTATCACTGCTTGTCTCAAAAAACATACCAAAACTATAAAAGTCCCCTCAAATAAAAGAATAATTAAACCCTGGATTACCCCGGGTATTTTAAGATGCATAAAACATAGAAATAAACTACAAAAACAACACCAACTAGATGTAACAAATGAACTCCTAAAAATTACATACCGCCGTTATCGTAATTATTGCAATAAACTTATAAAAAATATAAAAAAGACATATGAACGAGACCTTCTAAACAAATCTAAAACAAATAACAAAAACTTATGGAGTTGCATTAAAAATCTTACCTATAATAAAAACGAACATTACGAACCTAGATATAATTTGAACATGAAATAAATATAAAATATACAGGGCTGCTTAATCAATGGCATCTGTATCTAGCTGAAAGATGGTTAATCAGACCATCTTTCAGCGACTAATTAATTAAAGTTTTTTACACAAGAAAAAATACAATATTATTTTATTTTTTCATTACGAACTTATTAATCTAAAAACTACTCCCCAACATTCTGCACAATTTGTTAATAAACATTTCAATAGTATAGGAAAACAGTTAGCTAATAACATTAATACAAATCTAATATCACAGAAACACTATTTGGCTTCGATTCCCACACAACTAAACTCTTTTGGAATAATTGAACCTGAAGTATCTGAAGTTGAATCTATTATTAATAATCTTAAGTCGGACTCTGCCGCTGGTTGGGACAACATTCCAACAAAATTTATAAAAATGGCCAAAACAGAACTAATACATATTATTACTCACCTAAGTGTTCTATGTTTTCGAAAAGGAACTTTTCCACCTGAGCTAAAACGTTCTATTATTTATCCTATTTTTAAGAGCGGAGACAGAGACAATATTAATGACTATAGACCTATTTCTATTCTTACAGTTATCTCTAAAATTATTGAAAAGTTAATTAATAATCGGCTTATAAATTTTTTAAATACGTATAACCTACTTTCAAGAACACAATATGGATTTCGGAGAGGTATTAGTACTGAGGATGCTATCATTGAGTTAACACATAATATTACAAACTATTTAGATGATAAAAAAAAAACACTGTGTATTTTCTTAGATATAAAAAAAGCTTTTGATACGGTCTCTGTCCCTATTCTTATTCGTAAACTGGAAAAATTAGGGATACGTGGTACTTTTCTTGACTTGCTCAGTAGCTACTTATGCAATAGAACACAGCGGATTAAACTAGATAACGACGTTTTCAGCACTGATGAGTTAACATCTAACTTTGGTGTTCCTCAAGGGAGTGTCCTTGGCCCTACCCTATTTCTTATTTATATAAATGACCTCACTACTTTAAAATTAACTAATGGGAAAGTTTTTTCATATGCTGATGACACCGCCCTTTTATTTCATGGTAAAGATTGGCCAGAGGTATTTAAACTTGCGGAAACGGGTTTACAGAGTGTCGTTAAGTGGCTTAATTTAAATTTACTTTCGCTAAACACATCAAAAACAAACTTTATTCCTTTTTCAATCCGTGACTCAATGCAACCTGATTCACACCTTACTATAACTCCACACTATTGTGATAATTCTCATATTTGTAACTGTTCAAACATAGATAAAGTAAATTCAACAAAATATTTAGGAATTATTATAGATAAATATCTTTCATGGCAACCTCAACTCGAACTAGCGGCAGACCGAGCTAGAAAATTGATTTGGATTTTTAAACATTTACGAAATATTGCTGATCAGCAACTTATTACGTATATTTACACTACCTTAGTACAGTCGTTACTTCTTTATTGCATAACAATCTGGGGAGGTACGTATAAAACCAAATTTATAAGTATTGAACGTGCTCAACGATATATTCTAAAAATTATGTTAAAAAGCCCAAAATGTATAGCACAGACTTATTGTACAATGAAGCCGGTGTTCTTACTGTTAGAAAACTTTACATATTACAGAGTATTCTAAAAACTCACAAAAATGTATCCGTTGATCAAAATATCTTAAAAAAACGTAATCAGTATTCTGTTATAAAAAATCTAAAAACAAAAACAGTTTTCGCCTCAAAACAATTTAAAGCCCAGTCTATTAAACTATACAATAAAGTCAATAGAAAACTCAATATTTATACAATGCCCTATAGCCGGTGTAAAATAACTGTAACATCTTGGCTTAAAACCCTATCCTACGTACAAACTGAAGACTTATTCTCCAGCTTAATTTAAATAAAGCTATAGTTTTAATAAAAAAATAAATACAATGGCACCCTAGTACAATCCGCATACAACTTATAGTTCTAATTTAGCTAACTCCATCAACTAATTATTTATATCATGTCATCTAACTAAATAAATATTCAATTATTCATACCTATATAATATATATATATATTCACTCATACATATACCTACACTATATATATATAAATATATATTTGTAACTATTACAAATATATGTCATAGTGCTATACACATTCATACAAGATACTTATTTCTTAAAAGAAAGTGTAATGGAATGCTAGTTACGTATAATTAAATTTAATTAATCTAAGTTTATGCTTAAGTATAATTAATTTTACTTTGGATAATACTAAGTACTTATTACAAGTGTGTACCTACTGAACTCAGAAAGAGGGGACTCTTCTACTACAGGTTTATACTTAACAGAAGAGTTCCCAAACCCTGTAAAAATACAAAATCTTGTAATAATATGAATAAATATTTTGAATAATTTTGAATATGTTCTCCGCGCGGAGCCTTCGGCCCAACAGACGACTGGCCCCAATGTCCCTATTTAATCGCCCTATCCCCTGGACTAGGAAGGTTAAGTACCTCGGAGTCACCTTGGACTCCGCCATGACTTTCGGCCCGCACATTAGGTCCGTCCGCAATCGAGCGGCTTTCGTATTAGGTCGCCTATATCCGCTTCTCTGCAAGCGGACATTATACAAAGCCTGCATTCGCCCTATCATGACTTACGCGAGTGTAGTTTTCGCGCACGCCGCCCGCACCCATATCGATAGCCTCCAGGTTATCCAGAATCGTTTCCTCCGACGTGCCGTCGGTGCACCGTGGTACATGCGTAACGTAGATCTGCATTCCGATTTCAAGTTAGATCCCCTTCGTAAGTTCCTCAAAGAAGCGTCGAAACGCTACTTTGAATCCGCGTCCCGTCACGCGAACAGTTTAATCCGCGCCGCCGCCGGTTACGCCCCTAGTCCTTCTGACTCGCGCCGCAGACCACGGCACGTACTGCTCGACCCTCCTGACCCCATGATGGTCCTATTGGACCGGGATGCGCCGAACTCTCCCCGACAACCGTATGCTACACTAGCTATAAGACACCGGTCTCGCCGGCGAGGCCGAAGGGTCGTACGTATGCGACCTCAACGACGTGCATCACCCCACTGAGTTTCTTGCCGGTTCTTCTCAGTGGGGGCGCTTTGTGAACTTGTGAACCGGTGGTAAACTCAGCCCTCTGTTAAGCGACAGCCCAAGCCGAGGCCGTGCCTCCCTGAGGTGCCCTTGAGCTCGTCGCTACTTCTGCCGTTAAGGCTAGAGCGCTTTAAGCGCTCGCCTCCTATTGTCCGGTGAAGCTGTAATGGCCATCTGCGGCCAACAGCGTCTATAATACCCAAAAAAAAAACACCTTGCTATTCTTAAATGCTACAGACTTCCACGAAACAGGTTTTAAACCTAGTGTGGAAATGACTGTTATAAACTTTTGAAATTATTATAATTTTTTGCTTTCGCACAATTGTCACTATACCAAATATAAAGGTATATAAAGCTATTTGCCAAATGTGATTTTTGAAGGAATAAATTGATTTATTGATTGATTGTTTGGGTGACGTAATAGCTAGTTGGCCTGCTAATTAGTGCGCTCATGGTAAGTACACTAGTTACTTTTCGTGTTAAACTGCACTGCTATAAGAGTTCATGGTAAGGACCTAGGTAATTGGCCTGTATTGTCTTAACCAGTAAGGAATAACTAGACAAAGTTGTTCCTCCCCGCGGGATTACTCCCCGCGACCCTCGGTTTCTAAAGCAAGCGGTGTCCCGCTGCGTTATGGAGGTTATTAGGCTATTGTGTACATTGCGATATAAATGTTCATCATTTTATTTTGCTGTATTTTATTATCGTTACTCTATTAGTTTTATAAGATTAGATTACCTGCAGGGCTAGTACGATTTGTAAGTCTTGACAGTTCGGTGTGGCATATGAAGAAGAAGAAGAAAAATCCTAAGTATGATATACTTTTCAACACCGAAACGTCATTTCCTATACAAAAAAGTGAAAAACTACGACATAGTGACATCATAGTTACACTAATCTGTCAAGGTTTGCACGCCCGCCGTGATGAGCCCGTTGAAGGATTACGCGTGGGCATGAACTGCAATACAGTGAGTATTTAAATCCGTTACATGACACGTAAAGTGCTACATATAGTTCTAAGCACTACATATTATAGTACTAGTTCTAAGCACGAATGGTAACAATGAATGATTACACTCCGAAAGGTGTATTCTACCAATTATTTATCAAGTTACCAAGTGATAAACATGTATTATAAACATGGATAAAATTTATCCATGATTAGAAAACTCGATTAAAATCTAAATTAATTATTTGGGATGTAAAAGGAAAGTGTCAACAGGGAAATAAATCCGAGATTCTTCATTAATATTTTATCAAATCAATTATTATTTTGAGATCAAATAGAAATTTGTTAATTTCTAAAGTTTCGAGGAGATATTTAAGTAGGACCCTCATGTAATGGTATTTTAAAAATACCTATATTCAAATATAAAAATACTATTTTTAAATTTGGATATCCAGGTAGATTAGCCGCTTTAGGATTTAGTACCTAATTGTTTGAAGCTGAGTTGGGGGTAAGTCTCTTTTATGGGGACCGTCTAGGTAAGTAAGTACTCGAGTGAGAGATATTTTGCCCCCAAGCAACAAATGTATCATATTCATATTCATATTCATTTATTGCTTTATGTAGGTACATAAGTTGTTATAATGATTGTTTGATCCATACATAAACCCTGTAAGGGCACAGCAACTTCTTATAAACTATACATCATCATTGCATTAATAAATATGTCTCTGGTGAAGAGCTATACATGGACAGGCATTTTGCTTAACATCAGGTCTTGCTTGTCTCATGACTATGGTTTGTGACAAAATCAAGAATAAATTTTTAGAAGAGCCGCTGCCTTTAACAACTAAGGCGCACATATCATTCTTCGGAGTCGCTGGACGCTTGGGGTGAGGGCCCTAGGCGTCCATCGAGTATGGCGGTGACTCCGAGGAGGACGGCGACGGGGCTGCTAACCCCATCCCCGTAAACACCGTGATGGTACCCGAGGGACTACAATGCGTCCCACGGCGGCGGGTTCAAAGGCGAGGCTTTGAGGGACACCTGGCGCAGATCCAACCGGCGGGCCCAGGTCGCCCCTTCCATGTGCCGATGCGACAGCCGCGGGGGTTTTAGTGGGTAAGAATCCCACATACCCCGGTCGAGCCCCCAAGCTCAAGTTTCCCTGGGTGGAAATCGAATTCACGACCGTTAACACACACAGGGTAACAGCCAGGGTTTTTTTTTTTGACGCGGGGGAAATCTTCCAAAGATCCCGGGAGCTGTGGGGCTCGACCGGGGTATGTGGGATTCTTGCCCACTAAAACCCCCGCGGCTGTCACATCGGCACATGAGAGGGGACCCCAGGGCTCTCCAGTGGGATTTGCACCAGGGGCCCCCCGGGAACCTGACACGGTACTCACGGGGACGGGGTCGCAACCCCGCCGCCGTCCTCCTCAGAGTCGCCGCCGTACTCAATGGACGTTCAAATGGCCCACACCCCGAACGCCCAGCGACTCCGAAGAGCCAGTGTATACCTACACTAACTAGCCCATTTATACTTAAAGTACCTATGTATTATTGTTTGTATCTTTTTCTTAGAATTTAATTGGCACTTATTTGTCATTGTGTTGACAAAATATTGAGGAATGAATAATCATTTTCTTCACGAGTTTTCGTATCAACTCCAACATCAAAGACTTGTCTCGTCCCTTTTGATCATCGAAATTGTATCGATATAAATTTATGATATGATACCGATCTAATTAACCTTCTTATAAGTAATATCTAATTAATGAACACTAAATGGTACACATTTCGGGTTTCTTGAATGGCAAAAACAGATTCTTTTTTCCTTTCCTCAGGCACTGAGGGGCCCCTGTTGCAGATCCCACCGGAGAGCCCCGGGGTCCCCCCTCTCATGTGCCGATGCGACAGCCATGGGGGCTTTAATGGGTAAGAATCCCACATACCCCGGTCGAGCCCCACAGCTCCCAGGGATCTTTCAAAGATTTCCCCCGCGTCAATAAAAAAAAAGGTTGCTATGGTACCTTCGGAGTCGCTGGATGTCTGGGGTGTGGGCCCTAGGACGTCCATTGAGTACGGCGGCGACTTCAAAGAGCACGGTGGCGGGGTTGCGACCCCCGTCCCCGTGAGCACCGTGACAGGTTCCCGGGGGGGCTACTATGCGCCCCCGGCGGCGGGCTCAAAGGCAAGGCACTGAGGAGCCCTTGGTGCAGATCCCACCGGAGAGCCCTGGGATCCCCTTTCATGTGCCGATGCGACAGCCGCGGGGGTTTTAGTGGGTAAGAATCCCACATACCCCGGTCGAGCCCCACAGATCCCGGCGACCTTTTGAAGGTTTATTAGGTGGGGGTGCGGGGGTGTATTTTATATTGGTCGATGACAGCCTAGCGTAGCCAAGACGAAACAAATCTTACATTCTGTTTGCAATTCTTTCCAGTTCTATTCTAATTATTTTTCTTTTCTGTGGTATTGAATTTTCTTTCTTTCTCTGTGGGCTGTGTGCATGTTTTTTGCAAGGTTTTTTGGCTGCAAGTGATGACCAAGGAATTTGCATTGGTGATCAAAAAGGATTGATGGTGATGACAATCGTAGTATTTAATACTCTTTTTGATCCTCTTTGATGACAATGTGTGATGTAAGTTGTCATGTTTGTAGTCACCATTTTAGTTTGTACCCTGCAGTAGTATAGTACAATATTCTATTAGGAGTAATATTTTACGTACAAACCGAAATAATAATTACTATTCTGTAAGCAATAATACAAAATATGGAAGATTATAATGGGTTAGCTGGTATCGACGTGAGTGATAATGACCACGATCACATTGAAAGTTGTTCTGGTAAGGATTATTTTGTTTTACAAGATAAAGCTTTTATGTAACCATTTTATGAAATAATCCATTTACAAAATATGACTTAATCACAATTAACTATAATTGACGTTTGTAGGTGTGGCAGTTAATATCTTGTGTCTTAAGGGTCGGCAACGCGCTAGTAATTCTTCTGGTGTTGCTAGCGTCTATAGGCTGCGGTGACTGCTTACCATCAGGCGGGCCGCACGCTTGCTTACCACCTTGGTAGTATAAACAAAATGAGTTACATACAGATAATTCAGAGATCTCATGTATCGGAAGTTAGCAAAAAGGTCCACTTTTCCTTTCACTCTTTAAAACATCTTCAAAAGTTCCTGCCCTTAGATACTAAAATTACTCTTGCCCAAGCCCTAATTCAACCCATTATCGACTACGCTGATGCCTGTTATTTGGATGCCACAGAGGAGCTCCTAAACAAGCTTGAGCGTTTGCAAAATCTATGTATACGTTTTATATTCGGTCTCAAAAAGTATGATCACGTCTCTCAATTTCGCAAGAAGCTCAAGTGGCTCCCAATTCGTCTTCGCAGGAACACTCGCATACTTTGTCTTCTCTTCAACATTTTACATAATCCCAAATCCCCTTCCTATCTACAAGAACGTTTCTCCTTTGCTTATTCACCTGACGTTCTTTGTAGATCCCATCTTCGTACCCTTTTAAAAGTTCCTCAGCATCGCACTGGCTTCTACTCTAACTCCTTCACCGTGCATGCAGTTAGACTGTGGAACTCTTTGCCTCATGATATACGTGGCTGTCAATCTTTATCCATATTTAAGAATCGCGTTAAAGAGCACTATCTTTCCTCTGTTTTGTAGTCTGTCTATTTTCCTATAAATACAATGCTTTCATATTGGTTTATATTATTGGTATATATTTAGTTATTTATATATATATAATATATATATGTATACATAGGTATTTATTTTTATTTAATTATGTATTTATTATATTGATTGTAGCTCTGTTTTATTTTTTCATCTTATTATTTAAATATGTATTTTTATACACACTGCGCCCTATCTCTTTCTTTCACCGTTTCTCTCCTGGGCGTGCTGGAAGAGATTTCTATAGAAATAAGCTCTGCCTTTGTACCTGTATTCTCCTAATACTTCTCTAACCATGTTTGTGTGTACATAAATTTATAAATAAATAAATAAATAAAATAATTATATTGATGCACCGAATAATACCCACTTGGTCCAACAGGGTTTTCGGCACAATTCCATATTCTGCCACCTGATCCCAAAGTAGGCAGGGCCTGAATTATACAATAGAAAACTGATACAAACTTTTTTTAACAGGCTTCAAAGATAAGGTTCTGTATTCGACACGTATGTATGTAATATTAATAAAAATGCGTAATATTCATATACTAGCTGACCCACGCAGCTCCGCCCGCGCTGTGTTTACGTTAACTAAACTTTCAATAATATACATTCGCATAGAATACAAAATCTCCTATTTTAAAGTCGGTTAAAAACTTGGACCCACTTTGTACTTGCCCTCTGAAGCACGGAGACGTTTAGTTCAAATGGCGATAAACGGTCACCCATCTATTTAATGACCTTACCTAACGTTGCTTAACCTGATCGATTTCCAAACATTGTTAACAACTACCCTTGTGTTCCCTTACAAATATTTATTATAATTATAATGAAAAATTGTTAAAATCGGAGCAAGCGTATAACCATGTACACATTTTGACTTTATTCCCCTCTCCCAAGGGAACTGTGCCGAATGTCGGGATAAAAACTATCCTATGTCCTACCTCGGAGTATTAACTCAAATCATGCCAAGTTTCGTTTTAATCCATCCAGTATTTTCGGCGTGATGCTCAGCCGAGATACAGACAGACAGACAGACAGACAAAAATAAAAACAAATACATTTTTGCCTTTAGTATCGGTTATAGAATGCCCTCCAAACATAATTTTCAAAATATCTTCAATGTACAGAATTTGATCTGTTACAGTTTAAGATAAGTATAGATTTATTATAAGTATAGATGTTAGTTTATGTGAGCTTCTCATCGATATACTGTTTAAATAGTATATCGATGGAGCTTCTAAACAAATGTACCAAATCTCATGAGTATATGTATGTCCGAGAGTGTACGTATGTACTATGTATGTATGTATGTAGGTTTGTCCAGCGATTTTTTAGAGACTATAACTCCCATTGTCGTAATTCTTTTTGCAATAGTTTTAGTATGTTTCAACTTATATAAGAGTACAAGTTTAATCAAAATCAGTTCAGTAGTTTTTAAAATATGGACTGTTATTGTTTCTAGCAAGTTACTCTAGCATAGCTGTTCGAGTTGCGTGATAACGTGAACGCAAGTTATATTTATGAATAATAGTAAATCGCATTTAGATTGTCATTTTTTGAACTTCACGACCATATTCCGGGAAAAGGTAGTCAGAGAAGTATATTTTTATATACAGTTTATATTAACTGCTTTGTTGGAGCCCACGTATCGACTGCTGATATCTTAATAGCATAAAATCCACTAAAAAGTCTCAGATAAAATATTTTCTGAAAAATTAAAACCGACTTCAATGAAAATTTAATTATCTAAAAATATTAAAAAACTAAACTATATTGAAGTCGGTGCCATTCGCGGCTGATTTTAGTTTACACACCATAACGCTATTCTTAGCACCGACTTCAATATATGTATATTTTCGTTTTTAGTGTTCCATACCTAAAAGTTTTAGGGACAGTTATTGTTTTATCTATTCCAGTGTGTAATTGTTACAACTTGGGCAATTTTTCAATTTATAGTGCTGTTCTTTTTAAGTACATGTTTAAACCACACACAGCAACGTATAACTTTTTACCCGACTACGGAACGGAGGGAGGGTTATTAAGTAAGTTGAGAATAAAGCTGTGAGTAATGCAATTATTGTTTTTGTGTTCATGTGTAAATTGTTAAGTTACGACCTATTGTATTCATTTCATTTCAGTTCCTATGTCCCCTAGGTGGGGCAGATCTACAGTGATTTTCCATTTCTATCGGTCCTGAGCTTCGCGTTTCACCTCACTCCACGTTTTCCCGACGCTTTTCGCTTCCGCAAGTACTGTGCGCGGCCAGGTTTGTTTGGGTCGTCCACGTTTTCGCTTTCCTTGAGGGTTCCAGTCCAGTGCCTGTTTAGGAACATGATTCAGATTTTCTCGGGCCAGTACCTAATGTATTACTGTTTGTTATTCCATGATAATAAATAAATAAAAAAAAAGGTAACTAAACTACTTGGGCCCGGCCTATTTTCGAATTTACGACCTATGGAATAGCGGCCTAGGCGTCTAACCACTAGACCAACAGACCCGTCAGAGTTAAAGACTTGATGCCGTTGAAGAGTTCTTATACGGGGTGTAAGGGACATCGTACCGAAAACCGATACCAGGGATCCTGTACATGATTCTGAACATTCTAGTGTTGAAATTTTTCATCGGCTTTTTCATGAATTAAAAAAAAATGGCGCTTTTTTTAATAAAATTAGGTTAAAATCATTATTGATATAAATATTGAAATAAGCCTGATTTCAATTTAAAAACAATAAATTGCTTATTTGTGCAAAATTAGCAATCATCAGCCAGCCGAAAAGTCCACTGCTGAACAAAGGTCTCTCCCTTAGAAGGGCGGGGTTGCCATAATCTCCACGCTTGGCAGGCGGCTTGATTGAAATTAGCAATGTAATTTGAAAAATAAATATTATTCCGCACGTATTCATTACATACTCAAAAATGAACAAATTTTCCATATAAATGCTTTCCGTAATGTTGTAACGGACAATATGAGAAATCTTATGGCGGGCCTGTTGGTCTAGTAGTTAGACACCCTACCTGCTGACACTTGGTGGGAATCGAACCCACGACCTATGTCGTGGGTTCGATTCCCACCAAGTGTCTGGGTGTTTTATCTATATAAGTATGTATTTACAAAAAAAAAGTATATATGTATTAGTATCAGTTGTCTGGTCTCCATAGTACAGGCTCTGCCTAGTTTGGGATCAGATGACCGTGTGTGGATTGTTCCAGAATATTATTATTATTATTATAAAAAAAGTTTTCGGTACGTAGTCCCTTACACCCTGTATAAATAGATTACAATTCAAAGGTTTAACTGGTTTGCAAGTTTACCTTGACATCCTATTTTAGGCCCGAGGGTAAAAAATCTCCTCGCAGGCCTAAACACACAATGTAACAAACACTGTAACTTAATAAAAACGTTACATTAAGGTACCGGAAATGATTCGGCTGTACCCATTAATGCTCCCTTTACACGACACCGGACTATTTTATGTGGCACTGTTTATTTACTTGGCCGTTTTATTTGTGGTAAGCACGCCGCTAACGTTCGGATGGGTGGAGGATTATAATGTTAGCTTCAGTAGCGTAGCTTGCCTTAGATGGGCCCCGTATCAAAATTTGTTGGGGGGCCCAAATGATAGTACGGCATAACAGATTATGTGAGAACATGAATTTTACGAATTGTTGCTTACACATGTTCTGGGCCCCTGTGGCCCGGGGGCCCCGTATCATAGATACGGCTGATACGGCGGTAGCTACGCCCCTGGTTAGCTTTAAGCTATGTGGAAATTGCTAGAAGAAGATGACAATAAATAATTATAATACACCAACCTGTTTCAGAACTAGGAGAAGTGGGATATCCTTTCGATATTAACTCATAGAATTGACCAAAAATGCATCATTATACGCAGCTAGCGCATAATAAATAACTGCGGCTCTATGCGTAAGCATAATGAATAAGGCACGCAAAACTTTTAGCATTAGTGATTTTGTAGCCGCTTCAACGCTTTATCGCGTTTTGGCGATTACCTGTGTATGAGAGTATCTAAATAGGTAATTTTATCGATTAAATCGCTTATAGATGCTAAACGTGTGCAGTGTTTAGTGATTACTTTGGGGATTTAATTATTATTTGATATGCCAACGAGATACCACTCTCATACGCAGCTGATCGCCAAAACGCGACACTCCGCTGTTTGAAGCTTCCGTACAGAGATTAAAGCGCTGATCGCGCACAGCACACATGATGTGCTTTGATTTGAGTTGTAGTACTTTCACCGGGGCCCTCAAAATACTATAAATATCCTTCGGTACCCTTTCCTGGTTACTCGGAATTCATAATGTTATGTTTGTTTGTGGTGCGCAGCGGATGTAGCCAGCGCGCTCGGAGATGCGTCGCGTCAAGCGGCGGCGGGCAGCGCGCCAGACTCTCCGCTGCCTCTAAGATGCAACGACGGCGGTTAGTGCTGACACACTATTATTCTTCAATGCGTATATGCTGACTGTTCCACTTCGCTATCCAAGTCACTGAAACACATTGACAGCACTTTTAAATGTTTTTCGATTCATTAAATTGCGAAGTAGAACGCATGTTTTCAGGCAGACTATTCGGCAAAATCACATTATAATTTTCCAACTTATAAAAAGGCGGGTGACGCCGGAGTTTACGAAGCAAAAAATCGGACGACAATTTATTCGTGGGCGGGTTGGGCATCACTAATCGGCCTCATCAATCAGTTCGTCCCGGCGCGATCCGATCAACTGACGGACACCCCCCCACCCCTGCCACCGGCCAACCCTACCCCGGCTTTACCTCATCTCACACCCGTTAATGCCCGTACCCGTGTAAGTGGACTGATGTGACACTTCGCAAATTCTTTTTTAAATGTCGGTACATATTTGCTGCAGTAGGTAATGCTAGTTCAAAAAAGTTAGAAATCTGCAGCTAAATGTTGGCACTTTCGGGTGACGTAATTACTACGGTGAGTTATTTTGGGAATGAAGGTCGCTGTAAGGCTGCTAGTCTTGTATAAGAAATGACTGTGGTCCGAGAAGTGGCGGTTGAGCAACAACCGCTTCCTTCTGCTGCTGTCAAGCGAATTGATTTTTTAATACTTATTCCTTGCTTGTTTAAAAAGCTACAGCGTTTGACCTATTCGCGGCATTCATCATATACCTGGTAGGATCGGAATCAATTAAGTAGGTACTATTTTATGCGAAGAGAAAAAAAAACAGCTTAGGTACTAATAAAAAAGCAGTTTCAAACTCTTGTCTAGTATTTTCTTGTATAATGGTAACAGGCATTTCAGTCATGCATTAAATATTACAACGTACATGTCTGATGAGAATGTCTGCTGTATGTCAGTAACTAAAAGAATGTCATAAAACGCGGTACGTACAAACAAAAACGTGCAATCAAAAAATAATAGAAGGAGAAAAAAATGTAGCGGAGAATATGATAACAAAGAACCAAGCGACGTTTCATGAGGTGGAAACAAAGAATGCTTGAAATTTCATCCGCATAATATTTGACAAAGCCAATGTTTACCTGCGCCGGCGGGTTGCCCATTCCGTTATCTATGACAACAGTCTGCTTCGGGCTTGTCGCGTTGTACGCACAGAGATATTCCGGGTGAACGCACCTCAGTGGTGTTTATGCCCTCACAATAGGGTTCAAATCAATTTTTAGCAGAAACAATCCCGCGCCGTAGACCTTCGCGCTTCGCTGACACGGGCAATGTTTGCGCCCGTCTCCGAATTGATTTACCCACATCCGTAAATGTCACGGTTTTTCGCACCGTACTCTCTACTATTATTGGAATATGAATATGTCTACATATACGCCAGTAATTTTATATGTAAAGCAACGGAAAAGGTTTTGGGGCCATTCTGCTGTCGTGTCGACCCAATTTCGCTTCTACCTTTACTTTTTGTGTCACAGCTCATGATTGATATAATGTAATACAAATAAAAGGAAAACCATTATTGGGCCGAAGGCTTATTATGTTTAATGTAGAACGCTGGTTTTGTCGATATCTAAATCGTGTTAAGCTAGAAGAGCTATTTCTATATTTTTTATAATATTAGTGGGAGCAATTTAGCTATTTTAAAGTACTCTTGCGATCACAAGTGGTGTATCACCTATAGGACGATAATTGCTAGCACGAGCCGGCCCAAAATACGTGCGGACGAGGTAAGCGCACGTAACGTGTCGTTCAAACGATTTCGATTGAAAACTGGTACTTACATCGTTCGTGTCCGCGATAGTATAAAAAAGCTGTTTCGCGTGATGTTTAGCACTCCGGCTCATGGCAGTTCCATTGCAAGCCTGTTTTTCAATTCAGTTTAGTGAAAAGACCCGTTAGCCCGTATGGTGCCCGGATAAGAATAACTCACCCATCTCCTGTATCTGTATATTTACTTTCTTTTATTTTGTATATTTCTGGGTGTTGCTTTCTGCCAAATAAATGTAGTTCTTCTTCTTCTTCTCCTTCCGTTCGGTGTCGTAAAGGCGACTAAAGGAAAAAAGAAGACGGGCAGCAGCGTTTTCCTATTGGATTACCTACCACCTATATTGCGATTTCCAAGTCGCCTGTCGAGCGCGGAGATTATGACAACCTCCGCCCAAGGGGGAAGGGGGGGGGGGGGTGCCTTTGTTCAGCAGTGGATATCTTCCGGCTGATGATGATGGTGAGTAACAAGCAACACAACTGCCTACAGATATCTGGATTCCCGTTCGTCAGCTCACGCATTAATTATTAAGTTTTTGAGCCAGGTAATTCCACCAGCTATAGCGTGTAGCCTCCATGGCGTACGGTTTGAAACCCGCGGGGAGCATCACCCGCGGGGAGCTTCTTGTTCCTAACTGGCTAGGACAATGCAGGCCGATCACCTGATTTTCTGTAAAACAAGACGATCCATGCATCGAATCGGCAGGTAAAAAGTCGGTCCTGTGCCTGACCTGTCCCCGGTCGTCTCGGTCTTCCGTCTCGCCGGATTTTGAGGTGTATACAGGAAGAGAGAGTGCACTTGTGTCTACGCAAGCACTTGTGCACTATAACATATACACGGGAGATATTATATCCCGTGTATCAGCCATCTGGCTGATCTTGTGAAAGATTGGCCGCTGTGGTCGTATCGGCCAGAAGGACATTATTAATTACAGCAGTACCCAGTAATGTTACCACATTATTGCTTGGCGGGGGGAGATCTGATACTGCTGTGTAGTACCTACCTGAAAGGTCCCATGCAAAAGGAAAGACCGCTGTAAAGTAGCTTAGTTCCTTTTGTTATTCAAGTCTCTTGAGCCCAGTAATTTTACCAGCTGGCATTCCCTTACATCGGAACATAGCAATGTTAACACATTACTGTTTGGCGGGGGATTATCAGAAAAAGCGGTATGTCATACCTACCTGCAAGGCGATTGCGTATCTTTAGCCACCAAAGTAGCCATTTATCTTGAATATTATTTCTTGCAGAACGAGCAGTGTTGGCTGGTTACATCTCCCTCATGCGACAGTGTATCGAGCTGGCTGAGAAAGCTGCGGTTAAGACCTAGAAATATATAAGTGTATTTAAGCCGGTTATTAGCTACTTTTTGTTGCGGTTGTAATTATACAAATGTAGAAGGTGTTGTATTGGTTTAGTGCGCCTGAAAGAAATGTTTCGTTTAAACTATGTTCCGGTATGAAAATATAGATTTTATTGTCGTTAAATGGACAAGAGGTTTTCGTTCTAGTACCTATAATGTAAATTAAAACAGTATATTATAAAAAAATATGACGTGCATAGGGTACCACAGGCATCGGTTTTACGGCAGATATAGCCAGCCCATTGCCACTTTAGCATGCTAATCCAGGAGCTTATGTCGATAACTTTGGTTGTCTGTTCACCCAACCTCGTTCTGAATTCGATCTTTCAGAGAATCTTCGAGCATAGCCTAGCTTTCCCTAGTTCGCAGAGTGACTTAAATTTCTGAACCAGCTCTACCGTGAGTGTCCACGTTTCGGTTACGTACGTCATAACAGGTAAAACGCACTGATTGAAGTCTTTTGTCTCAGATTCTGTAGGATAAGCAAAATTACTCGACGTAGTTTCCCAAATTCTGCGCAGCTCGGCTGTCTTCTATACTATTTAAGGGGGTAACATGCGCCAATGACCTTGAGAATCTGGCCGCTCCGACCGAGAGTTGTCATCGTAGAGGGCGCTACCAGCAAATATGAATATTACATTTGAAAAATCATAGACTAAAAATATGCAGATGTGTCGAATGGAGTTTTGTTAATTTTGCCTATTCCGTTATAGAATGAAATGATGCAGTTTAACAACGGTAACCCACTGTTTTATATCTTGATGTATACCTTGGCGTGCCACCTAATTACAATCTGTCAACCCAACCACTTACAGTGGTAACGTAGTTGACGTGTTGCATCAGGATACGGATTACTGCATTTCATATTCCAAACTTCATATCAAAGGTTCAGTCCGTCTATTATAGAATGGCCAATGCCTAACTAGTGAGACTTATACATACTTCTAATCTATTGTTGGTGGTTATTAGGTCCGGTTACAACCGGAACGCACTTCGACCCAGCTGAATACATTGTGCCTGCCATTCGGAATCCATATACATTCGTACTACTTATAACTTACAGTCATAGCGGATTTTTGTGTGTCTGAAGTTAGGGTTGACGAAACATTGCGCAAGTACAGTTGTGAGTTCTGAATACATAAACATAAAAATAGCTACTGCGCAGCGTCTTGCCGTGACTAGTGTAAGCGTACTTGAAATGAAACTATGCACAAAGTTGTAAGGTTTCTGTTCTGCACGTCAAAACGAAAGCGTTTGACAGAGCCTTCAAAATATAGTTTTTTTTTTTTAAAAAGGGACCTTTTTAACATATTTCCTAAATTAGTTCCAAATTCTCTAACCAATAAACATCAATCTGATAGTTAAGCTTTTTGATCCCTGTAAAAATGAACTGAAACCAAATTGATGATTGATTGAGATGTTCGAGTTTGATAAAGAGAGTGACTTAAGATGCTGCAATGCATGCCAGTGGCCCTGATGAGATGCTAGCGGTATTATTAAAGAAGCGTGTAACTGTAATGTTTTCTATTCAAATGCGTATATTATCTTTAAGAGCGGCACAAGTACCCGAATCTTGGAAGCTTGCTAGCTTCTAACCTCACTCAGGACCAGATACCCAACGTCGATCCAAGTTGTGCAGCAGACCCAAAAATCATAAATTATTTTTATTGTGACAATTAGTTCCATGATAAGAATAATAGCACCCATCCATCTCCTCCCGTTGGGTGTCCGTAAAAGGCGAGTAAGGAAAAAAAAGAAGACGAGCAGCAGCGTCTTTTTATTGGATTACCTACCACGTATCTGCGATCCCCAACCGCCTGCCAGGCGTAGAGATTATGGCAACCCCTCCCCTCTAAGGGAGAGAGGGTCTTTTTGAAACCGTGGACGTTTGGGCTGCTGATGATGATGCAGATGAGTTCCGTGATAGACTCCGTAATGGCCATCGAACTGAAACTATGATAAGATACTTAACTTTTCCATAATTAAGTACAGTTAAAAACGACCCAGACCCACGACAAACAGATTATGTTCATGCACATGAATGTTTGTCCTGTGTGGGAATCGACCCCCAAGACCTTAAGGTCAGCAGCCAGGGTAGCAAACTACAAAATTAACGGGCCTGTGTTGTTATTCAATATACGTGGCTGCCAAAGGAATCCGTAGCACTGTTTGTTTGAACGAACGAATTCAGTAATAGTCTTTTTTAGTGTAAGTTTCAGTTTTCAATCAAAATAGTTTGAACGACATTCCGGGCGCTTACCCCGCCCGCATGTATTTGGGCCGGCACGTGCAAGCGATTGTCGTCCTAAAGGTGATAGACCGTTCGTGACCGCGAGAGTACGTAACGTAACTTCGTCTTGAGTTCTGTACCCATCGCGGGGTTTGAACTACGCGGAGCATTTGACATTTTATTTTATTTATTCTTTAGCACACTTAAATATGTACAAGGCAGACTTAATGCCTTTGGCATTCTCTGCCAGTCTACCTTTGGATGATGCAGAGAGTAATAGTGGTAGGTGCATAGGTAATGTAAAATTTAAATAGATATTTAATTTACATTGATTCTAATAAGCAATCTGGTTTTAGAGTAACTAACATTTTAACGCGATGGTAATTTTTCTCGTGCCTGCCAACAGCACCATCAGTTTATTGTTACGCAACTTAGTTAAGTAACAAGGTATTACCTGATAGGATTCGAAGCACCCACCCATAGAAAAGTCTCTTCCTGTCCCTGTCATCCAAAACTATAATTATAGCCTTTTGGTCCGATAGTTATTTTGCCAGCTACAGTGACCTTCTACTTATGTTACATAGCGGAAGAAATCTAAGATTAAAGTGGCGCCACCTAGATAGCACACGAGTACCCTTCCAACATAACCATCCAGATGTCTCAAAAGACAAGCAACTGTCCAATGCAACTGTCCGTAGGTACACCAAGCTAACCACCCAGGTACTCGACTCGTTGCTAAGTTGCAAAAACCAACATGATAGTAATAATAACACCGTTCATGTTTTGACAAAAAAAAACATAATGTAAAGAATATCATAATGTATGTCATTTTGTCGACCTACACAGTATTAAATACGATTTCAATTAGTAAGATCATATATGACTCTGATACGCTTTAATAGTTAGGCATAATACTCGGCAACGATACTTTCGCATACTCTATGATGAACCAAAAATATGGTATTATTATAAAAATATCTTTAATTAAATATAGAAGTATAGATTTCATTTGAAATGATTTATAATGTTATAATTATACCATATGTAACATATCTTAATTAAAAATATGTTCAAAATCATTTAAATTAAATACGTCTTCTCAAAATAAAATCGAGCACATCCACCCTCCATAACAGTCCACGAAAGACTGATGGAAGTAGAGGTGGGTCGTTCCGGACCGTAATAGTTCTCGGAACGATGTCCGCAACTGGAACGATATCGTTCCAATCCACGGTATAGTTTGAAGTCGTTCCGCATGTCCTCATCGGTGCGGGATCGAACTAAGCTAGAACTTCGGTCGGACCGATCCATGGACCGATCTCACCGCACTGTAGACAGATATTGCACCGACTGACGCCTCCCGAAGTGGCACGAACCTACCCGACCGCGCTTTCTGTCCGAACTCTGTATCTAGTGTGTCACTTATTTTATGTATACATACAATGAATAATGTTACTTGTGTTATAGTACTTAAGGTTGACTCTTGAATGTGACAAAATATCGCATATTCACTAGGAAATGAATTATTTTTTTTCAAATAAAAATTTACAATAGCTTAATTAATACGTGATTATATAACACGTACAAACAGTCTAGTTGAAGCGTCTCCTCTAGTGCCTAGTAGGTACATAATAAATTAATGCATTGCTACTGTTACTATTATACATTAATGGTTCCAATCACACTAACATGACTCGTAAATGCAACGCCTGGACCGACGGAACTAGATAGTTCCGCGGACATGGTTCCTGAACATAGTTCCCAAAGAGAAAGGAATCGTTCCATGTGCAATCCGCTTCCGGACATGATAAGCGCACGTCTAGATGGAAGGCAACCGCGGGGGCGCTGCAAGGGGAAATGCATCGCGTACGTGGTTTTTCTATAATTTCTTGTAAAACATGAATGAAATTAAGAAATGTAATCAATACAAATTGTAGAATAGGTTATTATGCTTTTTGTAGTCCAAGTTTGACGTCTATCCGATGAACGGATATTGAACGCTAACACAATTCATATCCAACGTAGTACATTTTTTAAATACATATTGCTTGAAAACGTTATATTTAATCCAATATCTAATCAATAAAACTATTTGCTGAAGATCTGAGGTATAAGTACATATAACTTTCATAGCCAATGCAATAGCGGATTGATCCATCGAACTCTTTAAACTAAGGCTATTTTTGCAATTTTACCGTTGTTACCTCCTTAAGGCTTCTTAATATCTTTACATGGTATATAGAACACCAAGTCCCTCCTCCGCGTCTGTCTGTACCCGCTAACTCTTCCTTAACCACACAACGGATTTCCAAGCGGTTTTCACCATCAGTTGCATATTTTTTCGCTGAAGGTTTCACCTCTAAGGTACCAATGTACCCGAATGCCTCTAAGATATCTTTTTTACGCCTTAAAGGGGTAACACTGATAATAATAACAGTGATCAGAGCGACTGAATCGCTTTTTGAAGAATCGTTTTGATTGAAATTTTTGCGCGTTGAGCTTGAGCGTTTCATGGTTGCTTCCATGCTAAACTTTTGTTTACGCTACTATAAAACATTTTAGTGGAAATTACAAATGGGAATATTTTTTTCATTAGGCTCTATTAGATGTAGCCATAAAACTAGGATCCTGTATTTAAGCGCGTTACCAAAATCGCTCTTTTTAGTGACGCGTTTTGAAGCGTGCAGGTTCCAAAAATCGACTAAATTGATTTGATTGTTGATGCGAAAACTATCGCGTGTGCCTCTAATGCTTATTAAAATTATGTCAATATCGTGCACCTGTTTTTAATGTAACGCTCAGGATGCTTATGAACAGCTGGTTTGTTCGAAATGGTTAGCAAAACTTAACATCAACCCTTTATTTTAAAATGAGTATTTTAAGTAAGTCTATTTTTTGTAAAAAAAACTTACACATTTATGCTTCATATTTTATGTATGATGGCTTTCTTACGTCTTAGCTGCGACTAACATTTATCACATTGATGAAAGGACTGATATTGAATGTTGACAAGTTGATTTGATTATAATTCCAAATTAAGTATGAAAATTACTTAACTAACGCACTTAAGTAATATTTTTTCAAGTATACCGGTATACCATTATAGAATTTCATCGACTTTTCATGTACATGCCCGCACCCAGAAAATTTCTAATAGATACTTTGTCGAAATTATTTATTTCATGCTATTAAACAATGCTAGAAACTAGCCACGGATAGAAAGACGTGGAAGAGGTTGGAGGAGGCCTTTACCCGGAAAGGGACCATATCTCAAATAATGTCTAACTAACCCTACTAACAATTTAATTTTTAAGCCAATAATATACTTATTAATAATACTAACCAAAAAAAATATGTACCTATAAACTTGTTATAAGAGGTATGGAAATAAAAAGGCTATAAATAAATAATAATTAAACAATGCTATTAAAGACAGAATTTTCCAACAAATGTAGTATAGTGTTAAACGAACTTTTTAATGCTCTAAGAAACGAACAGATAAAGTCCTAAATCTTTATATAATAGTTCCATTTTAACCTTTTATTTAATTAAGTATAGTACATTATGTCCGTTTAAACCATGGCAAGTTTTCGCCCTCGACACGTATGTACCTAACCTTCAAATAATATTACGAAATTCCCAAAACGAGTATCGAATTGCACGGAAACATTTCTCCTTCATTTGAGTCGTGTCATTTCCCTAGGCGGGCATTCGCCGTATTCGGCCGTCACGCTGTCAAGTTGGGCAAGGCAACGCTTCGCTGCAAGACGTTATGATGTAAACATTTAGGCGCTGCGCAGAGGGAGCAATTTTTGCCCGACGGCCCGAGAAGGAGGGTTATGTTTTTCGATAATATGTATGTATGTATGTCTATTTCTTTGGCACGGCCTACAGCCGAAACGGCTTGATGAATTTTGACTTACAATATGTCTTTGGATTGGTCTCAGTAGTGGGAGTGACATAGGCTACATATTTTTTCAAAAAAGTTAATATATGTATGTTTTGTGTTGTTTGTTTTGACTCACGGGTTTACTGCCAGGATGATTAATTATCTCTTTCCGATATTTCGACACTGTTGCAAGCTCTATGATCACGGGATAACTGTATGAAAACTGTATTTGTTATCAATCAAAACATAATTGTCAATCGCCATGAAAGTTTAAAACAGTGTTTAAAGTTAATATAGCGGCCGTCAGTCGCTACAACTAGAATCTTGCAAGTTTGTACCCATTGCCTCAAATTGTCAACTGGCAACCATAACGCGTTGAGCGATTTTGCTTTCTCTCGCTTGACACCTTTTAGGCTCAATTCACACCAAGATAGCAGCGGCCGGCGGCGCACTTTCAGTGTGCAAGAATTTTAAACTTTACACTACGTAAAAGACCAGTATCGCTTGAAAAATCTCTCTTGTTGTTCATTTCTAATGTTTATTTAAAATCGCGGAAATTATAAATTTGGTTTTGTTGCTGCTTATGAAAACTTTTAAAAAGCTGAAAGTTACGTTAGCTAAAATTGCTAGGTGTTCGCAGCGCCTTATTTTTGCGGCACGCTATGATAAGCTTCCCGTTTTCCCGTTTTTCCTTTCTTGTCGCTGCATCATAAAAACTGACAATTACATTTAAAGAAACAATTACTGTCCTTTCAAACTTAAAAGGAATGACAAAGATGAAAACGGAGAACATACCATATCTACTATCCGTTGCCATGAGCCGTAACGCTCAAAACAAATTAGCCTTCTGCTTCAGCGTCAGTGTGTATTATGATCTGACTATATTTTTGAAGTGAAAACTTCCCTAGCATCGTTGTGATTTGAAAGTCGATGAACCGAAAAAAGCGACAGTTTTTTTCAAGGTTTCACTTCTACCACGTGTGAATTGGATATATGTTTTTTTTTGTATAAATTTGACCCGCGCTTTTTTATATCACCTATTCTCTTAACTACCAAATATACCTACATATAAGAAAACTCATAAAAAAGGTCAACACTGTGACACGACATTTTTATATTTTACTAGCTGACCCACGCAGCTCCGCCTGCGCTATTTTTACGTTAACTAAACTTTTAATAACAGACATTAGCATCGAATACATAACCTCCTTTTTTATAGTCGGTTATAAACTGGGACCTACTTTTTACTTGCTCTCCGAAGCACGGACCCGTTTAGTTCAAATGGCGTTAAACGGTCACCCATCTATTTAATGACCTTACCTAACGTTGCTTAACCCGATCGATTACAAAACCTTGATAACAACTCTCTATGAGTGTTCCCTTACTAATATTTATTATATTATATTATAAAGAAAAATTGATAAAATCTGACCAAGCGTATAACCAAGTACCCATTTTGACTTTAATTCCCTCTCCCGAAAGAACCGTGCTAGATTACGGGATAAAAAGTATCCTATGTCCTACCTCGTAGTAAGATCTCAAATCATGCCAAGTTTCATTTGAATCCATTCAGTAGTTTCGGCGTGATGCTCAGCCGTGATACAGACAGACAGACAGACAGACCGACAGACAGATAGACAGACAGACAGACAGACAGACAGACAGACAAAAATTTAAAAAAATACATTTTCGGCCTCAGTATCGGTTATAGAATGCCCTCCAAAAATAATTTTCAAAATATCTTCAATGTACAGAATTGCACCTGTTACAGTTTTATTATAAGTATAGATGATACTAATTTATTAATTTCTAATGTTGTTTCTAAATTACATTCATAATCTAGTTATAATATAGTTATTTATAATATCGATTTCAATGTTATTTATCAAATTCATTTACAATAAAGGAATCTGTATTCTATGATTTCTAGGAATCTTCTGGCAGAAAATATTAATTTCGTATTTATTAATATAGCGTTTAATTAATTCCAAGCATTTCATAACAATAACACAGCTCAGCATTCAAGGAACGATAATTATTCGGAACAGAATAAATACAGAAAGCTCTCTCAAAATTACACGCAACGAACAATAAGCCGCTTGCGAGTGACAGTTTATTCACAAAGAAAGTACCTATCTGTAATTGCTTTCGACAAGGACAGGTAGGTATTGGTTGGATTTGTAAAGGGCCGCCCTTTAATTCGCTTGTTCCTAATTTTCCGCCAACGAACAAAGGACATGCACTCTAAATGAGACCTCGTGAGCTTCCGCCTGTTGTTTTACGTGAAGATTAAAGGCACTGTTTTATATCTAGCTACATACCTATCTCTTTTCGACTTTAATCTGTAAATACTTAGTATAGAACAAAGACACTTTCTGCTTCTGTCTTGTCTGTATATTCTTTGAACTCATTTCCGTAAGACTTATTGGTATTGTTCTTTGTTTGTCGTTTGTTTATTGGTATACCTGATGTAAGAGTTGTTGAATCTGTTATCCTATTCTGTAACGTAAATGATCGTGGCTGTGCTCGACGGCGAGCTCGACTTCGAGCCAGCCTTGAATACGATGTCAAACTTAACGCTATTAAAGTCCATATTCACTATCGCATCCCGGCTCAACGTCGAACTGACTATTAAACTATTAGACCTTGAGTAGTTGCACTGAAGACCGTAAATTTTCGTGGCGGTAGTGCTACGTAAGAAAAAATAAATAGTGAATACGAAAACGCAATTCACCGCAGCCTGCAGTGTCGAACTTGAGGTTGTGTTGCTTATAGAATAGCAGGGCTGATCTTAGGCCTATGCCGACCGGGACCTTCTTTTTATGGGTCTAATCCCACCACTCATTCTCACCACTGTGACTCCTGTCAGCCAGGATGTACAGCGGTCACCAGCGAAGACACCGAGATTTGACCCTCGGCGAGTACCGGGCAAATGCTAAATTGTTTTGGAACCCGCAACAAATTTAATTAGAAAAGTAACTAGGAGGATATAGGAGGAGCTAGAAAAATATAAATTCCACTTATCTTCCTTTGCAAAGCGGGAGGCAGGTAAAAATTTTACAGGTCGATATAACCTCAGAACGAAAGATTCTTACAGGTGCACCAACTAGATTCAGTCCACCTGTAAGGCACCACGGAAGGTGCCGACCGGGACCGAGGCAGACTTTTTACGTGCCCTTGGAATCACGGTTACCCTAAGTTTAAATAATAATAATAATATAATAATATCCTGGGACAATTCACACACGGTCATCTGATCCCAAACTAGGCAGAGCCTGTACTATGGAAACCAGACAACTGATATTAATACTTATACTTTTATTTTTTTGTAAATACATACTTAGATAAAACACCCAGACACTTGGTGAGAATCGAACCCACGACCTGTTGGGTAGCAGACAGGGTCACTGACCACTAGACCAACGGGTCCGTTTAAATTCGACTAAATAAATGGTCACCCATCTAAGGACTGACCCTGCTTGGTGTTACTTAACCTACTGATCGTTACCTTATAACAAGTGGCTATGAGCGTCTTAAAAATGTGTATAATAGGTACACATAAGAAATATATATTACGAGCGCTTGCCTTGCAAACAAGGTGCGCAGGTTCGAACCCCGGCTCGCACCTCTGATTTCTTTAATTAATCATGTGCGAATTGTCTTTGTGCGATTGTTACTAGCTTTCGGTGAAGGAAAACATTTTAAAAAAAGCTCTCGAATGACGTGTGAAGTCCGCCAACCCGCACTTGGCTAGCGTGGTGGACTATGGCCTAAGACCCTCATCTTGAGAGAAGGCCCGTGCCCATCAGTGGGACATAAACAATGGCTGTCCCAGAATATTATTATAATTATGCCTAATGCAATTCCCAAGACGACTGCCAATCGTAGGGATTATGGCAACCCCTCCCATCTAAGGGGGACGCATTCGTTCAACGGTGGACATCTTTCGGCTGATAATCATCATAAACAGCCTACATTAATCCACTGCTGGACATAGGTTTCCCCCAATACACGCCATTTGGCTCATTAAATCCAGTCACTGCTAACTGCTTTGCGTATATCGTCACTCCACCTGGTCACAAGGCATCCTACGCAACGTTTTCCAGTTCGCGGTTTCCACTGCAGAACCAGTCTTCCCCAACGGTCATCGGTTCTGTGGAAAAGATGACCAGCCCACTTTGGCACAGGTGACTTTGGTTCTCTGGCCATGATGATGATGACGAACAAAAATCTATTGGCATAAAAATGTAGACTTCAAATAATGCATAAGAAATCAATTTCACAGGGTTTGCTTTATGCCATTAAAATGCATTATTATAGACACCCCTTTTCATGCAACAAGGGATTTTATGCCCCTAAATAAACATTATACATCCTCGGTGCTATTATGTCATTTGCTCAACTACGGGACATAGTTGTGACATGAAGCAAGGAAACTTAAACCTTCGGAATCTTGTAAGGTTTTCTACAAATGCTGCTACGAAGAGTTTTTTTGGCACTATTTTTTAAGATGTTTAGTATGTGTATTTTCTAGGGAATATGCGGAAACTGTAGTAAATAATACGTCAAGTATTTTAATAGTATTATACTAAGTGAGAGCGCTTGTCTGGTAGCTTAATTCTTCTAAACTTCCCAATGGAAGGTGCTACGGTTTTCACCATTAATTAGAGTATTCTTCCGGAAAGATCATGTCTATAATAAGTATATTAAGCAGACTATGCCACTGTCTCTTAGTATTATGAAGATGAATGAGGAGATAGCCTAGTCGCCTAGGTAAGTTGTTAGTTCGAGCAGAACCCCGTGTATCAGTATCAATATAATTTCCATTTTGCCTATTTCGTATATACAAATCAAAAGACATTGAAATAAAACTAATTTTACGGATTATGTCGCGGTTTATTTTTTATCAAAAGACTTATTACACCATTTCAGTGACACAGTTTCTTAAGAAACCAGACAAGAAAATAATGTTGCTGTTTGCAACAACAGTTTTGAAATTATACCTTTAGGATCCATTTAAGAAAATCGAATATTAAGGGGTCTATAATTTTTTCCTCTAGTTGATGGAGTTTGCTAAACGTACATACATCAATGATATTAAAAACCATAGATATGTTATATCCCTACTAATGCGCGCCAAAAATTGTGACTTGTGATTAAAATATTTTCTCATTTATTACAATACTAGCGACCCGCCCCGGCTTCGCACGGGTGTAATTGAGATAAAAAAGAAGTAAATAATTTAAAATGCCTTTGATTATAGAATTTCTTCATAAATAATGTTTGTACCTGACTTTTCGTAACGCAATATGAACAAATTTTGTTTAGAAGTGACGCGTGAAAGGGCTACGTATAGCTCGTCATAGTCGTAGAATAGTGACTGATCTAACAAATGTTAAACTTTACAGGGCAGCCATTTCAAATATTTATGTTAGTTTTTTTGTCATAACTTTTTTAATTTTAAATCTGTAGTTATAAAAATTGGCAAATAAGTTGAAAATAGGGTTTGTTATAAAATGAAATAAAAATAAGAACATATAATTACACAGGTTTCTAGAAAAATCACATGCTTCGTTTTACTTTGGAGTATACACCGTCACATAGTATTATACGACATTGTTCTTCGAAAAATTACTGTTCAAAGTATGGCGGATTTTATTTTCCGATCATATTCTATGGACTTACTGAGTAAAATATTGGCGGATATGTTATCTGTCACATTCTATTTAGACCATGAGAAGTAGGTAGAAGAAGGTGGTCAGTATTTTATAGGTAGATTGATATCGGATACCCGTTTTTCTTTATAAGACCAAATTTGCAACAGTAAATATATGAACACAGGAGTGATTGCCGACCGGTGGCCAGCCAAATAAAATTATTGGTAGGGTAGAATATGACAATTTGTGGAATTTGTCATATTCAATATGACATATAATTCTACCCTGCTTATTGTCTTTGGCTAGCCATGGTTACCATAAAAAATGCATATTGTGTCTTATGTTACCATGCGATTTCGATTATGGTCAGCGCAATTGTCTGATCAGAATCGAAAACCTTCGATACAAACTTCCTTAAGAAGTTATAAACGCAACTGGTGACTTCAATGGTGGTGCTGGTGCCCCACGTTTGGCAATACCTTCATGTCAAATATAGCAATAGCCTTACGAGTATTTGCCAACCATATCGCATAATATGATGAAATTATAACATGAAAGCATTCGTTTATAATACAATACTCAATTGCCCGTAAGGACACGGACAAAACCTTTTGAATATCAAAGGTTTGCATTTTCCTTCAAGGTTCTAGATAAATGTTTACTATTTAAATGGTTTGCATACCTACTGTTCTCCAAGGTCGTCAGGTGGGTATTGTGTTTGCTTAAAATTGTGACACTGTGTCATCACAGTGTCTACCCAAAAATTATACCATGTGATCATTCACATGGTATAATTTTTGGGTAGATGGACGATTAAATTAAAATAAGTGTTAAGGGTAACTATAAGTCGTACTGCCTTAGACCAGACTAGCTGTATTTGAATAATGTTTGAGCTCAGGCCATTCTTTATATACAGGATGTTAGGTGCATCGTTTGAGACTATACTGGTACAAATGAATTAACGTGGGCACAAACCGACGACTCAACCAATCATTTCATCATCAACAGTACGATTATGATTTTTATATTTCCATCTCTAGTCTATTTAAATCGAAGTGCTTTCGTCATATTTATCCCAAGCTGTCCAACTAACCCTTAACTACTTGATGCATGTTTTTACAAGCATCTATTTTTTATGAGCCCTTTTTACAAGAATAATTATAAGTGAATTGACGGTAATGCTTGCTTTAAATCTCTAGTTTTCTTTTTCTGTGGGGTAGTAGAATTTACAACATGCAACATTGTTTTTCACGATCACCCAAATTCCAAAACTTTTCAATTGTATCTAGTCTTTCTTCGAGAGTCAACATAATGGCCTACCTATAGATTTTGCTAGAACAATAAAGCCTTTTTTGAGGAGTATTCTTTTCTTGCATTCTTTAAACGCATTCTTTAAACGCTTTCTCTTACCTTCTTCCCAATCATCTAATTTCATACACGTTTCTTATCTCTACATCGAATAAGAGGTGCTGAAGACGACTGGCATAAAGGCACAGGTTTGTCGATTGATGGACAGTTGCTATAGTCTGTACTATAGTGACTAGGACATTAAAAATCGTCACATAGCTAATTCACCATAGGTTTTTGCTGGTGATGGCATAGGTGGCTGTCCGTTGTTCTCACCAGCCGAGGTAATCGGTTGAGGGGAAGGTGACAAATCGGATATCAAGGTAGAGTATTTAAAGGGGTTACAACTGAGCTGATATTTAATGGGGACACGACAACATGCCGATTTTCTGATGGAAGTAAATATAGTGAAGGTGCACTTTGATACATGGCCATAAAAGGATCTTCTCAAAGAGTACTAGTATGTTCGAGTTCATATTTTCATACATTGATTTTATTATTTCGCTTGATCCGTGTACGCCGTCTGAAAATACTTCTTCATAAAAATGTTCCTAATCTTTTCTGTTAGGTTGCGTGCTCAGATAGATATCAGTATATGTAAATAATAGTATTTGTACAAGATAATATCTTGTTAGAAATTATTAATATCATAGACGTTTACCAAAGGCCAAAGTCGATTTAAAATAAAAAGATTCAAAAGTATAGAAATATTCAAATTTACTTCTTTTTATTTATACAGGTAATTTATTACTTGGATTCGATTATATTTTAATAAAAAAAAATATTATAAATATACAAATAATCATTGTTTTTCAATAGAAAATAGGCGGAAGTGAATTAAGCTCAAAGAACAAAGTGGGATAGTCAGATACGACCGTTAGATAAAGAACCGTGTCCACGGAATATCGTCAGTTGTGATCCCGCGTCACTATCATGTCCATAGAAAATTGTAATATAATTACATACAACTCGAAAATCCAAATTTTGTTAAATATAACATAAACGCAATGTTATCATTGTATCATCAGATAACAATTATTATTTTTATGTAAATTAAATTATAAGTTGATTTAATTTTTTCCGTAGAAAACCGACGGATTGTCAGAACTGACGCTAGCTAAGCATGGGCAAATCCGTCAAATAGTGACGATTGAGCATATTCGTCGGGAGCGGGAGAGGGCGGCGGGAGATCCGCGCGCGTCGTACAAAGACGAATATACCTAAGCGTCATTTTACTATGAGCGTTTATCAAATCCGTCAGTATACCGACTGATTAATTAATAAACCAAAATACATAGAATTTTTTCTTTGATGCAGTAATAATATTTCGACAATGTAGTATCCAAATATGGTAAAAAGTGATTTTCGCATTTTTTTCAAATCCGACATTATTCTACGATCATGACGAGCTGTCTGTCCATGGGAAAGTACTCAACGCTTAGGTTTAAGCCTGCAACGTTGAATCTCTTAGCTCGTGATTTGTTAATTGTATTTATAATTTAATTAGAAACTGCAGACGTGTACCGGTGCACAATTTGGGTGCATTAAGGACAGGAACAGGACACCATTTCTTTAAAACCAATTTATGGAAGCAATACGGGCTTCCTTGTTAGGTTTCATCGTTAATACATAAACGGGGGTCAACCGGGGAATTCTTACCCACTAAAACCCCCTCGGCTATCCCGTCGGCACATTAGATGGCGGACCTGGGCTATCTGTCGGGATCTGCACCTGCTGATTCACTCAGTGCCTTGACTTTGAACCCGCCGCCGGAGAGGCACATTATAGTTCCTCGGGAACCTGTCACGGTGCTCATGGTTACAGGGGTCACTGGGGAAGCATTTAATGGGATTTACGGGACACTGTTGGTGGTCAACCGGGTATGTGGGATTCTTATACACTAAACCCCCAACGGCCGTGCATTCAGCACATAAGAACCCCTTTTTGGGCTATTCGGTGGGATCTGCACCATGATACCCTCAGAGGCTTGCCTTTGACCCCGCCACCGGGGGGCCACCCGGGAACCTGTCACCTTGCTCACGGTTACAGGGGTCACGGGGGAAGCCTTCAATAGGTCCCCGGGATCCTGTTGGCGGGTATGTAGGAAACCGCACCGGGTTATGTAGGATTCTTATACACTAAACCCACAAGAACAGTACATAAGAAGGAGACCTGGGCTATCCGGTAGGATCTGCACCAAGATCCCTCAGTGCTTGCCTTTGACCCCGCCACCGGGGAGCACAATAAAGCCACCCGAGAAACTATCATCGTGCTCAAAGATGCGGGGATCGCGGGGGAAACTTCCAATAGACCCCCAGGATCCTGCAGGCGATTGACTGCGGTATGTGTCCCCCACAGCTGTCCACACAAAAGAGGGGGGCTGCACCGTGTACCACTCAGTGCAAGGCAAGGGCCTTTGAAGCCGCTGCCGGGTGCGCATTATAGCCCCCGGGAATTTGTCACAGTTAAGGGGGTGGATGGCGTGGGAAACATGCAATATGTCCCCGGGATCCCGTGGGAAAGTCAACCTGAGTTTTGGGATTCATACCCACTAAAACTCCCGTGGCTGTCACATCGGCACATTATGAGAGGGAAACCTGGGTTCTCGGGTGGGATCTGCACCAGGTGTCCCTCAGTGCCTGGCCTTTAAGTCCGCCGCCGGGGGGCAAGCATATTATAATAATATCCTGGGACAATTCACACACGGTCATCTGATCCCAAACTAAAACTAAACTAGAATGCCCTCCAAATATAGTTTTCAAAATATTTTCAATGTACAGAATTGGACCTGTTACAGTTTTATTATAAGTATAGATTTACATACTTTTGTACAGTACTTTGTGCATTTTCTAAATACGCATCAAGGCATTTTACATGATTTTCAAAGGCACACGCCACGTTCGTTACATTTTACCGATGCGTAACTTCCTGCTAGTTCACCCAATTTGGGTAAATCTCATAGTTTCACTTTTCGTGCGCGAATGGCATATCTATTGTATAAAATATCATTCACATACTTAAAATACGAGCATTCAAATGAGAGAAAATTTTATTTATAAGAAATTGAAATTCTATAGGTACATACAGCTAAGCGCACATACTTTTGAGCGTAGGACGGAGAATAATTTAGATTTAATGGCGCAGAAGATATTATAAGCTAGCTACCTCTGTATAAGGTATGATAAATCGGGCTAAACTTGCGAGTTCTCCAACTTTGAAGAATTCCGCTGGTGACTACAGAAAGCTCGCCCGAGTGTTTCTTTACGATGAAACTTGTAGAAATTTTTGAAATATCGATTCGTGCCCCGCCTAGGAAGTTCATAATGTATGAGGTACGAGTATGTTCTCTTGTTGATGTTTTCTTTTAATTAAATGAATACTGTAGGTACATTGTAATGGAACTATATTTACGACTCATATCGTGTATGCTTTTTTATATTGATTATGATTGTATATTTTAGGATATTTAGGGTTTATAAAATAATAATAATAATATTCTGGGACAATCCCACACACGGTCATCTGATCCCAAACTAGGCAGAGCCTGTACTATGGGGACCAGACAACTGAAACTAATACATATATACTTTTTTTTTTGTAAATACATACTTATATAGATAAAACACCCAGACACTTGGTGGGAATCGAACCCACGAAATATATAAGTATTGTAAACAAGCGTGACAAAAAGTTTAGCACCTTGGCGATTTATTATAAATATTAAAAAAAAAATTGAACCGACTTCAATAACACTAAAAAGTATAAAATAATTTAAATATTAAAGAAGTTGGTGTTAGCGTACCTGCTGTGTAGATATTATTTGGCACCAACTTCAATAATATTTAAATTATTTTATACTTTTTAGTGTTATTGAAGTCGGTTCATTTTTTTTTATAAATTTTTCATTTTATACTTTTTAGTGATATTTTCATACATAAAGATTGAATCATCGAAAACGGTAAAATGATCTAGGTAGGTTATGACATCATTATGATTTCACATTATCGTCTACATACTTTTACATAATTCATGTTTCTTCAGAAACTCAGAAACAATTTATCCGATCGTAATGGAATTTGCATGGAATCATAATAGTAGTTTACTATCTCGAATAAAAAAAGAATCATCGAAATCGGTTCATATTTGTCAGAGAAATGTAAAGGAGAACATCAGTTTTATGGTTTTTACCAGATAAATTCCTCCATATCATTCATGGTCCTCAAGGAAGTTCTTATCCGGTTCTGATAAAATTCATACAGGTTCATTACAGTGGTTTCTTCTTTCGAATAAAAAAATAATTATTGAAATTGGTAAATATTTGCCAGAGTTATGACCATTTTTGTCCTTAAAAAGCGACATAAAGTCATCTATATAGGCTTTCCTGCAGCTTTCCTGCGCAGTCAACATTCTTGTTTTTTCAGGAACTACTTATTACTAAGCAATAATTTTTTTATGGGACCCAATTAACGGATTAAAGAATGGATGGAAGAAAGATTTTCTCAAATCGGTTCATAATTGCCAGAGTTATGCGCGAACATACATAGAAAAAAAATATATATACAGACGAATTGAGAACCTCCTCCTTTTTTGAAGTCGATTAAAAATTATAAATCGCCATCGAAAAGTTTGCTTGTGGCGGCTTCGTGTGACGGCTTCGTGTGGCGGGTAACCCCCTTCCCTTCAATATGGTTGAGGGGAGTGATGGCTGCTGCTCGAGTCAACTCGTGCGCGGGTGCTGCTTGGGGACTGGTCCGACTACTATCCCTTTGGCTTTTTAGTTTGTTGTACTTTCGTCGTCTTTTGTTTTCTCTCCTATTCGATCTTTTGAACGGCAAGATACACTGTCGCTGATGCCAAACTCTGTTTAAAAAAAATAAAGTGAGAAAATGACAAGCCCGCTGAGTTTCTTGCCGGATCTTCTCAGTTGATGCCGCGTTGTGATACCGGATCACACGGTAGCTATTTAAATAAAAATTGATCGTTCAAAAGTGTTACTAGCGTTAAGCCTATTTGAAATAAACAATTTTTGTTTCGGTTTGAAACTTATAATCAATACATAACCTTATGTATCGTTAACTAACCAGCTTAGTAAATAAATTTTATAAGGTTAAAAAATAAGCTAAATGCTTATAAATTCACATTGTGAATTTATATTGAAATTCATAATCAGTCAGACAAGTGGAATAAGTTTTAACGTGTTCTCAAAATAAGTTTTTTTTAAATTTATTGTATACAAAATAACAGTATGTACTTACTGTTATTTTGTATTTAACATATTTCAACTTCTGCCAAACTACATAGTAGTTTGTCGGTAAAAGTTAGTCGATTTTGTCTTTTAGTTTTTGCACAAATCTACAGTAAACTATAAAAGGTAGACACTGAACTTTGTATAGGGGTAAATCTGTAACATCGAAGAACAATCGGGGTCTCGGGAAGCACTTGTCGCGTCCAGTCATCGACAAATATTTGTTCACTCTTTGTTTCTATTCCGGAAAGGCTTTACTTATTGTAATGGGTGTACATATATTTTTAAAGTAATATAGAAAAATGATGACTGGAAAATCTGAAAATAGGGTCTTTTATAAATATTAAAAAAAAAATTACTACCGGATACTACCTTCACTGAGAAGTTCCGGCATCAACATCAGTGGATATGTGTTTTTTGTCTTTTCGTTTGTTGCTATTATTTCTTGGTTAAGGTAAGTATATCTATTCCCCTGACCGGGGTTATAAATAACGGGCACCCTTCGGTGTCACTGTACGTTCGGAGTGTGGGCACTGGACTTACATTGAGTACGGCGGCGACTCTGAAGAGGACGGCGGCGGGGTTGTGACCCCAGTCCAAATGCGCCCCCTGGCGGCCGGCTCAAAGGCAAGGCACTGAGGGGCCCCTGGTGCAGATCCCACTGGAAAGCCCTGGGGTCCTCTCACGTGCCAATGCGACAGCCGTGAGGGTTTTAGTGGGAAAGAATCCCACATACCCCGGTCGAGCCTCACAGCTCCCGGGGACCTTTCGAAGGTTTTCCCCGCGAAAAAAAAGTATATCTATTAAGTTGACTTGATTACTAATTATCTTTAATGAGATTCCAACAGTAAAACAATGCGCCAATATCATTAGTATAGCGCAGAGTTGTGAATGATTTAACCATAAATTATTATCCAGTAAATCCCGCTAGAGGCGCGGATGTGAAATGTATGGAATATGTCATGGGAAGGTTAAGTTGACTATGCATACTAGTTCTAAGGGTACCAGTCTGTTTTTTTTTCAGCTCATTAATGTATTGGACATCGTCATCAGATAGGTCGGAGATGTGAAAGATAAATAAGACACACACACAGCACACACACACACACACACACAGCACAGCGCATACGCACCCATATGTGGTAAACGTGCCTTCAGTTCGGACTAAGCGATTTGCTTCTTCGTTTATAATAAGGACAGCTAAGGACTGGAATAGTTTGCCTGCGTCGGTTTTCCCGCCCGATTATTATATAGATGTCTTCAAGAATAGAGTGAATAGGCTATTAATAAGCTAGTGTGCTTTACCATCCTCGACTGCGTCACCGCTTTCCATCAGGTGGGACTGTGGTCAAGCACTGGCTTATATTGGTTAAAAAAGAAATAAGAATCTTGGTACATTTCCTACCATGATATGCTTATTTTGGTATGTTTTCCTGTTTTTGCGTGTTATCGACAGCCGGCGTTGGTGACGCGACTAACGACTGATGTCGACGTCACGCCGACATGTCACAGTGATTTATAGGCCCTTACCAAATACGTGCCCAAAATAATTTAGATATCTGCCTATACAAGTAAATTTCTATGTAATATTACGTGCCTGAGATAATTTGGATGCATATACTTATAAAAAGTTTTTTTTTCTAATGTCCTGGCCGATACGACCACAGCGGCCAATCATTCGCAAGACCCAGCCATCTACGCGGGAGATATTATAGTGCACTCTCTCTTCCTTTTACCTGTCACAATTCGACATGTCACAATGTGACGGAAAACCGACACGACTGGGCAGAGATCAGGTGCAGGACCAAGTTTTTACATTGCCCATCCGACGCATGGATCATCTTACTTTACAGACAATCAGACCGACCTGCATTGTACTAGCCTGTAAAGAACAACTACACAAAGTTCTTGCTCCCTGCGGGATTCAAACCCGCGACCTCCGGTTTGGAAAGCAAGCGGATTCCCACTGCGCTATGGAGGCTACTTTTTAACCGACTTCAAAAAAGGGGGTTCTGTATTCGACGCGTATGTATGTAATATTAATAAAAATGCGTAATATTCATATATGTTAGTCTATGTGGGCTTCTAAACGAATTTACCAAATTTCACGAGTGTTTGTATGTATGTATGTATGTATGTATGTATGTATGTATGTATGTATGTATGTATGTATGTAGGTTTGTCCACGGATTTCTCAGAAACTACAAGTCCGATTTCGAAAATTCTTTTTGCAATAGTTAGAGTATCTTTCAACTTAGGGTAGAGTATAAATTTCATCAAAATCGGTCCAGTAGTTTAAGAGATATAAACTTTTTATGTTTTCAGTAAGTTACTGTAATGTAGACGTTCGAGTTGCGTGATAGTGCTGATACCTATCTTGGTAAAATAAGTCACTAAAAAGTGTTAAATAAACTATTTAAAAAAAAATATAAACCGACTTCAAAGTAAATTATCTAAAAAGCATAAAATAACGAAAATATTATTGAAGTTGGTGCAGAATATACACAGCAGGTACGCTAACACCAACTTCAATAATATTTTCGTTATTTTATGCTTTTTAGATAATTTACTTTGAAGTCGGTTTATATTTTTTTTAAATAGTTTATTTTAAATAATATTATATCGGTCAGGAATATTCAAGAAATTACTAAAAAAATCCTAAATACCTACCGGAAATTTCTGTTATGGAATAAAAAACCTTAACACAGAAATATTTTGTATTGATCGACAGTTTAAATAACAAAAACCACGATCAAATCAGAGCTTAAGCTTAATCAAACTGCGATGTTACAAACCTTAGAGCATTTAGTTACAAACACACATACAATTTCAATTGAGGGTTAAAATACTAATTTATTTAATATTTCTTGGCCAGTTTTGTAGTAAGTAGGTATTTAATTAAAAGTTGAAACATTTTTTTATAAAGTTGTAAAGAAAGTTCTATACTACTTATCATATACGGCGCGTAGGTATTTGTTGTTTTTTTTAAATAGAAGTTTTATTTTATTTATTACGACTGATTTTACGTTTCTCCAGAATGTTAGTCTGAATAGTATACTAGATCTCAATCGTCTGAATGTCTGAATAAATCACGTTTACGTTTTTCGCTCGTTTGTCGGTGGAGTGTAGATAAGCCGAAATAATATTTCTCTGAGATAGGCATGCGGAGACAACATAAATAATATGGCAATAAATATTCAAGGAGTCTTCAAGGTAAGGTACCTACTCGATGTGAAGTTTATTCTGTAGCATACATAAATTGTACATAAATTATTATTGAAACACGAACTGATGGGAGGAGTTGACTTCGAAAGTATCCAAGAATATTAACGATATATAGTATTAATATACCTATACGTGTAGGCAAGGCTGAAACTATTTTATTCTATAAGTTCCAACACCACGCCAGCCTATCTCTACCTAAATAATTTATCTAGGACAGTGTTTCTCAAACATGTCACCATGACTCCCCGCTAAAAATAGGAGAACAACTCATCTAACTGTATAAGACACGAAGTTAGTTTGCCCAAGTAATACTTTTTATTATTATGATGTATTTTCAGATTTCTACATAATAATATTTGCGTCGTAGTTTATCTTTATTATCATTATAGTAATGGTATGCCGTGTCCTACCTGTGCACGAATCTTCTTATAAAAGCTTGGCTACTTAAGTTATAATAATATCATTCGTCACAACTGGCGACAAATGGGAATTTTTTTCCCGTTTGTCACCAGTGGGGACGATGCCAGTGGTGACGACTGGGAATAATCGATGTGCTTTCGCACAACAGGTTACCTGTAGCAAAGTGATCGCAGTAACCAAGAGTGGTTGGAGAATATCGATATCATCTTTATTATTTAAAGCAAATAAGAATATCGACTGGGCATACTGTTTTAACTTTACATCCTTTTATTTTACTAAGTTAATTAATTTTAAAGCCCCCTAGACTTTTAGGGGGTCTTAGCCTGAACTTGTTGAGAAACGTTGGTTTGGGGTGTTGGCATTATACTATTATCCGCCCATTCGTTACGTGTAGGAGCAGTAAACAAACATTATTCTTTACTTAGTTAATATATCTTAAGGTTGACGATGTGTTATTCTGTTTTCCACATCCTCACACCTTCATTGTTAGATAAATTGGCCTGGCATATGGCCTAGATACATTACCAAGCCAAACAATTTCATAAAATACAAGTATAAATCATTATTATGGCGTAATCTTTATACATATAATTTATTTATTTATTAACTCTTTATTGCACACCGTATAGTAAATAAGTTACAAGTACTGTAAAAATAAAAAGTACATCGGACGATCTTATCACTCATGGCAATCTTATTAAGATAACCTTTGGATGGACAGAAATAAAATTATTATTATTTATTTTGATTTGAAGTCTATGTGAAAAGATTTATATCGGTATCTATACATACCTACATAGTATGTATAAAAGCCGAAGGTGAAAAACTGAATACATGAATTAAATAAGCAATTAAGTAAGTATATAAGAAGTTATTAACAATCAAACAATATGTCAAATTCCATAAACCGTTTAAATGTGGTTTATCTTGTCGGCGGTCGAACGTGATCGCGCTTTCGCTTGTTAACATGGTGCAGATCAGAATCATCGGTAGTTGAATAGTCTGCGACAGTTATTATAAGCATGGAATGTCAATAGCCGCGACTCCACCGCTCGCATGGGCTCGCGCGGCAGCTTCGCGAGCCAAATGTGGGATGTAAGTACCTAATTAGTGCATCGTTTTTTTTCCTAAAAATTATTGAGGTGAAGCATCAAATAACGTTCTTTCGGTATCGAATAACTATTATCGAAAGTTACATGCGGCTCTGCCACTTAAATGTCTATGGGTGTGCGTGTCGCTTACCATACGGTGTAAGCCTCGTCAATACGCCGCTCATTTTTATTTCCAAATTTTTATTTGAAGGCATACGTCGTTCACACACTTTACACCCATTCTCATTTATAAATCAACGATATGGGAGTCTCAGACTCTAAATGGTTACATTAGTAGCTTAATTTAATCTCGCAGTTGAGGCTCTAAATCCGAGGCTCAGACGACTAAATGTGCTTTACGTGTGAATTATTTTACCAAAAAAATGTGCATGCTTAATCTCATTTTATGATTATAATTTAACTGCTGAACATTTTAAAATATACAGACTGTGACCGAATCACGATATTTCTCAAACATCAAATAAAGTACGATGTTCTCAATTCAGTTTGTAACCTCAGAAATCTGTCATTTATAAGCTGATTTGGATAATAATTTTTTTTATTTGAAAGTACGTTTGGTCCCATTTTTAACCGGCTTCAAAAAGAAGGTTCTCTATTCGACGCGTATGTATGTAATATTAATAAAAATGCGTAATATTAATATATGTTAGTCTATGTCGGCTTCTAAACAAATTTACCAAATTTTATGAGTGTATGAATGTATGTATATAATATATATGTAGGTTTGTCCGCGGATTACTCAGAAACTACAGGTCCGATTTCAAAAATTCTTTAGAGTATTTTTCAACTTAGGGTAAAGTACAAGTTTCATCAAAATCGGTTCTGTAGTTTAAGAGATATAAACTTTTTTTGTTTTTAGTAAGTTACTGTAACGTAGACGTTCAAGTTGCGTGATAGTGCTGATACCTATTTTTTTTGCTAAAATGAAAGTCACTAAAAAGTGTTAAATTAACTATTTTTGAAAAAATAAAAACCGACTTCAAAGTAAATTATCTAAAAAGCATAAAATAACGAAAATATATTGAAGTCGGTGTCAGCTTGTCTTAGTTAACATGTTGTGCTAGCACTGACTTCAATATACAATGTGTTACAAAATACCCCGTAAAAAATATAATTAATTATCAAAGCCAAAAATGTTGTCAACCCTAGTAAGCTGTCATGTCAGGGAAACAGATTATTTAACAGAAAGGCCTACGTATCTATTTTACCTAATAATTGTATACTTTAATCGTTTTTCTATTATTGATTCATATAATATTATAAAGATGTGCTATCTCAATACAAGGATGTCGTTATACTCAAGTACTGGCTTCAGAAAATGTCACGTTGAAAAAAAAATTATGTTGTCAATTGCAAATCTTCTAATCGATATCCTACAACTGTTTCGAGTTTTTTTCCCAACATTTGGACATTTCCACCAGTTTTTACGTTGTTTCGTTAGGTTAGGTCTTTTAACATTTTTGTCGTTCCGCGAATTAGGTAGAAATGCAGTATATTCTGCGTAGTTTTACTCTTTATTTTTACTGAAATAGGGTTAGCACATCAGTGAAAATAATAATATTTTTTTTATTTTTTTGGGGTATATTTTTTACGGGGTGTTTTGTAACACCCTGTATTTTCGTTATTTTATGCTTTTTAGATAATTTACTTTGAAGTCGGTTTTTATTTTTTCAAAAATAGTTTAATATAACAATAATAATGAATCCCATGAAAAATTTCGCTTCGGCCGCGTACGAAACCAGTTCTACGTAACCAGTTCCGTACAAGGATTTTTTTTAGGCCCATGAATGATTGTATGTATTAAGTATAATGCCTTTGGTATGTTTGGATACAAGATTCACAATGTATCATTTGGTGAAGTGGAACTAATGAAGAAGGCTGCATATGGCCACCGGGAACAAAGACAACTTATCTTAAGAAATTATTTTAAAAACATAAATATATTTTTAAAACCAGTTGATATTATTCGTTGTCGTATGGTAGCCCGCACGTGATCAATAATATTGTCAATATTCTACAACCCGCCCTTGTTTTTTTTTTTCCGAAACCTTCAAAAGGTCCCCGGGAGCAGCTGTGGGCCTCGATCGGGGTATGTGGGATTCTTACCCACTAAAATAACCGCGGCTGTCGCATCGGCATCGCATTTGTCCGGGCTCTCTGGTGGGATCTGCACCAGAAGCCCCTCAGTGCCTTGCCTTTAAACCCGCCGCCGAGGGGCGCATTATAGCCCCCCGGGAACAACACACGGTACTAACGGGGACGGGGGTCGCAATCCCGCCACTGTCCTCCTCGGAGTCGCCACCGTACTCAATGGACGTCCTAGGGCCCACACCCCGAACGTCCAGCGACTCGTTTACAACTCGCCCGACTTAAATGTCGACCTCGCTGGAATGCGACGTCACAGCGCCAGGTGTACAGCTAAGTCGCACGGGTTATAGAAAATTGACAATATCATCGACCGTGTGCGGCTAGCCTATAGGCAGTGGCAAACCTGTGTCAGAGTTCTTCTAGCTGCCCTTAGGCTTCTGACTTGTCATAACGAATGTTGTCTAGATGACTACAACTGCGCCCGACCTATTTTACGCCCTCTAAAGGACGCAGATTGCAAGTTCAAATGACACTAAAGGGTCACCCATCTAAGTACTGATCTCGCCTGACGTTGCTTAACTAACTGATCGTTTACCATTGATTACAACTAGCTGTGTGCGAAACATATCAATATATGAATGAATTAAATATTAAAAGCAAACAGAGACGACCACCGGGCAGTAAAGAATCCATGTGCTGTCTAAAAGTAACTAAAATTTTATGAACTACTAGTAAATTTCAACGTAACATCTCCATCTACCGCATCGGATGGCTTACTGTCTTTTTTTTTGTCATATGGTTAGTGGCCAACCTGGTTTTCAAGTTCGCCTTAGGCCTCTGACTTAGCTTAACGAATAACGACTACTGTCTAGATGACAATAACCGGAACCGACTTTTAACGTGTCCTCCGAAGCACGGACACGCTCAGTTCAAATGCCACTAAACGGTCACCCATCTAAGGACTGACCTTGCCCGAGTTTACCCAACTGATCGTTTCCGAACAGTGGGGTACAACTGGCTATGAGCGTCTCACTTTACTTTATTTATTTATTTATTTTATTTATACACTTTATTGTACACACATAAAAAAAAACAATAAAAAGGACTTGAAGAAATTTGTACAAAGGGCGGCCTTCGCAATTTCTTCCAGGCAACCTTGGGATGGAAAAAAGATTGCATGATTGACTTTCCTACTTCGTTTACACACACACTTTGTTCGTCATATTATCACACAAATAAGAATGTCCAAGTTAAAGTGTGTTCGACTCTTTTTCTTTTTTTTTACGTGCGGAAATCTCCATGGGTAGCCGTCCTAGTCGGCACCGCTACGGGGCTAGCAGCGCGGGTTATGTCGGACTCTTACCGACTAAAACCCCACGGTGTCCTCAACCCGCTGTGTCTACGGGCCCCGGGGAACGTACCTTGTACTCGCCCAGGTCCAAGTGTGCTCGACCCTATTACAACTAGGTAATCAATCAGTGGAAATAAGACATACATATGTGCGTGCAACCTTTACTCCCACTGGCGAATTTCCAGCACGCGACAGACGAGCCCGGACATTTGCCCCCGAATATCCTGCATCGCTTACACGTACGGCCTAAAAATAGCCATTCCAACTGGAAATCGATACTAGTCAGTAATTAAATAGTCTGTCAACAATGGAGTTGCCGATTTATGTAACGATAGTACGCAGCCTAAAGCTACGGTTAGTCGGTACTACTATCGAATGTGCGACTAAACACCTGTTCAAATGTGAACTATTGACAAGAGAATCGTGTTTTGGTCAGTGATATTAATGACTTGTGTTATTGTTTTGTTATTAGGTTTTGAAGAGATTTAGGTCGTCGTTTGGGTTAGAATAGCAACCATCCCGTTGGGTATAGGAGGCGACTAAAGGAAAATAAACTATTTTTAGAAAAATGTGCGCCACTTGAGCCGCCTACTCGTATTAAGTTAACATGCGTAGCACCAACTTCAATATATTTTCATTATTTTTTGCTTTATTGATCATATTTTTACTTTGAAGTCAGTTATTATTTTTAACCGGCTTCAAAAAGGAGGTTCTCTATTCGACGCGTATGTGTGTAGGTAATATTAAAAATGCGTAATATTCACATACGTTAGTCTATGTGGGCTTCTAAACAAATGTACCAAATCTCATGAGTGTATGCATGTTTGTATGAATGTAGGTTTGTCCCACGATTTCTCAGAAATGGTCATTCTTTTTGCAGTAGTTTTAGTATATGCCAACTTAGGGAAGAGTGCAAGTTTCATCAAAATCGGTTCGGAAGTTTAATAAATGTGGATTGTTAATATTTCCCGTACGTAAGTTACTCTAGCATAGCCGTTCAAGCCGAGCTTACCCACTAAGGCTCGGCGCAAACGGGCCACCGACCACAGCCACTGGTGGCCAGCGTCAGCGACTTAACACACTTTTTCATATATTTTGTATAGACGCGCCGCACACGTGTAGCCCGTGGCGTCCACTCGCTACAACAGTGTCCGCGACTCGTCACTTGTGGCCGCTACGGGCCACACAGGACGCCGACACCCGCTACTGTCGTACTGCTCCACCCCCCGCGCAGTTAACCGTCAGACGTTATACGTATTACACGCGTCACCATGGAGCACGAAGCCTGAATGGATATTGATACATTTATATCGGAAATCCATTCACGAACGGGTTATAAAATGTAGCGGCTTTCGAACACCGGTGGCTGTCGCTCGCTTCTGACACTTTCACAAATGTGGCGGTAACGCGTGACAGCCACCGGTGGCTGTGGTCGGTGGCCCATTTGCGTCGAGCCTAAAACCCTCGCGGCTGTCGCATCGGCATATGAGAGGGAACCCCAGGGCTCTCCGGTGGGATCTGCACCAGGGACTTTCAGTGTCTTGCCGTTGAGCCCGCCGCTGGGGGGCGCATTGTAGCCCCCGGGAACGTGACACGGTGCTCACGGGGATGGGGGTCGCAACCTCGCCGGAGGGCGTCCTCGGAGTCGCCGCCGTACTCAATGGACGTCCTAACGGCCCACATCCCGAACATCCAGCGACTCCGAAGGGGTCTTGCCCCTTAGGACTACCCCTCCTTTCTATTATATTTGTTACTACTGTGTGTACTAACCATTTAGTTTTTCCGTAGAATTTTACGTCCACGTCAGCTACAAGAACCAAATGAATTTTATTAACTTGACTGATGACTGAAATCAACTTTTACTTCTTCTGTTCTTTATAAATATTTTATTATTGTGTAACCTCGGAGTAAATCCTTAGTGCTTTGTTATTAATTTAAAACACAGGATTACACAGCTTCAATCAAGGAAATTGAAATTTTAATAAACTGTTTAATTTTGCCGTGGCTGGGTAGCGACTTAATATTGGGTATTAAGATACTCGTAGCATGAAATATTTCTGTCAGTTTCTTTCAGGGTTTCATATCGTAAGCATGTTGAACAATCGTTTCAGTCTTATTGTTTGCTTATTTCTTTTAAACACAATAATTTTGATGGGGTTTTCACTATTATTTAGACCTTTTCCACAAAGTTTAATCATTATGATACTTATGTATATAATGCTTACAATCTTAAGTCATAAGTCATAAGTCATTTATTAATTTTGTTTAACATAGGTGTAAATAGTAAAAACAATTTAGATGTTAAATAAGGTGTGGAGCGCTATGTTATGCCGGATGGCGTACAAAAATGTTAATTTCAGCTAAATAATGATTTTTGCTAATTGTGATTATTGTTAGTATCATTGCGATTAGAACTCAGATTATATTACAAATGTCAAACAAAGATATCAAATTATTAAAATAGATATGAAAATAATTATACAATAATAATAAAATGTCAATAAAAAATTGATAGGGAAAATCTTAGAAATAGGGATGATGATTGGGTAAAAAAAAAACTAATTAGTCCGTCAGTTAGATTATCAAAAAATATTGGTTGAGTATTCATCAGTGATGAGTGTCGTCAAAAGCCCCACTCCCGAACTTTGACGCTCTATATCTTTGCCAATTTTCATCGAATTGCTAAATAAAAAAATACAAGTTTTACTGATGAGTCATCAGTAAAACGGTGTGACGTCAGGCGGCATTTCAAAGCACTATATCTTCGTCATTTTTTGTTCAATTGACAGAAGAAAAAAATACGTGTCCACTATTTTTTGATAATCTAAATCACGGAGTAAAAAAATTGATAGTGAGTTTACGACTCATTAAGTACTTCGTACTTATACTGTTAAAAAACGAGCAAGTAAAAATACTATATCAAAACAATAAATTATAAGAGCGTAGCAAGTGGAAAAATCTTGCTTAGTGATTACGTCTAGACCAAACAAAGAAAATAATTCTGCTAAAAATCTACTGGCCTTAGACAATGTGACAGTAGTGTTCTAAGTGAAATTACATATTGTACAATATATAATACAATACAATATATAATTACATATTGTGCGTACCTACATATTGTACAATATTTTTACTGCCAAATAAAATAAAACAAAAAAATTTACTTACGTACCTACTGCTCACCGCATTTATTGTATGTGGAAGTTTCTAAGTAATATACTCTTATCTATGTGTGGAAGTACGCTTTAATTTAAACTTCTGCCTGCATATATATATTTTCTTTTGGTAAATAAAAAGTAACAATTTGTGTCACAGCACGTGACAATAGTGTACCTACAAATATACGATTATGTACATAGTAAAATGTTAGAAGAGTTCGGTCGGTCTGGGAACAGGTCGATAGGTGTTCACGTACGAGTGAATTAACTGGAATCGACTAAATTAAATGTCAGCCGAGCGTGAGTTTATTGTCTAGTAGGGAACGCGGATGCAGAAACAAAGATTCGTGTAATTCTTGCTTTTCTTATGTATATGTATGTACATTGTGCCGCTATTGTGGGTAGTGCTTACCGCGAACTAGCACTAAGCTTCATTATTGTTTAATAGAAATCAAAAATAGTCAAGTTTTTCTTTAAATTACCTCGTTACTATCTTATGATGAAGCAAGTTCTTCTTGTAGCTAGAATATGTTCAGTTACAGTTCCAAAACTGAGCGTGACATTTCAGATATTTCTAAACTACTTATGTAATTCCAAAAATATCGAAATATTAACACTAAATCTAAACCTAAAATGTTTTTTTTATTTTTTTTATTTAATTACCAAGACATATACAAGACATTCTTATAAATTACAGTGCCACTTAAACCTCTAAGGTTTGTATGTGACACAAAATTCGTTCACGCTTATACAATAAACCACGCCTTTATATAAAACAAACACATAGTTACTACATATTTTAAATACATAATATCGTAGCGCACAACTGTACTACATATTTCAAATAGATGAATTATAATTGTGATAGAAAATATTCTTTAAGTTTTAATTTCATATTGTTGACATTAATAGTACAGCGTAAGGGGGTAGGTAAAGAATTTATAAGTCGGGGAACCAGATAGGCCGTCGTCCGCTCGCCGTAATAGTTATTAGCTGCGGTGGTAACCAGTTTATTTTGTGCTGCATGACGCGTATATATAGGATGATCTTTTATTCTTTGTATTTTCAAATTAAAAAATTGTTCTTTTAACAAACTCAATTTAACTTTGTCATGTACTGGGAGGGTGCGGCAGTGCTTAAAAATGAAGCTGTCATCTATAAGTTCGGATCTAACTTTTGATGAAACGATCAACTTTAGGATCCTCACTTGTAACCTGAATATGTTGTTCAAATAAGTCTTAAAAGTGCGACCATAGCTAGACAAGCCGTATGATACGATCGAATCGAAAAGCGCATTATACAATAGGAGTCTACTTTTATATGGGAGTCTTTTCTTTACAACATAAAATTTGGCTAAGACCGCACGAAGTAAAAAATACTGTATCAAAAAATTTGCTAATAGGTATGTTTTATTACCACTATTTTGTTGGATTGAATTTAAGTGCTTGAAGATGATGATGATTGATGAAGAGACGAATGCTCGGAGTTTGCGCCAATCAAGAATGAGGAAAACCAAAGAACCAAAATCACCGACATAATTCTCAGAATCTGCAAGTTGAAGTAGCAATGTGCACATCGCTAAAAGAACTGATAACCGATGGATGACGAAAGGTTCTCGAGTGGCGACCACAGACACCGGTTCGTGGAGAAGACGTTGTGCGAATCAGTGGCAACCGGTGGATGCCAATAGCCAATTCCTGCCTACTATCCCTTTGGCCTTTTAGTTTGTTGTAATTTTTATCGTAATTTATTGTTTTCTTCTTTTCTCCCTTACTTTATGTTTCGAACGACAGGACACACTATCGCTAATGTCGATTCATTTGTAACAAAACAATGTTTAAAAAAAAAGTGAAAAAATGACAAGCCCGCTGAGTTTCTTGCCGGATCTTCTCAGTTGAGGCCGCGTTGTGATCCGGTGGTAGCTTTTAAAAAATGACGATTCAAAAGTGCTAGCGTTAAGCCTATTTGAAATAAAGATGTTTGAGTTTGAGTTTGAATTGTCGTACATACATTGTGGCGTTTCAAAGACCTATGTTAAGCAGTCGATGTCTTCCCGCTACGTTATCCCATATAGTAGTTCTCATTTTTGTATAGAGCATAGAACAATAATTGTGATGATGGCAAGAGGGACGAAACGTGAGTCACTTAGTGGTCAATACTAAGTCTCCTGGAGCTTGGTTTGTAAGTTTATTTACTGCAGGATCTCATCACCACTAGAAGGTGGTGTTATTTCACTGTAGTCTTCTGTGGTACTTCCCCAGTTCAGTGGTATCAATTTTTCTTCCCAGATGAATTCTATCCCATTTTTTATACGGGTGATCCCGCTCTGGCTTCTCTATCTAAAACCGTTTCTAGACAAACTTTAATTTCCCGTGTTATAGGTGTACGGTGTTCGGGGCGATCTAAGCAAGGTTCTCTAGTCACGTTCGCTACGTTTATCGCGGCCACGTTCGGCGACTGTAGTAAAAACTTCTCTAAAATGAAATATTTAATGCCACCCCGGCTGAGTGCTTTGCTCATGCTTCCGCTTCTATGAACTGCGGTGTTTATTATTAAAGTACTGCCATGTTTTAGTACTAGGTTATTGTAGCTAGCTGGATAACTTCAAGCCTAGCTTATTCTTATTATTTTCGATTTGAATTGAATACTTAATGATTGGTGAATCAGGTTTTGAGTGCGCTACGGGAACTAATATTGTATCAATTCGCTTTCTATCCGCTGCCCCAAAACAACCTATAACAAAACTTCTAATAATGATTTCTGATATTTACGCAAATACTACACATTGAAATGAAACTAATTTTACGGGTTATGTCGCGGTTTGTTTTCGGCGGTCGGGTAATTAAAATCAAAAATATTACAAACCGCAAAATAATCCGTAAAATCAGTTTCAGATCAAAACGTCTAATTTTAAAAATGTGCATTTTAAATCCTGGGAATTGTCTTTACATTAGAGCTGACATAACCAGTTATGATGAAGGTATAATCATTATTTATTATTTTTCCTACCTACAAAAACGATTTTTGTTGTTACTTTTATAAGACTATAAATAAAGTAAGAGAGAGAGAGGTCCAACAAAGGGACAGAATGTAAAGTTATGGATAAATGCAACTATTGCGAGTCTGAGGTACTTAAGAACATCCGGTTTGAGGAACTCAGATAGGTATACACACCACTTAGAACGGTTATGTCACCAAGTCAGATGAAATTGACATAAAATAGTCAAATACATAAGGTCTAAAGTTAACCATTCTAAATTCGATGGCCCAAAAGTTGTATCTCTGCAAACATGGACGTTCGGAGCGGCATATGTGACCTGAATTAATATTTGACCAGTATGTTTGTGCTGAACTACTTGTGCCTTCTGTTGGCTTCTGTGGGGATTTTACATACTGTAATTTTCTATGAACTCTAATTTTACAAATTAGCAGGTGACCTGCCTCTAGCATGTTTAATTTTCACCATGCGGCTACGTTGGAACTCGCGAATTAGTCGATTTCGGTATAAGTTAATACACGCTTCGGAAAGTTATAATCGAATTCTGCGAAGTTGCTTTGCGCGACATGTTGAGTTGGTTAAGAAGGTTAATGGAATGGGTTTGTTGATTTCAAAGGCTTGCTGAGTTTTTACCAGAGAATTGGAATAAACGAACAACTTCGCTTCTTTTGTGTTTGTGTAACATTTCTTTTTCAATTTGCCAAGAAATCGTTTTTAACGAGACAGTTTTATTTGATTTACCCTTGGGGTATCCGGGCAAGAATAGCACCCTCCTATCTCTTACCGTTGGGTGTCGTAGGAGGCGCTTAAGGGAATACCAGACAGCAGCGCGTCCTGTGTGATATCCAACTACAACTATACGTTATGCTATGATTCTTATCAAAAATGCCTTTCATCCACACCATTTCAATTAACCGCTACCACATGCAAAAACCAACACATCCCCTAAACATTCACATCACCAAATTGATGACAGTCATTAATAACATCTAACCTAAAACTGAATCGTACCGCGTGACAAATGACGGGCGCAACCGACTCGTTCTGCATGCCCTTAACATATAGCAAGGATGATTTTTCAATCCGCACCCATTATCTGGCGATTACAAGGGTGGGTCCAGACAGATTTGGGGATGTTTTTGCACGTTTTCGCGCTGACAGGGGCGCGGGGCGTGACCACCCGCCATGATTTATTGACGTCACCAAAGCGCGTGGCGAACCGTTATTTTTTAAACCCCGTTTTATCTTAAACGTTTTTCGTTTGACGGCCTATGAGATTAACGTTGTATACGTCTTTTGGGTACGATTTTTTTCTGATATCTCGATTTCGTGCAGACATTAGCCATTTCCAAATATTAGTATAAAGCTAAAACATACGTAACAATATTATTAAATAACGAATTCTAGATATAAGACACAGATTTCTGAATTTAGATTTACTTCTAATTTCTTATGTACCTATTTTTATTGAACTTCACAGGTATCAATCTTTGAAAGGAATTCGATCAAACCTAACCATTCTTTCCAGATTCGTTATCAATATTTATGCTTTTACTCTTTCAAGTCATAACACCTTAGTACATATTTCACATGGCACAACTTAGTCCAACAATTTAGTCGTTGAAGTGGACATCTATTTACAACTATGTACTTACATTTTCTTCTTTTCATGTCGATATGAAAACCATTGAAACAAAGGTACCGTAATGAAAATATATTGTATTATGCCAGGAGAACATATATAAAGCGTCCCTATTTTATATAAGTATCCTCCTCCTCCTCCTCTTAGTATACCTTGTCCTTATCCGGCTCGAAGGACCAAATATAAAAGCTTTTTTTGTAGACGCACATAATCACAAATGCCAGTGATTGTTCGCTAATCAAGGGAAGGAAGAACTACCGGTGAGTAGCAATGGGTCACCCAAGCACCCCATTATCTATTCAATAAGGTGAAGAAAAGTAAACTAAAAATACTTTTATATCGTACCTGTCTAGTTCACAGAAATTGCTGCTTCAGAGCTTCGTCACAGACAGTCTGGGGATGTGGAACTTCGATTGCGGAGAAGTTAATACGTTATTGTGTTTGAGTAACGGAATTGTCTAGAATATTAAATAACGCTGAGTTCTATTAGGATTTAGAAAGAGAATAGAATAGAATAGAATACTCTTTATTTGCACACCAAAGTAAAACATACAGAAAACTTAGAAAATAACTTAAATTAGGTACAAATGGCGGTCTTATCGCTAACAGCGAGCTACATGAGAGCTACATGAATAAACAATTACTGTTCGAATAATAACTCAATTAAGACCCCGTATAAAGACAATGGTATCGTTACTACCGCCTGAATAATAAATAAAACATTACTAGAATTATTCGTTCATTCCCTTCGGTTGAATTTTGAATCGAGTAGCCTTAAATCGTATTAATTTACATGCAGGAGCACTGGAAATGTGATAGCTTATTCATATTCAATTTGTAAATCCACAAATGAAAAAGTCTTGTAAGCATGGATACATCATATTTTTGTCTGTTAAATTTAACTTATATCCATCTTATGGTAATCCCCGTCGCCTTTGTTACGAAATCCCTTTTTTTAACATGGTTGTACAAAGATCTACAAGATTAATAACTTCATCTAGACTCAAATAAAATAAGATAATCATCAAATTCACGGGGAGCTCGTTTTTTTCTTCATTAGAGCAGCATCAAAAAGCTTATTCCGCTTAAATTAAATTGGTTCAATAATCCGAGCTCAGCGATAGTTGCTTTGTTCAGCGAAGCCAGTTTGAACGCGTCTCTAAAAAAAGATAACACTGCATGCAATCAAGCGTCCGCGGTGATTAGCTCGCAAAAGCCGATGACACGTAGTCGCCATTCTAATATGCCTATGTGTGTTCTGTGAAGCCTGTTATTTTAAATTGGACGTTGGTTTATGAAACTAATCTTCAAAGCTAGGAGTAATATTGTTCTCAAAAGTGAAATAGACAAACTAAATGAACATTTATTGTGCCACAGTTTCTGTATACAACGGGTCTTCCAATAGGGACGCCCGAACTTTGACAGTTGATAGCGGCCATATTGTTGAAGCTGCATCTTTCAATGGACGGATATAGCGCTCAAAAACATGTGCAAATAATGAAATTGTTTTATCAAAATAGGTGTTCTGTTCGGGCAATGTTCCACGTGCTTTGCCCATTTTATGGTCGCCATAATCGTCCTACTGAAAGGACTACTCGCAGTCTGACCGAGATCATGAACATTTAACCCTGTTAGACATTTTTCAGTGGGGTTTTCTTATGTCGCAGGTCTACGATGATAAGCAACAAAGCCAAAAACTACAGCTGCCCTTAAAGCCAACAGAAACCAGGATTGGTCAAATTCAGTCTGATTTATGCGCCAGAGTCATGAAAAATTTAGACAATTTGGATGCGTGCCACCCAGCGAAGCCGCGGCGGAAATTTGGACGATACCATACATAATGTCTTATTTAAATTTAAAGATAAGGAGCGCTTAATGAAATGTCCTATATTTTTAAAACTGTCTGGCAGTACCAGAGGCAGTGACTAGATTAGGCAGCCAAGGCACTGGAAAATGCCCTAGTAGAAACGCTGGCTCGACCCAGGGCACGGCGCGCCTTGTCTGTGGCAAATTATCTCCGCATAGGCTGTGCAACTTGAATCTCTTCTTGTGGCTAAGATTTTAATATAAAAAAAGTTGTATAGCACGTCACCAAAGCCCATGCACTTAACAGTCATATTTTTTATGTAGTGTAAAATATAATGTGATATTTCACATTGTAAAACCAATATAAAGAATACAAAATGAAGCGCGGATCTTCCGTAAAGAACAAAATTCCTGAACAACTTTCGAGCTTTGTCGGGTTATCGGAAGCTTTCTTTGGAAATACTATCCCACGTTTTCAAAACTGTGTGGATCAAGTTCTCTCGAGTCAAAGGTACAAACCGAACTTTGAATTCCCCAATTTCTATTGTGCCTCAAATAATAATTTTTCGGAAGTGAGAATAATAACGAGTTGAAAAGTTTGGTGGGGACGTCCATTTACCAGGTTACCAACATAATGTGGGACAAGTTGTCGTCGCAGGAGTCCGCTTCAAATTTCGTAATACTTTAAGCAAACTTGTGAAGAGAAGTTAGCGCGTTGTCACCGAACAGGTGCTGCATTGAATATGCTCCGATATTCACGATCGGATCTTGCACATAGAAATAAACGGATACGCCTTTGTGTATTCCAATATTCTATCGTCAAAGCATCGTTTCATGTCATGTTGCTTTTAAAAAGTTGTCAATTAGGCGGAATTTAGGTACAAAAATATGTTTTATATTTTCTTCTCTCATGTCTACTATAATATAAGGTATTATAAAATACATTTCTATCATCTTATACATAACACTTACACAACGGGAACGATTTATTTAGTCTTAGTAAACACGGATAAAAAAAATATCGGTAGTAAAATTGAAAGAGGTAAATTTTTAGTCACTCATTGAACTTATATAATATATAAGTTCAATGAGTGACTAAAAATTTATGTGCATGTAGATTCCGAAGTTATTTTGTTGTATATTGCAGCGTCTGTCGCTTACAAGATGTTAATGAGTTGACATCTTATCAGTGGTAAAAACCCGAAAAATGTCATGAGATATTTATCCTGATAATTATATTTCTGATCAGGGAAACGCTTGATAAAAAGCTTAGTATTCCAGTACTTCCTATCAATCCAATCTGGCATAATATTTCCACGTTTCCGGGTGCTCATGGTACGCAGGGTGAATGCTTTGGGGGTGGCTCTACCCCGCTCGAACGAGATAACGAAGCGTTCGGGAGCTACGTGCTTTCTGACTCCGTCTGTCAAACTTCGGATTGATTATTTTGTAGAATAGTTTTCGCGTGTCCATTGAATCGTGGTTTGTTATCCCTCTCTTGGCTGTGTTCTCCTGGTACTGTTAGTCGTAGTGATTTGGTTGGCTTTTATGTAGTTTAGAATTCTAATAATTTTGGTCAATACGGAGTTTCTACTTATTTTTTTAGGTATTTTATGTATCGAATACGAGATTTAATTTTGGTTTTTGCTTTTTCAATTTTCCAATGTTTTGATATTTGCGTTCTTAATAAGTACTTAGGTATATGAGTGTCTGCTCAGTGATTATTCTTATCATCATCACCAACAGCCGCAAGACGTCCACAAACAAAGGCCTTCCCCATTAGAAGGTAGGTGCTGCGATTATCCCCACGCTTGGCAGGTCTTGGGGAGCGCAGTAGGTATAGTTAATCCAATAGAAAGCCGCTGCTGCCCGTCTTCCTGTTTTTCCTTAGTCGCCTCTTACGGACCCGCAACGGGAGGCGATGGGTGGGTGCTATTCTTACCCGGCCACCCACTGGCTACAATTATTCTACATACAAGATAATACGCCTATATTTGTCGTGCCCGTAACCGCTCAAGTATATAAAACCATAGTTCTATTTATAACTCACATAGATTTAGATTTCTTTCTTTGGAAATTCATGTACCTACATATAACCGTGGTATCAAATATTTTATTTATGAATTAATACTAGCAGTATACTTATAAAATTATAACGTTCCGTTGTGAACGGCTTATTAGCTAGTAGTTACTAGGTTAGTGAGACGTAAGAAGTAAATGGCTCAGGTGCCGTGCGGCCGTAGATAACTGTTCCTGGGCTGACTTTTCGCTTACCATCGGTTGAACTTTCTCACTCGCTTGAACGTTCTCTATATTTTTTTACAAGTATATATATTTTATGTTATCATCATCATCACACACACACACAAACATCCGAAACACGTCCACTGCTGAACAAAAGGCATCCCCTTAGAAGGGAGCCGATTTTACATTGTAGAGGTATTATTATTAATGGTAAAGAAAGCTGTTCTTAATTATTGTATTGATTATTTAAGATTATAATATTTAACCCAATGTACTACATAAATATATCTATGTTTGACCTCCTAATCAAGTAAGAATGTTTGGCTTTATGAGAAGTCTATAACAAAACAAATAAACAGTTTATAACTTTGTCCATTTTATTATTGACTAGCTGACCCACGCAGCTCCGCCTGCGCTATTTTTACGTTAACTAAACTTTTAATAATAGACATTCGCATCGAATACATACCCTCCTTTTTAATAGTCGGTTAAAAGCTGGGAGCCACTTTTTACTTGCTCTGCGAAGCACGGACCCGTTTAGTTCAAATGGCGTTAAACGGTCACCATCTATTTAATTACCTTACCTAACGTTGCTTAACCCGATCGATTACAAAACCTTGATAACAACTCTCTATGAGTGTTCCCTTACTAATATTTATTATATTATAAAGAAAAATTGATAAAATCGGACCAAGCGTATAACCAAGTACCCATTTTGACTTTATCCCCTCTCCCAAAAGAACCGTGCTAGATTACGGGATAAAAAGTGTCCTATGTCCTACCTCGTAGTAAGATCTCAAATCATGCCAAGTTTCATTTGAATCCATTCAGTAGTTTCGGCGTGATGCGCAGCCGTGATACAGACAGACAGACAGACAAAAATTAAAAAAATTACATTTTCGGCCTCAGTATCGGTTATAGAATGTCCTCCAAATATAATTTTCAAAATATCTTCAATGTACAGAATTGGACCTGTTACAGTTTTATTATAAGTATAGATTTTTTGACAGCTCGACGTTTGACGTATATAGGAATGGTAACTGAACGAAATAATCGATACCGATCGATTAATTTTTTTTATGAACTTAACTCTTCATATCAATTATTTTTATTGGAACATTAATAAAATGATGATGATGATGGAATGATCGCGATGTTGCCTTGGCTCTGTCGGAAGATCAGCGCTGACACCAATTTTATTGGCGCAGCACACTCAGCTTGTGTACATGGGCCAATTTCGTCCTGACACAGCATGTATAGTCTGTAGTTTATTAATTACTTATTTGTTTGTTATATTTTCTCTTTTTTGTATGTTTTTTATTATTTTTTTAATTTTCTCTTGATTGTTTTGCATCTTGCTGTGTCTGTGTGCGAAATAAATGTATTTTCTTTCTTTCTTTCTTTATACCGAAAAGTGTACATTCAATTAAATATTTTTTTGATTCTGACGACTCATGTTAATGTTTCAACCTTAAAAATTTGTTGTCTTTCTTTGTTATAATATGTATGAGGCCCTCAAAATAAAATTAATGAAAGTTAATGTAAATAAGACGAAAGTAATGAAAACATATTACACCTTGTTTACATATTAGCATTTATTTCTATCGATTATTTGTAATCTGTGGCACAATCGTAGTTATCGTTATGTGTGGCAACTCACTAAAGTGCGGTACGCGTCCATGAAGTACAATATTATTTCTGTGAATTTGTAACTTTAACAATACGAAACTTCATGGGTGTCCGCTGTCAAAAAACCAATAATAAAATGGACAGAGTATAATTATAGCGGAGTTGCAACGATTAAAAGCGATGTATCTCAAAACTGCAACAATATAGTTCTCATTCCCATTTCGGTACAATTGTAAAAGTCTGAAGCTTCACTTAATTAAGAAAAAAAAACTGGTTTCCATGGCTGTATCGCGCGAATACCGTAGCTTATTTACAAAGTACATAGCTGATTAAATTGCTATTGAGGATGAGATGTTCTTTATTGGTGCTCGGTCCCAGTCGGGCGTCATCGGTCTTGGCTATACGTGAATTTCCACTAGCAAGATACACGTACGCCACAAAAGCTTGGTCGGAAAATATACATTTTTAAACAGCTTTTGATGAGAGTCCTTCACAACGAACGATGTGTTGCACATTCTTGCTTGTATGATCACAATGGACGGTTCGCTGCCGGGTTTCTACAGTGTTAATATAAAATTGTCACTGCTTTTCTACTATGCGCTTTCAGTGTATTCATTCTATATACTTCTATCTTGTACGTTTTTTAAAATAAGTGCAATATGTTAGTAGGTCATCAGAATAGTGACCCGAAGGCGGGCGGCGACGCAACATCGGCCTTGAGTTTGTTTTTTTTTTTCAAGGAGTAGTACTGTTTGCCGCAGATGGCTATGACAGCTTCACCGCACAAAAGGGCGAGCGCTTAAAGCGCTTCAGCCAAGTAGGCCCTGAGTCGTCGCGTCGCGAGCCGGGGGAGCATGCATTTCTGCTACCGCCTGGACGTGCTGTAGCAAGCGTCTGGCGCTGTAGGGACTCTAGCAAAGTCCGATGAAGGCCACCGGGGAGGTTTCAGTGGGTAAAAAATCAACATAACCTGGCCACCGGGGACCGGGTACCTTTTAAAGGTTTCCTCCCTGTCAACAAAAAAAAAAGGTCAATAGTCACAAGAAACGGTACACACACACTGTCATCTGAAACTAGGCAGAGCCTGTACTATGGAAACCATACAACTGATACTAATACTTGTAAATACCTACTTATATAGATAAAACACCCAGACACTTGGTGGGTATCGAACTCACGACCTATTGGTCAGTGGCCAGGGTGTCTAGCTTGAATAACTAATAATAATAATATTCCGGAACAATCCACACACGGACATCGTATCCCAAACTAGGCAGAGCCTATACTATGGAAACTAGATAATTGATACTAATACTTATTTACTTTTGTTTTTGTAAATACATACACACTTGAATAGATAAATAACATCCAGACACTTGGCGGGAATCGAACCCACGACCAATTCTGTAGCAGTCAGAGTGTCTAACCACTAGACCAACAGGCCTATCAACTCTGATATTATAGATTGGGTAATAAACTAATAATTATACGACAGAAAAAAAAATTGTTACAGATCTTTGGAATTGTTTGGAATAGTGCGAAACGGCAATTCATCGTGATTGTTATAATCATGTAATTGCTTTTAACCTTGAGGTGTTTTATTCTTGCGGGCTCGTTTCAAAAGGAATATCACACAGAGGTTTTAACAAAATGAAAAAGAGTATTCGCGATAAATATTCATAAAATTTCGTATGTCACGCCGCTGTTGGATGGAACACAGCAATCATTAATCATTCTTATTGTTATATAGGTATATTGTTATATTTTTTCATACGTGCCCCCATGGGACGCGGGGAATATGCGGTTACTAATATGATTATAACTTACAATTATTGCGGTGCGAATATAGTAGGCGTTTTATATAGAGTTTTGAGAAAAGTATTCATATTTGCACCAACCGACGGAGTCTTAATAATATTACAATCTAAAAAGTGTATTTGTTGGTTTGTACTTCTATCACGAAGCAATGGAGGCTGATATAGGTATTTGAAGAGTACTTCGGAGTCTCTGGACTTTCGGGGTGTGATCTAAGGGTGTGATAGATGTCTAATGGGTACGGCCGCAACTCCAAAAAGGACGGCGCCAGAGTTCTTGGCTCTTACTTACTTCCGCTTACTCGCCAAAAATGTACTCATCAAATCGCCTCTAGCAAGATCACTACATAGTCCCCCCATCCGTCCATCCACCTACCAAAAATGTTATGTTTTTTGAAGTGAAACTTCTTATGCGACTTCCAAAAATGTTATCATTTAACGCGTTTTAAATTTGTTAAGGTTATGAAAGCGCTCATGTGACGCCGTCACTGAGTGAGTGGGTGAGTGGGTGAGTGGGTGAGTGGAAGAGTGGATGAGTGGAAGAGTGGGTGAGTGGGTGAGTAGAAGAGTGGGTGAGTGGGTGAGTAGAAGAGTGGGTGAGTGGGTGAGTGGGTGATTGGGTGAGTGGATGAGTGGGTGAGTGGGTGAGTGGGTTAGTGGGTGAGTGGGTGAGTGGGTGAGTGGGTGAGTGGGTGAGTGGGTGAGTGGGTGAGTGGGTGAGTGGGTGTGTGGGTGAGTGGGTGAGTGTGTGAGTGGAAGAGTGGCTGATTGGGTGAGTGGAAGAGTGAGTGAGTGGGTGAGTGAGTGGGTGAGTGAGTGGGTGAGTGAGTGGGTGAGTGGGTGGGTGAGTGGGTGAGTGAGTGGGTGAGTGAGTGAATGAGTGAGTGAGTGAGTGAGTGAGTGAGTGAGTGAGTGAGTGAGTGAGTGAGTGAGTGAGTGATTGAGTGAGTGAGTGAGTGAGTGAGTGAGTGAGTGAGTGAGTGAGCGAGCGAGTGAGTGAGTGAGTGAGTGTGAGTGAGTGAGTGGGTGAGTGGGGGAGGTGTGTGAGTGAGTGAGTGAGTGTGAGTAAGTGAGTGAGTGAGTGAGTGAGTGAGTGAGTGAGTGAGTGAGTGAGGGAGTGAGCGAGCGATCGACTGACCGACCGACCGACCGACCAACCGACCGACCGACCGACCGATCGACTGAGCGAGAATGAAGTTTCACTTATTCCGCGCGGAGGGACTCCACGCACGCACATTTTTTTTTTTAAATTTAATCTCTCTTCTATGATTTATTAACTCAACATTACTGACCAGCTAGTGTCTTTTTTTGTTCTTCGAATCGTTCGGTAAGACCCCGGGATCTGTCGGGATCAACCGGTGTATGTGGGATTCTTACCCACTTAAACTCCCACGGCTGTCGCATCAGAACAAGAGGCTTGGCTCTCCGGTGAGATCTGCACCACGAACCCTTCAGTGCCTTGCCTTTAAGTCCGCTGCCGGGGGCGAATTATAGCCCCCCGGGTACCTGACACGGTGCTCAAGGGGACGGGGGTCGCTACCCCGCCGCCGAGCTCCTCGGAGTTGCTGCTGTATTCAATAGATGGACCATCCAGCTAGCCTGGTCACAGGCACAAGGCCTTTTGCTGCCAGCCACATAAATATATTATTTTGATATCTGTGCTGCCTGCTATACATTTCTTAGCATAAGGTCCTTTCCTTCTATGCTTAATTCCAACTGATGTATAGTCGTGAGTCGTGACACAGCTATAGATAAAATCGCAGAAGCTACCTTTATTACTACTATATTAATACAACCATAAGGTTATGAAAAGAATTTGAATAATACCTACCCACAATAATAGTAAATTTTCTTCTTTTTAAAGTTTTGGTTGTCTGGAAGAAATCGCTATTAACGATAAGACCGTCATTTGTACCTAATTTAAGTTATTTTCTAAGTTTTCTCTATGTTTTACTTTGGTGTGGAAATAAAGAGTATTCTATTCTATTGTAACCGAATCGTATTTTAGAAAAAAATAAAATTTTTCTAGTTTTACAGATTAATATAACAGGTCTATAAAGGATTAACTTATGATTAAAATGATCCCTTGCTTTTGCTTCATTAAAAAAAAACTTTTCTGAAGTTTTTTTTTGTATAATAAAGAATAATTATCAGCAGAATCCCAAAACTGACTGCCAACAATGTCTGGTTTCAAAATATCTGCATTGTTTATCAAATTTCAAAAGGATGAACTATCTCTAGCCCACATGTCTCATGTTAGCTACAAAATGGATGCAGGGTAACGTTGTGCGAGGCGTCCATAGATCATGGGATTAATGTTTGCGATCTCTAACTAACGCGGTGCGCCGTTGAGGCGAATATTATCCGCTGTACAAACTGCGAGTCTGTCTCGTATATCTATCAGTAACACCTGCCCTCTGAGTGTAGTGATATTTTAAGGTAGATTCGGCCTAGTTCTATCGACATGGTACAGAATCTGGATTAGTTTCGATCAACTCACCGGTTCAGGTAAACGTTGAATTAGACGTTTATGAAGTAATATAAAAAAATAAACCCAGCGTTTATTAGCTTCAGCTTGTTTGTTTTATGAGTATGTAATCAAGTTTTGTAATACATTTTTATATGTTCTATTTAATAGAGTATTATTATTAGCTCAAAGTTATAGCTTTGACATAGTTCTCTGACCAGCATACACTATATCTTACAACGACAGGTCTTTATCAGATCACAAGTCTGTATTTTTTTAAGTTAAACCTTTTCTTTTTGCTTTCCCATATGAATTGAAGCATTATAAGTGTCGTTTACTCTTTGGATGCTTATAAGCTGGCAGAAGAAGCTACCAGATAAATTATCTCCTGAAACTTCAATAATTTTGGACATGATTGTCACTAAAATGCGCGTACGACTTCTATATATAAACAGCAAAGTGCTGCAAATGACGCAATCCGAAATAATTAATGAATATTCTATATTCAAATATTCCGTTACAAAGTATCTGTCTGCTACTATGTAGTCGATGTAAATATACATTTCGATTGAGTAGTGCGCTGCCCGTCGTTGCAGCACTAACTCGTTAATTATTCAGCGTGTGGCACCTGATGGCAGCAGGTCAATATAAAGTCGAGTATTACTATTTCGCTTTTACGATCTCGGGTTCGTGATTAATTAACTTCAGTGCCCATCAGAAAAGCAATTAAAATGGGCACTCTAATTAAAGTGCACGAAAACTCAACAATTAATTTTATGTAATTAATTAATTTAATTGTCACTGGTACTGATCTAATTGTAACAAGACAAACTTTGTTTAAAAAAAAATGTGAAAAAATGACAAGCCCGCTGAGATTCTTGCCGGATCTTCTCAGTTGAGGCAGGGTTGTGATACGGTGGTAGCTTTTAAAAAAATTACCGATCAATAGTGCTAACGTTAAGCTTATTTTTTGAAAAAAAAAAATATTGTTTTATTTTTATTTTTTCTTAGCATCATGGTATATTTACGTGTTCACGTTAATGATAGCTGTACGATCCGTCATGTCACCGCGCATTGCAATAACAAAATTAACGTGTCTACACGCAGCTACCATTGTTATAAACGAGTTGTAGTTACATCTTTAGTAAGTTTAATGCATTGCCGTAGCAAACTACTACGTCTCGTAGCAAAACCAAGACGGTAAAGTTATGGCGTAGTCGTAGCAAACTACTACGATTCGTAGCAAATATAGAAACGTGAGAGAAAATGAGTGTATAACGATTTATGAAATTATTATTATTATTATTTATTGTTTATTGAGTGTATGACGAGCCCGTTGGTTTAGTGGTAAGACACCCTGTCCGCTAACCGATGGGTCGTGGGTTCGATTCCCACCAAGTGTCTGGGTGTTATTTATCTATATACTAGCTGACCCGCGCAGCTCCGCCCGCGCTTTTATTACATTTTTCTCCCCTTTTCTCCCTCCACCCTTAATTTATTTCTCTCTCCATCTCTCCCTTATAAGAAAAATCTAATTCTATACTCTCTCTCTCCTCTCTCTTTCCCCCTCCCGCTTCGGTCCCCGTCACACACCCCCTCTTCCTATCCCGTTGTCCCCTCTCTGAACCCCCTTCCCCTTTCTATTCTCCCACCCTGCTCTCCCTCTTTCTTTTCTCCCACCTTGCTCCCCTCACTCCCCCCTTGTTAAATCTTAATCCCCCTCTCTCTCACCCCATCAACCCCTCCTCGAATCCCCTCTCCCTCTCTCTCCTCTCTTGCACCCTCCTCTCGTTCTATATATCCTCGCCAATCATGGTATATTCTTACCAACTTCCTGCGGCTGTCGCATCGCCACATAAGACGCCTGGGACCTCCAGTGGGATCTGCACCAAATACCCCTCAATGCGCATTATAGCCCCCGGAAACCTGGCACCGTGATCACAGGGACAGGGCACCGTCACCGTCCTCCTCAGAGTCGCCGCCGTCACCCATCTATGTAATGACCTTTTTTTTTTTTTTTTACGTGGGGAAATCCATTACGGATACCCACACCACCACGGGGGTAGCGGTACGGGTTATGTCGGACTACTGACAGAGTGTCAGCTACCGACTAAAACCCCACGGTGTCCTCAACCCGCTGTGTCGACGGGCCCCGGGAACGTACTTGGTACTCGTCCGGGTCCCATCAGCGGCCGCTCGTCCGCGGGTGTAAAGCCCACGGACCTGTCTGCGGGTGTAAAAGGCCCGCAGACTCACAACCGGGTGGCGTGCCCGAACACACCGGCACGCCATCCTCCGCGAGGGCGATAAAATCGCTGTGCGCAGGCAGCAGTTCCCCCGTTTCCGCTGCCCGCACTACCTCGCTACGGGGGCATCAGGTCGGCGTTGGCCCGCCTTCTGCGCCCGGGCCTCCTCCTGCGTCGCGGGTCAGCGAGAGGATCGCTCTCCCTGGCCCGCTCCGCTGCCTCCTTCTGCGACATTACGCATTCGCAGAAGGAGACCACCGCCGACCACGACCTCTCGCTGCTCACCATGGATAGTATCACGGCGGGCAGCGACAGGTCGGCCCCAACCGCGGCGCGCAGCAAGCTGCGCTCCGCCGCCCACGCCGGGCAAGCCTCGAGTGTGTGCTGCGCCGTATCTTCGGCGCAGCCACAGTCGTGGCTCGTAGTCGTGGCCGGGGTCGCCTCCCTTCCGGCAATCTTGTGCAAATACCTGCCGAAGCAACCGTGCCCCGACAGGATCTGCACGAGCCGGAAGGTGATCGTGCCGAACTTGCGGTGCACCCAGTCCTTTAGGACCGGGCGCACCGCCGCTATGGTCAGATGGCCGGCGGTTGGTTCCGCCAGCCGATCTTCCCACTTCACGAAGGCGGCCTCTTGTGCCTCCCGTCGCCATTGCTGGACTTCAGCGGGAGATGCTCCGCCCCGGCTACGCGCTTCTGCGCGCTGCCGGTAGACCGCGGTCAGCACCTCCGCCTCCACGTCCCAGGGTGGTACCCCTGCCAGCGCGCACGCGGCCTCGCACGAGATGGTGCGGTATCCGCGTATCACCCTGACTGCCATGACCCTCTGCGCTCTCCGCAGCAGGATCTTAGTTTGGGCAGTCAGAGCGTCCGCCCACACCGGCGCGCCGTACAAGGCCATGGATTTAACCACCCCGGTGTACAGCCGACGACAATTGGCTCGGGCCGCCCAAGTTCGGCAAGAGCCGCGACAGGGCTCCCGCACTCCGAACCAGCTTCGGCGCTAGACCTTTGAAGTGGTCGACGAACCTCCACTTCGGGTCGAGGACGAGACCCAGATACTTCATCTGTGTCCCGACCCCGACCATGACACCTCCGACGGCTATTCCGGCCCCTGAGGGCGGTCTCCTCCGAGGTCCGTAAAAACACAGGACCTCGGTCTTGTCCAGGGCCACCTCCAGGCCCAACCGTCGGATCTTGTCGACCACTTCCTCCACACCGGTCTCAGCCAGAGTGGCTGCCTCGCCAAAGCTGCTTCCCTGCGCACAGACCAGAGTGTCGTCCGCGTAGCATACGAGCTGGAGCCCGCGGTGTAAATGGCCGCGGAGCACCCAGTCGTACCCGATGTTCCACAGGAGAGGGCCCAGCACCGAGCCCTGTGGAACACCGCACACCACCTGACGGCGCAATAGGCGACCGTCCCCGTCGACGCAGACGACACTCCTGTCCTCGAAGTACGACCCCACGACTCGCCGCAAATACGCCGGGACCCCGTGGTACTGCAGGGCCTCCGACACGCAACCGAAGGGCAGTGTATTGAAGGCGTTAGCGATGTCAATAGACACCGCCAACAGCACACCGCCCTGAGACACTGCCTCATCCGAGAGGGCCTGGATCGCGTCAATCGTCGACCGACCCCCCCGGAATACGTATTGCGCGTCAGAGAGCCCCGGACCAACATCCTCTAGGTGCCGGACGATTCGGGCAGCGAGCACCCGCTCGAAGAGCTTGCCCGCCTCGTCCAGCAGCACGATGGGCCTATAGGCCGACGGCGAGTCGCGGGGGCGACCTTCCTTCTGAAGGAGGACGAGTCTGCCCTCCTTCCAGATTCTCGGGAACTGCCCGGACACCAGACAGGCGTCGAGCAGTCCCCGGAATCGAACCTCCAAGAACTCCACCTCTAGGACTTGCACCCACACCCGGCCGGGGACTCCATCTGGCCCAGGGGCCTTCTTTTTTGCCCTGAGCCTCGAGACTGCTGCGCCGAACTCATCAGCTGTAATCGCTGGAACGTCGGCAGCAGCTTCGTTTTGGTCTCGAGACTCGAACATTCGTGGTGGCTCGTGGACTGGGCTGTCCGGAAAAAGGGCCGACACAACTTCTACCAGGAGGTTGGGCTGTAGGGACTCGGCAATAGGGGCCGTCTGGCCGCGCAGCTGATTGCGCGCGGACCGGTACGGGCGACCCCATGGATCTCGATCGAGCCCCGCCAGCATTTCCTCCCGGCCACTCTCCTTGGCACTGTATATGGCCAGCCGCAGACTATCCCTCGTTGCTTGCAGGACGTCATGCAGCCAGCTTTCCTCCTCCAGGTTCCGAGGGCGACGCCTGCGTTGCCGCAAATAATCGCGGCGCTTCGCGACGCAGGCCCGACGTAAGTCCGCGATCTCCACCGACCACCAATACACCGCCCGCTTCCGGGGTATGTGCCCGGTGCGGGGCATGGCGGAGTCGCAGACACTTGTCATTGCCCCTCGGAACCACTGTGCCTCCGTGTCGACCCGTACTTCCCGGGGCGGAGCGAGCCACGCCTGGACAATGGACGCCTCTTTGAGGGCATCTGGGTCCAGGCGACTTTGGCTCCACCTCGGGAAGTAGTTCCGTCCTCTGAGCCGCATCTATGTAATGACCTTGCCTAACGTTGCTTAACCTAGCGGCATGAAATATACTTTACGACCTATACTCAGATCTACCCGATATGCACACAAAATTTCATACAAATCGATTCACCCATCTATGTAATGACCTTGACTTATGTTGCTTAACCTTAACCTAGCGGTATGAACAACGAACAGTAGTAACACAGATCATTGGTGTAAATATTTGTGAAGTTTACGTTATATTGAAGAAGGGACAAATTCATGCTAACAACAATTTATTAATAGTTAATTATTTCTCATAAAAAATAAAGGATAAAAAATGTTTATTTTGGGTGATCCCTAGAGATAAACATATAGGGCCTACCATCGCGGGCTTTTTTGTAGACCTTGTTAAGGCGTACAATACTGTAGTCTGTAGTACATTATTTTGATATATCTCGTAGGGTTTAGCCAGCGCGCTGGCTAAACGCTGCAGCGTTTGCAATGTAAGCGCAAAAAAATGTGTTAGGACATCACATTAGAAACCTCTAAAATCATCAGTGTTTCTCTACTATATTATGCATGTATTATACATATAAACCTTCCTCTTGAATCTCTGAAAATCTATCTATTAATAAAAACCGCATCAAAATCCGTTGCGTAGTTTTAAAGATCTAAGCATACATAGGGACAGACAGACAGCGGGAGCGACTTTGTTTTATAATATGTATAGATATAGATAATATGTATAGAAGTATGTATTTACAAAAAAATGTATATAACAAGTATTAGTATTAGTTGTCTGGTTTCCATAGTACAGGTTCTGCCTAGTTTGGGATCAGATGACCGTGTGTGAATTGTCCCAAGATATTATTATTGTTATTATTATTATTTTCTTGTTTAAGGGCTGTAACGTAATATGGCAAAGAAACGAATTCGCATTCAGCTTGTGTATCCTATTATATGTATATTAGTATACCACTTTGAATATCCATAAGTTAGCAGATTCTATATACATATTAATTTGCATTTAAAAAATGTAATAGGATTATTCGCAGAGGGTCCATACACACAAAAAGACTGCCTGCGATTTCTCTAAATAATTTTAATTCAAAAATATTTTGTACTGACCTGGTATTAACGTGATGTTTTTAAATGTAAATGGATACTTCTGTAATGTTAGTTCATTTAAGGATATTTGTGGTGGCACACTAACAAATAGCTTAGAGTACAGATAACTCGCAGATATTTTTGCCTAATTTCTGTGCACGCCACTGATCATTATTGATTGCCCCCTAACTGCCGCACTCACAGACATCAATTAACTTTAATTACAATTAAGTAATTTTTTGTAATCTATTTATTTCGCCTCTCCGAGTATCTTATGGTTGACTTTTAGTATTAATTACGAGATTATTGATATATCTAACTCACTATCCCCGTATTAAGTATTCATGGGCCTCGAGTGTAGAAATAATCCGATTTCAAAAAATGGATTATTGATTATTAACATTAATTGTCGTTTGTAGGCTCGGCAGTAAGAAAACGAAAATTTAAATTAAATTTCCATAAAGCAAAAGGAGCATTATATTTTGTGAAAATCATCAATTATCGCAGGTTGGATGTGACTGGACAGTTTCATAATTGGCTCAGATGCAACGGTGCGATGGGCCGCCAAATGACGCGTTACTCGGTTGGGGTAAGTAGGGGAAAATTGCTATAAGTTATGCAATCCCCGCACGCACCATTAGCTCCAGGCCCCAGACGGGGAATTTAGTACTCAACGCTTATTGCAGTCTCTGCAGTGGCTTTAGTCGACGATATTTTGCAAGTAGCTTTTTGATACAATCTTTATTTTTACATTAATTATTACGAAATAATATTATAAGTTCTAACAGCTCAGTGGGCCAGCGCTTGCCTTAGCAACAAGGTGCTTAGGTTCGAACCTCGGCTCGCACCTTTGATTTCTTTAATTAATCATGTGCGAATCGTCTTTGTGCGAATGTTACTCGCTTTCGGTGAAGGAAAACATCGTGAGGAAACCTGCATGTCTGAGAAAGCCTAACTAGCTTTCGAATGACGTGTGAAGTCCGCCAACCCGCACTTGGCCAGCGTGGTGGACTATGGCCTAAGCTCTTTCATCGTGAAGGGAGGCTCGTGCCCAGCAGTGGGACATTAACAAGGGCTGGTATTATTATTATTTAATATTATTACGAACGTAACGTTCCTGAAAAATATCGTGATGCACCGGGTTCGATTTTTCGCTTAGGAGTGATCTTATTGTATTTTTTCCTGTTAGCAATTTTTTATAAGAGATCGAAACAGTTATAGGCATATTAAATACTAGCTGACCCACGCAGCTCCGCTCGCGCTCTGTTTACGTTAACTAAACTTTCATATACATTCGCATAGAATACAAAACCTCTTTTTTTAAAGTCAGTTAAAAACTTGGACCCGCTTTGTACTTGCCCTCCAAAGCACGGAGACGTTTAGTTCAAATGGCGTTAAACGGTCACCCATCTATTTAATGACCTTACGTAACGTTGCTTAACCTGATCGATTTCCAAACATTGTTAACAACTGTCTATGAGTGTTCCCTTACAAATATTTATTATAATTATAAAAAATTCATTAGGCACCTTTGTTACCGCTCTGGTCAACATTATGAATCTCACAACTATCTAGCCTATTGTAAACAACATCACATACTACCGTTGTATAAGCGGCGTGAGGTAGCCGATATTGTATTCCTTCTTAAACTTGCATCCGGTTCCATTGATTGTTCTGAACTCCTTTCCCGTATATCCATTCGTGTACCTGCTGGCTCCCGTCGTCATCACATCCCTTTAACTGTACCTTTTTCTCATACTAATTATAGGCAAAACACTTATCTATTGCGCGCGAGCACAACTTTTAACAATTTATCAAAACATGTAGATATTGATATTTTTAATACGAGCCCTGAAGCAATACGACAAAAAGTTGTTGCTATGTTTTTTGATGTTATTTCGTAACGCAGTATCTATTTTTATTATTTATTTTGTATTTCCTTCTATTGTTCACATCTATATATTTTCTATCTTTGTTTATCTCTCAGAAAATCGATGTTTGTATTTCTATCTTATTACTATTTGTGAAGACCTGTAAATGGCCATCTGTTTCTATTGTAATATTTTAATTGTATTGCATGTGCTGTTGGTTTTCCGAAAACAATAAAAAATAAAATAAAATAATGAAAAATTGTTAAAATCGGAGCAAGCGTATAACCAACTACACATTTTGACTTTAGTCCCCTCTCTCAAGGGAGCCGTGCCGAATGTCGGGATAAAAAGTATCCTATGTTCTACCTCGGAGTATTAACTCAAATCATGCCAAGTTTCGTTTCAATCCATCCAGTAGTTTCGGCGTGATGCTCAGCCGAGATACAGACAGACAGACAGACAAAAATAAAAATAAAATAAATTTTTGGCTTTAGTATCGGTTGTAGAATGTCCTCCAAACATAATTTTCAATGTACAGAATTGGACCTGTTACAGTTTTATTATAAGTATAGAAGATAGATTCAGATCTAGTGATAAAAATATTTCTAAAGGGCCCATTAGTGTAGTGGTCTCACTACTGGCTACCGAAAAGGTCACCAAGGGTTCAATTCCACCCAGGATAAACATTTTTAACATAAAAAATACATCTATACATATTACTCTATATGACGACTATGGTTTTTTTTCATAATGTGTATTTTGTATATTCAAATTCAAAATATCTTTATTATGCATAGGCCTAACGAGGGCACTTACATATTGTCAACTTTTTTACAATTACCACCAGATCACAACGCGGCCTCTACTGAGAAGATCTGGCAAGAAACTCAGTGGGCTTATTATTTTTTAATATATGTATTTTTTTAATAATTGTGACAATAAATATTTCTTAAAGTTAGAGGCTTGCATTGTACTGAAGAATAACAATAGGCATGAAGACTAATTTTGAAAAAATATTCTATAATGTTACGGGTCTACTAATGCCGAAAATAATCATATTTTTGTATTAAATTTACAATTAATAGCAATATTTTCAAGTTTTAAAATAGAGTTTGAATTTCGTTCCAAAACGATGCCCGGTGCATGGCACCATGTTGTGACGTCACTACGGCGGTGTAAATAAACATCTGTCTAGGTATAAAAGTTAAAAGTGAATCATTGTATGAAAGAAAAAGTTGAGATGACAGTTTGACAGTTGTTTCTTTACACAGGATTGACGTCATTCACTCTGAGCAGCGTTTATTACAAAATGGCGATTAGCTGTATTTAAGTAATTTATTTGCTTAAATATCACGAAAATCTCTCTATTATTATGAAAATGAGATGCATTTTTGGAATCAGTGCAATCTGTTCTAATATTTAAAACCACAGATTTATTGGTATTGTGTTACAGTCATCATGCCTATTGTGTATGAAAAAAAACCCTACAGCCACTCTATAGGCTATCGGTACAGTTTATCTCTGTGGATAATAATAAGATCATGAGACAACCCACATACAGTCACCTGTCCCATACATGACCTTTGGATAGCAGGTAGAGTATCCAATCCTTACCCTCACTGTCACTATCTATTTCAATTATTCACTACGTGGTAGTTCCCTTGTGCATGAGACTATCCAGGTAGGTCCCACCGCAGTGTCAGATATTATGCCGTGAACAAGACATGTGTAAACATAGCTGTATCCCAGCGTGAAGAGCACTGTAGCGGTTGAAATTATCGGGCTCAAGAGACTAACACCCGGTTTCTGAAAGGCTCTTCAAATGGATATTCAACTAACATGACTGTTAACTTGACAGCTTGTTCAAATCAATTCGGGTATCTGAAACGTTAATTAGAGAAAAATTTACTAATCTATGATCAGTTTAATTTGACAAGAAGAATATTATTTAAGTAATGAACGAAATGAAATATTGACCTAAATAGGCAATGTAGCCAACATTGCCTATTTAGTTCAATATTTCATTCAATAGCTCATTCAATTCAAAGATATTATCATCTTTAACCATAGATAGAGGATCTACAGGAGGGATAGACACTTTCTTTCTCATTCGCACAAGAAAAGAATGCATTTATATGGGTTACATGTGATAGAAAGGAACAGAGTATATTTTGTCCTTCACCATGTGAAGAAAAAGCACCAGTGGTTTTTCTTCACATGGTGAGCAGCTACACACTCTTATTTCGTGGGCCTTCATCCCGCGCGGATGTGAAGTGCGCATTTCACTATCGTAAATTTCAAAAGTAGCAATTGTTAATACAATCCAGGTATTTTTGTTGCAAAGGACCTTTTATGCCTAATAATTACGTAATCTGTCATAAACTAGTAAATTATCCAAAACAAATAGTTTATATTAATACTTAATTGGTCACTTCACTTCACTTCACTTTTTAAGAAAAAAAAAAAAACATGGCCTCCATCTATTATAGTCGATGATTCACCGATTAGTTGACATTGTATTTGACAAGAGAATAATCTATGATCATGGCTTAATTAGCCTTTCAGAAACCCAAATTGGCTTTGACATGAACTTTCTGAAGCAAAATTTAACAGCCGTGACAAATGACAGGATGTTCAAATTAAAATAGTTGATCATGCTTTCTGCAAAACTCAAAAAAAACTCAAAAATAGTTTATTTCAAATAGGCTTAACGCACTTTTGAAAGGTCATGTTTTTTTTTTAAAGAAGCTACCGGGTCACAACGCGGCCTCAACTGAGAAGATCCGGCAAGAAACTCAGCGGGCTTGTCATTTTATCACTTTTTTTAAACAGTGTGTCATGTTACAATTAGATCAGAGCGACAGTGTGTCTTGCCGTTCAAAATATCAAATAACACAGAAAAAATTAAAAAAATACAAAGTACTTACAACAAACTAAAAAGCCAAAGGGATAGTAGTCGGACCAGTCCCCCCAAGCAGCACCCGCGCACGAGTTGACTCTGCAACCCACGCCTCTGCAATACGCTTGACAGGAGATTTGACATCTTGTTAGTTGATTTTTGCGTTGATTATCCTTTCGGAAACCGGGCGACTGTTAACTTACAAACGCTTCGATATTGTGTCGATACTGCGTCACTTGGATGGTTTTATACATTTGGTAGTCTACTAATTTTATAAGACCAGTGGCGTGTCAGTGACTTGCCACTAAACTGTCATTTAACCGAATGTTGTCTTTTATTTACGCGAATACTAGACATTGCAATCAATCTATTCTTACGGAAAAAATAAAATAAATCGCGATATAATCCGTAAGAATAGATTGATTGCAATGTCATTTAACCGGTCATTTGATTGAAAATAACGCAATTTATGGTAGATCTTAATCATCATCAGCAGCTCTAACGTCCACTGCTGAACAAAGGCCTCTCCCTTAAAAGGGAGGGGTTGCCATAATCCCCACGCTTGGCAGTCAGCGGAGATTAGATTTTAATATGCAACACCAATTTATATAGTAATACCTGATGTGGCGTGTAAATAGCCACACGGGTTGTGTAAGGTGACTTACGAAAAAATTGGTTATTTCAATACCGAAAAACACCAGTAACCCAGACTGTGCAGAATGAAAAAGCTCACTCACCTTCAGCACGCCTTCAGTAGGTATGGACCTCAGGAGTTCAGTACTCCGAGGGCTGATCAGCTCGCGGCACTCTGCATGCAGCTTGGAGACACTTGGCACCTTTCTCTGACCGGCCGGTCGAATATGAATTACACCAATCCAGTCTATGTATATAATGTCCAATTCCGAATAGATGCTATCAGTATTAGCAATGAACCAAAGAACGTTCGGATGCAAAAAAAAAGTGTATGCAACGGAAGATTAACGGAAAAGGTCTGAGTAGCGTCTTCTATGGAAACTTCGACCATCTCTCTCAAAGGGTGGGAGTCCGGATCGTCAGCCAATCGCATAGCTGTTCTTTACTTTATTAATGGTCCGGTAGTGCCATCTATTAGCGTATCATGGTGAGCACTGCACGAAACTGGTGTTTTATCGACAAAAGAGGGAGCTACCTACATGTCAACAGTATAGCGATTATAACGCCTCACCAATACCATTCAACTTGTCAGTTGAATGGTATTGCTATACAGGGTGTAAGGGACCACGTACCGATTTTTTTTACTTAGATTTCAAATAATCTCCGTTACAACATTACAGAAACCATTTATATGGAAAATCACAAATGACTAACTTGTAAATTTTAGAGCATGTAATGAATATATGCGAAATAATATTTATTTTTCAAATTACATTGCTAATTTTCTAAAATAATAATAGTTAATAACCTATTAATTAATTGCCTATGTACTGTTTTTGTGTATAAAGAATAAATAAATTTTCCACAAATAATTAATTTATTATTTTTAAATTAAAATTACGCTTTATTATTATACCAATAATGATGTTAAACTAATTTTATTTGAAAAAAGGTTTTTTTTTGAAAAAAAGCTCATGAAAAATTTCAACACTAGAATGTTCAGAATCATGTACTGGATCCCTGGTATTGGTTTTCGGTACGATGTCCCTTACACCCGTTATAAATGACTGTCGTCAACCGATACTCAATCGAGACGTAACTGAGATATGGTATCGTTTTAGCCCCAAGTTTTAGGCTGAGGTTTTGACAGAATACCGAATCTGTCACAATAATATTAGAGTCTCAATAGTGTGCAAAGAAATTGCATATGTGTTATGTACATACCTAGAATGTGGTCTGCATAAAATAATCAAAAAAAATTCTATGAATTTACAGTCTTTAAAAGAATATTTTAAGTCATAGAAAAAAATGATCTTAACCAGAACCCGTTAAAAAAACATCTGGTAGCTTTCTACCACAGACAGCTGCACAGACGACTACAACTATTGGTCGTGTGCTCATGTAGGCACTATAATGTCAAAGACCACCGAACAAAATTATTTCCACAAATACAGATCACCCCTGTGTTGGCGTTTTCCCTTTTGCTCATTTTTCGGCCGGCAGTCAGCTATCCTGTTATGATAGTACATGGCTGATAGTATATCGCTGGAATGGCAATTGCATGTCATTTTATTAAAATTAGCAGACTTGGTTTTATGGAATGCACTGCAGCTGTCTATAAACAAGCTTATAGCTTACCAGTCTTGTACTTAACATTAAATTGAATAAAAAAAGGAACATTCATCAGTACTCCACTATTGTTGTCCCGTTTACAGTACGACTAGCGGCTACGCACATCCATTAATGAGTGGTGGGCAGTAAAACGGAACGAGCCGCAGTGGGTTACGTTACGACATCGTAAAATTACGTAACTGACGTACAAGTGCCTCAACCCTGACTTTTAGTTCCAGGCTCCTTGTCAACGGGTTGGAGGGGTTGCGTGTGTTTATGTCTACGTGTCGCTTGGACAATTGTTTTTTATACGTAAATTATTTTCTGAATACGGTATAAAAAAATATCCATTCCATTCCAAGTCTCAAGTTTCAAGTCCATTTTTTTTATTTGCGAAATAACTATGGGTCTTAGTTAGTTAGAAATATTGTATCCGTATCATATTCAGCTTAATCGCATGCAAAACTAACATATATAATATAAATAATAAATAAAAAAAATTAATAAAACCTAATATATTTCAATATGATTTCTATTCGTTTATTAAATAAACAAGCACAATACATATTTCAATATTACTACATTCCGTCACGTCTGATATTCGAGGCACAGAGTGTTTTTATCGTTAAATTAATAGTCAGAGAGCAGAAGGGACGTTCATAGAAAATCTTTTAAATAAAGTTTGTACGTGATCCCGAGCGCGGCGGCCCTGCCAAATGGTTCAACAACAGATTTTTGTAATGTTCTGTATTGGTAAGCGAGGTTTGGACCTAAGCCAATTCGGCCATCGATTTACAAGTTCACTTTATGTTTCCCTGATACTTTCCGTACTAGACGAAATACGGTACGCTTCCGTTTGTTTGGTGTCTACATCCGTGTTGTGGACCTATTTGGTTACAGAAAAAATAATGTACTGCAAAAGTAAGTTAAATATAAACACCTACCACTCGGCTTCGCACGGCATTTATATAGTTCTACATTTAATAATAATAAATAATAATATCCTGGGACAATCCACACACGGTCATCCGATCCCAAACTAGGCAGAGCCTGTACTATGGAAACCAAACAACTGATACTAATGCTTCTTTACATATTTTTTTTGTAAATACATACTTTAATAAATAAATAACACCCAGAAACTTGGTGGGAATCGAACCCACGACCCATCGGATAGCAGTCTAACCACTAGACCAACGGGCCAGTCATTTATTATCTTAGAGGAGATACCACTGGAGATAGCATGATGCGCTAACCCCTCTGCCAAATTTTGTTCATATGGTCAGGTCATTCTTTATTTGTGTGCGTAACTTTTTGAATGTGTTGCGAGTTTATTATAGTGTAGGTATACGTGAAATTGTATCTGTGTGTGTTTACTTCGCCTCCCGCACCCCGCAAAAGTGCCACGAAAAATTTGTTCGGGGAATCGACGCGAACTAGCTCCATTCTAATTACTCTGAGTTTATTATACTTAATATTAGGTTTTTTAACAGCGCTTGGTTATGTCCAACTGTTGGCCACCGGCCTCCTCTCAAGGTCTTCATCTTGAGAGGCTTAGGCCATAGTCCACTACGCTGGCCAATTGCGGGTTGGCGGACTTCACACGTCGTTCGAAAGCTAGTTAGGCTTTCCCAGACATGCAGGTTTCCTCACGATATTTTCCTTCACCGAAAGCTAACAATCGCACAAAGACGATTCGCACATGATTAATTAAAGATAGGTGCGAGCCGGGGTTCGAACCTATGCTCCTTGTTTTCAAGGCTCACTGAGCTGTCACTGCTGAAGTACCTATATCAATTAATCCAGTTGAACCATCGATTGAGTTGAAAAAAGGTACTGCTTTAAGCACATTATATATGAGAGAAGAAATAAACAAACTTAAAAAAATATATGTATTATAATAGCTCTTGCTTTGTTTGTAGTGCAGTGAAATAGTAATCACAATACAAATACTGTCTACAGTACTCTAGTGAAAAAGAAAACAAAGCAAAGTTAACGAATCACTGAATTAAACCCTTGTTAAATAATTAGGCTCTTGAGAGCACTTGGAAAATGTTAAATAGAAATCAGAAAAAAACCAATTACTAAAAGAATATTTAGGGAAATAAAAACAGCAGTATTTTACCAGAGTAGGCACCCGAGAGTTTGGTAAAGTAACGTAGAGTACAAAAAATATGATTGTAAAGCCTCCATTTTATCGTGCAAGTTTAGCAAAAGTAAAAAGAAGCAGGCGGGCTGATGTCACGATTTTCCAGTAATTTAAGGTGAACTTTGAAAAGCTTCAAAAGTTTAATTTGCGACGTAACTTATTATTTTTCTATTTCTTTACTATCATTTAGATATAAAAAGCCTTTATGAATTTTATTTCTAATACAAACGCTAACCTTTATGTATCTTTACATGGATATTCCAATTTGGTTTGTAGCAAATTAAAGTTTATTGTGAACACAAATTTTCATAAACCATCAAAAGAACTTGGAAAAATAGTCGTTTAATATTACGCATATTGCGTAATATTAAACGACTAGACATAAAAAAAGATGTTTAATATTATCCTTTACATTACATTTTATTGCGAATTACTCAAACTTTGAAAGCTACAAGTAGATTTAGGATAAAATAACTATTTAAGCTGTAACAGCTCAGTGGGCGAGTGCTTGCCTTGGAAACAAGGTGCGCAGGTTCGAACCCCGGCTCGCACCTCTGATTTATTTAATTAATCATGTGCGAATCGTCTTTGTGCGATTGTTACTAGCTTTCGGTGAAGGAAAACATCGTGATGAAACCTGCATGTCTGAGAAAGCCTAACTAGCATTCGAAAGACGTGTGAAGTCCACCAACCCGCACTTGGCCAGCGTGGTGGACTATGGCCTAAGCCCCTTCAACTTGAGGGGAGGCCCGTGCCCAGCAGTGGGACATAAACAAGGGCTGGTATTATTATTATTTATTTAACTATTTAGAATCGAAATAACTTCAACCTCTTCTCTTCTTTAAAAACAAAATTACCGTAATTTTGTTACACTGAACGACGTAAAAGAACCTCGTTAGACAGCAATTTTTCATTGCAGACATCTTTATATCGTTTAGATTATTTGAATTTATGTAAGCTATTTTTTATGTTTAAGTATGTATATTAAAAAAGTAAATCAGTAAATAAAATGTATAGAAGATTCGCAATTTGCAATTTTAGAAACATAATAAATATTTGAAATTAAGTATACTTTAGGGCAAAGTTAGTATAGCAATTCAGTCGCTTTTTGGTAACTAGTAAACCATAACCGTTTTAGCATCTGCGATGTGCGACTCAATTGCTGAAACCATTTTCGCACCACTTTGACATGCAGCGAATCGCCTAAACGTTTTACAGCATGAAATTAATTCCAAAATAGTATGATTTTGACACGGAGATCAACTTAGTGAGGCAATAATGTAGATGTAGCTGATAGGCAGGCGCAGATATCGCTTACTAGGAGGCGAAAATGTTGGTTATCTCTAGTTTAAATAAAAGAAACATTGCTTATTGACAGCAAAATATCTGGCAGTACCCATGGCTTGGCTCATTGTTTTCAATTGATCTAACTTCTATTGAAGTTCTTTACTTGAATTATTTATTCCTGGTTGAAACTATATTAAATGGCCTTGCCAAGTATGGTAGATCTGAAAGCAGGTCATCAAGAGTCGATTTTAGGCGTACTTTGTCAGGTGAAGCGAGCTGACAGCAAAATATCGGCATCATTAATTGAATCGCAATATTGCTTTAACAAAACAAAAGGCCGCTGCGAATGACAAATTTGTATCGTCTTTTGAGTAGGGTAACTTAATTCGATGCACCAAAAACAGGACGCAGGTCCATCGCCGTAGATTCTCAGCCGCCAGTACAGTGCCTTCTCATAGAGCGCTGGCAACTTTACCCACTGCAGGTAAGTACAAAACTTTTTTTTGGATATTATATCGGTGCAGTCCTCTAAGGTGGAGGACTAGACGTACTTCCTTAGATGTTTTGCTCCAATTTTGAGTGAATGGTGGGTTGTGAAATTGGGGTGGGTTTTTAATTATTTGACGGGCCTGTTTCTCTTGTGGTTAGATACCGCTAACCGTGGTTGTGGATTGCATTTCTATTTTTTTATTTTTCTGGGTATTATTTAATTAATTATGAATTTATTTACAAAAAAAAGTATCTGTTTCAGTTGTTTGGTGACCATAGTACAAGCTCTGCCCAGGTTATGATCAGATATTAATCTTTCTATACATTTTTACAAAAATAAATATCCAAGGAAATCGTGATAGTTGGAGTCTCCACTTCGAGGCATCAGTTGTTTACAAAATTTGACGGGCCGTTCCGCCCCGGAGCCGCTATCCCGCGATAATATAATAATAAATTGAATCTTGAAGGGAAGCCGGCTTAGATACAATTTTACATTTCTCTTGATTTGTCTGCCACATCAGCTTTACTCATTACGCGAATAGAATATTTGCTTATTGTACAACAGCCACATCTTGCTATTAATTTAATTTAATAAATTGAATAAGATGAAAGACAGAATGTTATTGAAGAAGATAAAATAAAAGCGAGAAATAAGATAAGGTAGGTACATTATGAAGTAGCAATTTGCTTTTTAATTTATATAAGAAAAAATATAAATTCCTATAAGATACACTGCCCAGAAAAATATTTCTTTTTGTGTTGGTGATAAGAACCTGTAGAATCGTTGTGTTGGTGATAAGAACCTGTAGAATTGTTAGGCAAACAGCTCCCTTTAAAAAAAATCTGCACCAGCCCGTCGACATTGCCTTGAAATAAATATTTGTATGGTATGGAATTATGAACGTACTTATCGGCAAAATTAATAATTACGTATGCAATATTACCAAATTAAAATGACTATTGATACGTTTCGGCTTCAACTGTACGAATTTCTATTGAATTTTGACGTTTGATATACGTTTGTTTTTTGTTGGCTAATCTAGCTACGAGTATTTGTTGGTTGGTGATGTTGGGCCAAAGTACGTTTATACTTCGATCGGGCTTGATAAGAGTACCGACTTTTAAATACGTAGCATTAAATTATCTTTGTTCTGCACTAACCAAACTGTAAAAAAATACCTAAGGCATTACGGTACGGTACAATAAATAAAATCTTATTTTTATTACATACTTATGTTGTAAATCCTTTTATAGTATCCTTTTATAACTTGTCTAGATTTACGTTTAGTAAAACCCTTGTGCAAGGGCTCATCTCGGTATTTACCACTGCAGTGAAATTTTCGGGCTATACTTAGTGGCTTAATAACAAATGTAACACTTGACGAGCGGCAGTAAGGTGCATCCACGTGGCAGGTCAGTCGCTTATCATTAAGGCGAACGTCCTGCTTGTCTTGACACAAATTTGCATTAGAAAAACTAAATAAACAAGTGAATTATGCAATGAAAAGGAAAATACAAAAAGCCCTTAAAACCAATCATAGGTGTGCGTAATCTACGAAGCCAAATACTAACAATATATACATGTAGAATATATTGATATACCGAACTCGTAAATAATATACTATAGCTAGGATTAAAAATCCAATAAATGAAATTTATCTCTTCTTTCATTAAATATTAAAATCTCTCGCCTAGAAGGAATTTATGCAAATATGTTGATGGAATGCTTTGTTCACCCAACCCCACCACAACCATGGCGGTCCAGCCAGATGCTATATCAATTATAGAATAGAATAGAATATACTTACTTTATTGTACACCAAACAAAAGAACAAGGAAATGATACCACTTAATACACAGTTGTACAAACCACGGTCTTATCACTAATAGCCATTTTTAAAATTCGGGCAGATAGGGCCTGTCAATGTATATACTTTAATTATCTTTGTTTTTGTTGCAAATGTTACAAGTCATCTAGAAGTGTGGAATAAGCAATGATATTAAATATTAATGCCTATATCGAGTGCCCTTTGAGAACATTTGCAAACAAAAATGTCGTCTGACTTCATAGAACTGCCATGATTACTTAGACCAAACATACACACCTAATAGTGAAAGGAATTTAACTTAAAATTGAAATTCTGTAACATGAAATAAGACACAGTTTAAATAGTATAGTTTTCACACCACCTGCTCGATAATGTTGCATTATGTGTCATATAAAGATGACATAAAGTACCTCATTATATCCCTGTAGTCTAGCCGGGTAATAATGTTGTGCTAAACTCCCTTGGGTAATAATGGGATTTGAATTTCGAATGCCCTATCCACATTTTTACCACAGGTATAGTAACCACACCCTAAGCAGAGACTTGCATGAAAAAAAAAAACATTTGATAATCGACCCGGGCGCAACGAGCAGAATCCAGTGTTCTACATAGGAAATCGCTGCAAATCGCAATATTGATATAATTTTAATTCTAGCCGTGTTTGTATTTTATTACCTCGCAGTAGGTGTGAAAAGTAGTGTATTTTCCTGGGGGTAAAAGTGTATTTGTCTTGGGCGAGCTTGAATCCCTCGCTATACTCAGGATTCTAGTATTCTAGTATAACTCTATACTCCCTCTCTACGCTCGGGAGTTACTAGAATCATAAGGCACTACTTTATCCCCTTGATGCATCATCATCATTATCAGCCTACATCAGTCCACTGCTGGACATAGGCCTCCCCCAATACACGCCACGCCTTGATGCATAATAGTAGTTTATTCAACAAGGGGATAAAGAAGTATCTTATGTCGCGGGCGTGAAATTGAATCGCGAGCATAACGAACGATTCTTGTAACTCCTGAGCGCAGCGAGGGAGTATAGAGTTAATACTAGAATCCTGAGTACAGCGAGGGATTCAAGCTCGCCGAAGACAAAGACACCTTTATCCCCGAGGTGAATACACTACTTTTCACACCAACTGCGAGGTAATGAAATACAAATAATAATATGAAGAGATTGCTTAGGTTATCTGGAAGAGGTTGCTTTTTAGCGATAATGCCACCCTTTTACATCATCAACGTATTCTACAATTAACATGTAACTTTTGGTGTACAATGAAGTGTATTTATTATTATTATTAAATACTTACTGCTAGATATAAAATAATATCAACACACCGATTTCCAGCGTTCGCGCCTACACCTACTGCGAGGCGAGACAATAAAATATAAAACTGCTAGAATTAAAATAATATCAACACAGCGATTTGCAGCGTTATGCCGCGTGTTGAGGTGCTACCGTGAAGAGGTATAAAATGAAAGCGCGGACTGTATAAATATAGGTGGTTATAATAGGTAGAAAAATAATTAATAAAAGCCGTGTGTCGCGGATGGCGTCACTGCGCGTAGTGGGCACCGGCCGGGCCCGCGCCCGCGGCGGCGCCCTCTCCTCCGTCGCCGTGGAGAGGTGCTCGTGCACCGACATACTGCCCGGGTTGAAGTATGTACTTCAATGAAGTGGTAAGGGGCAGATGGAGTTGAAGCCTCGGACCACGATGCCTGTCTTCATCTTGACCTCGGCGACTCGTGTGATGCCGTCGTTGCCCTGGTACACCTTGACGATGCGTCCCAGAGGCCAGAGTAGAGGTGGTAGCGCCTTGTCCTTGACAAGGACCAGCGTCCCTAGTTCCAGTTTGCCTGTAGATGTTGGCCACTTGGATTTCTGCTGCAGCATAGAAATATATTCATTATAGAAACGCTTCCAAAAGTGCTGCCTGATGTATTCAATCCGCTGGTAGCGCTCTAATCGCGTGATGTTGCCGTCAGTGATCTGTGGGTGTGGGACTGATGTGAGTGGCCGTCCAATAAGAAAATGGGCAGGTGTAAGGGCAATTAAATCTAAGGGATCAGAGGATGCGGGGGTAAGTGGACGAGAGTTAAGAAGAGCTTCAATTTGACATAGAAGACTTGCCATTTCATCATAGGTAAGATGAGTAAGAGTAAGAAGCTTTTTTAGGTGACCTTTTGCAGCTTTTACAGCAGCCTCGGCAATCCCATTGAAATGGGGAGAATAAGGGGGAGAGAAGTGAAATTCTATGCCTTCTTGGGCCATGTTAGAAGCAACGTCTGAATTGGAAAGAAAGTTATTCATTTCATTGCAAGCGCCGATGAAATTTGTCCCATTATCGGACCAGATGCTGCGTGGTTTGCCTCGACGCGATACAAATCGTTTAAGAGCAGCCATATAAGCTTCAGTAGTCAACGCTGTGGCGAGTTCGAGATGAACAGCTTTTACTGCAAGGCACACCAAAATGCATAAGTACGACTTAATCAGTCTACAACCTCGCCCTTTCCGGTCAGCGATCAAGATTGGCCCAGCATAATCTACACTACAGTTTAAAAAAGGAAATTGAAGGTCAGTACGCGATGTAGGTAATTGACCCATGATGGGTTGAACATTTTGTGCCCTATATCTAAATCATTTTATACACCTTTTCACAGTAAGTTTAGCCAAATTTCTGCCTCCTAAAGGCCAGTATTGCTGTCGTATAGTTGCCAATAAAAGCTGTGGTCCGGCATGTAAAAGCTTGAGATGTTCTGAATGAAATATTAATTTAGTTAATGTATGCTTACTACAAAGAAGTACGGGATGTTTTATATTATAATCATAGGGGGAGTTGTCAAGCCTGCCGCCGACGCGCATAATGTCGTTCGAATCTATAAATGGGGTTAATGAGATAAGGCGATTGCTACGCGGTAGGGACTTTCCCGATTTTAAAATAGAATACTCTTCAGGGAACATTTGAAGTTGTGCGTTGCGTAAAATGCAATTTAATGAATTTTGTAATTCCTCTGTGGAAAGAAAGCCGATTTTTCTATTTACTTTCGACTTAAAATTGTTAATAGCTCTAAGTACGTAACAAACTACTAACTGTAAACGATTAAAATTAGAATATTTTGTAATAAGCTGGTGTATAATAGAACTACTACTACAACTACTAGTACTACTGCTATGGTTTTTATTAGTATTATCAACGCTATTAACTACATTACAAATTACTTCTGGTAGATCTTGTTTCACGACGTTATTAGGCTTTTGTGGCCAATCATTTTCTGATTTTAATAAATAAGAGGGGCCGGCCCACCACAAGGAACTGGTGCTGATAGCATCAGCCTTCAGCCCGCGGGAAACAAGATCCACCGGGTTATCCTTCGACGGTACGTAGCTCCAAGTACAACCAACAGTACCTTCTTGAATTTCGTTGACCCTGTTACGCACAAAAGGTTTAAGTTGATTAGGTGACGTAGACAACCACGCCAGCACTATTGTGGAATCACACCACAGGTAAATGTTATCAATGCGTATTGTAAGAGAGTCACGAACTTTAGTACACAGTCTTGCAGCTACTAACGCGCCACAAAGTTCAAGCCGCGGTATCGTGGTAGGTTTGATTGGTGCTATACGATTTTTAGAGATAAGAAGTTGAACTCGAACGGATCCTGAACTAAGAATGGATCGAATATAAAGACACGCTCCATAAGCCCTCTCGGAAGCGTCAGAAAAAACGTGAATTTCGTTTCTTATAGAGATATCGTTACAAGAAATATGTCTAGGTACCTTTAGCTGATTGAGACAGCATAAAGTGCGTGTAAAAGAGGACCAAAGGTCTCTAATCTCCTGTGAAACGACGTCGTCCCAATCATACTTTTCGATCCACAGCCGCTGCATAATGATTTTCGCTTGTACAACGCACGGACCTACTAGGCCAAGTGGGTCGAAAATCTGACTTATGACAGATAGTATACTACGTTTAGTAATTTTATTGCTTTGATCAATATTAATAGAAAAGGAAAGTGTATCTGAATCACACAGCCAATGAAGACCTAATGTTTTAGAAGAAGAATTTATGTTACTGCTATTGAAATCTAGTACATTATCTGAAGTAGAGGTGTTGCTGTCAGTTATTGGAGTTAAAATGCTAGCGTCATTTGATTTAAATTTACGCAAATAGAATTTTGCTGATGAGAGAGTGCTGACAACGCCTTTACATAGTTCGACTGCTCCGCTGACGGAGTCACTGCCACTGAGAAAGTCATCGACATAAAAGTCATGTTCGATCGCTCGCTTTACATCTTCACAAACAGCAGAGGAGGCTAGACTAGTAAGACATTTAGTGGCTAAATACGGCGCTGAAGCTGTGCCATATGTCACTGTATTCAAACAGTATACCTTGAGTGGCTCCTTAGGATTAGCATGAAAAACGATGCGCTGAAGAGACCGTTGAGAGGGATTTATCTCTATGGCCCGGTACATTTTTTCTATATCGCCAGAAATAACGTATTTATGCTGACGAAATTGCAACAATATAGAGAGAAGGTCGTCTTGAACAACAGGGCCAACCATCTGAATATCGTTTAGTGATATACCGGAAGTGGTAGCCGCAGATCCATCGAAGACAGTACGTAACTTGGTAGTGGTACTGGATTCACGAATAATTCCATGGTGTGGCAAAAAATAACTTATATTTTGACCTGAATAAGATATAGAAAAGTTATGAACAGTACCTTCTTCAGTCATGTGCCCTAACTGTTCGTATTCGCGCATGAATTCTATATAACGATGTTTAAATATTGAGTCTCGTTGAAAACTTCGTTCTACTGATAAGAAACGACTTGTTGCCATTTGAAGAGAATCGCCTAACACAAGAGGATCTTTCTTTAGAGGCATCGTTACCACGTATCGCCCATCGTTGTTGCGATAAGTATTAAGATTAAAATGTTTTTCGCATGAAATTTCCTCTTTTGTTAACGAATGCTTAGTGGGTACTGAGTCCAATTCCCAAAAACGGTCAATATTGACTTCATCTTTTGCAAAATTACAAAAGTGAGACGAAGAAGATTGAAGGTGTGGTGAGAATGCCACATGACCAGAAACAATCCAACCTAATTTTGTTTCATGAAGGTTAGGTTGATTTTTTCCTAAATGAATTGTATTTTTCCCTAAGACGTTCCAGAATGTCTCACAACCGACCAGAATGTCTATGGCGGAGGGGATGCAGAACGAAGGGTCAGCTAATCGTACTCCCGAAGGAAGAGGGACGTGATTAATGTCTACGAAACGTGATGGCAACACTTTAGTTATCTCAGGTAGTATAAGACAATCCAAGTCGACCGTATAGTCACCGTAATAAGACTCGAGCGTGAGATTACAAGACTGTGTACTGTAAGAGGTCTGATTGTTGATACCTGTAACTGTTGTTGAGCTGGTACCGTGTCGTGATAAACCCAGCTTCGATGATAAGGCTTGTGTAACGAAGTTGGCCGTACTACCGTTGTCCAATAAGAGTCGGGCGGAGTGCTTAGTGCCATCGGCACCACGCACCCGCACCAGGGCTGTGGAAAGTAATACAAAACCAGATGAATTATTTTGTTCGAAATTTGTTGACAAGGCTACGTTATCATTGTTTGGCATGGGAGCCGAAGGGATGCTGCGTTCAGGTTCTAAATGTAAGAGGGTATTGTGGCGTTTCTTGCAATATTTACAATGTGACAGCTTGCACATTTTCTCGGCATGTCCTGAACGTAAACAATTTATACAAACTTTAAATTGTTTTGCCTTTTCAATACGTGTTACTATGGGCAAGCTCCTGAATGTTTCACAGGTGTAAAGTAAATGATTTTCTGAACATAATGGACACGTATAATTTGTTGTTTTAATTTTGTTGTCTTGTGATGTAACCATGAAACTTTTAGATTTGTTATGGTTAGAATTATTTTCAGTTAAGTTAGATTTAAGGTTATTTTTTCTAATTTCTTCCAATTTTTCTAATAAATTTATTTGATTTTCAATCAACTTAATAAATTGATCTAATGTTGGTGGCTTGGATAAAGTATTGCGATACTCCTCCCAATACCGACTTGTATTATTGTCTAATTTCTGCGACATCATAAAAATTATAAGTGTATCCCAATGTTCAGTCGGCTGTTTTAATGTTGTAAGCGCCCTAATATTTTAGTTGGTTACATCTATCAAGTAACGTAAACCTTTGCTAGACTCTTTTGAGCATGGCTGGACATTAAACAATGCTTGTACGTGGTTATGTATAAGCAGCTGGTCATTGTCATACCGCTGACATAACAAATCCCACGCATTTTTATAATTTTCGCTAGTAAAATCTATATTTTTAATCACTAAAGAGGCGCTGCCTCGTAAACAAGATCGAAGATAATGAAATTTCATGATGTTGTCGTTACAATCATTATTATGTATTAGAGGAACGTAGGTGTCTTTAAATTCAAGCCAACCCTGAACGCTGCCGTCAAAATGTGGCAAGTCAATTTTAGGTAGACGGACATTTGTGTGTGCCTTACCTGAAATTTCCGCAGAGTTGGTTGCGAGTAGGCTGCGTGCCTGAGCCACGGCCGGGTGGTATTGATCTTCGAACTCGATGCGACTCTTAAGTTCGTCCTCTGGTTTGTCCATCAGCAACTCAATATCCGTCTGTAACGCGTCAAAGTCCTGATATAATAATTGGAAACGTTCAAAACGTCCTTCCAATTCAAGACGTTGCAAATTAGACAGGCTGGAAGCACTGCTAAGGAGTTTGAGATGGTTTTTAAAAATGGTAAGCTTGGCCTTAATTGCATTAATTGCACTACGCTTCTTTTTCAGTGTATCCAAATCCTCTGAATGATCACTCATTGTGTGATTTCGATGCAAACAGCTGTTTTACAGATAAATAATTCTACGGAAACTGGTTTATATGCAACTAAGGGATAGCGGGCGTTAATCTAGATATCTATTACGTAATGATGCACAGCTGATGCTTAGCTAAGCTGCGAGTACATTCAACTCGGCTATTGAAATAAGACGTGCGCGTGCGCAGATAGTGAAAACGTTCAAAAAAGAAAGAAAACAGAGAATTAAATGATAATTAGAATTAAAAAATACAGTTAGGCACTTCTTATGCAAATTTAAGCGAAAGATGGAGGTAACAATGAAAAAAAATGCTTGATAAGTTTTGTAATAAGGAAGATAGAGGAAATCCGATTGGAACGAACTCACTCAGATAATCAAATCCGTCCCACAAAGTCGAATATCCACGACTCCGTGCAGCTGCAAAACGGCAAAGCGAACAGTCCAACTGTCCGTGCCGGGTTCAAAGTCCACCAACGCCGACTCTTGAGGCTTACTAATTAATTACTCTTGTATTCCGGTGAGTTTCACGATGAAAACTATAGGACCATTTGTTGAGGTGCTACCGTGAAGAGGTATAAAATGAAAGCGCGGACTGTATAAATATAGGTGGTTATAATAGGTAGAAAAATCTATACTTATAATAAAACTGTAACAGGTCCAATTCTGTACATTGAAGATATTTTGAAAATTATATGTGGAGGGCATTCTATAACCGATACTGAGGCCGAAAATGTAATTTTTTTAATTTTTGTCTGTCTGTCTGTCTGTCTGTCTGTCTGTCTGTCTGTCTGTCTGTATCACGGCTGAGCATCACGCCAAAACTACTGGATGGATTGAAACGAAACTTGGCATGATATGAGTTAATACTCCGAGGTAGGACATAGGATACTTTTTATCCCGTAATCTAGCACGGTTCTTTTGGGAGAGGGGATTAAAGTCAAAATGGGTACTTGGTTATACGCTTGGTCCGATTTTATCAATTTTTCTTTATAATTTAATAAATATTAGTAAGGGAACACTCATAGAGAGTTGTTATCAAGGTTTTGTAATCGATTATCAACGTCAACGATCGTTAATCAACGTTAGGTAAGGTCATTAAATAGATGGGTGACCGTTTAACACCATTTGAATTAAACTGGTCCGTGCTTCGGAGCGCAAGTAAAAAGTGGGTCCCAGTTTTTAACCGACTATAAAAAAGAAGGTTATGTATTCGATGCGAAGCGCAGGCGGAGCTGCGTGGGTCAGCTAGTAATTAATAAAAGCCGTGTGTCGCGGATGGCGTCGCTGCGCGTAGTGGGCACCGGCCGGGCCCGCGCCCGCGGCGGCGCCCTCTCCTCCGTCGCCGTGGAGAGGTGCTCGTGCACCGACACCGCGTACAGATTTGCGCAATGTAGCATGCAATGTAACACGCAATGAAAGAATTTGCCGACCACATTTTCGCAATGTATCATGGAATGTAACAGAATTCCCATAGTGTGGACGGCTTGCGCGCACGAACCGAGCTCACAACGCGCACGAACAGAGCATTTCAATTCATGTGCGTCGCGATCCGCAATTTGTCGGTTTTTTCGCCGAACACAAAGGGGCGTGCAGAGTCCGCCGAGCGCCGCGCCGGTGTGGACGCGTTGTGTGTGTCTGTACGTGCGCGCGTGTTCTCCACAGACGGACCCATGTTCGCCGCGCGCTTGCCAGAAACACATGCGAGCACGTACATGCTCGGTTCGTGCGCGCCCTGCGTCCACACTTGTGAAATGCTCCTTTCATGTTACATTGCATGCTACATTGCGCAAATCTGTACACGGCAGCGCCTTCTTTTTATCATTTTTTTTTATTTTCTAGAACCTAGAACAAGGTTCGGCTCCAATTCGCTCGGTTGGATTTTCAAATGTATTTTTTTCGCGCAAGTCTCTGCTTAGAGAGAGTGGCATTTAAACTCTCTAAAGAGTCTCCGTGGTAAAAAAATATTTGACGTTCGTAATTCAAATCACATTTTAATGAAGAATTGTCTTCAGCCTGAAAACATGAATGGAAAATGACAACAATAGGCATGATGACTGCAACACAATACCAATAAATCTGTGGTTTTAAATATTAGAACAGATTGCACTGATTCCAAAAATGCATCTCATTTTCATAATAATAGAGAGATTTTCGTGATATTTAAGCAAATAAATTACTCAAATACAGTTAATCGCCATTTTGTAATAAACGCTGATCCGAGTGAATGACGTCAATCCTGTCTATATAAACAACTGTCAAACTGTCATCTCAACATTTTCTTTCATACAATGATACAATGATTCACTTTTATACCTAGACGGATGTTTATTTACACCGCCGGAGTGACGTCACAAAATGGCGCCATGCACCGGCCATCGTTTTGAAAAGAAATTCAAACTCTATTTTAAAAATTTAAAATATTGCTATTAATTGTAAATTTAATACAAAAATATGATTATTTTCGGCAATAGTAGACCCGTAAGTACATTATAGAGTATTTTTTCAAAATTAGTCATTATGCCTATTTAACTTAGAACATTTAATGAAGAATTGGCTTAGGCCTGGAAATATATACGAAAAATATGAAGACAAAATATAAAGACTTGGCTTAGGCCTAGCTACAAATTGATTTATTACGAGATTACTTATGACGAGGCTGTATGGGTAGAACCCTTTGTCTTCCCAATTAGGTTCAACTTGGGGTCAACTAAAGGGAAAAAAAACAAATCACATTATTACCCTAGGGAGTTTAGTACAACATTATTACCCGGCTAGACTATAGGGATATAATGAGCTACTTTAGGTTAAGGTTATATAACACATAATGCAACATTATCGAGCAGGTGGTGTGAAAAAAATATTATTGCTTAAGTGTCGTGCAAAATATGCGTTTACCAGACAAGACTGTCTGACGTATTACTGTTTGCTAACAAGTTTTCGGACGATATTTTTGTTTACCGTCTGTCTATTACTAAGTTCTTAAATGACTTCGGGAATAGGAATAGGTAAGTGTCCATCTATATAAAGGAAATTCAGAAATAAAGGTTTTAGATTTCCGTTGCGTAATTATTTGTAAGTTGTTTTTGTTCACAGCTTGCCAAAATAAATTGCGTTTTCTTGTTTCTAATTAAATAGTTCACAAAAGAATGACAAATATCTTAAGAAGTTTTAAGATGTCTACCTTTTAAAAGCAATTATGTTTTCCAAGTGAAGCGACCTTTCGAATAAAGGAATTTTATCTTTTGTTTAGAACATTGGTTGGTTTGTTAGAGGTTGCTTGGAAATAAGACCGTTTTAGGGTTCCGTACCAGAAAGATAAAAAGGAGCCTGCTAAAGCATACGAGTGGATTCTATGCACGATCGGTCTTCCCGCTAAAACTTGTCCCAATCCATTCATTCATTCGTAGATTCGATCCATCCATGACTTTCCTTCCGTCTCTCATCGAACAAACAACCATCTCAAGACTTTACGTTACTGACCAAATCTGTTCATCATTTATATCAAATACATGAACTTTTCTAATAAGTGCAGTGAGGAGTGCATGTCGAGGGAAGCAGAAGTCATCCTTTTACTGTGAGTACCGTTCGCGAATTGCCTATAGGAATCATCTAATAGTCCATTTCATTCATCATTCATTTCATTTTAGTGGGTTCGATTCCCGCCAAGTGTCTGGGTGTTGTTTATCTATTTAAGTATGTATTTACAAAAAAAAAAGTATATAAGTATTAGTATCAGTTGTCTGGTTCCCATAGTACAGGCTCTGCCTAGTTTGGGATCGGATGACCGTGTGTGGATTGTCCCAAGATATTATTATTATTATTATTTAAACACTATCGAAGGAATGTTATCACTTACACCAAATGGTGCGACTACATCTAACTATCGGCTTGTATGCCTGTATGTCACACCAGTATATTTCAGCATTTTTTCATCACTATCAAGTATATAAGTCTAGTTAGCATAGTACATACTCTGCCTAATTTGGGATTAAATGACAGTGTGTGGATTGTCCCAAGTATTATTATGTTCAATTAGTACCTATCATCACTGAGACTATTATCAATTTGGGAATAGTTTTGAAGATTGTTTTTTACCCATCCTTATTGCAGATCAAAACAATGATTTTAATATTTGATTTTCTTTTCAGTAAGAGCTAAAATGGGGCGTCCAAATTTCAAATATAGACTACAAGTTCAAATGGGTCATCATATGAAGGGGCTTTATTTGCACCAGAAAACTAGTAAGAGAAACTTTGCACATTTAAAATCTGCACATATCAATCTGATATTATTGTCACCAGCTAGTGAAAGATGTTATACATCTGTCTTCTGAATAACAAATTAATTTTTTGATGCCCAAAGAAGGTACGGAACCTTCCGGTGCGTGAGTCCGACTCGCACTAGGCCGGTTTTTTGTTATAAATTGACAATAAATTCGGCGCCAACGAAAACTTCCGCTTTCAATGTTACTTCAAAGTTTCACATTCATTATTCAGAATGCCAATATCAATCTTCGGTATAGTTACGAATTTATAATATTCATTAATCTCCCTCTGTATTTGGTTGGGGTTTCCGAAACATGAAATTGTATCCATATTTGGCTTCCCTAAAATTCGAATTTATCAGAAACGTGCATAAATTTCCGACGTAGTTTTACAGCAATCCGCTGCGCAGCGCTTTAGGCTATAAATCCATCGGTCCTAGTGTTTAACACTCATAGCGCACCTGTCACACGCGCGTGGCATGCGGAATGCGGAATGCATGAAGGTATTTTTGCTATTAGCGCCACTTTGGTGTTACGAGCGCTGTGAGCCGCTGCGGAGCCATTAGACCACGTCAATTTTGTCGTACAAAGAGCAGCATTGTAGTGCCTGTCTGTGAGGTGTAATGCCGTCATTGCTGTCCTCGTCAATAGAAATGCTTGATTGTGTAATTTGCGAACAGACTTAGTAAGCATAGAGTCCTGATACTAACGCGTCCACATAATTATCACGATGTTACGTATGTCCAACTAAATTAAGCGTCTTTGTGTGCAATCCAATATGCTAATTAAGCAGAAATCTTGAATAATTAAGGTAATGCAGGCGGTTCGCCTGTGGAATTCCTTGCCGGTTTCTATAAGGCGTGCTTCGTCACTGACAATTTTCAAGGATCTAAGTAGTAAAGAAGTTTTATTTGGCGGAATAAGTTGTCGGTATTTGTGTAATTTTCTTGTTATATTAGTACGTACTGATTTATGTATGTTTATAATAGTATTATTTGATGTATGTTTATATATTATAATATATATAATAATAATACCAGCCCTTGTTTATGTCCCACTGCTGGGCACGGGCCTCCCCTCAAGATGAGGGGGCTTAGGCCATAGTCCACCACGCTGGCCAAGTGCGGGTTGGCGGACTTCACACGTCATTCGAAAGCTAGTTAGGCTTTCTCAGACATGCAGGTTTCATCACGATGTTTTCCTTCACTGAAAGCTAGTAACAATCGCACAAAGACGATTCGCACATGATTCATTGAAGAAATCAGAGGTGCGAGCCGGGGTTCGAACCTGCGCACCTTGTTTCCAAGGCAAGCGCTCGCCCACTGAGCTGTTACCGCTTATATATTATACTTATATGAATATATATTATTATAGTTTACAACTTAAGTGTTTTTATGTGTCTTTGTGTTAATTATGTGTCTATGCATATCAAGTGCGCGCACCCTCTGCTCTTTGTAACTTCTTTAATTTTCCTCTCCATCTAAAGGTTGCCTGGAAGAGATCGCTTTTAGCGATAAGGCCGCCCATTGTTGCATGTTTTATTAATTTGTGTCTAATTCTTCTAGTATCTGTTTATTTGTGTGCAGTAAAGAATTGTCTATCTATCTATCTAATGCGTATTTACAGAGATATATGTATTATAGTTTCTGCGGACTGTTGTAAGTATCTACTCATATGAAAAAGTTTACTTTTGCTCTTGGTGCCTCGATTTACTTGGCCTTTTTCATTTTGAACGGAAACGCGTGATACGCCAATATAACAGTATTTATAGGTGTAAATTATGACTAAGTAGCAAATGCAGGAAGAGAGATCGCAGGGAAGCCTTTATTTGATACCTTATTAGGACTCGACCTATTTGATACCTATATTCACGTTTTTGGAAGTAAAAAATACAAAATGACGACAGACGGCCGCCATATTAACTTTTTTGAAAAAATATATAGCCTATGTCACTTCCACAACTGAGACGAATCTAAAGACGTTTTATAAAACAAAACCCATCGAGCCATTTAGGCTGTAGGCCGTACAAAAGAAATATACATACATAAATACATACATACTCCCGAAAAACATAACCTTACTTCTGGGGCATTCGGACAAAAAACAATAGGTACGTCCACATTTATGTATCGAGAAACACAAGGAGATACCGCAGGCTTTTATTAACTTGAAGCAAGTTTGTTTTCATGGTAGGGTAAAAGTGGGATAGTTGCCACACTTTTTGAAATTACTTTATATCTCTCAGTGAAAAAAGCAAAATTCTTTATTTGTAATACGGGTAGGTACTTTGATTTATTATCTTCAAACTTATGAAAGGAAAAACCATCATCTTTGATATTTCCAGAGTATTAGCGATTTTTGCGGACCTCTAAATTTTGGGGCATCTATCCCATATAGGGGATAATTGCCTAATCTATGTAAATTACGTATAGGATAGATGCCCCACTGAAAAAGAGGCCATCTATCCCGCAAAAACTTTGATTGCACCTTGCCTTTCCATGCAATCGCACAGAGACATGCAACACGGTCAACTTAGTGGTAGTTGTAGAGTATTTCAAAAGTTAAATAAAATAACATGTGATTCATCCGGCAAACTAGAGAAATTACAATCGAGGCAACTATACCCCTGGGGCAATTATCTTCAAACTTATGAAAGGAAAAACCATCATCTTTGATATTTCCAGAGTATTAGCGATTTTTGCGGACCTCTAAATTTTGGGGCATCTATCCCATATAGGGGATAATTGCCTAATCTATGTAAATTACGTATAGGATAGATGCCCCACTGAAAAAGAGGCCATCTATCCCGCAAAAACTTTGATTGCACCTTGCCTTTCCATGCAATCGCACAGAGACATGCAACACGGTCAACTTAGTGGTAGTTGTAGAGTATTTCGAAAGATAAATAAAATAACATGTGATTCATCCGGCAAACTAGAGAAATTACAATCGAGGCAACTATACCCCTGGGGCAACTATCCCACTTTTACCCTATACATTTAGAACGTACATAGCGACAATTCGTTGGCCAAATAACCACTCAGAGTTATTATGCCACATGTGCCCGTTACTGAATAAACAAATATTTATGTGCCCCAGTCACCAAACGCCAAACGTTATTACGCCACTTCTCTATGGCAACACGTGTACTACGCATAAATTCGACGCTGCACGTTAAAATTAGAAATGTAAGCCCCGCGCTGTGAAATATGTGCCTTTAAAATTTATACCGTATTATATTTGTTCACGACACCGAAGCGCAAACAATTGTTATATCCGTAAACAAATAGTATACGCACTCACCTTTTTTTCGGAATGTAACCCGTTCAGTGTAACAGTTCTTTGTTACACCTGCCCGTGTTTTTATTTTGGTAGAAAAGGCATTCGGGTTCTGTTGTAGCAAATCCCGGCTGATTTGTGGATTTTCTGTGTTAATAATTAATTTTGTGACCCTTAGAGACGAAATATTGTTACGTACCTTGGTGGCGCGGCGGAAACTTGCTTTCTTTGCTACAGTTCTAAATATTGGTTAGGACAATACACAGCGAAATAATTGAAAAGTAAGATGATCCAAGAGGTGGACGGGCTTCTTATAAAAATACAGTTCTGTGCTTGATCTCTTCCCGGTCGTTGTAATCTTCCGTCCTATCGGATTGTAAGAGTAAATAAAGAGAGCAAGTGCATCTAAATCTACGTAAGCACTTGTGAACAACACTAGAATACGTATTCCCTGCTAGGTGGCTGATTAGTTAGAAATTGCTGACGCACCTGAACGGTCTATAATACTGTATGTAGGTGGCGGGCAAATGCGGATTAACAGGTTATTATGTTACCTATAGACTGACCTAATACATAAATATTAAGTACCTAAATATTATTTTATTCTTTATCGATTTGTCTTAAAGTTTAAATTTAACAACAAGTTTTAAGTAAGATTTAGTACCTATCTTTTATCAACTTGTTTTGTAAAGTTGGAATGCTACCTCTTTCCCAAAGAATATCCTTTATAATGAATTGTAATTTCATTGTTTTATGTTTCGTAAAATTCTTTGGATTGCAAAACAATCGTAACCATTGCTAAGATAAATTCTTTGCAAGAAAAACATTGAACGGCGCGGAAATGCTCGAAGGACAGAAGACTTTTGTATCGTCTGGCTTCCTTAGTCGACTACGGAGAAGGTATTGTAGACGTATGCTACCGTAAATATAAAGAACTTACTTTTAAGTTGGCCCGTTGGTGGGTTCGTTATAGCGGCATGCGTCAACAGCATATGACATGCATACTACTGTAATGTGTCGATTGGAGCAAGAGTGAAATATGAATATTTTCCCAATTGTTCTCAGTTGATGGGGTTTTAGTTTTTTAACTTATATTTATCTTCTTTTTACTTCTCTTCTCTTCTCTTTTTTGTTTTGTTTATTTTTTTTACTTTGTTACATCTATTATTCCCAGTGGGGTGTCCGGGTAAGAATAGCACCCACCCATCTCTTCCCGTTGGGTGTCCGTAAAAGGCGACTAGGGGAAAGCAAGAAAACGGGCAGCAGCGTAATAAGCCTACTTACCACTTATACTGCGAGCCCCTCCCCTGTCTTTTAGTGGGGAGGCCTTTGTTCAGTAGTGGACGTCTTTTGGTTGCTGATTATGATATTGATATCTATTATAATATCATTGGTAAAAAGCCCAACAAGCTTATTAGGTTGCACGCCGAGTCAAACAGAACGAAACTTTACAAGATCAGAAAACGACGCGGGAGATATTATACAGCATATGTTCTTGCGTAGAAACAGGTGCATTTTCTCTTTATTTACTCTCACAGTTTGATGGAACGGACGGAAGATAGACACTACTAGGATCAGGAGCAGGGTTGACTTTTTACATGCCTATCCGACGCATGGATCATCTTATTTTTTAGACAGTCAAGTAATTGCCTATATTGTCCGAACCAATAAGAGACAACTACTCGAACTTGTTACACCCTACAGGATACGAACGAGAACCTCCCAGATTGTAAAGCGAACGACTTCCTGCTGCCCTACGGAGGCTACAAAAATATACATACTTTAAAAACATATATACGCCCCAAAAACATAATCAAAGGAGATATGTTATGTACATCTGGGGCAGTCGGCAGTGTTCAGAATTTTCTCGCAGAAAAATGATTTAGTAACTGTGCCGTAGGCTTAGTTCTTGTCTTCTGCTGTGTCGAGCCGTTCATGTAACGCCTCTAGGCAACGCGTGACAGGCTCTAAGGTTGAGTGCTTAGTGATTTCACACATAGAAATGATTTAGTAACTGCCTTTCCGACTTGTGTTCAAACTTGTGCTATTGTTTTATCTCATCACTATGCTGGAGACGTGTAGCAATGAACTAGCGTCTAGACAGTTGTTTGGATATAATGTTCGTTTGCATAATGGCAGCGATAGTCATTAGGGTTTCTTCTAAGAGGATCAGTGTGTAGGCGTCTATTGTAAATTTACCTTTATACTATTAATAGAAATAATATACCTGTCCATCTGATCTTACATTAGCCAGAGCTTGTAACTATGAAGAAGAAGAGGAAGAAGCAACATTTATTGGATCACTCTCTCATAATTACAAACAGTTTGACAGTTTTGATAGTCGTGGCTTAAAGGTCAGCATTATGTTCAGCAAGCAAGCAAAATTTCATTTATCCTCTAACGCTGGTATTCTGCTGCAACCTAGGATTGAAACCCGCGCACTATACGGCGGCACAATAAATAATGACGATCAGTTGTCTGATACACGTGCATATTTGTATGTATACAATTCTAATTATACTAATGTAGGCTAATATAACTCCTAGATACAAAATACACACATGGTCAAGGTATCCAACCGATACACCAACTAGCAATTGTCTACAGCTATATTTTTATATATTTAAAGATTATACTTTAATTTCCAGTCGGTGCCTGTTGTTTTGAAAAGGAATCATATTTTTTTTAAAATACAGTACAATTTTCAGTATAGGCTGAAATAAAGGAAGAGAGGCGGCATCATCTACCACCTATGTTGATCACAATCCTCTCAACACTAGAGCGTTATGTCCAAGCACATGGGGATCATGCGTTTGAGACCTTCTGTGATATGCACGGGACTACCACCGCTCTTCAGTTAAATTAGAATCTAAAATAAATATCTGAGTAAGGTTGATGATTTAAATAATAGGCTAGATGACTAAACACGTATTTTTTCTTTTGTCGATTAAATAAAAAATGATGAAGATAATGCTTTGAAATTCCGCGCGACGTCACGCCGGTACACAATTTTTACTAAGGCGTGACGTCACGAGCCTTGAGCTCTTGAACTTTGACGCTCTATAACTTTGGCATTTTTTATTGGTTTGTTAAATAAAAAAATACGTGTCCAATATTTTTTGACAATGTAACTGACGGACTGATTAGAATTAACTATATTTTTTTTACCCAGTCATCAACCCCATTATCAATATTAATATTTTTTTCATCATACCTATCGAATATTCATCCACGTTATCTATGTGTCATATAAAAAAGTTGATTGAATCCAAACTTTGGCTCAATAAATCAACTAGCGTCAGATAAGTTTACTGTCATCAATTTCCAAGTCATTAATCATCACTCGGCCTGCGAGGACAAACTTGCAAATATATATATATACACAAATACCAAACGGAAAAATATTTATAAATAAATGGACACGACACAAAATGTTCCGTCTGGTGGTGAGCGACGCGCCTGTCCACAGACTGTTGCAGTGCAGTATCGCTATTTATCTGTTGCACTCAAAAACGTTATAGCAGTACGTACGTTACGTAGCAGTAACAGCTTAGTGGGCGCAGGTTCGAACCCCGGCTCGCACCTCTGATTTCTTTATTTAATCATGTGCGAATCGTCTTTGTGCGATTATTACTAGCTTTCGGTGAAGGAAAACATCGTGAGAAATCCTACATGTCTGAGAAAGCCTAACTAGCTTTCGAATGACGTGTGAAGTCCGCCAACCCGCACTTGGTCAGCGTGGTGGACTATGGCCTAAACCCCTTCATCACGAGGGGAGACCCGTGCCTAACGGTGGGACATAAACAAGGGCTGGTATTATTATTGTTATTACTCAAAAACGTTAACGTGAATTCTTAGTTAGGCATTTTCTTGAATCTGATATAGGATTTTGAAAGTAAAACATTTTTTTCAAGATTTATTTTCAGTAATTATTTGCATATTATAAGTGTACCTATTACAATAAAAAATTTAAGTATATTAAGTATATATATACTGGGGACTGGGCAGGTCATGTCTGCCGCATGTCAAACGAGCAGTGTGGGCCCCAGAGCAACATTTTGGAGCCCCGATACAGCGACGCGAAAACGCGGCAGGTCTCGAAAAAGATGGCGCGACGACCTAGATGCCTTGGACAATAGAGGCGGGTAATAGACCAAGATGGAGGGACAGGAGGGAGGCCTTTGCCCATCAGTGGGACAGAACAGGCTGACATAATAATAATAATATATATATATATATAAGCAATCCATGATATAAGTAAAGCTATAGGTATATTTGATTAGCAGCATAATATATAGACAAAATACAATTTCTTGTATTCCACTAGTCCACGACACAAAAAAAAATCTTTCTTTTTCGTCTTGAAACGGAGGCGCCGTTGTATGTGAGGTTTTGTTAAAGAACCTTATTTCGTCATACAAAGGACCGTGCTTTGGAATAATGAGGTACTCACGAGAGCACACTTGGGCGTCGTACTTTCTATTCCAAGATTGACTTTATAAGTTCAGACTAAGAAAATATGACGTGGTACAGAAAAAGTAAACACTGTGATTCATTTTATTAATTGATCAACTAAATGGAATATTTCAATTCCATCGTCTTGAATAGGTTTAAATTCAAATTTATTAACATTTTTAGGGTTCCATACCTAAAAGGTAAAAGGAGATTTTATGGTGAGATTTCGTCTGTCTGTCTGTTCGGTCTGTCACACCTATATATTTTTGGAACCACTGTCGCTATTGATTTGAAACTAGGAATAGTTTTAGATCTTGCGAGTACTTAACCAACCTCATCGCAAAAAAAAATATGTGGGTCGAAATGGGTCATCAAAATATGAAAGGGCTTTATTAGCACATTTCAAAACAGATTTTTATTTTGGTTTATGTCATGTAGATTTTGACTTATAATTAAAAATGTACAAATATACCGTTTCAAATCAATAGTATCAGTCGTTCCTGAAGTAAACAGGTGTGACAGACAGACAGACAGATAGACGAAGTTGGACCATAAGGGTTCCTTTTTTACCTTTGAGGTACTTATGGATCCCTAAAAAATAGTAGAAAAAAATATTTTTTCCATTTGCGATGAAGTTGGGTGAGTAAGATCTAAAACTCTTCCAAGTTTCAAATCGATAGCGTGAGTGGTTCCAGACACACAGACAGACAAAGTCTCACCAAAAGGGTTCCTTTTTTACCTTTTAAGTATGGGAACCTAAAAAGAGATGGAGATGGGGAGGAGATGGATGGAAAAAGAGATTCTACACCATCTACAGCTGAATCAACACTTAACTACCTTATATTACGTAAAAATAATCTATGCATATAAAAGTACTTGTCCTGACTGACTGATTCATCAACGTACGTAGGCAAAACCGTTGGACTTAGAAAGCTGAAATTTGGACAGTAGGTTCTTCTTATGATGTAAGCATCCACTAAGAAAGGGTTTTTGAAAATGCCACTCCTTAAGGGGTGAAATGGGGTGTTTTCATTTGTACGAAAAAAAAAATAGCGGGCGTAGCTGCAGGGAATTGGTAGTATACTTATAAATCCAACGCCACATATAATATAAGAAAACATACGTACAAATATATATACTTGACAAAGAGATAAGGGGTCGTCCATTAATCACGTGATTCTCGAAAGGGGGGGGGAGGGGTTCCGAAAAAATCACGAAATATCACCAGGAGGGGGGAGGGGTATAATGAGACATCACGTGTATTTATTTTTCGTTGAATGCACGATTTCTAAACCAAACAGCGGCACGTGGCCTTGACTCACCGTTGCCGGCAACGACTTCCCCTTCAACATTTAATCAATTAAGTACCTATATTTAAAGATAATATTCCGAAAATTTCAATATAAACTATATTTAAATGTTGTACAAAAAAATACACGTGATTTTGGATAGGGAGGGGGGGGGGGTAGTTTAAAAACCTCACCACATATCACCAGCAGGGGGGGAGGGGTTAAAAAGTTGCTAAAAAACATCACGTGATTAATGCACGACCCCTAATCTACAGAGGAAATAACCTTTACAAAGCCAACCAATCAATATATAATAAAAATACATTGCAGCACAATAATTCTTCAAACGTTTACCTGAAACTGAAACGTTATATCCCCTCTATTATTATCCTTAGGTGGGCGGAATCAATACGGATACGAAGAGAAGCGTTGTATCATTGTTTATGAAAAGTCATTCAATCAGGGCGTACAATGGAGGAACATATCGTCCAAGAATCCAGCGCCGTCGTTAATCTTAATCTACCATCTTGCCGGTCACGGCTGGATTACCTCAATGGGGGGATGACGGGAAATAATAACTATGGGGTTTTAAGCAACATATTTGTATTGTGTTGCATGCTGTTCTTTGTTGAGTGCTTTTTATCCGCGAAGCATTAAATTGCTAAGCTGCGTAAGTTAACATAAAACGTTCGATCAAATCGTTTTATGTTAACTTACTCATTTTTTCGATAAAATATATTACTATTAGAACCTTGTCTATTAGTAATAAATATTGAATCGAAATAATGAATGCTTTTCACGCGTTTTGAAGGCTCTTCGCATAACTACATATGGCATATGAAAAGCACCAACATAGGCGGTACAATCATTTGCAAAATATTAATAATGACGTTTCTATAAATTTTTTGGTTCTTTCTTTTTGGATACATAGTGCGCCCTTCTTTCTTTCAATGTTTCTCTCTTGGGTATACTGGAATATGCCTTTGTAGGTACTTGTATTATCTCCATATTTGTGTGTACTTTTTATAAAATAAATAAAAATCTTAAGAACCCAAAAACAAGATTAAAATAACGTTAAAAATACAAAACATTGCCATCTGAAAGAAATTCCAACATTAGGGTTCACAAATTAATTAAGAAGATAGGTCTGCGGCATCTCTGGAACGCAACGGTCGGATCCAAAAATTTCTACCGTAAAAGCAAAAGCTTGGATACCATTCATTTCGAAGATGGTCGAAATATTTTGTCTCTTAAATACAATGTAACAATATGAAGGACGAGGTGCTGTGGCGAGTTTGTCAGCTCGTTTGGCCCCCACACGATCTGATCTCGGAGTGCATCGGAATTACAACGTGCTTCCAACTTCGCGATTCGAATCGGGATACGAAACACTGAAACATATTTACTGGAAGAGCTTTCATTATCTTTTGTCTGAGATTATTGATTAGTTTTTGTTCTATAGGTACTACATGAAATATGGAAATGAAAAAGTAATTTGACCATCGATATGTTGTTGAATAGGGATTTTAAAGCTGAGTTTTGCACAATTTTCTTAATTGAAACCTTCTTTTTAGATGAAGTACGTGAATACTGTTATAAACTTATAATTTTTTAGTTCCGCAATTTAACATTTGATTTCAGCAGTATCGTAAAAATAAAACAAATAGATTAAGACTGAAATACACTTTGTTTAAAAGCTACGGGTTTTTAATAAAATTTGATTATAATACGGTATATTATTATTATAATACGGTATTCCAGATTTACTACAACTTAGTATTAGCGTATGCTCAGTAAATATTAACATCATGTTGGCACAAATTACATAATGTCGTGCAGTTAAAAAGGTATTTAGTTAGAAACTTGTTTAGAATTTAATTAAATTCCCTATATATAAAAGTGTTTTTTTTAAAGATAACCTTTTTTCGAATTCTTTTTCGCTTACCCCAACAATATCCATTAAGAATATATGTCTGTGTTATTAAGGTACACATTTGTGTAAAACGCTACGTGCTAACTTTGAAGAGATACCTACGAGAATACGCGAAGTTTGAGTGCGCTTGAATGATAAGTTTTCCAAGTGGAATTGGGAATTCTGAGCTCTTAAAGTTGATGAAATGGCCGCGGTACTATCCCGGCAGGTGGTGCGCTTGTTTAAAAAAGTATCGTGAGATTTATTACTCCGATATTACTTCCATTATGAGGTGCATGCCGGGATTTACTCTTATTTACGACCCGTGGAGACTGGTTGAAGGTGCCGACGGTTTGACAAATTATTATAATAACTTTAACCTAACATGGCCAGTTCAGTTTTAGGTCGATTTGTATAATGAAGATTATTATTATTATACTAACTTTAAAAATTGATTTTCTTTGTGATTATATAGTAGACCCCATCACCAAATAATTTTTTGTTCTGTGCTTGTGGACCAAGCTTAGTTGCTAATTGGAAGTGCGAACACTCACAAACTACACACATCAAAAGTGTCTAGGGATCAAGCATTTTTGGGCAAAAAAATGGGCAGAAGAACAATGGCGTTTCGTGTGCTTTTCTGATGAGTCTCGTTTTGGTATGAGACCGGATACAAGACGTATACGACACTGGAGAACCCCTGGACGCCAACAGCGATTAAAATCCTGCCAGGAAGTCCATCCTTATAGTGGTGGAACCATCATGGTATGGGCGGGTATTTGGATCGGCGGAAGAACTGAGTTGATTTGGATCAGAGGCAACCTCAACGCTCAAATTTATGCTGAGACGATTGTATCAGACGTCATCGTTCCTCTACAAGTGCAAATCGGTCCCTTATTTCAGTTAATGCATGATAATGCACGACCGCACACCGCAAGAGTTGTAAGACAGACTCTCGCCGCAGCTAACATCAATGTCCTGCCCTGGCCTGCTCAGTCGCCAGACTTGAACCCGATTGAGCATGCATGGGATATGCTACAGAGAAGAGCTCTGCCGAATATGGAGGGTATCCAGTCGCAAGAAGACCTTTTTTTGTTGTTGCAACGAACATGGGCGGCCATTCCACAGCGTGATTTGGATGAACTCATTTTGAGTATGCCAAACCGATGTTCTTGTGTTGTTAGTGTTCGCGGTAGAAACACGGATTATTAATTGTTTAAGTTACCCAATAAAATTTTAAAGAAAACTGTTATTTCAGTCTTTTTTTCGAACTTTTGTGTTAGTGGTTCAAATGTCAAAAATCCCTTTATTAGGAAAATGGCAAATTTCTTTATTAATGCAAAGGTGACTTGGTTTATCGTTACTGTGACAAACGAAAACACTTTATTTGATGAATCCTTAAAGAAAATTTTAATTAATATCAATCAGGAGAAAAGTTATTGCAAAAATATATGTTGATCCCTAGACACTTTTGATGTGTGTAGTTCTATCTTTGCAATATAATTGACGTGCAGTTTAAAAAGCTTATGTATGTACTTTTGATGGTTAAGTAGTAAATACATAATGATTAATGAACTAGGTTAACGAAATCAGAAACAGAGCCCACGTAATCTATATTAATAAAAGAGCAGGGTGTTTTCTAGGAATCACGATACAGCAAAAACCATATAACGTACAATCTTGAAATTTGGAACCAACATTATTCCAATAGTCTAGGTGAACAATAAGAACGGATTTTTCGAAATTCCATACCTAAGAGGGTCAAATGGGCTCCCAAAGTTTGTATGGAAAAAAAGATTTTTTTCGTCACATGGACATAAAATTTTGTCAGTGTACTAAGCAAAAGAAATAAAGAAACACGTGTATCACACTTTTTGAAAATCGACCCTTATAAGGATTTTAGCATCGTTTTTGAGTATGCAACGCGGAAAAAAAAATTCATACTGCATTGCTGAAACTTTGCGAATACATTAATCAAATTGTAGCAATCCAAGTGCAAATAATCATTTTTTGAAAATCATCTCGTAAAGGGGTCCAATTGGGGTCCAAAAAATGTTTCTCGACCTACAGTCATAAAACTTAGTTTATATATTGCACACAAGAATCTAAGAAACTTATTTCCAGCAGTTTTTAAAAAACTACCCCTAAGGTTTATTAATGGGGTTTCAAAGTTTGCACAAAGAAGGATTTCCATTTCATCCTATGATGCAGCTAGAGTAACGAAACTCGGTAAACAAACTCAATACAACAATTAAAAAAACTAATTTTGATCATTTTTGTAAAATCAACCCCTAAGTGGGTCAAATGGGCTCCCAAAGTTTGTATGGAAAAAAGAAAATTTTCGTCACACGGACATGAAACTTTGTCAGTGTACTAAACAAAAGAAATAAAGAAACACGTGTATTACAACTTTTTGTAAATCGACCTTTAAAGGGGTTTTAACATGGTTTTTGAGTATACAACGTAAAAAAAAACATACTTACTGCATTGATGAAACTTTGCGAATATATTTATCAAATTATAGCAATCTATGTGTAAATAGTTTATGAAAATCAACTCCTAAAGGGGTCCAATTGGGGTTCAAAAATGTGTTTCGACCTGCAGTCATAAGACTTAACTTATGTATTGCACACAAGAATCTAAGAATCCCATTTCCGGCATTTAGCGAAAAACAACCCCTAAGGTCATATAATGGGGTTGGAAAGTTTACACGTAGAACGATTTCCATTGAATGTTATAATGCAGCTAGAGTAACGAACATCGGTACATAGACTCAACAAAACAGTTTAACAAATTTATTTTCACCATTTTTCAAAAATAAACCCCTACGTGGGTCAAATGGGGTATCAAAAATACCATTAAGAAAAAATATATTCATAGCACACGGACACGAAACTTTATCAGTGTACTGATAAAAAACACGTGTATCACATTATTTTTTTAAATCAACCCTTGAAGGGGTTTTAGCATGGTTTTTGAGTATCAAGCGCGGAAAGGAAATCATGCTGCATTAATGAAACTTTGTGAATAAATTGATCAAGTTAAAGCAATTTAATTATTTTGAAAATCAATCCCTAAAAGGGTCTAATTGGGTCCAAAAAAATTTTTTTTGTCCTACAGTCACAGGACTTATTTTATGCATTGCACATAATAATCTAAGAAATTTATTACAGGCATTCTTCAAAAAACAATCCCTAAAGTCATTTTATGAAGTTGCAAAGTTTGCATGAAGAAGGATTTTCATTTTAGCTATAATGTTGCTACAGTCACACAACTCATTAAATAAACTCAACATAACAACAAACAAATTTTCTGCATTTTTCGGAAATCAACCCCTAACTGGGTCAAATAGGGTATCCAAGTTTGCAAAAAAATATTTTTCATCACACGGACACAAAACTTAGTCATCAAAAGAAGTTGAGAAACACGTCTGACACATTTGATTTGAAAATCAACCCTTGATTGGGTTTTAGCACGGTTTTTGAGTATGAATTCAGAAAACCGATGACTGATGACTCTGCGGATGCATTTATGAAATTAAAGAAATCCATGTGCAATTTTTTTTTATTTGATTCCCAAAAGGTGTAATTGTTTTACCCTACGGTCACAAGACTTATTTTATGTATTGCACATAATAATCTAAGAAACCTGTTTCCTGCATTCATCGAAAAATAAAACCCCTAAGATCAATTAATGATTTCAAAGTTTGCATGCAAAAGGATTTCCATTTAATTTATAATACAGCCACGAAACTCGGTAAATAAACTCAACACAACAATTTAACAAACTAATTTTCAGCATTTTTAACGGACTTCAAAAGGAGGTTCTCAATTTGTCTGTACATTTTTTTTTCTATGTATGATCGCGCATGATTCTGGCAATTATGAACCGATTTCAAAAAATCTTTCTGGTACGGATAGGCCACTCCACTGATTGGGTCCCATAAAAAAAAATTACTTAGGAATAAGCTCCTGAAAAAACAAAAATGGGACTCAGAAAAAACTGTAGGAATGCCTAAAAGATAATATTTCTATCGCATTTTAAGGACGAAAGTGTTCAAACTCTGGCAAATACGAGTATTTACCAATTTCAATAATTCTTTTATATGCGAAAGAAGGAACCACTGTCATGAATATGTATAAATTTTATCACAACTAGATAAGAACTTCCTGGAGAACCATGATTGATGTGGAGGAATTTATCTGGTAAAAAAAGGAATATATACAGACGAATTGAGAACCTCCTCCTTCTTTGAAGTCGGTTAAAAAAACATGGAACTGATGTTCTCCTTTACATTACTCTGACAAATATGAACCGATTTCGATGATTCTTTTTTTATTCAAGGGAGTAAACTACTGTAATGATTTCATGCAAATTTCATTAGGACCGGATAAAGTGTTCCTGAAGAAAATATACACAGTAGGTACGTCAACATCAACTTCAATAACACTTAAATTATTTTATGCTTTTTAGTGTTGTTGAAGTTGGTTCATTTTTTTTTGTTGTGTCGTGTGCAATGTTTTATTTGAAAATCAACCCGTGGGACAAATGAGGTACCAAAGTTTGTATGTAAGAAAATATTTTTTTCAGACACGAAACTTTGTCAGTGTACTCATCAAAAAATTGAGAAATACGTCTAACACATTTGTTTTGAAAATCACCCTTAACGGGGCGAGTATACGCGAAAAAAAAAACATGCTGCACTGATTACACTGCGGATACATTCGTCATATTGAAGCAATCCATGTTATTTTTTAAAATTAACCCCTAAAAGCGTTCAATTGAATTCCTTCCAAAAAATATTTTATTCCTACAGCCACATGACATATTTTATGTACTGCATACAAGAATCTTGAATAAACTTATTTCCAGCATTTTTCGAAAATCAACCGCTAAGGGCATCTACCAATGGGGTTACCAAATGGTTTCCACTTAACAACCTCATATGTTTTTTATTGGAATTGCAAAATAAGTACAGTATCTTTTTAAACAAAGAAGTAAATATTTAAGAATGTTTTGATAAGATCAGAGTTAATAAAAGTGTGAAAATATCGAAATCGATCGTCCGAAGATCGGACCAACAATAATAACTAAGAAGACCTGAGGGTACATCGGCATAATTGTGACATAAGGACGTTCAACATCTCAGTTCTCCCGTGACTATGGGTGCTGTAAAACATTGGAAACGTCGGGATAGAAAAAGCTAAAATAAACCGCGATTAAATCCGTAAAAAGTAGTTTGATTTCAATGTGTAATATTCGCGTAAGTAAAAGACAATAAGCTTACTATTTATGAAGCTGGCTTCAAAATACAGAAACGGTAAATGTTGTCCTTGAAAACTTGGAATGCACGATATCAAAAAGATTATCAATGCCTAAAGGATTAATGGAAATCCACAAATACATGGACGATAGATTGGTAAGTAACAATTTATTACGAACGTTTTAACTAACGCGAATGCTACACATTGAAATCAAACTATGATTTCAATGTGTAGCCTTCGCGTAAATAAAAGACAACATTAGTGTAAACAATATTTTAAAAAACCTCGATCCATAATTCTAAACACGTTTGAGTAACAAAGTAAACGCGGGCGAAGCCGCGGGCTACTGCTAGTTTGTAATATTTCCGAAAAATGTACTTGCCTTTATTTCAATTATTTTTAAACAATAAAGTTATCAGCGAATGACAAAGAGGCGTCGATGCATATTAACGAAATAATCAACATCACGTACTACGTTATTCGCACTCGTAAATATCAACAAGCCACGTTGAAAACAATTTAAACATTGAGGGAAACATGTTTTATGAAAAAATACATAAAATCTTAATTCAATACCTAATGAGTTTATCGTTTAATAATTAGTAGATATGTTTTCAGTTCCACTATTTAAAAAGTAAAGGTATAAAATGATGTAAAAAACAATAGTACATAATCTTTATATAATATATAATTATTATATAAGATTATAAGTATTATATAAGATTATTCCAAGCGTAGGTTAGGTTTAACATCAAAACAAACATGTTCAGCTAATGCTACAGCTACAAGATAAATAAACAAATAGCTTTTAGCTACAAAAGAATATAGGTATTAAGTGTTATGTACAAATTCACCTGTGATTGGTTCCTGGGGGCTACAATGCGCTTTCGGGTGGCGGGCTGAAAGGCACTAAGGGACACCTGGATATTTGTTGACGGGGGGGTGTATATTCAAAAGATCCCGGGAGCTGTGGGGCTCGACCGGGGTATGTGGAATTCTTACCCACTAAAACCCCCGCGGCTGTCGCATCGGCTCATGAGAGGGGACCCAGGTCTCTCCGGTGGGATCTGCACCAGGGGCCCCTCAGTGCCTTGCCTTTGAGCCCGCCGCAAGGGGGGCGCATTGTAGCCCCCCGGGAACCAGTCACGGTGCTCACGGGGACGGGGGTCGCAACCTCGCCGCCGTCCTCCTCGGAGTTGCCGCCTTACTCAATGGACGTCCTTGGGACCACACTCCGAACGTCCAGCGACTCCGAAGGTATACCTAGCATACCTAGTTTAACACGAAAAGTGACCTATCTAACAAATTTGTATCTACCATGGGCGCACTAATAAGCGACCACTCACCTGTTTAGGTGACGTAATAGATGGGTGGCCTGCTAATTAGTGCGATTATTGTAAGCACACAGGTCACTTTTCGTGTTAAACTGCCCTGCTATAAGAGTTCATGGTAAGGCCCCAGGTGTAGATCCCACCGAACAGCTTTTTATTTTTATTCAACATAAGCTAGTGCTTGACCACCCGATGAAAAGTGGCGACGTAATCGAAGAGCACACTAGCTTAAAAGCCTATTCACTCTAGCCTTGAAGACACCCACATTATAATCGGGCGGGAAAACCGACGCAGGCGAACTGTTCCTATCCTTAGCTGTCCTTATTATAAAAGAAGAGGCAAATCGTTTAGTTCGGACTGAAGGCACTTTCACCACATACGGGTACATACACCACATGCGCAGTGCGTCTCGACGTCCGATGACAGAAGGGGAATGGTGGAATCAAGTCATGCAATTCCTGCGCGCACTCTCCAAAATGCATCCTGTAGAATACGGAGAGAGCTCAGGTTCTCCTCTCATATGCAGACATCCGCTGGGATTTTAGTGACTAAAAATCCTCCGGATCCTGGTCGACCTACAACAGGTCCAAGGGACTTTTGGAAGGTTTCCGTAAGAGCAGAAAAAAAGGTATAGATACTTATTTCGGAAGATTAATCACCATTGAATACTTGTTGGCAACCGCCAAGTGCTCGTATAAAGTAACACGGGGATGGGAAAATGAAAAAGTTGCCGGCGGAAATGCCACCGATACAAGAATTGAAGTAAATGGAAAAACTTGGTTGACAGCGGTGAAAAGAAAATTAAAAGGCATTTATATTTTTTTTAGATGTCATCGTATTATACTTAGGTACTTTATGGGAGATGTACGATATTTTTAAATTATTAACATAAACTGGATTAATCTGTACCTATATCATAATATGGTGTAATTAAGCGCGAATAAGTATATATAAAAAAATACATAGTAATATGCGACGAGTAGAATAAACTAGTAAAAACAGGAGAGCCTGTATCTAGATATAATAATAATAATAATATCCTGGGACAATTCACACACGGTCATCTGATCCCAAACTAGGCACAGCCTGTACTATGGAAACCAGACAACTGATACTAATACTTATATACTTTTTTTTTTGTAAATACATACTTATATAGATAAAACACCCAGACACTTGGTGGGAATCGAACCCACGACCTGTTGGGTAGCAGACAGGGTCACTAACCACTAGACCAACGGGCCCGTCATATACTGAAATATGTTAAATATATAATCATTCTTACACACAAAACTGGTAATTTCACTTGCGTCTTATACCTACCTACATTTATAAACTTAAATAATATAATCTACACCTGAGATAACAAATATGTGAGCAAATCTATACTTATAATACAACTGTAACAAGTCCAATTCTGTACATTGAAGATATTTTGAAAATTATATTTGGAGGGCATTCTATAACCGATACTGAGGCCGAAAATGTAATTTGTCTGTCTGTCTGTCTGTCTGTCTGTATCACGGCTGAGCATCACGCCGAAACTACTGAATGGATTCAAATGAAACTTGGCAGGATTTGAGATCTTACTACGAGGTAGGACATAGGATACTTTTTATCCCGTAATCTAGCACGGTTCTTTTGGGAGAGGGGATTAATGTCAAAACGGGTACTTGGTTATACGCTTGGTCCGATTTTATCAATTTTTCTTTATAATATAATAAATATTAGTAAGGGAACACTCATAGAGAGTTGTTATCAAGGTTTTGTAATCGATCTGGTTAAGCAACGTTAGGTAAGGTCATTAAATAGATGGGTGACCGCTTAACGCCATTTGAACTAAACGGGTCCGTGCTTCGGAGAGCAAGTAAAAAGTGGGTCCCAGTTTTTAACCGACTATAAAAAATGAGGTTATGTATTCGATGCGAATGTCTGTTATTCAAAGTTTAGTTAACGTAAAAATAGCGCAGGCGGAGCTGCGTGGGTCAGCTAGTCATAGTAATAATTTTGCATCTGTCCAGTCATTCGTCTGCGTTTAAAATAAAGTCGTTAGGTAATAATTACAGAGTGTTTGCTAACTAAAGTTTCATTTTAAAATTGCATTCAACAAACTTCGTGTATAATCCATTCAGGGACAACTCAAAGCAGCTTTCTGTGGGCTTTGGGATTTGCTCTGTCAGAGACCGCATGCGGATTTACTGGATAGTTGAATGCAGAGTTTACAGTATTTGGTAAAAAAAGCCGGACAATGGATATGGCCAGAAGCGAAAATGCTTGATATTCACTATTATACACAGTTTGACCAATTTTTACTACGTAGATATTTCACTAAAATCGTATATTTTACATCAAAATCTCGATCGATCCTCTCATCGAAGCATAATTTGTTTTTTTTATCAATTTATTGACTGAAGTTTATTTTCTATTGTACTCGGTATTGCGTAAGTTTCTAGAATTGTTGGATTCATATAGGAACTGACTGATGTGAAAAAGTAGCCTTAGTCGCAAGTAGCGCACGCTGTACGTAGATTAATGCGTGACGTACACCACATGACGCCGGTCGTTTCAGCCGTTTTGTAGTTTTGATTTTATGATTTTCACGGGTCGCGGCGCGTATGGTTAACCCGCCAATTTGTGTCTCCGGAGCCGGTGACACGGTGCATAATTTTATTACGTGTATTTTGCATAATTTCGCTTATTGTGGGCACACAGTATCTCTACATAATAATATATCGGCTTTGTTCGCGAACCAGGAGCTTTAACTGTATGCACTCTATAATGATTGGTAATATTGTTCAATACCTTGATGACACATTAATTAATACATTATCAATACTAATTTTACTGTATCGATTGGCACAAGAAATAAACGGCAAAACAGTTTGCATAGAAAATATATATAATATAATATTTGCACAAACACTACACTTATTTTTGAATTCTGGATAAAATATGATATCTTTCTGGATATTTATCACATGATTTTATAGAATTAGGTGGTCTGATAAAGATTACTTTAAAAATCACGTTAGTATTTTAAGAAACTTTTATAAGGCTCCATTCCTAATATTTCTAATTATTTAAATAAAATTAACTGGATTAATGAATTTAATTCCTGTAGTCACGTAGATAATATGGTGACTATTTTTTATAAACATTTAAATACAGCAATTGAAAAATTCGTCCCATATAAAAATTGTAGAAAATCCAATACACCACCGTGGTATACTCGCAACCTTATACTTCTGTTAAAGGAGAAGGAAAAATTACGGAAAAAGGTTAACCTTTATAAGAATCCAGTTGATAAAATATACTTAAAAATCCTGAATAATAACTGTAAAAAGCTTTCTTCGCTCTGCTACAAAACATATATGGCAGGGATGGAAGATAAAATTATATCAGAACCAAAAAGTTTTTGGTCATTTATCAAGAGTAAGAGGGAAAGTAAGAGTAACTTTCCAGATACAATGGTTAACGGCGACGTGTCATCGTCTAATGGAAATGAAATCTGCAATATGTTTGCATCATACTTTGCTTCAGTGTATGAGGTCCAACCCAATGATATGCAAAATATTAACCTAAAAATAGTAGGAGACGGTAGCAACTTCTTCTCTAATTTAACACTCGGCCACCATGATGTTTTGCATAATCTATTAAATCTCGACCCTTCCAAAGGTGCTGGCCCGGATAGAATACCACCTGTTTTAGTTAAGAATATAGCTTCTAGTTTGGTCCTACCACTTAGCTTGATTTTTAATAGCTCATTGTCGTCTGGTGAATTTCCCTCAGAGTGGAAAACTGCAAAGATTGTTCCCATTCCCAAAGGAGGATGCAATAATAATAGTAACAACATTGCAGATTATAGACCTATCTCTTTATTGTCAGTTTTTCCCAAGTGTTTCGAATCGTTGATCTGTCCTTATATCCGACACTATTTTAGTAAATTTGCAAACGATCATCAACATGGTTTTGAAGCAGGTAGATCGACATGTACTAACCTAGTATCTTTTACTGAGTCATTGACTGAGGCTTTGGATAAAAATAGACAGATGAACGTTATCTATACAGATTTCAGTAAAGCTTTTGATAAGATTCCCCACGCAGTACTGCGCCGTAAATTACAATATTATGGTTTTAGTGGATCGTTACTGGATTGGATCAGTTCTTATCTTAAAGATCGCAACTTTTATGTAGTTGTTAACGGCTATGAGTCTCAGATGTGTGCAGTAACATCAGGCGTACCTCAGGTATCACATATGGGGCCAATTCTATTTAATATTTTTGTAAATGATCTACCCGATTGTCTCGCTTACTCAGTACCCTACATGTTTGCCGACGATCTTAATTTTTGTAAACAAATTGAAACTGCCCAGGACGCTGTGTTGCTGCAGACTGATGTGGACAATCTTGTTGCGTGGTGTGATGAAAATAGAATGTTATTGAACATCGACAAATGCTGTTATATCAGATTTACTCGCAAGCTACATCCCTTGATTTCTATCTACTCTATTAGGGTCGATAACATACGGGACTTGGGTGTAACATTGGATTCACAGCTTACTTTTGTTCCCCATGTGGATTTGGTGGCTAAGAGAGCGTCGAGAATGATGGGGTTCTTACTACGCCAGACGAAAGCTTTTCGGAAACCTGCAACTAAAATCATGCTATACAACTCTTTAGTCAGAAGTATATTGGAATACTGCAGCATTGTTTGGCGACCACACTACGCTACCCATTCGCTGAGGTTGGAAAGAGATTTCTGTGGCACCTAGCTTTCTCTGTAGGGATAGCCAAATCGAAGCAGTCGTATAGGGAGAGGATTAGTTACTTCGATTTGTCCACATTAGCAAAAAGAAGAGAAATTCTTGACGCATTGTTTATGTTAAAAGTAGTTAGAAATAAGATTAGGAGTCCTCAACTACTTTCAAAGATTAAATTTAGAGTTCCTTTTAATTACCCTCGCGCTCCAATTACCCCTTTGGTGCCACCCCTGCGAAGAACGGCTTTGGGTGCTAACTCCGCCATCCCTCGGTTATGTAAAATAATAAATAAATATAGTGACAAGATGGATATACACGCTGACTCAGTGGCTAGTTTTCGTCGTAAATTACTCTCTACTGTTCCTTTTTCTCTCGCTGTTTGAGTTGTTCGAATGATGTTGATTTATATTATGTATTTATATTTAGAGTAGCATTCTGTTTTATTTATTTTTTCTCTTTATTTATTAAAGTTTAAATTAGCTGTTGCCGATAAGTGCATGTGGTATCTACCTATAAATGATTTACACATTTTTATTATTGTTATTAGTTAATAGTTTCTTGAGTATGTGTTAGTGTGTACGTTGCTGGTAGATCAATAAATAAAATAAAATAAAAAATAAAATATTGTTACTCTAAGTTTGAAAAGATATAGGTACATTAATGGAATCCATTTCTGAAAAAGTAAACTCGACTTTAGTAAGATACACATCGACCGGTAGCATAAATACTGTTACGAGGGCCGTGAATCACCATTAACTCGTGATCAGTAAAAATATGCTTATTTCATTATAGTCAAGAATATTGAACAAAAACTTTGATATTAATAGCAGACGAATATAATTAATAAAGTCATTCACACAAATAAACCTACCCAATTAGTAGCACAATCTCATTAATTTCAGCTAATGGTTTCGTGTCTTGAAAATATTATTCAAAACTGTAAAAAGTATCTAGAAGTAAAATTAAACCCAATTAGCACAACCTTCATTACTTAAAACATTAATAAATTTAAAGCAAAGATTCTCCGTGTTTGATGAGTAAAACCTGCAACAAAAGCTTAAAGAAAAATAGCGCCAGCGTCTTCAAAAAAGCTTATTCACCCATTCAGTTAGAGCTAATTCGTACAATCAAATCAAATCTACGAGCGTCCTGTCCGAGTCCGTCCGCTCACGGTCCGCCGTTCGGACCACGGCTGTAATATTTTATAGATATTGGACCGCATTTTCTGTCATTATCGTAAAAGGAGCGTCAGCAAGAAAACTATTCCCTCCCCTCTATTACTTTCATAATACTTAAGTGGATCCGATACTTGCGTAAAGGAAATTGAATCATTTATTGTAACGGCGTAATACTGCTTTATCAGATAGGTTTCGGATGATCATACCTATGATTGTTTACCGCAAAAGATATGATCTAACCCTTCTTGCTAAGAGAATTTCACAATACTGCCAAATTGTATCGATATTTTCAATGTATTTCTTCTTGGGATAAATAAATGTTTATTATTATGATAGAGTAAGAGTATAATAGGTTTTGTTTTTTGTTTCAACTGGATAGATTTCTTTATATCGGTAACAAGTTATTCTGTTTTCTTTATCAAAATGTAGCTGAATATAATAGGATTTTTTTCATCTTTGGTTATTATTTTTCATACATTTTCTTTCCAGTCTAAGACTATGATAAAATATTATTTTGGTACTTAAATAGACACAGTATACATAGTATATTTATTGAAACTAAATATTTACAGTTTATTTACAAATATGTATACTTAAACTAGGTAAAAACTTCCTCCAAGTTGTCGCCACACCGGGGGGGAAGGGTACCTACCTAAAAGACTGGCGGCATTACCCCTCTGTATAGCCAAGCTTATACGTTGGCAGAAAAAGCTACCAGCCCGACGCGGCGACGGTCTCCTGAGACTTCGATAGGTTTGGAAAGTACATACATAATTTCGAGTACATAAATTATATTAGATGGTTTAATTAGTTAAATTAAAGAAAGTTTTATAATATTTATATTTTATTTTTATATTATACCTAATTTAGTTTAAGTAAGTATATAGGCATTTCTCCGTTCCTGAACTAAAACGCAGACTCTATTTCCGGGATAAAGTTTAAGCAGTTTCGGGCTTACAGCTAAAAATCTTTTCTTTTAAAAGTGTACGCGAAGCCAACGCTTAAGAAAGTTAACCCGTATCTAGTAGTATATTACATACATAGATCTTAGAGGAGACGTATATACATAATATTATGTAGTTTTACTGCTGTGATCGGAGTCTGCGATGTGATGAGTATTTATAAATATAGATAGATTTTATAATTATAGTTACTTCCAAGACAATTTATATTAATACTCGTAATCTTCCTATCCGATACGACGACAATGGCCCATCTTTCATAAGATCAGCCATCTACGCGGCCATACGCGGGTGATATTATCCTAGGGCCAAAGCACTTGTATAGACGTTCTCTCTTCCTATACTCTTACAATCCGATTCATCAGAAGTTCATTATCACATTTAAATAGTTGATTTTCCCTACAGGATCCGAATTATGTGGGTCCTGTGGTCCGAACCCACGATATATAGTTTTTAAGGGTAGCGGCTTTCCGCTTTGTGACGGAGGCTAAATACACAGTATGCACATATACAAGACTCATTAAGAAATATAAAGAGCATACGAATTTACAATTTATACATACGTACAGTGCAAAATTAATTAAACATCCAATAAAATAACAAAGACGCTAGAGCCGGTCAGTCCATTGAATAAAATAATGCTCGAGTATACGTTCCTATACAGTAAAGCTCGATCCAGACACGCGTTAATGAAGGGATTAAGAAGAAAAAGTGGCCGTACTCTCGAACTGGCTAAAACCGGATTAGCGCCGAGATCGGATCATTAGTGAGCGATACACCTGATTAGGGAACCCCTGTAGATGCTTTGATGCCCCTTGATATATGCTTTCATCTTACGTGACTAAGTGCCTCGGATGTATTTGGAGCTACATTGATAATGGTTTAGGTAAATGCGTTCTATTGGCTTTGTGTCTAAAGCCATACGATATCTTTGGTAGAAACACGACAGCCAGTGCTCATCCGTCAGTGTTGGGTCTTAAGGTAAATTTACTGTCACTTTTGTTTAATATTTTTCGCTGAATGGTGTACAATAAATAGTTATCTATCCTACTCTCTCTGCTATAACTATATAATAATATGTTTTGCTATGCTTTTTTTTAACACTTTTTTTTAAGGATTAGAGAACGTGGTTCCAGCGACACAGTAGCTGGTTCCAGTATTTGCCACTTGGTCCGTAGAGAGCCACTGTCGCATAATGCGGCCACTCAAGGTACTTTACTGCGCGGGACGCTACGAAAATAGGTCGTTGTTTTGCATACATGTGGTAGTTAGTATCCTATTTATATATACTGTGTGTAGTAAAAAAAAAATCTTTTAAAAAAAAAATTGAACCGACTTCAATATCACTGAAAAGTATAAAATAATTTAAATATTGTAGAAGTTGGTGTTAGCGTACCTGCTGGGTATATTTGGCACCAACTTCAATAATATTTAAATTATTTTATACTTTTCAGTGATATTGAAGTCGGTTCAATTTTTTTTTTAAAAGATTTTATTTTAAACTTTTTAGTGATATTTTCATATATAAAAATTGAACCATCGAAGACCGTAAAATGATCTAGGTAGGTTATGATCACATTATCGTCTACATAGTTTTACATAATTCATGTTTCTTCAGAAAAAAATATCCGGTCGTAATGAAACTTGCATGGAATCATCATAGTAGTTTACTCTCTCGAATAAAAAAAGAATCATCGAAATCGGTTCATAATTGTCAGAGCAATGTAATGGAGAACATCAGTTTTATGGTTTTTACCAGATAAATTCCTCCACATCGTTCATGGTCCTCCAGGAAGTTCTTATCCGGTTGTGATAAAATTCATACAGATTCAATACAGTGGTTTCTTCTTTCGAGTAAAAAAAGAATCATTGAAATTGGTAAATATTTGCCAGAGTTATGACCATTTATGTCCTTAAAAAGCGACATAAAGTCATCTATATAGGCTTTCCTGCAGCTTTCCCGCGCAGTCACCATTCTTATTTTCTCAGGAACTACTTATTACTAAGCAATAATTTTTTTATGGGCCCCAATCAATGGATTGAAGAATGGATGGAAGAAAGATTTTTTCAAATCGGTTCATAATTGCCAGAGTTATGCGCGAACATACATAAAATATATATATATATATATACAGACGAATAGAGAACCTCCTCTTTTTTGAAGTCGGTTAAAAACTTAGTACCTACTTATAATCTTTTCATTACATAATATAGGTAATAAAATATTTAAAAAAAATTGAACCGACTTCAATATCACTGAAAAGTATAAAATAATTTAAATATTATAGAAGTTGGTATTGGCGTACCTGCTGTGTATATTTGGCACCAACTTCAATAATATTTAAATTAAGAGAGTAAATTAATAGTAGTTTACTCTATTAAATAAAAAAAGAATCATCGAAATTGGTTCATATTTGTCAGAGTAATGTAATGGAGAACATCAGTTTTATGGTTGTTACCAGATAAATTCCTCCACATCGTTCATGGTCCTCCAGGAAGTTCTTATCCGGTTGTGACAAAATTCATACAAAAACATAACAGTGGTTCTTTCTTTCGAATAAAAAAAGAATCATTGAAATATTTATATTTATAATATAGATTTGGTAAATATTTGCCAGAGTTATGACATAAAGTCATCTATATAGGCATTCCTGCAGTTCTCCTGCGCAGTCACCATACTTGTTTTTTCAAGAACTACTTATTCGTAAGCAATAATTTTTTATGGGACCCAATCAACGGATTAAAGAATGGATGGAAGAAAGATTTTGTCAAATCGGATAATAATTGCCAGAGTTATGCGCGAACATACATAAAAAAATGTATATATACAGACGAATTGACAACTTTCTCCTTTTCTGAAGTCGGTTAAAAATGGATGCAGTCCTAAGTATTTGGGCTATGTTGTCCTTTGGAAAGGCATAATATCACGAAAATTTGATTCCCGGTTATTATTTGGTAACAACAATAATTCACGGTTGAGATGCCTGCTTCACAGTTGGAATCGGCTTCATAGGTCTAGGATGTCTCTGGACTGCAACGTATTTCACCAAAAAGTGGACTTTCAGCTATATAGGTATTGCTTTAGCGGTTCTCTCTCTGCTATTCGGTTCATCATTACAGAGCCTACGCTCATGTATGTGAGCTCTGATCCGATTGCACTGAGCCCGATCTTCTGCCAGCTGGTGAAAGCAGCGCTGACAGGTCATCCCAGTAACTACTTCGGAGATCCGGTTAGACCACTGCTTCCCAGAATGTCTTCACGGACGCTTACCTTCTTTTCATTCCTGCGGTTAGCACACTACAATTCGCCATGTAGAACCAAATCTTAGTATTTTTGTCGACCATGCTTATCCGCTTCGTCTTTAGGTAGGTATAACACACATTTATTTATTTATTTTTCTTTAGCACCCTTAAATATTATTATATACAGAGGCGGTCGTCCATTAATCACGTGATGTTGTTTAGCAACTTTTTAACCTAAAGGTTTTAATTCCCCCCCCTTCCTATTCAAAATAATTCCTATCCAAAATCACGTGTATTTTTTTTGTACAAACTATTTTGAAATTTTCGGAATATTATCTTTAAATACAGGTTACTACTGATTAAATGTTGAAGGGGAAGTCGTTGGCGGCAACGGTGAGTCAAGGCCACGTGCCGCTGACGAAAAATAATTACACGTGATGTCTCATTATCCCCTCCTGGTGATATTTCGTGATTTTTTTTACCCCTCCCCCCCCCCCCTCCTTTCGAGCCTCACGTGATTAATGGACGGCCCCTTATAGTGAACATCATCAAATAACTACATCAAAATCCGTAGGTAGGTGTGAGAGCGTAGAAATGCACAAGAATTAATTATATTATTTACCTATTGGAATCGAATCCTTAAAGCCCAATTCATACCATTGAGAATTACTAATTGAATTGGGTTCTAATCAGCCAATCTCTATTTGTACAAGATCAGTTTAAACATAATAATAATGTAAGCCGAGCAAATAGTCTGAAGTCTGAACAGAGTCTTCTCTGGATAAGTTTTAATGGAGCTCGTATCATGGTATCGTCGTATGTCTTACAAACTGTTCGCTTATTTTAATCGAGTATAACATGAAATTTAGGAAAGAGTCACGAGTATTATTGCTAGTCCGTTATAAGGCGAACCCAATAGTATATATAAATTACTCCTAGATGTCAACAACATTGAATTATATTGCTGTTGAACTCGTATGGTGCTCGTGCGAAGTAACTTACTTATTGATATATGTATTTATTAAAAAAAAAAACGGTTGTAACACCTATAAACCTGACCATCGTAAGACCTATAAATATAATAGCCACATCAAATTATTATTACGGACTTTCAGAAAGTTTAGGAGTCATCATACGACAGTAAAATGCATACATAAATTTTTAAACGAAGAGGAGCAAGGGTTAGGAAATTCCAACATGACAATTTAGGCGATACAATAAACGTTATTATAATAATAAAAAATGTGAAGATCTTATCTGTGTTGTAATATCTTCAATAATATATTATTTGTAATATAAATAAATAAACTAGTAGGAAACAATGACGTTAGAGTAGCCTTAAATCAAACTATTGCAGTAGGAAATTGAAAATCAAGCGGGAGCGTCTCACTTATTGAACACGCCAGCTCTTTGTCTATAGTCATAGAATTATAAATTACTTGATCATTTTTTTTCATTATTATATTGTGTAATAATGTCATTGTTTATTTAATTGAGAGTCTGTTAATATTTAATTCTTACTTTTTTGAGATTATTAGGTACGGTTGATGATGATTTTATGACTTTTCCTTTTATGTACTTACATATATTATTGAAGGGTCAAAGTTAGTTTCTTCACTCTTATGATTATTCATACAGCCAGGGAAAGCAATTAACCAATACTTGACGTTAAGAAAAAACACAAAAAGTACTGCTATTTGCTCAACACTTAGTAAACACAAAGCAAAAAAGTATGGGATGAACTGAATAGATATTTTTTCTCGGCTTTAATCCGTTTGCACACTTCAAAACCGTACCGAAGTAAATCAAATAGAGAGCTCGCAATAAATAGCGTTTTCGTGTTGCCTTTCAAAATAAAATCTCGTTAGACATTTCCAGTTCCATTCCCCGCAATATTCACGACATACAGAAATTAAAGTAGATTAAAAAGTTTCTATTTTTCAATCGATAAATTTTATTATAAATAATAATAATAATAATACCAGCCCTTGTTTATGTCCCACTGCTGGGCACGGTAAATTTTATTATATCAATCGTTTTTTCATTGTACGACACGACACCGGCAGTACTCAACGACACGACACCGGCAGCTACATTCTTCATTTTTCAAAGATACCGACACCGCTCCGGCCCGACATAACGCCTTTATGCCAGTGAGACAGCGTGCAGTACAATTTCATAGAATAATGCGTCCACCAAAAGATATTATAAACCATTGGGTGAATTTCGTTGTTTTACTTTTCGTATACAATATCATTGATGATATAAAATATCATTGACGTCCACTGATGTCGTGGCCGTTGCCGAGCCGGTATCGTGTCATCTGATGAAGAAACGCCTATCACAGTGGGGGCTTGGGGAGTTCATCCAATATGCTCTAGAATAGATCTAGTGTGTCCGCATTCTAAAGATAGCACAGCTTTATTTGATTTTATTATTCGAAAGTGGGTCGAATGAAAAATTAAAATACGAGTTCCGGTACGGTTCCGCCTTTTTATTTCTGGGAAACTGCAGCTCCGCAATCTAAATTTGACTTCAAGGATATATTTATCCATTATCAATCAGTGTCGATACCATTTGTCAGGGCTCTCTCCATAGACATATATAGCCCGGGGAGAGACACTTCCTGGCTATATATCCTAAATTGTGGTAGGTTCAGCCTTTCAGGTATTCTCTCTCCACTTCGCTTAGTCATATATGTACATCGTCCTCGGATGATATTTATTCCCTCATGTCATTTAGTTCTAAATCTTTCAATCGTGTCTGATTAGGTGTGAGAGCTATGAATATAAAATAATATCTAACTGTGAGAAGTTAAAACAGTAAGTACAGGAAAAAATTGGTGCATCAGAAATGTTTTTAATATTATCATGTTTTATGCAAATAATGTAAAAGTTGATAAGGACGAAATTCAATAAAACGAATGCAGGCTTTTATGTAATTCAGTGCTGAGATATCATAAACAAAGTGGCAGGCAATTAAAAGAGATAAATTAATCATTAAATTAACAAATTGCGAATACACACAGCATGCAAATAATCCGGACCACACGCTGTGCTATGTTATTTTGGACTCATTAAACCGGGGCTGATTTTACACACATATTCGTTGGGAGATAACTTTGCCGGCGTTATGCAGTTAAACGGATTAAATTTGGCCGCAGCCGGATTGTTCGCGTAATGGACACCCTGTACATGGGACCGTTGTGCAAACTTGTTATTGTTGCGTCCGCCGAGTTTTGGCGGTGCCTTTTTTGCGCGAAATTTATTGGACGCATTCGACGCTATGAATAATTTTTAAATTGGGCGAGAGATTTATATCGCTTTATAGAATACCATTTTCATGTTATTTTATTACTCCGTCATTAAAATAATTAATTAATTGTAAAATGGTCAGATTTCTGATGTAAATAATATAATAATAGGTAGTATATAATAATATAATAATCCCAAACTAGGCAGAGCATGTACCTACTATGGAAACCAGACAATTAGGTAAGTACCTACTTATATACTTTAAACTTTTTTTGAAGTGAAACTTCTAATGCGACTTCCAAAAATGCTATCAAAAAAAATGTGCGTGCGTGGAGTCCCTCCGCGCGGAAGAAGTGAAACTTCATTCTCGCTCAGTCGATCGGTCGTTCGGTCGGTCCCTCACTCACTCACTCACTCACTCACTCACACACACACACACACTCAACTCAACTCAACTCACCCCAACTCACCCAACTCACCCCCAACTCACCCCAACTCACCCCAACTCACCCCAACTCACCCCAACTCACCCCAACTCACCCCAACTCACCCCAACTCAACCCCAACTCACCCCAACTCACCCAACTCACCCCAACTCACCCCAACTCACCCCAAATCACCCCAACTCACCCCAACTCACCCACTCACTCAGTGACGGCGTCACATGAGCGCTTTCATAACCTTAACAAATTTACGCCTATCGCCTATCGTTTAACACCTATCACTTAACGGCTATCACCTATCATTTAACGCTTAACGCGTTATGTGATAACATTTTTGGAAGTCGCATAAGAAGTTTCACTTCAATAACACGGTGAGTTGGGGTGAGTTGGTGTGAGTTGGGGTGAGTTGGGGTGAGTTGGGGTGAGTTGGGGTGAGTTGGGGTGAGTTGGGGTGAGTTGGGGTGAGTTGGGTTGAGTTGGGGTGAGTTGGGGTGAGTTGGGGTGAGTTGGGTTGAGTTGGGGTGAGTTGAGTTGAGTTGAGTTGAGTTGTGTGTGTGTGTGTGTGTGTGTTTGTTGTGTGTGTGTGTGTGAGTGAGTGAGTGAGTGAGTGAGGGACCGACCGAACGACCGATCGACTGAGCGAGAATGAAGTTCACTTCTTCCGCGCGGAGGGATTCCACGCACGCACATTTTTTTTTTGTTGTATAGACATACTAATAAATAGCACCTAGATACAATGTGGGAATTAACCTCATAACCAATTGGGTAGATGTCAGTGTCTCTAACCATTACACCACCACATCGGGACGCTCAAATATAAATTTATACCTTGTTATGTTAGGTCTCCCCACATTTATTGGCTCACCGACCACACTACATGCATTAATCCAATTAACACCAATCGATAGCCCTTACGATTGTTAGAATATGCACGTTCGGCAAACGCGACGGCTGTTAGGGACCGTTAACATTCGGCTGACAGGTCACTATCGCTTGATTGACGAAAGTGGCTACAAACAGCACCCACCTTTTTTAGTTTTGTTTTAGCTATATATGTTAATTCATCATCATTAACATCATCAGTCGAAATATGTCCACGGCTGGACAAAGACTTCTCCTTAGAAGGCAGAGTTTGACATAATCCCCACGCTTGGCAGGCGATTTGAGGATCGCAGTAGATATGGTGGTATATAAAAGAGTAGACAAAAACCCACTCATCACGAAATCTCAGAAACTACAAGTGCTAGGAGTCTCAAACTTTGCATGGGGGTTCCTTTTAAGACGTAGGTGCTCACTAAGACGGGTTTTTAACCGACTTCAAAAAAGGAGGAGGTTCTCAATTCGTCTGTATATATATATTTTTTTTTTTTTTTTTATGTATGTTCGCGCATAACTCTGGCAATTATTAACCGATTTGAAAAAATCTTTCTTCCATCCATTCTTCAATCCATTGATTGGGTCCCATAAAAAAATTATTGCTTAGTAATAAGTAGTTCCTAAAAAAACAAGAATGGTGACTGCGCACTGAGAGTTGCAAGAAAGCCTATATAGATGACGTTTTAGTCGCTCGGACTTGCTCGGTCGGACAAAAATGGTCATAACTCTGGCAAATATTTACCAATTTCAATGATTCTTTTTTTATTCGAAAGAAGAAACCACTGTATTGAATCTGTATGAATTTTATTACAACCGGATAAGAACTTCCTGGAGGACCATGAACGATGTGGAGGAATTTATCTGGTAAAAACCATAAAACTGATGTTCTCCATTACATTGCTCTGACAATTATGAACCGATTTCGATGATTCTTTTTTTATTCGAGAGAGTAAACTACTATGATGTTTCCATGCAAATTTCATTACGACCGGATATTATTTTCTGAAGAAACATGAATTATGTAAAACTATGTAGACGATAATGTGATCATAACCTACCTTATGATAATTTTACGGTTTTCGATGGTTCAATCTTTATATATGAAAATATCACTAAAAAGGTTAAAATAAAATCTTTTTAAAAAAAAATTGAACCGACTTCAATATCACTGAAAAGTATAAAATAATTTAAATATTATTGAAGTTGGTGCCATTATACACAGCAGGTACGCTAACACCAACTTCAATAATATTTAAATTATTTTATACTTTTCAGTGATATTGAAGTCGGTTCAATTTTTTTTTAAAAAGATTTTATTTCGAAATTCAACCTCTAAGGGGGTCAAACAGGGGGGCAAAGTTTGTATGGGAGAACGCGATTCCTTGGTCCTATTGACTTGAAATTTTGCACAGACATTCGTTAAGAAAATTAATTGAATTTGTATTTCATGTTTTTTTTAAATTTATCCCTTAACAGGGTAAAAAAAGGAGTATTATTACTCAACCGATGGCGGTACAAATATGATAAGATATTTCGAAACATTAAAGAAAACGTCCTTGGCCAAGTGGTTACGGAAGCGTCCTCTAAACACGGACTGTCCGGGTTCGCTACCCGTGTGCGGATTTTCTTTTTGTATTTTTAAACTTTGTTTTTGATTTTTTTATTTACGTTAAGATTCGATGTTTTAAATATTTAACTCATATCAACTCCAGCACTTTTTATCTCTAATATATTTTTTATAATTAATGCTTTTATTTTAATTTAAAATCATGCATACGTGGTTAGCTTCTCTCTAATGTCATGATTTAGTTATTAGTGGAAACTTAATGGATTTTTGTACTATTGTATCTTATATTAGTAATAATGGTATCATTTGTTTGTTTCCCAAATATAATAAAATAAAATAATGAAAATATATTTCCAAAATGTCTGTTTGGGTAGGAATAAAATAATTATGCATGTATTGTACGAATGATATAAAAGCCAAAACTTTATTGGAATTATTGTCTGTCTGTCAGTCAGGGGTTTTTCTACAGGTTGGCTGGTGTTGTTACCGATCGATCGACGTCAAAGTATCTTTACATAGTGTGAAATAAAGTCGCTATCCGAGTCTGTCTATATCCGATAGCACCTCCTAAATCACGCAGTGGTTTTCACCATCTTGGTTAGATAATTTTTCATTGAAGGTTTTAAGTTTTATCTAAGTAAATAAACTTACATAGCTTTTAGCTAAACCTAAAGAGATACATACATAGTTCACAATCAAGTACTAGAGAATTTCATTAATTCCATATATTATAAGGTAGGTAAATACCCGGGATATAATATACCCGCCCCACAGCGGCGGACTCAAAGGCAATGCACTGAGGGACAGCTCATGCAGATACCACCGAAGAACCCCTCTCATGTGCCGATGTGACAGCCACGGGAGTTTTAGTGGGTAAGAATCCCCCACAGGATCCCGGGGACATGTTAAACGTGTCCCCCGCCACCCCTTTAACTTTGACAACGATGACAGATTCCCGGGGGGCTATAATGCGCCCCCGGCAGCGGCTTCAAAGGCCCTTGCCTTGCCCTGAGGGGTACCCGGTGCAGCCCCATATTTTGTGCGTACAGCCGTGGGGGGTTTAGAGGGTAAGAATCCTACACACCGCGGTCGACCGCCCGCAGGATCCTGGGAGCCTATTGGAGGTCTACCGTGATCCCCGAAACTGAGCACGGTGACAGGTAATTTTTTTTTATTGTGCCCCCCGGTGGCGGGCTCAAAGGAAAGCCACTGAGGGGATTTTTTTTTTAAATTATCCCTTAACAGGGTTAAAAAGCAGTATTATTACTCAACCGATGGCGGTACAAATATTCTCACTTAGATTTGCTTAGTACGTAAATTAGGTACTGTACACGGATAACTTTAATACTTAAAGCAAAATATCACGCTATATGTATTAGGGACTGAGCAGACATATAACAAGAATATGATCAAGTAAGTCTGGAGGGAAGTGTCTTCTAAGCACAGCAGGGTCCGGGTTCAAATCTCTCTTTGGGATTATTTTTGTGTACTTTTAAACTTTTTATTTTTGATCAATTTTTTTATTTTTATTTTTCACTGAAGGTTTATATATTAACTGAATTTATTTAGAAGTTTTATCTAAGTAAATAAATTTAATTAGCTTACGTTGACTAAACCTAAAGAGGAGACCATACTTAACAATTCCAAATACCCAGGTTGACTTCCCCACGGGATCCCGGAGACATATTGGATGTTCCCCCCCCCCTCCACCCCCTTAACGTGACAACGGTGACTCGGGTGGCTATAATGCGCCCCCGGGAGCGGTTTCAAAGGCCCTTGCCTTGCACTGAGAGGTACACGGTGCAGCCCCCCTCTTTTGTGTGGACAGCCGTGGGGACACATACCGCAGTCGATTGCCCGCAGGATCCTGGGGGCCTATTGGAGGTTTCCCCCGCGATCCCCCTATCTTTGAGCACGATGATAGTTTCCCGGGTGGCTTTATTGTGCCCCCCGGTGGTGGGCTCAAAGGCAAGTGACTAAGTCTGTGGGATCTTGGTGCAGATCCCACCGGATAGCCCAGGTCTCCTTCTTATGTACTGATTTAACGGCCGTTGGGGGTTTAGTGTATAAGAATCCTATATAGGATTCTTATACACTAAACCCCCAACGGCCCCTGCTGCGGCAGGGGACCCTGCTGGTGGTCAACCGGGTATATACCCGGTTGACCACCAGCAGGGTCCCCTAAATCCCATTAAAGGCTTCCCCCGTGACCCCTGTAACTGTGAGCACCGTGACAGGTTCCCGGGGAACTATAATGTGCCTCTCCAGCGGCGGGTTCAAAGTCAAGGCACTGAGTGGTATCAGCTGGTACAGATCCCGACAGATAGCCCAGGTCCGCCCTCTAATGTGCAGACGTGATAGCCGTGGGGGTTTTAGTGGGTAAGAAATCCCCGGTTGACCCCCGTTTACGTCTCAACGATGAAACCGAACAAGGAAGCCCGTATTGCTTCCATAAATTGGTTTTAAAGAAATGGTGTCTGTTCCTGTCCTTAATCCACCCAAATTGTGCACCGGTACACGTCTGCAGTTTCTAATAAAATTATAAATACAATAATAAATCACAAGCTCAGAGATTCAACGTTGCAGGCTTAAACCTAAGCGTTGAGTACTTTGCCCATGGACAGACAGCTATACGTAGCCCTTTCACGCGTCATTTCGAAACAAAATTTGTTCATATTGCGTTACGAAAAGTCAGCTACAAACATTATTTATGAAGAAATTCTATAATCAAAGATAGTAACTTTAAATTATTCACTTCTTTTTTTTTCTCAATTACACCCGTGCGAAGCCGGGGCGGGTCGCTAGTGGTGGTATATAGTGGTATATGTAGATGGTAGAATCCAATAGAAAGACGCTGCTGCCGGTCTTGTTTTCCCTTAGGTCGCGTCTTACGACACCTAACGGGAAGAGATACGAGGTTACTATTCTTATCCACAGGCTATGTTTTAATTAACTAATAGTTATCTAAAACACCTAATTAAATATGAAGCAAAATAAAGGATGTGTATCAAACACATCCTTTATTTTGCTTCATAGTTGTCCATTAAAAAGGTTTTGAGAAAAATCATTGTGCTTACAAAAAGGTTAAAGCAGTCTTCAGAACTATTCTAAAGTAAACTCTGTGGAATTTTTAAGCTCAATGACATAATGAAAATATTTGCTTGAAAAATTATATAAAAATACTAGCTGACCCGGCAAACGTTGTTTTGCCATAAAATAAAATAAAATTTTTTTAGGGGGATGAAAAATAGATGTTGGCCGATTTTCATAGATACCGGATAAGCACAAAAAATTTCATCAAAATCGGTCAAGCCGTTTTGGAGGAGTATGGCAACGAAACACGAGAATTTTATATATTAGATTTAATTTTTCATAAAAAGTTTCTGACACTGTTACCGTCGTCGCTCCTGGTATTATTTTTTCCAATTTCATCGAAATTTAATGCCGTCGAAAGCAATGGGCCCTGCATTATTGAAAGTGGTTGCAATAAATCATACAACAAAGAGTTTCTTTTGCATGAACAAGATATTGGAAGATTTAGTTTAAGAAGACTTTTAGAAAATTTATGTATTTAAAGATGAAAATTCAAGCTAATATTTGAATTAAGAGAAATAGAGCATTTTTAATAAATCTTTATTTGCTAAACCCTTACCTAAATTATATGTATGTACTTATTTCATTATTGTATAGTACTTGTAGTTGCTTTCATTCAAAATGTACAATATTTTGCAAGAAAAATGTAATAATCGATAGGCCCGTTGGTCTAGTGGTTAGATACCCTGGCCGCTACCCAATGGATCGTGAGTTCGATTCCCAACAAGTGTCTGGGTGTTATATTTATATAAGTATTTATTTACAAAAAAAGTATATAAGCATTAGTATCAGTTGTCTGATTACCATAGTACAAGCTCTGCCTAGTTTGGGATCAGATAACCGTGTGTGAATTGTTGCAAGATATTATTATTATATTATTCTTGTAGGATTTTTATAAAGATTACTTATTTTGAAATGTATAATTCATTCAGTCATGTTTTGATTGATACATCAGGCATATTCTATTTCCGTCGCATAAGAAAGCATTTCCAGTGGTCCATAAAAAAATTGAATTCTGAAGAAAGATAGAGAGCTACAAAATATCATAAAATAAGTAAACACTTTATATCTCATATCTCACCCACGACTAATCACCTTGGCAAACCCATCATGACGTATTTAATTTTATGCGAACGCAGCTTTAGAAGTTTAATTAAAGGGAAAGTCATAAAAGTTGAAGAAATAATTTCCACCTACGTTTAAAGAGGTTCCCGAAAATTTGAATCGTAAAAGTCCTCCGGCAGAGCCACCATCTACATTAACCAAATTGTACAAAACAAACATACATATCTAATAATTACGCTGCGGGCACCCCGAGACTCGTTTGGTAGAATTATGCCGCCGCCTATAACTTTTTCAATCTGAACTTCGACAATTAAATTTACTCCAAAGTCTGAACATAACATTTCAATATGAGACACGAATCGGTTAGGCTGTGTTTGTCTTTCAAATACACTTTTTAATAGCTACAGACTGCGAGATTTCATAGCGCATTACTTGAGAGTTTTTATGTAATTCAGAACAAAAATACTTATATATATTAATTGCAAAAATGATTGCTCAGAAATCTTGAAATGTTTTCTAAACACGTAATGTTTTAAAGAATGGCGATGAAGATACTCATTTGGTATATAGGTAGGTACTACTAATAATCATAGCGAAACATGCATATATTATTTAAGCTTAGGCCTATTCCTTTGGTAACTACGAGTCTAATTGTTGCACTCACAAACTTCAGTTAGTGTTAATGATCACCAATCCAGTTCTTGAACTCGGATAACTTCGACTTTTGAATACTATAAACTGTTAGTGAGAAGAAATATGCGATTATCTTGCTCTAAATTATGGAACGTAGGTTCTAAAGGCTCAAGAACAGTCGAAGAAGAAGAAGCCGTTTAATAGTCGTTGTAATATATTTTCAGAAATAATAAAACCGACGTCAAAGAAAATGATCTATAAAGCATTAAATAACGAAAATATATTAAAGCCGGTGCAATAGGAAAAATACCATGTACCAGTAACGAATGTGCAAACCATAAGTTGAATACAACTTTAAACAATCAAATGGTGCTTTGTCGTCATCCGTAACTTACATCCTAAACCACATTCACATTTATTATTAAGAATGAAAAATACCCCACCAGTGAACAGTACAAAAGAACAGCATCTTGATAAATACGATAAGGAATAGCACTTGGGAAACGGTTTGAAAGAGCTCCTAGCACATACCATTAATCTTTACATTACAAATTCATTCGGTAAGAACTCACTCACTTGGATTAAGCAGAATTATAAATGAAGTGTCACCGGAACGCTCACAAAAAGTGTGAAAGGAGGAAAACCTCTGAATAAAGCAAGGAATAAAGCCCTCGGTACGTCAGTTTTTAACATGAAGAGAATGGGCGCTACGCACAAGGGATTAATCGGGTAATTCTCGAGTTTAAATGCCGAAAAGAAATACGGAATGTACGAATTTGATTGTAAAATCGATATCGATAAAAGCTTAGCGAGTTTTTAAGCTTGCCATACGTTCGGATTTTGTTCGGACTGTCTGGAATTACTCCGTAGTTCCGCCCAGATTTTGTAGCTGTATAGTCTAGATCGTTGAGAAGATTGTAGGGGTATTTGATACTTTAGATAGCTTTCTGAAAATATAAGTCCATTATTTCAAGTACAGACTTGGTATTTGAACTTATCGGATTTGAGGTCATAATATTTATTTTTATTTGAAATAGATGATAGAGTGAATGTTATACAACTCTAGCATGGATCGGGTTTATCGCAACACTGTAAATATATATATATTCTATATTCATCTATTTAAACATATTTATGTGATACTTAAATTGCGCATTCAATGTCAACATTTATTTATAATGCCTCTTTATCTACAATAGTAGCTTTGAAAAATAACAAAATAACATTTATTTTTGTTAGGATGTTGTGGATTGTCCGAATTAAATTTTGTACTATTATGGTAAACCGATAAACACAACTTACAGTTGAGGTGAGTGTAGAGTTTGTTCTATGATTAAGTGTAGTATATTTTTCAATCTTCTTCTTCTTCTTATCGTGTCGATGGCAAAAACTAAATCATATTAGCCCAGTAAGCAGCTACATTTCGTGCGTTACCTGTAGCATTTCAAAGATCTTCAAGAGTGCAGGTATCATGGCACGCAGGGCAAGATAGCAAATGGGTCATAGTTTGCGAGGCATATCCACATATGCATTGGTCATCACCACAGAATCCCCATATTTTTCAATAAAAAATATTCTATGTTTTCTATATTACTAAAATTAAATGGTTTTTATTTCTAGCAAGAAGAAGAATTAATAATACAATTACTATTTGTTGTTTTATTATGACAAGAAATACTAGGCATGAACGGAAGACTTTCACAGTCAATGGTTAAAAAATCCAGCTTGAAAATGCCACTTCCAAAGCTGAAAATAACAAGATAATTTCAATTCAGGTCTAGCTAACGAGAATGCGACAGAAAAAAAATAGAGCAGGAAAAAGCGATCTGAACTGCGCTACAGTCCTTTGATTCATTACAGTTTTCGATTAGCTCCCGTTAGTTTGGTTTTAAAACAGTATGTGTGTTCACTTTTTGTGTCTGCACTGCTGTTTCAATTTTTTTTGTATGTCGATGAACTCATACTATTTTTCTGATATAATTCTATTAATAAAAATATTGTTTTAATATTTTTTATTTATTGTTAAAGTGTATGCATAACATAAATTAGCAGAACATTTTTGTGTCCGCTCCGTTGTTGATATTTTTTTTTTAATATTTCCTTTAAAGACATACTTTAATTTAAAAATGTGCTGCTATAAATTATTTAAAAAAACTTTTATTTGTTTTTAACCCTATAAATGTAAGCTTAATCCTCTAAGCTTTTCAAGTAACCGTGTGTTGATAGACAGCCAAATTTAATAGGACTCGTGAAAATGTAGGAAGTAATTTCTTTGCGCAAACTCAATTAAATTCTAGTCATATGTTTACTACAAAGAATGGGAATACTTACATGTACATAAATGTAGAAAGTGACCAAATTCAATTGTTAATAATATTCTAAAATGTAGGATATAAATATATATTTATAGTTTAAAAAGGTAAAATGTTATTCTAAACTCAAAAATGGCCTTTTACAAACGAATAAAAAAGTATTCTAAAGAAAATCTCATATAAAAGTATTAACAAAAGAATAAGATTGTATACCGCCTGCAATACTTCTAAGAATGTAATTCTAGTCAGAATCAATGCTACATCTATATATTGGGACGGTTGTGTCGCTCCCATATCGTCGTAGTGTATCGCTAAGTCGAGACGACTGCATAAGCCGCAGTTGACAACTCAGGCGGGCCCTTTCCAATTTGCGTTCGAATAAATGGAAACGCTCGGATCGCATAAATGAAAACGGTGGAACAAATTGATTTCTCACTCAAACAGAACCGTACGCGGTACAGTCTATAACAATTTATATTCTTTTGTATATCTAAAAATATGTTTCGTAATAATAAACTTTTTTCTATGTTTTTTTGTTTATATTTTCTCTAAACTCATATCGTAATGTTCAAATTATGAATTCAAAACCAGTACTCTAATAATAAACTTTATTTATATGCCTCTTTAAAAAAAAAGAGTTTTTTTCTAAGTACAGTTCTTCTGAACAAAATTATGATATACAATACCTTCTTTTATATTTAAAAAAAAACCTTAGTTTATTTTATATCTGGGACCATACTCCCAAAGACTTCTAAATCTTCAGTTATTCATTCTTTTACGGACCAAAGAGATTACAAATCGAATTTTTAAGCTGCGATCGAGTAGGCCGTGATACATTGTCTTTGGTGGGACGCAGTTGTACGCATGCGCATAGTAAATATAGTGTATAAAACTGAACAAAATAGGTAATAATTTATTACCTATTTTGTTCAGTTTTATACACTACTTCATCTAAACTTATGTGATAGGCAAAAAAATAAAGATTGAACCACCAGACTACAACACAAAACGATTAATATTTTGGCGCTTGTTTGGCGCTCAATTAATTTAAAAAATCCTATGCGCATGCGTACAACTGCGTCCCACCAAAGACAATGTATCACGGCCTACTCGATCGCAGCTTAAAAATTCGATTTGCAATCTCTTTGGTCCGTAAAAATAATATGTACGAAAAATAAATGAGGTAAGTAACTTTATTATAAAATGTTCGAAATTATTGTTACGAATGAGCGAAATTCCTATTTAACGAACATTTCTTCATTAACCCGTGATAAAAGCATCTCGAACACTGAGATATCGCCGCCGATAGAACGATTCAATACATGCATTTGTATAAATTTGTACAGTTTGATAAGCCGTGTTGAGCTCACTTGGTCTGCTTTGAATAATTCATGCTAATTAGAACAGTTGAGCTCTTCATACAATATATCTATAGTTATCTAAAGTTGTAATATATTATGGCTTAAGATGCCATAATTGAATTAAATGAATCATTTTAAAGTATAGAAAGTTACGCTGTAATTTGCCGATGCAATATCAATTAATTTTCCGCATTATAAAGAATTACACCCTTTAAAATAAAACTACTTTTACGGATTATATCACGGTTTTTTTTTAATTTTACCTTCCCGAAGTTCCCGTTTGTCCATAAAAGTAGTTTTATTTCAATGTGTAGTAAGTATACACGCAAATAAAATACAACATTATTACACCCTATTTTGCTGTCGAGGAACAAGGAAACATTTTAAATGTAGGTATCCACCCAATCTCCATTTGAGGATTTCTAGATTTTTGAAGAATTACATTGCAACCTCTAGAGTGTATTCATTTCCTTGCTGAGAGAACTCTATACTTTCGTCGTATATACTTTTATATCATTAAATCAGTCGTAGGTTATTTATGCAAAGGACCAGGGGGGCGATTCTCGCTTACTTCGAATCGACTTCGATTTAGAATCTGCAATTCAAAGCCTATCTCTACTAAGAAATTTCGAAACTCGAAGTGATTTTCTCGAGTCTTGTATTCTGATTTGTCATTTGTTGTGATTCGAACTTGGATGACGGGTCTTGACCAGTCGAAGCAGTTCGAGCGGCTAGCGTTCGAAATATGTTGGGCTCGACATGTCGAGTATACAATTACTTGATTTTTAGTCGCCAATAGTTCGAATTCGAATATTATTTCGATTCCGTTATTGATTCGAAGGCGCGAGAATCGCCTTCCTGAGGAGTTAAGTACCGCTGCGGTGTTAGATATGCCGCCAGGTAGCAACAATGTGTAATAAGTTACTGTGCTGCGTTATGAAGGCTCCAATAGCTGCAGAAATTATCGGATCCTAGATGCTTAATATCTAATATCTCGGGTAATAAGCGGCCGTAGACCTACCTGTCTGCCTATAGACACCTGCAGTGCAGCTCAAGCAAACGACTAGCTTATCTCGTCAACAATAAACATCAATAAGCTTCACCAGTTTGCGTAGCTGGACTGCAGTAAATGCTTAACATCCAGCGGCCGGCATGATTGTCGTCTATTTTCATAGTCGAAAAAAACTCTGTAATAATTAAGTACTAGGTACTTACTCTGTAATAAAAAAAAACAAAGCTCGTCGAATTAAGGCATATATGCAATAACTCAGTAGGTGCAAGTTCCCGGTGTGAGGGGCATTTTATGCGATCGGGGATGGCAAAAGCCCACTAGCGTAATAACAGACTATTCGCTCTAGTTTTGAAGACCACATTATGCGGTCCGTCCAATTATAATGTAGTCTTCAAGGCTACAACGCAGAACCAAACAGACACAGGCAAACTATTCCAGTGGTTAGCTGTAATTAATTTAACATTTCGAGTTACGAGCGGCAGTGCAGTCATCTAAATTGCTTAAAAACCACGTAAACAAATAAATTATAAAAGTTTAAAAAGCACGACTTCGAACGAACAAAATGTACTTAAATGACATTATACATACATAATACGTAGGTAATCACATGTATGTAATCTATACATATAAAATTACTTGTCCTGACTGACTGACTGACTGACTGATTCATCAACGCACAGGCCAAACCACTGGACCTAGAAATCTGAAATTTGGACAGTAGGTTCTTCATATGACGTAAGCATCCACTAAGAAAGGATTTTTGAAAATTCGACTCCTAAAGGGGTTAAATGGGGTGTTTACTTTTGTATGAAACTTTTTATTGTATGGTTCGTTTGAGTTGAAATTTACTGGAAAGATTCTTTAAATAAAATAAATCAATACGTGTTTCGCGAATTTTCAAAAACAACCTTTGGGGGCGTGTTAAGGGTTGGTAAACTCTGTAAAAAAATTAGCGGGCGAAGCCGCAGGAAATTGCTAGTTTATATATATTTAAACTCGTCTTATTAAGTCCATTTTATTAAGTTATTAAGTGTTATTGGAAGTAAAAAAAAATATCCTACGCCATTTTCATTTTTTGAAAAAAGAAAAGAAATATATATAGCCTATGACACTCCCTCACCGACGACGAATCTAACGCGATATTAAAAGAAAAGTAAAAATCCATCAAGTCTGCTGTAGTTTATGCTGTAGGCCATGCTAAAGAAATAGACATACATACATCCTCTCGCAAAACATAACCCTCCTCCAAAGAAAAAGCCAGCTCCGAAAGCCCCAGCTTTCGGGCAATCATGTGGGTCTCGGTATTAGAAAATTCGCATTCAATAGGTACCTACATAATGTAAAAATAAGGGGTCTTTTGTATGTGGGAACGTGTTCGGCAGGCAAGCATCACGCACGAGCCGGCGGGCGGTAGCCAACGAAGCGATGACAAATGCCTAATTGAATTTTCAGTCACGATATTGTGGTGCTGTCAAAAAGATTTATACTTATAGATATTGTTCTCGGGTTTATTCAGCGGTAAATAGATAAAGTTTTGAGGAAAATGATGCACTGGAAATGTTCTTTGGGGATTAATTTCGAGACGGGCGATAAAAAAATGACGTTGTTATTAATTTATACATCAGTGTATTATGGATCGGATTAGATGGAAAATATTTTTAATGTTATTTAGAAAGAGCACGTTAGGGTAAAGTTCATCATGATCCGCCGATAGACGTCCATAGTAGGACGAAGGCATTTCCCTTAAAAGGGAGGGGTTCGCAGTAGGTATAGGTCGTAGGTAATCCAATAGAAAGACGCTGCTGCTAGTCTTCTTGTTTTTCCTTAATCGCCTCTTACGACACCCGATGAGGCTGTTATTCCTACCCGGACACCTCACGGGCAATAACGAAAACGAAAATAAGGATAACGTTACATAAGGATATTTTTAGATGACTACTTTTAATTTACTAATTTTTATAAACGTATCACTGAGATGCACGATAAGAAAATTTTGATATGTGATAGTGGTTCTTTACTGTAGGTACCTCAATAGTGTATCAATTGAATATCAAAACCTTTAGGCTACTACCGCTTCATATTTTTATATATGGGTGGAATTTTGTAATGCCACCTGAAGGGGAAGTACTCTTAATACTGTAGATAGAAAATTTTACTCAAAGAAAACATTCCTTTATTATTTAAAAGAAAGAAAACTGCATTCGAAGATTTTTAAAAATTCGCTTGCCGCACCCGGTAATCGAACCGACTAAAATCTCTAAAAGTTGCACCCTGTTTTATTGCATCGATCGTTAGGGTCAATTATAAGGATGAAATCTCTCTAACAAACTTCATAAATAAAATAAAAGGAAAACAATGAAATCTTCAATTATTTTAATTATTTACAAAAAATTGTAAACTAACTAATTAATTGCTCGAAATGGGTTCCATCTTCTTGGTTACACAAATTTATTCTTCTCGCGAATTCATTTCTAGTAACCTTTAATAACGTGTTGTGGTGAATGTTATAAATCGTATTCTGAACTTCAACTCTCAACTCGTTTACATTCTCATAAGATTTAATGTAAATTTGATTTTTTACATATCCCCACAAAAAAAAATCTAAAGGGGTGAGATCTGGTGATCTCGCAGGCCATCTGATTGTGCCGTTTGTACCAATCCAGGTATTAAAATGGTTATTAATGTAGACAGTAGTGATTGTGCTGTAGGACCATCTGTAGGCTGGAGCACCATCTTGCTGTAGAATTATTTGGTTTCGCTCTTCCTCGGGGAAACCATTTAACTCATTTCTTAATAAATCCAGTATTTCTAAATACTTAACAGTGTTTAAGTGACCTTCGTACACATGGACTAACACAACCATATTTTTCATAATTCCGCACCAAACGTTGAAAGAAAATCTTACTTGACTGTTAGTTTCGTGAACACGAAGAGGATTCACTCGAGACCAATAGTGGTTATTGCGGCGATTGTACATGCCGTTATTGCTGAAGTTGGTTTCGTCAGACCATACAATGTTACTCAAAAAATTAGGGTTACGGTCAATTTCTCTTAGCATGTCTTGACAAAATTGTAGTCGTCTCTCACAATCCCCATGATGCAATTTTTGTACCAACCGACCATCGCGATAACATTTAAACTTATACTTTTTCAGCACTAAGTACGCGAGTATGGGTTGTTCCTATCACTTCGGCAGCATCTCTGCTTGAAGCTTTCGTTAATGCTTCGAAGTATGTTAAAACATTTAGATCAAAATCGAAGTTGTTCTGCTGAAGAGTTTGCCGTTGCTTTTTGAAACTACCCGTATTCTTTAAATTTTCTACCATTCTTTTCAGTAAAAACCGAGTTGGTGCCTGTCGATCTCGATATCTCTCTCCATACCACCGCAGAGAACGATTCACATCTTTGTTATTTAAAAAATAAGCTTCCATTAAATCAAATTGTTCTTGATAAGCCATTTTTACCATGACACAAATATGAAATGATTTGTAAAAACAATCAAATGTGAATAACAGATGAAAATCCATTTTCAAATGTAACATTCCATATTTAAACTACGACACACACGGAGTTATGTCGCATCTAAGAAAGGAGTCTGCATTACAAACACGTGCAAATTGCAATCGTCTTATCTATAGGCCGACCATTTAATACGCGTATCGCCTGAGGGGGTAGAAGGGAGCGAGGGGAGATGTTAGCGGATGGGTGAAGGGGGTGCGCGGAGCAGAGAGCTTACGTCAAGTGCGGCAGTGCGCTGGCTGTGCTCGCAGCGCGCGGTTGGTGTTTTTGTTACGGACGCTTGAAGATAAACGCACAAGGTATACGACTGCCAAGATAAATCTCAAGATGAATCGCTCTTCCAGTTTTGCGAACAAAATTAACAAGCAAGCTAAACAAATAGCATACAATGTATATTCCTTTTTTAAAGCCAGAAAACAAGATCATAATTCTACAGAGTATCTTGAAGACGTAAACCTAAACAAACTTGTTGCTAAAGCTACAGGACTTTCGGTGACTACCATATGTAAAATAATAAAAGAAGGAAATGAACTGAAAGATGAACAAAATAATGTAAATTTTAAATCACCAAAAAAAATTAAACAAATCCGAAAGAAAAAAATTGAAGTTGACAGTTTTACAGAGGGCGTTGTTAGAAGAAAAATAACACAATTTTATACGGTTTATAAGAAGGTTCCTACATTAAAAATTTTGAATGCGAAACTCAGAGAAGAAGGAATTTTAAATTGTGGCCGAGAATATTTGAGAACATTGATTCATAAACTTGGCTTTCGATTTAAGAAATGTCAATCAAAAAGAAAATTACTGATTGATCAACGAAACATCGTATCGTGGCGGTGGCGTTATCTTAATGCGATAAAGAAGCACAAAAGAGATCAAAGAAACATTGTTTACCTCGATGAAACATATGTCAATTCGTCATTAAATGTACTGGCGTGTTGGCAATCCAATGAAGAACGAGGGGTGCTGTCGCATATTGGCAAAGGGCCACGATTAATTATTGTACATGCTGGTGGACAAGCCGGATTTATCGATGGAGCTCTTTTAATTTTTAAATCCAAAAGCAAAACCGGAGATTATCATAGCAATATGAATTTTGTAAACTTCAGCAAATGGACTAAAGAAAAGCTATTGCCAAATTTACCGCCAAGCTCAGTTATTGTTCTGGATAATGCCGCATACCACTCGGTACAAGAGGACAAAAAGCCTACAATGACATCCACATAAGCCACCATGCAAACCTGGCTGCAAAGACACAATGTTGAATTTGATACGTCTCTAAGAAAATGTGATTTATTGAATTTAATCAAACACGCGACAGAAAATATTTACAAAATAGATGAAATTTTAAAGGCGGCAGGTCATGAAGTCTTACGACTGCCTCCATATCACCCAGACCTGAACCCAATCGAATTGGTTTGGGGGGATATCAAAGGACAGCTCACAAAAATTGAAATTGATTCTAATTTAGACAAAAAGAAAAATACACTGAAACAGTTATTTGCCGAATTCTCTGTAGAAAAATGGGTTAACTGCGATAAACATGTACAAACTATTAAAGATGAATATTGTCTGCACGATCGCATCGTTGATGAAGAGATGGACCGATTTATTATTAATTTGCAAGATTCTGACTCCTCAAGCTACACAGACAGTGATGATGATTCAAGCGATATGAATATTAGTGACGAATAGTCCTATAAAATTTTTATCTGTGGTTAAATATTTCTTAAACGGAGTTAATTATTGTTTTATGATTTTGTACCTATGAAGCTATTATAAAATATTTGTAAAACTTAAAAATAAATACTTAAAAAAAAGATACTTATTATTTTATTCTTTACCAACAATGTCTATCTCAAGATAAATCTTTGGATTATTGACTCCGTGTGTAGCGTTACCCGCCCCCGCTCCCTTCTTACCGCGCAGGCGATACACGGTCGGCCTATAAATAGTAATACGTCATTTTAATGGATAAATGACGTCAATGATAATTATTAATTAATAACATAAGTAAACAGATGGATCTTTGAGTAAAAGTGCTTTAACTTGATCCATTGAATTAATAATTTAAGATTTCATTGTTTTCCTTTTATTTAATTTATGAAGTTTGTTAGAGAGATTTCATCCTTATAATTGACCCTAACGATCGATGCAATAAAAGTCCAGGGTGCAACTTTTAGAGATTTTAGTCGGTTCGATTACCGGGTGCGGCAAGCGAATTTTTAAAAATCTTCGAAAGCAGTTTTCTTTCTTTTAAAAAATAAAGGAATGTCTTTTTTTGAATAAAATTTTCTATCTACAGTATTAAGAGTACTTCCCCTGCAGGTGGCATTACAAAATTCCACCCTGTATTTAGAAGAAAAAAACTCATGTCGCATACCTCCAAACCGTAAGTACTCCAAAAGTACTGTGTCTAGGTAATTTTGGTAATGATGTGAGAAGGGAAGGAACAAAATAGACTTGATATATGCTCAAGGCTCAAAACTTAATTCGCTATTAACGGGTTCGCGCTCTCCCCCAATTGTTTCTGTCCTAATTCTCGAGTGTTCTGTATATCTACGCAATAAATGTTATTTAGATTATAGGCTCGTATTCTCGGTACGATAAATTTGGGAGATAATCTATTTCCTCTATCTAGCTTTTGTTAGTTTCAGTCGTAGGCTTAATATGGCATCTATCTATTGTTGTGTTGTGTTCTCTCTGTATAATCGCTAGAGGATTTATAGATTATTAAAGTATACGTGTACTTATATTATTTAGTTTTGTTTGTTCGAGACGAGTCATGATTTATGTTTTTTTTTTGTTTTTGTATAACATTTTAGTATGTTTGTTGAAACTGTGAAAACTAAAACTCAGCAAAGCCATGGCAGGGTGCAGATTCTATATAAATTTCAAAAAGTAGATCAAAAAATCAGCTGTTACTTTCCAGACACCAATGAGTAAATAATTTCACTACATATCATACACGACGGTTCTTGAAATTGTAGTTGCCTAAATCAATGTAATTAAATTGTTCACATCAACGATCAACATACTAATAGAGTAATTATTCTTCATATAAATCCGCATTATTAACTCTAGCCTGCTTGTCACTTGTGGTAACAAGATTCCGCTTTTGGTCGATATTTACACGGACAATTGAACTCTGACCCGAATATCTGAATGAATAAATTTAGCCGGTGAAGATTTAAGGCTGTTAATACAGGCTACGATTGGACAGGAAGAAAAGTCGCAACGCAAAGTACTGCGACATCGACTACCATTTTACGAAACTGGCGTCTGAATTGCTCTAGGTAGAGTAAATACCGGTTAAGTGCGAGTCGGACTCGCGCACCGAGGGTTCCATACCATCTGTGGACGTATTAAAGTAATTTTACTATTCATGTAATACCTCAGATAGCAAAAAAATCAAACTGCAAAACTAAGTTTCTTTGTCGAGGTTTTTTAGGATTACAAAAAAACTGTTCTACCTAGAAAGATCATTTTATTTTTCCTGTAAAATATAGACAGATATATATATATATATATATTACCCATAATTATTTCAGATTTTTCTCTCCACAAACTTCGGAGATAAGGGGGACGGGACGGGACAGTATTTTTTTTGTCAATTTTGATGATTCTTTCCGACCCCCATTATAAAAAAACTAAAAGAAAAGATATATTTTTTCATTTGCGATGAGGTTGGGTAAGTAAAATCTAAAACTATTTCAAGTTTCAAATTGATAGCACCAGTGGTTCCTGAAATATATAGGTGTGACGGACAGACAAACAGACAAACAGATAGACGAAGTCAGACCATAAGGATTTCTTTTTTACCTTATAAGTATGGAACCCTAAAAATGAAATAAAAATGGCCATAGAATTGAAAAATAGACTGAACATTGCAATGATTAGCTGATACACCAGATTGCAAGTCTTAATTATTATCAATAAAGCTTTAGCGCACATAAAGCTTGATTGATAATAATTAAGTCTATGAAGCTTCATTATGAATCTATATAGACTTAATTTTGTTGTGAACTGAGAATTCACATAAAACCCAAAATAAAAAATTTCCTAAAATCTCGTTTAAGAAATATTTTGTTTAATTTAACGTCCATTAAAGTACCGCCGAATCGCTTCCATACTAATTATAAACCACATTTATCATTTATAATGCGTACAGCTAAGGACTGGAATAGTTTGCCTGCATCGATTTACCCCACTGATTTTATTATATTTGTGATTATAATGTGCCTCTTTAAGGCTACAGTGAATAGGCTTTTAATAAGCTAGTGTGCTTTACCAGCATTGATTGCATTGACGCTTTCCATCAGGTGGGATTGTAGTCAATCACTGATTATTATAATAACAAAAAAAAATAATGAGGCACTGTTTGTCGACATCCTAAAAGATAGTCGAAGGCTAGTCTGAGGGCACTTCAGTTAATTGAAAGAGATCGACCCTAGAGTTCGTGTTGAGGGTGATGCCACTTGGTTCAACGCTCGCTCTGTTTCTTTAGGTACGTTTAAAATATATAGGATCTTTAATTAAAGGTCCTATATATTTTTAATAGGTCATTTGAATTAAAATTTTGATATTTATAGTATATACTGCATTTTATTGTGTATTTAAATAATAATTTCACAAAACAAAGTTTTACTCAACACCTGCAGTCCCAGCTAATGGAAAGCAGCGACGCAATCGAAGATGAAAATGAAATGAAAATGAAATGAAAATATCTTTATTCAGAAAAATAAATAACAATTACAATTTTCTGCGCTCCCACATTAGGTCACCCTGTGTTGTGGGAGACACGCTCTTCCATAGGTACAAGTAAATAGCTTTTACTGAATAAAAACAATGTAGTAGGTAGTCCCTTATGCCTGTATGTGGTGTGTATGAGTTGTGCAGTGTGTCAGTGTGTGTGTGTGTGTGTGTGTGTGTGTGTGTGCGTGTGTGCGTGTGTGTGTGAGAGTAAATTTATATTTAATACATTCGTATGGTGCTTAATAAGCTAAGAGTGTTCGTATACACCAAGAAAATTATTTTTTTATTTTATTTGTAATTTATGTAATAGATTTTATTAGTTGTTCAATTTTATCGTAATCAAATTTTAGTAACCTTTCAGCAACAATTTTTTTGAAAATATTAATGGCACATGGATTTGCATTTGCGGTGTTAAATGTATTCGCAAAGTTTCATCAATGCAGCATGAATTTTTTTATGCGCATGGTTTTTGAGTATGACTCAAAAACCCTGCTAATACCCCTTTAACACGTTCCCTGCGGCTGCGCTAGATTAAGACTTACTTCCAGTGCTGTACACGTCACATACTTCCCGTATCAAGAATGCCTGATATGCGTTACGACGTCTATTTTCCCGTACGCAGTCCTAACTTCAAACCTCCACAGAGACATGGAAATTCCACAGCTGGTTTTTTTTGTTGTACCAATCAATAGGTTACATCCTTGTGTATACACAGCTGCAGTCGCACGGGGTTCTAAGTAATATCTTAAAAGTTACAGGTATTTTTGGAAATGGTTGATTTTACGGGAAAATACTTGTCGTGGCGCACACAACAGTCATATTGCTAGTGATGGGGTGTAATAAGTAAAATATTCATCGATATAATATATAAACTAGATTTGGTGTCACGGTTCAAAAAGTGGTAGCGAGAAATAGCGCCCTTGTGTCGCTATTTTCTTTACAAGCCACATCCTGACTAATTTATTTTTGCCGATAGGAGTGTCGCTACTGTCTATATGAAACTGTCAAATTACAAGTCATTATCATTATAAAATCGTTAGTTCACGTTTTCGCCACCAGCACAGATAAGTTTGCAACCTCCGCGACCAGATTTTAGATGTCATTTTGTTCGTGAATGTTTATCTAGTTTATATATTATATCGATGAAAATATTTTTCTGTTTCAGATTTATTATTGTTTAATCAGGTCGTACACAATCAACGGAAACTATTTTAAAACAAAAGTAATAATTAACTATGTTAATAAAAACAGTAACTTCTTATTTTATATTATTATTTATTTTACTTATGATGGTCCTATGGGTTTTTTTTTGAACTAGATGGTTAGGGATTCGATAAACTGGAACCACTACTATGCACAATAATGTTTCTAGCCTCTTCACTTTCTGTCTTTATACCTTTTCCCATAATAAGTTTTTACGTGAATGTTTTGTTTATGTACAATTTACCTACTTACGCTTATCGCGTTCTGTATAAACGTATTAACTGGGCACAGCACTACAGCTTAACTGAAGCTCCGCGCGCGCACTTTCAGTGCGGTACGGGGTTTAGGTTTACGGCCAAATAGTTCCCGTATCGCACTATTGTAAAATAATTACCTTTCTGTGCGTTACGATAAAATAATTCCCGTACATTTTTATTCGTAAATTTCAATACACTTCAAGTAAGGACACTGGCAATATAGGTGTCTCTTTTTTACTTGTACGAATACATGAAAAAGTCACCTCCGCACGGAGAGTAAAACAAGCACATCTAGCTGCCGCACAGAGCAAAATTCAATTACAACCAAATACTTCCCGTAACGCAGTGAATGTGTTAATGGTTGTTTTTTTTAACGTTATGAAATACGTGTTTCTTTATTTCTTTTGCTCAGTATACTGACAAAGTTTCGTGTCTGTGTGATCATTTTTTTTAATCCATACACACTTTGGGAGCCCATTTGACATTTGACCCATTTAGGTGTGAAATGTCGAGTTCGTTCTTATTGTTCACCTTAACTATTGAATAATGTTGGTTCCAAATTTCATGATTCTACTTTAAATGACTTTGACTGTATGGTGATTTCTAAAAAAAAAAGCCTGTTCTTTTAATAATATAGATTTAAAAAAAATCCCTCTTATCCCACTTTAGGGGTACATGTTTTGAAAAATAAATGATACGTGTTCAATCTTTTTATTTTAAGGGTATTTTCACCAACTTTCAAATCAATTGAATTAAGTAATAATTATTTCCCATACAAAGTTTAACACCCCCTAGCGCACCCCTAATGGTTGTTTGTGAAAAATCCCGAAACACGTATTTATTTATTTTATTCAAAGAATCTTTCCAGTAAATTTCAAGTCAATCGAACCATTCAATAAAAAGTTTCATACAAAAGAAAACACTCATATAACCCCTTTAGGAGTCGAATTTTCAAAAATTCTTTCTTAGTGGATGCTTAAGTCATAAGAAGAACCCAATGTCCAAATTTCAGCTTTCTAGGTCCAGCGGTTTGGTCTGTGCGTTGATGAATCAGTCAGTCAGTCAGGACAAGTAATTTTATATGTATAGATTTTTCCCTATTTATCTATATTTTACAACATCGCTTGAAGAACCGATAACCGTTGGGGAAGAAAGGTTCTCGAGTGGCGACCACGAACCGGAAGACGCAGCGTTGGCAGGCCTCCCACTAGGTGGGCAGACGACATTGCGCGCGTCGCAGGCAACCGGTGGATGCAAATAGCCAATTGTCGTTCATTGTGGCGTTCTAAGGGGGAGGCCTATGTTCAGCAGTGGACGTCTTCCGGCTGATGATGATGATGATGATGATGATCTATATTTTACAGGAAAAATAAAATAGTTTCTTTGCTATCTGAGGTGTTACATGAATACTAAAATTACTTTAATACCTCCAAAGATGGCATGGAACCCTCGGTGCGCGAGACCAACTCGCACTTGACCGGCATTTTTTTTTAAATTTACCTTCAAGAGTAAGCACAGGCCCATTATAATAATTTTATTAGTGTTAAATCTATTGCCTAGATTTTTTATTGTTGTTTTATTCAGCTTAGTGACGAGACAAACAAGACGTCCGCCTGATGGTAAGCGAAATGCTTGTCTATTGACAGCTACATACCGCTCGTCATCCGGGACATTAGTAGTTTAGTCTCTCAAGAGAGACCTTGAGAAATTACCAAAATTTCACCAGCTACAGTGCCCTTATACCTATCAAAATTTAATGCTTACCCATTGCTGCATGGCGGCAGAGTATCTGACAATTCGGTGTTACTGCAGCAGCTTTGCGATTTGCGATTACTGGTCACTCTTAGAGTTTGAACAAAATAGAATCTAAAAATTGGGTAGAGTTTTTACAGAGCTGTGAGGCCGACGTCTACGCTCCCCTTTTATACTTGAGATCTCGATCTCAATTACTAATCGTTGTAAATCTTGTGTGATTACAATAAACACCTCTCGCAAGTATTAATTATTTTAATTAATTCAGATCTCGGTGCTTCAAGCTTGAGCACTACCGTACCGACTTGGATGGATCCGTCCATGCATAAAGAACCTAGTACATTAAAAAGGGCATATACCACAATTATTCATCACTCCTCAAATATGCTAGCCGAAGGCCGTAAGATACCTATTTGAATAAACTAAGCCGCACCACAAAAATTTGAGTGTGCCATTCATATTTACGATGACGTCGGATCGCGTTACATACCTCAATATTTTTCTTGTTCCAATATTATTTTATCAGAGGGAATTCGCTTCCGTAACACGCTTATTCTTCGGAGCCTGTTTCAAGAGACGCTCGTAAAGTTTACGACCGTCAATGACACGGGCTCGGGTCAAACGGGTCGGCCTCTAGCGAACGGGAATTCCGTTTATAATACTATTCTGTACTGAGATAAGCTGACTCGTGTAAGCCTCAGGATGGCCGGTTTCTAAGGTGCACAGTTAAGTTTAGTGGTGTAGGGACCGGGAACATTAATCTCTGCTTAGATATTTGAAGCTCGTATGGCACGAGATGAAATGACTTGTGCCGAAAGGATATTTTTTGAGTAATCTGCACTTATTTTATTTTAACACAAGAGGTGTTAAAATAAAATAAGTGCAAGAAACGAACTCATAATATATGGCAGAGCCATCATAATTAAGCCAACTTCCGTAGGCATACATAATCAAATAATATAACACGGATCCTATTTTACGTCGGGGTTAAAAAAATATTAATTGTATTACTAATTCCACAATGAGGGTTGTCTAAAATCAAAATTCTACATTAAGGGGCTCATAGGAGGTAGTATCTACTGTACGGTAAACGATCAGTTGCTTTAGCAAGGTCAGTCTTGAGCACCACGACCGACGATCACCCAGATCGTCGGTCGTGGTGCTGCGGAGGGCACGTATAAATGTCGATCTGTTGGCATCTAGATAACGGTCATTCAGTTACGTCCTAGGCCTAAGTGCAGCTTTCACAAATCTGACACTAGGTCACTGGTCACTAGCTACCCCGAGGCGGGGACGACATAGGCTGAGACCCCATTAGTGTATCGCGTTGCGTTGCGTTGCGTCGCGTCGCGTCGTCACAGCGTCAACCCTTCGCGGTGCGGGCCCTGCGTCTTCGCGAGCACGCGAAGGTGCCCGGGGGAGCATTTATTTCAGCTTTCCCCCGGGGCGTGCTCTAGCGAGCGTCTGGCGCTCGAGAGACTTTGGCGAAGGTCAGAATGGAAAGCCAGAGTCTCACCATAGCGTCGATCAAGGCCACCGGGGAGGGTTTATGTTAGCCACTAGCCACACGACAAACAAACAAACAAATCATATTGATTTATACATAATGTTGTTTTTTATCTTAATTTTCTTTGCAGCACCCATGGCCATGACCATGGGTCCGCCCGTGACCATGGATGCTGCAAAGCATTCGAAACGTCGGGAAAATTAAAAAATTCGCGATATAATCCGTAAACATAGATTGATTGATTTATACAGTTCAGTACTTTGGATAATAGAAGACAAATCTACGTTTTGATGTGAAAATATCAAAACATGAGTTAGCCGTAGCTACTATAAAATTCGCAATGAATCCTGAAAACGGAAATCAAACTTTTAAAGTTGCTATTGTTAGTTTAATTCGCATAGCCCACGTTAGGGTCCCAAATTGGTTTTCGTCGGCAACATTAAGCAAATAACCAGTATTCCGCTCACGCAATCTGCCCCTAATGGCGCGGTAAGATGTGACTTAAACAACCCGATGACTTGATACAATTTGCTCCGACGTTGCGTTGATTTGACAATCGTGATGATACGCAAATTTTTTTTATTCAGTTTTCCTGTAAATTGCTTTTGAAATTGGGGCCCTTTATATTTTGAAACAACAAGAATTAGGTTTTGAATTGCAAGCTTTTCTTCAAGGGGCTATTTATATTTCATCTATATTAATAAAAGAGCAGGGTGTTTTCTAGGAATCACGATACAGCAAAAACCATATAACGTACAATCTTGAAATTTGGAACCAACATTATTCCAATAGTCTAGGTGAACAATAAGAACGGATTTTTCGAAATTCCATACCTAAGAGGGTCAAATGGGCTCCCAAAGTTTGTATGGAAAAAAAGATTTTTTTCGTCACATGGACATAAAATTTTGTCAGTGTACTAAGCAAAAGAAATAAAGAAACACGTGTATCACACTTTTTGAAAATCGACCCTTATAAGGATTTTAGCATCGTTTTTGAGTATGCAACGCGGAAAAAAAAATTCATACTGCATTGCTGAAACTTTGCGAATACATTAATCAAATTATAGCAATCCAAGTGCAAATAATCATTTTTTGAAAATCAACTCGTAAAGGGGTCCAATTGGGGTCCAAAAAATGTTTCTCGACCTACAGTCATAAGACTTAGTTTATATATTGTACACAAGAATCTAAGAAACCTATTTCCGGCATTTTTCGAAAAACTACCCCTAAGGTCATTTAATAGGGTTTCAAAGTTTACACAAAGAAGGATTTCCATTTCATCATATGATGCAGCTAGAGTAACGAAACTCGGTAAATAAACTCAACATAACAATTGAAAAAACTAATTTTGAGCATTTTTGTAAAATCAATCCCTAAATGGGTCAAATGGGCTCCCAAAGTTTATATGGAAAAAATTTTTTTTCGTCGCACGGAATTGAAACTTTGTTACAGTACTGAGCAAAAGAAATAAAGAAACACGTATATTACAACTTTTTGAAAATCGACCCTTAAAGGGGTTTTAACATGGTTTTTGAGTATACAACGTAAACAAAAAACATACTTACTGCATTGATGAAACTTTGTGAATATATTTATCAAATTATAGCAATCTATGTGTAAATAATCATGTGTTGAGAATCAACTCCGAAATGGGTCCAATTGGGGTCCAAAAAATGTTTTTCGACCTACAGTCATAAGACTTAGTTTATATATTGTACACAAGAATCTAAGTAACCTATTTCCTGTATTTTTCGAAAAACAACCCTTAAGGTCATATCAAGGGGTTGCAAAGTTTGCACAAAGAAGGATTTCCATTTCATGCTATGATGCAGCTAGAGTAACGAAACTCAGTAAATAAACTCAACACAACAATTGAACAAACTTATTTTGAGCATTTTTGTAAAATCAACCCCTAAGTGGGTCAAATGGGCTCCCAAAGTTATTATGGATTTTTTTTTCATCACACGGATTAGAAATTTAGTCAATGTACTAAGCCAAAAAAATTAAGAAACACGTGTATCACATCTTTTTCAAATTCGACCCGTAAAGGGGTGTTAGCATGGTTTTTGAATATGAAACGCAGAAAAAAATATCATGCTGCATTGACGAAACTTTGCGAATACATTTATCGAACTAAAGCGATGATTATATAAACAATTATTTTTTGAACTCTTAACGGGGTCCAATGGGGGTCCAATGGGGGTCCAAAAATGATTTTTGACCTACAGTCATAAGACTTAATTTATGTGTTGCACACAAGAATCTAAGAAACCTATATCCGGCATTTTGCAAAAAACAACCCCTATGATCATTTAATGGGGTTGTAAAGTTTACACGTAGAACGATTTCTATTTAATGCTATGATAGAGCTAGAGAAACGAAACTCGGTACATAAACTCAATACAAAAATTGAATAAACTAATTTTCAGCATTTTTCGATAATTAACCTCTAAGTGGGTCAAATGGGATCTCAAAGTTTGTATGGAAAACATTTTGTTTTCACCACACATATACGAAATTTTGTCAACGTAACAAACTTAAGAAATGAAAAAAACACGTGTATCACAACTTTTTGAAAATCGACCCTTAAAGGGGTTTTAGTATGGTTTTTAAGTTTGAACCACAGAAAAATATTATGCTGCATTGCTGAAACTTTGCGAATACATTAATCAAACTAAAGTAATCCATGTGTAAATAGTTTTTGAAAATCAACTCCTAAAAGGGGCCCAATTGGGGTCCAAAAATGTTTTTCGACCTGCAGTCATAAGACTTAATTTATGTATTGCACACAAGAATCTAAGAAACCCATTTCCGGCATTTAGCGAAAAACAACCCCTGAGGTCATATAATGGGGTTGGAAAGTTTACACGTAGAACGATTTCCATTGAATGTTATAATGCAGCTAGAGTAACGAAAATCGGTACATAGACTCAACAAAACCATTAAAAAAAAATTTTTTCACCATTTTTCAAAAATCAACCCCTACGTGGGTCAAATGGGGTATCAAAATTACCATGGAAAAAAATATTCATAGCACATGGACACGAAACTTACAACTTTAAAAATACGTGTATCACATTATTTTTTTAAATCAACCCTTGAAGGGGTTTTAGCATGGTTTTTGAGTATCAAGCGCGGAAAGGAAATCATGCTGCATTGACGAAACTTTGTGAATAAATTGATCAAGTTAAAGCAATTTAATTATTTTGAAAATCAACCCCTAAAAGGGTCAAATTGGGTCCAAAAAATATTTTTTTGTCCTACAGTCACAGGACTTATTTTATGCATTGCATATAATAATCTAAGAAACTTATTTCAGGCATTCATCAAAAAACAATCCCTAAGGTCATTTTATGACGTTGGAAAGTTTGCATGAAGAAGGATTTTCATTTTAGCTATAATGTCAACAGTCACACAACTCATTAAATAAACTCAACATAACAACAAACAAATTTTCTGCATTTTTCGGAAATCAACCCCTAACTGTGTCAAATAGGGTATCAAAGTTTGCAAAAAAATATTTTTCATCACATGGACACAAAACATAGTCATCAAAAGAAGTTAAGAAACACGTCTGACACATCTGATTTGAAAATCAACCCTTGACTGGGTTTTAGCACGGTTTTTGAGTATGAATTCGGAAAAAAAGCATGCTGCACTGATGACACTGCGGATGCATTTATGAAATTAAAGAAATCCATGTGCAATTTTTTTTTATTTGATTCTCAAAAGGGATTAATTGGGGTCCAAATCCTTTTGTTTTACCCTGCGGTCACAAGACTTATTTCATGTATTGCACATAAGAATCTAAGAAACCTGTTTCCTGCATTCATCGAAAAATAAAACCCCTAAGATCAATTAATGGTTTCAAAGTTTGCATGCAGAAGGATTTCCATTTAATTTATAATACAGCTACAGTCACGAAACTCGGTAAGTAAACGCAACACAACAATTTAACAAACTAATTTTCAGCATCTTTAGCGGACATCAAAAAAGGAGGAGGTTCTTAATTTGTCGGTACATTTTTTTTTTCTATGTATGATCGCGCATGATTCTAGCAATTATGAACCAATTTTAAAAAATCTTTCTGGTACGGATAGGCCGCTCCACTGATTGGGTCCCATAAAAAAAATTACTTAGGAATAAGCAGTTCCTGAAAAAACAAAAATGGCGACTCAGAAAAAAACTGTAGGAATGCCTAAAATATGATATTTTTATCGCATTTTAAGGACGAAAGTGGTCAAAACTCTGGCAAATACGTGTATTTACCAATTTCAATAATTCTTTTTTATGCGAAAGAAGGAACCACTGTAATGAATATGTATAAATTTTATCACAACTGCATAAGAACTTCCTGGAGAGCCATGATTGATGTGGAGGAATTTATCTGGTAAAAAAAAGAAGTAAAAAAAAGGGGTTTTAGCACGGTTTTTGAGTATCAAACGTGAAAAAAAAAATTCATGCTGCACTGATGACACTGCGGATACATTTGTCATATTTAAGCAATCCATGTCATTTTTTAAATTAACCCCTAAAAGCGTTCAATTTAATTCCAATAAATATTATATTCCTACAGCCACATGACATATTATAAGTACTGAATACAAGAATCCCTATCCCGTGAAGAAATATATCCATTTAATGAATGCAACTATGGTAACGAAACTCAGTGAATGAACTAAACAAAACTGTTGAATAAATTTATCCCAGCATTTTTCGAAAATCAACCGCTAAGGGCATCTACCAATGGGGTTACCAAATGGTTTCCACTTAACAACCTCATATGTTTTTTAATGGAATTGCAAAATCTTATCTATCTTTTTAAATAAAGAAGTAAATATTTAAGAAATTGAAGCTATGATAGCTTACACCAAAATACAGGCTACATACTTGATTAGATCAGAGTTAATAAAACTGTGAAAATATTAAAATCGATCGTCCGAAGGTCGGACCAACAATAATAACTAAGAAGACCTGAGGGTACACCGGCATAATTGTGACATAAGGACGTTCAACATCTCAGTTCTCCCGTGACTATGGGTGCTGCAAAGCCTTGGAAACGTCAGGATTCTAAAAGCTACAATAAACCGCGATTAAATCCGTTAAAAGTAGTTTGATTTCAATGTGTAATATTCGCGTAAGTAAAATACAATAAGCTTATTATTTATGAAGCTGGCTTCAAAATACAGAAACGGTAAATGTTGTCCTTGGAAACTGGGAATGCACGATGTCAAAAAGATTATCAATGCCTAAAGGATTAATGGAAATCCACAAATACATGGACGATAGATTGGTAAGTAACAATTTATAACGAACGTTTAACTAACACGAATGCTACAAATTGAAATCAAACTATGATTTCAATGTGTAGCCTTCGCGTAAATAAAAGACAACATTAGTGTAAACAATATTTTAAAAAACCTCGATCCACAAATCTAAACACATTTGAGTAACAAAGTAAACGCGGGCGAAGCCGCGGGCTACTGCTAGTTAGAAATAATAGTTTAGTACCTAGAGGCAATGAGTCGTGATTTTTGGAAGTAAAATCAAAAGTATTATATTTTTGCTTATTTAGGAAACTACAGCTTTTTTATAAAAACAAGTATAGGTGACTGTTAAACGGTTCATTAGGCCAAAATTGAGTTTCACGACAATTTATGGAATAGTAAAAGGTACACTTACAATAATAATGTAGTTTTTATCTGTATTACAGGTAGTTAGCTATATAATAAAAGGTAAGTATGCATCGGTACAGCGAAAAATGAAGATCAAGGAAGACGATAGTTACAGTAGCTATCTTCATATAATGAAATATTCAAGATTTATGTGTTATAATATGCAAAACATTAACCATGCAAAACAGTTGAAGGTTCATTCAATTTACTAAGTACTTGTGATTTAAGCATTGGTTTCGATGAATGGAAAATATCAACCAGAGCAAACAATTGATTGTAACTTCTGTGTAGGCGCGTCATAACAGTATTCATAGCGTATCTGGTGCGATGGTGAGGGACAGAGAAAAGCAGAGTATTCCGTGTACTGTTTTTGGCGGCTAACAGACACAATATTCAATTTAAAAAAAGATTACATCATCACTCTTACAACTACGACGAATCGAACGACATACTACATCAAAACTCAAATAGACGTTTAGACCGTGCCAGACATACATATTATCTACATAACATACCTACGTACGCAGATACGTCTCTCGAAAATTTACCCCTCCTTCTGGGGCAGTCGAGCAATGAAATATATAGTTTCGATTTTGCTTTGCAACGCCTATGGTACCAAATGGTCTCGGGAGGATTGAGGTGTTGAATCATATCCGGTATAATCAGTAAAAGTTATCATATCTCTGCCAATATAAAACCGAATCTAAGTTCTAATGCATTCTAATTAATGACGTGGATTAGGTAGGTTAGCGCTGAGTATAGCAATGTTCTAAGTATATTCATTCGCTTCATATCCACTCACCGTTCCTGGAATAAGTTGATGGGAAAAGTTTGGATAATGTACATATTGGGAGCTTACAGTTACGTGTATGAGTATGTGAAGTGGAAACACCTGGCTGCGGGATTTGGAGATCATACAAGTATCTGCTATATATTTCTGTGTATTGCATCTATGTTTCTTTATTTTGTATCTCTTCTAGAGAGCAGATATTTTAATAAAGGTTTTGAGACGTAGGTTGTTTCTCTGTTTCATAAAAAAAAACTACAACCGAGGAAAATACTGTTGAATTTAAAAATCATGGTAAAAACGACTGCTATCCGCCTAATAAAGAGCAATTTCTATAATCTATAGGTGCCCCGAGGACAGCGGCGGGGTTGCACCCCCCAGCGGCGGGGTTGCACCCCCCAGCGGCGGGCTCGAAAGCAAGGCACTGAGGGGGTCCTGGTGCAGATCCCACCGGAGAGCCCTGGGGTCCCCTCTCATGTGCCAATGCGACAGCCGTGAGGGTTTTAGTGGGTAAGAATCCCACATACCCCGGTCGAGCTCCACAGTTCCCGAGGACCTTTTGAAGATTCCCCCGCGAAAGGAAAAGAAAGAAAGAAAGGTACATTCTTCTTATTTGCATGACTAGGCGTTCGGGGTGAGCCTTAGATAGGTACTTCATATACCACCCCGTGGTCTTGCGAACCACCTACGCGAACCATCGAGTCGGACAGTTCTTTGCTCCTGGGCTGTTTGTGTAACCATGGCTTCTTAGTCTGGTTATGCGCTATCTGGAGATCCAGCACACGGATTTTGGCGACGACTAATTCGACCCCAAGTACGGTGAGCGCGATAATTGTTCCGAAAGGATTCCCCCTCAGCCAACACCAACGCCTGCCACACCGGCAGAGCATTGGTGGGAGGTTTACCTAAGCTGCGACTTCCAGGTTTTCAAGCCCCATTCTGTCTTATCGGTTCTTTAAGTCATGGGGCTTAACCGTTGCCACTTCAAGTTACAAAAGTGTCCACAGTCAACTAACGCAAAAAGTTGAAAAACAAAAACTATTCTTAGCAGCCTCCAGTGGCGGCAGTGTTGGTGGTGGGGAAGGGGAATAATCCCAGAAGTTTGTGAATTATTTCCAAAGACACGCAATTTTTCTGCCGTTCTGTAAGACGTCTAACCTACTTGTGGTTTAGTCGGTATTAATTGTGAAAGTTACTTGCTTGTTAGCCACGCCAACTAATCTGAGCTACTGTACGTGTTTCGTGTGCAACATTGGCGTACGTGTCTACTACCCAACATAAGTATACATCGGTATATGATAGACGGGCAAATTTTTAGATAGTATAGATTTTGGTTGTATATCCGAAATTAAAAAAAGAAATTTTATAATAGACTACTGTGTTATATCTAATATAAGACTGACAGACAAAACACCGCTAAAATTAGTGGATCTAGAAGCATACAATTTTGTACCGGAGTTCTATAATATAACATAGGAGGGCACAAAAAAAACAGCACTGCGCCCGGGGCTTAAAAAACGGTCAAACTTTGAATTCGCGGGAAGTTTAAGATTTCCATCGAGTTCGGACTCTGAGGAGGACCTCCTCAGAGTCCGAACTCATGACAGTTCCTCGGGAGATAGAATACGCCACCTTGACGGCGGGCTTAAAGGCAAGGCACTATGAGATACCTGATGCAGATCCCACCCGAGGCACCCGAGGGCCCTCTCAAGAGCCGATGCGACAGTCACCAGGGTTTAAATAGGTTAGAATCGATATAGTAATCTTATCTTTCAAATCAACTGTACAAATATATACTTATGTATACGTATCAAGACATAAGATTTACAGTTTATTTACACATATATTTACACACTGTACAAATTGTAGTGTTTACGCTATCCGAATTTAATTTACATACTTTCATTCCTAAAAGTCCGCTGCGCTTTTCTAAACGCTCTGATATAACCCATGGCGTAGCGAAAACGTAGCTTTATAGATACCGACTCAATATTACTGTCGGAACATTCCGTTCGGTACGGGATTGTTTTCATTTGCAGCTGCACTTCGTGCTTCCATTGTCCGAGAATATTGACATGACTGCTTGAATGGAATGGAAAACGGATCGCTTTAATGAGAACATTTGTTTGTTTTATATAGCTACTTGTAAAAAGAAAATAAATAGTAAGAATTAGCGTGTGCTAACTCCGGCTCCTATATGGTTGTTTAACTAATCAGTCCCCATTGGAAAATAGTTGTTCTCCACTAGTTATTAGTTTTATTATAAAGAAAGAAAGAAGAAAGAAAATACATTTATTTCGCACACAGACACAGCAAGAAACAAAACAATGAAGAGAAAATAAAAAAATAAAAAACATACAAGAAAAGAGAAAACATAACAAACAAATAAGTAATTAATAAACTACAGACTACAGACTATATACATGCTGTGTCAGGATGAAATTGGCCCATGTCTCAGCTTGTGCTGCGCCAATAAAATTGGTGTCAGCGCTGATCTTCCGACAGAGCCAAGGCAACAACGCGATCATTCCATCATCATCATCATTTTATTAATGTTCCATAAAAATAATTGAAATGAAGAGTTAAGTTCATAAAAATACAATTCACACACGGTTATCTGATCCAAACTAGGTAGATACTATGGAACCAGACAGCTGATACTAATACATATATACTTTTTTTTTTGTAAATACATACTTATATAGATAAAACACCCAGACACTTGGTGGGAATCGAACCCACGACCTGTTGGGTAGCAGACAGAGTCACTAACCGCTAGACCAACGGGCCCGTCACAATGTAATAATGTAATCTCTTCTCGTCTTGGTGTAACTTGTCTGCTGGCGTGCCGCAAGGCGGTGTACTATCCCCTCTACTTTTCGCTGTATTTATTAATACCGTTTCCAGTCAACTTGATTCTTTCTACCACCTTTATGCAGATGATCTGCAGATTTACTGTCATACTTCTCAAAGTAGGCTGTTTGACAGCATTAATATTATAAATGGTGACCTATCTAAAATCAGCACCTGGAGTAATTCTTATGGTCTTAAAGTGAACCCTACTAAGACTCAGGTTATTGTCATTGGTAGTCAGAGGTTGATGTCCAGAGTGGATTGGTCGCAAGTACCTCAAGTTTCATTTAATAACAACATTATTCCATTAAGCGAGAAAGTGAAAGATTTAGTTAGATTTATCGATAAAACTTTATCTTGGGCACCACAGGTTCAGGAAATTAGTAGGAAAATTTTTGCTTCTGCTGGCTCATTAAGAAGATTGCGAAACTTTCTTCCAGTTGCCACAAAAATTGCGCTTGCTCAGTCAATTCTACTTCCAATCCTTGACTATGCAGACGTCAGCTACCTCGATCTAAATGAAGACCTACTTGATAAACTTGAGCGACTTCAAAATTTCTGCATTAGATTTATATTTGGTTTGCGCAAATATGATCACATTTCTATTTTTCGTAAAAAGCTCGAGTGGTTACCTATTCGCCTCCGCCGGAACTCACATATTCTTCATCTTCTCTATAATATTCTCTTTAATCCCATTACCCCCCCATATCTTAAAACTCGTTTCAAATTCCTTCATGAGACGCATTCAAGGAATCTAAGATCGTCAGAAAACCTTGAACTAGCTATGCCCTTACACTCAACAAATTTTTATGGTAAATCATTTTCTGTACATGCAGTACGTTTATGGAATGCCTTACCAGTTACCATAAGGCAAGCTAAATCATTAAACATTTTTAAAAATCTTGTAAAATCTCATTACCTTACCTTGTAGCTCATTGATATTTTGCTGATCGTTATTATGATTTCGGAGTGCTATCTGTATATTTATCAGAATTGATTTATATATATATAATACATATATTTATAGTTCTATATATATTTATTGAATATATGTTGGTATGTAAGAAATATTTATATATATCTGTATGTATATTAATATATTATATGTAAATAGGTAAACTTATTATATGTATTTTTATTAGTGTATATTGTGTCACATATTAACTACCCACTTTTCGTATTCCATGCAATCTTTTTTCCATCCCAAGGTTGCCTGGAAGAAATTGCGGATAGCGATAAGGCCGCCCATTGTACAAATTTCTTCAAGTCCTCTTAATTTTATTTTTATGTGTGTACAATAAAGAGTATAAATAAATAAAAATAAATAATAGTTGTTAATTAAATATAAATAATAAATAGGTACCTAAATACAATAGTTATCTTACTTTTAATGTGGATAAACATGAAACTGAACGCGGCAATAATGTTATATCACATTTAATTAAATGAACCAGATGGTAGGCACAGTCTCTTTAGGCCACGCAAAGGTAAATTGTGTGGGCAGGAGGTCCTACGGGAGTTTTTAATCCGAGCCCCGAACTTCCACAGTCACATTAATGAGAAAATAACACCACATTACCCGGCCCTATTTCGTTTGCAAAAGTTAGATTGAATAAAAGGTCGTATACCTGCATTAGCGTCAGGAGTTTATGATTTAACATTATTGTTTTGTTTAATTAACATTGTGACCGATAACTGAAACATTGGACTGATAGTAAACTTAATATCTAGACTAGCCTTTGGATTCTGCTACCGTTTATTGACACACGAGACATTTGTGGTTTTGACGAACCTGGTCATTTGTTCAGGGTCTTTAACTCCGAAACACGGTCATTTTAATATCTGACACTGCATTGGTACTAGATAGGTCTCTTTCAAAAGGTACCTAAAAGAAAATAGAAATAAAGTCCTCCTGATAAGATCAGGCATATAAGTGTGTAAGAAATAGCCAGCAAGGTGTCTCGATGATTGAAACCACGGAGTTCTCTTAATTCTTTTATTCTTACACTCACAATATTATAGACAATAAACATCTTATTATCATTTTAAGTTGTTTCATAATACACTTTTTACACTATCTTTGTTGACCGCTCAATTCCAACTAACTTCCACTTTTTTTTTTTGGGAATGATAGACTCTGTTGGCTGCAGATGGCCATTATAGCTTCACCGGGCAATAGGAGGCGAGCGCTTAAAGCGCTCTAGCCTTAACGGCAGAAGTAGCGACGAGCTCAAGGGCACCTCAGGGAGGCACGGCCTCGGCTTGGGCTGTCGCTTAAGAGAGGGCTGAGTTTACTACCGGTTCACAAGTTCACAACGCGCCCCCACTGAGAAGAACCGGCAAGAAACTCAGTGGGGTGATGCACGTCGTTGAGGTCGCATACGTACGACCCTTCGGCCTCGCCGGCGAGACCGGTGTCTGATAGCTAGTGTAGCATACGGTTGTCGGGGAGGGTTCGGCGCTTCCCGGTCCAATAGGACCGTCATGGGGTCAGGAGGGTCGAGCAGTACGTGCCGTGGTCTGCGGCGCGAGTCAGAAGGACTAGGGGCGTAATCGGGGGCGGCGTGGATGAAACTGTTCGCGTGACGCGGATTTAAAGTAGCGTTTCGACGCTTCTTTGAGGAACTTACGAAGGGGATCTAACTTGAAATCGGAATGCAGATCTACGTTCCGCATGTACCACGGGGCACCGACGGCACGTCGGAGGAAACGATTTTGGATAACCTGGAGGCTATCGATACGGGTGCGGGCTGCGTGCTCGAAGACTACACTCGCGTAAGTCATGATAGGGCGAATGCAAGCTTTGTATAATGTCAACTTATTTCTAAGCGACATTTTACTCCGCTTGCAGAGAATACAGGCGCTTGAAGGGGATACAGGCGACCTAATACGAAAGCCGCTCGATTGCGGACGGACCGAATGTGCGGGCCGAAAGTCATGGCGGAGTCTAAGGTGACTCCGAGGTACTTAACCTTCCTAGTCCAGGGGATAGGGCGATTGAATAGGGATATTGGGGCCAGTCGTCTGCTGGGCCGAAGCCTCCGCGCGGAGAACATATTGGCGGGTCCCCGGGAGAAGACCACCGCGGCACTCTTCTCCGGGTTCACCTCTATGCGCCACGTACGGAATCATTGACCCAGGGCGTCAACTGCGGCTTGAAGAGCACGCGTCAAATAGGACATGTTCCTATGGGAATAATAGAGAGCGGTGTCATCCGCGTAAAGGGCGAGTTGGACTCTGTTCGAACGTGGAATGTCGTTCGTGAACAAGCTGAACAAGAGGGGAGAGAGCACGGAGCCCTGAGGGACTCCGGCCTGTATAGGATGGGGCGAAGAAAACGTACCTTCGACCCGGTATCGAAAGGTACGATTCGAGAGAAAGTCTCGTATGATGAGTACGAGCCTATCGGGGACTCCTAACTGGAAGAGTTTGTATATCAAGCCGTTGTGCCAGACCTTGTCGAAGGCCTTGGCTACATCGAAGAATAGGGCGCCTGTGTAGACGGGCTTGGGCTGGTTGAGCCCGGTCAGGATGTGCTCCGTGAGGCGGTGCACCTGGTGGACGCAAGATTGTCTGGTGCGAAAGCCAAACTGCTCGTCGATGAGGATATTATTGGAAGTGACAAACTCTTTGAGTCTCACCAGCAGCAAGCGCTCATAGAGTTTGCCGAGAGACTTTAGAAGACTGATAGGCCGGTAGCTCGCAGGGCTGCTGCGAGGCTTACCCGGCTTAGGGATACCTACTACATCCGCGTCTTTCCACTCGGCAGGAAAGACGCAGTGGGACATGGCTGCGTTGAAGATAGTCACTAAAAGACATATCAGATGGACAGGGAGAACCTTAAGGACGCGATTAGAGATGCCGTCGGAGCCTGGTGCTTTCTTCGGCTTAAGGCCTTTGATTAGGTCTTCCACTTCGGTCTGCGTGATCGGGGAGAGGGATTCGGTCGGAGGGAGTGAGGACCTGCGCTCTACTTCCCTATCCACAAGATCGAGGTGCGTCGGATCGACGGGAGCGGAGCTGGGTGTGCACTGACTCTCTAGAGAGTCAGCGAGAACCTCAGCCTTCTCGTCGTCCTCGAACGCGGGTGAGTCGCCTGAAGGGCGGGTCAAGGGGGGCATGGTAGCTACCGTGTCGGTTTTGAGGGATCTCGCGAGCCGCCAGTAAGCCTGGTGTGACGGCGAGATCTCCTCGAGAAACCCTCCCCATCGAGCCTCCCTGAGTTCCGCGATGCTGCGCTTCACATCCCTCAACTAACTCCCACTAAGACCGTCCACACCATTTATAGTTTCTTTGCTTTGTTCATTAATCAATATAGTACTCTTTACTTTATAGTTTCATTGATTTAATGTTTTATTATACAATGTAAAATACAAGTTAATTAATTTAATAAGTTAATGCCATTAATTTAGTTTTACAATTATAAATATTCGTTACGTGTTTTATAATAGTTTCAATATCAAAAGGATTGTTTAACGGTCAGCGGAAATACGTATTTTATAAAGATATCAATAGCGAAACTATTTTCTATTCAGTAATTTCTTATAAATTTTAAAATAATGTGTCATTAAATAACTCAACCTTACAAGTGGTAGATATTATAGTTTGTAATCGCTTTTGCAGACATAGATACACTATCGCTTGCATATGTTTAGTATGGAAGACCGACATGACCGGGGACAGGTCAGATTGGCTTTTTACATGCCCATCCGAGGCATTTCTTTCCTGTAATTTCAAACTAGTGTAACTACATACAGTTGTTCTTTGTTAGTAAACCTATAAACACAACGTCACTGTATACTGAATACCTCGTATGTCAAAAAAACCTTATTATTTTATTTTGGTAAAAATCTAATAAGAACCGCGTATTTTATGTTACGACGAAAACGAAATTGATTTAACATTCTTTGTTTTAGTCTACATATTGAAATCCTCGTAACTTTGTATGTATAGAAACAGAACTCACAGAACAGAAATCTGGGGATACGAGGTTTTCATTCTACATCGACGACAAGTAATATACGCTAATGCACAAATTGCACCACATTGGTGACAAGTAGATGACTGCGTCGGTATACTTAAGTCCTCTATTATATCTATAGGAGATTCATCCCTGTTAGAATTGATGAATGATTTTCGTAATTATCTATTCCATAAACCCTTTCGACATTGATGTAATAAAATCGCCTATCAACAACAAAGACCCTTTCAACTACGCTTGGTTTTTTTATCATAAATCGTAGCCATAAATATTCAAAGCTATAACGGTATATCAAAATTCGTTCCTAAAACAATAAATTGGAATAGGAGTGTAGTACGGAGCCAATTTGTGCAGTACTGGCGCGCACCCTCTAATTTACTACAGATATTAAAACCGCGCGATTCACACGTGTCCTATATAAATCGTACAGCGTAGCCTAGTTCGCATTCTGCTTTTAGCCAAGCAATCTAGTTGGATGTGTTAAAATTATAGTGTTAGGAATCACAAAGTGGTTATAAAATAAAACGTAGGGTGGAATGGAGGAACGTGTGTAATAAGGTACTGCTCTGGTGGTATAGAGAACATACTTTTGTTGAATTTTGTGTGAGCAACTGGTCTACTACTAGTGACTACTTGCTCCGATATTATTTAATATACACAAATGATCAACCTGTGACTAATAACATTTCGCGATTTATATATGCGATTTATATATGACCTAGCATTAGCATCTTAGGTCATTATTATGAAGAAAACGCATTAAGGCCAAATCCAGCTAAAACCCAGTCTTGCGTTTTTCATCTCCGCAATCGTGAGGCAAGACGTGTACTAGATCTAACTTGGAAGGGCATTCAAATAAGACACTGTGATCACCCTAAGTACCTTGGTGTAGTTCTGGACCGGGCCTTAACGTTTAGAGCCAATTGTGAACATGTACGAAAGAAGGTGATTTCGAGAAACAACCTCTTGTTTAGGCTTACCTCCACCAAGTGGGGAGCCTCACTAGACGTTCTACGAACAACAGGGTTGGCACTTTGTGATACAGTTCTTAACACAACATGTCGGACAATTACAGGCTGTCTCAAACCGGCCCCACTGGGCAAACTGTATTCACTAGCTGGAATTGCTCCACCTTGCGTCCGTAGGGCGATAGCTTCCTCAATGGAGAAGTCGAAGCAGGAGTCTGATCCTAGGCATCCCTTGTCCGGCTGTACCCATGCCCCTCCCAGGCTTAAAAGCCGCAGGAGCTTTCTGGGTACTGTGACACCGATCACAGAAAACATTGCGCACGCTAAACTTCATCTGTGGAGACAAACTTTCCCCATCACCGACAACTACATCCCACAGATTGAAGCGCTACCTCCCGGGACAGACATGCAGTGGCCTTCATGGAAGTCCCTGAACAGACTTCGGACACAGGTCGGCCGCTGCAAAGAAAATCTTTGCCGATGGGGCTTAAGTGGCGATGACCAATGCATATGTGGATATGCCACACAATCTATGACCCATTTGCTTCTTGCCCTGCGTGCCTTGACACCTGCACTCTTGAAGATCTTTGGAATGCTACAGACAACGCATGAAATGTAGCTGCTTACTGGGCGTAAATCGTATTACGATTTAGTTTTTCCCATCGACACGATAAGAAGAAGTGACTACTAGCACAAAGTAATATGAGATTACAGAAGGCAAGCTTGCCTTCTGTACCTCGCTTGTCATACCTACTCACGGCGGTCGCGCCAGGGTTATCAACTCTGGCTTATGCGAATATCTGTCTGGTTCATTTTTTACCTTTTAGGTATGAAACCCTAAAAAAGACAATTCACCGTTTAAAGTAGAATTTAAACATCTATATATTACAAGACGACTGTCTAAAGCGGATGGCACTCGCGGTCGCATTAGACCGAAATATACCGAGATATCGTGTCCGTGAGCGCTGTCTATGTGTGCATTGCTCGAGCGCCCGTTGTATGAAGCTGTCTGTGTTGTATCTGTACTCTCATTATTTTGTGCTACTAGGCATCATGCGTTTGTTAGATAGAACGGTTGTGTCATAAGTAGATGTGACAACGGGCTGGTCATTTAGTCCGAAGATTTGAAAACCGGTGAGGAAAGTTGGTTTTCGAGTTGGACAGTTGAATGTAAACTAGATGGACAGGTGACTTCGTCAGTGCACTAAGTCTTAGTGCATTGATGACGTCGACGAAGACGAACGAGACGAAGTTAGTGCAATCTTAGTGACTAAGAATAGACTAAGAAGTAGAAGCACAACGTGGTACAACTCCAGTAGAGAGTGTATGAGGGAAACCTTTACTTAGAATAAGATGATGTGTCATGACAGAAATTAATTAATTGAAAACACCTCTGCACCTAAGATAAACTTATTCTAAGTTAAACTTATTATGTACCTATCGCCATTTCTTATATAAAAGTAGAACATGAAAGACTACCCACCCTGCTAGACACCCTGGCCGCTATTCAATAAGTCGTGGGTTTGATTCCCACCAATTGTCTGGGTGTTATTTTTCTATTCAAGTATGTATTTTAAAATATATATAGGTATATCAGTGGTCTGGTTTCCATAGTACAGGCTCTGCCTAGTTTGGAATCAGATGCCCGTGTGTGGATTATCTCAGCATATTATCATTTTACAATGTCCAATAAGGATGGCAAGGAAATGTGTCTAAATAGAAAGGTGACGAATTATTAGTATCGGGCCTAGCGGGCCTACAAAAGTGTGACGAGCTAGATGACCTAGAACCTAAATCTTATACTTATAATAAAACTGTAACAGGTCCAATTCTGTACATTGAAGATATTTTGAAAATTATATTTGTGAGGGCATTGTATAACCGATACTGAAGCCGAAAATGTAATTTTTTGTCTGTCTGTCTGTCTGTCTGTCTGTCTGTATCATGGCTGCGCATCACGCCGAAACTACTGAATGGATTCAAATGAAACTTGGCATGATTTGAGATCTTACTACGAGGTAGGACATAGAATACTTTTTATCCCGTAATGTAGCACGGTTCTTTTGGGAGAGGGGATTAAAGTCAAAATGGGTACTTGGTTATACGCTTGGTCCGATTTTATCAACTTTTCTTTATAATATAATAAATATTAGTAAGGGAACACTCATAGAGAAATGTTATCAAGGTTTTGTAATCGATCGGGTTAAGCAACGTTAGGTAAGGTGAATAAATAGATGGGTGACCGTTTAACGCCATTTAAACTAAACGGGTCCGTGCTTCGGAGAGCAAGTAAAAAGTGGGTCCCAGTTTTTAACCGACTATAAAAAAGGAGGTTATGTATTCGATGCGAATGTCTGTTATTAAAAGTTTAGTTAACGTAAAAATAGCGCAGGCGGAGCTGCGTGGGTCAGCTAGTACGTAATAAAAGTGAATAATTATTTACCAGATTCTAAATAAAGGAGGAATTCTCAATTTACTGTCTATTATAATTATTTACGTAACAACAAAAGCAACACGCCAATTAACGCCAACAACGTCCTCATTGTGCAGTTTATCTGAAAACCCAGCAGCGTCGTGCATAAACCGCTCTTACCCAGTGACCCGTCCAATCCACCCACATAGTAATCTAAATTATACCGTTTTTTGAAGAGCGAAGGGTGTGTTTTCCTTTGGTTGAGTGAGTCACGTCAACTCTTATTAAGTTTGCCTGCTAAGCTTCTTATCAAGCCGTGTATGGCAAAGATAAAGCGGACCACTGATGCCCGCTGTCTGCCGACATGCATTGGTGTAATCGCGTACACCGGTGTTTGAGAATTGTATTTTTAAGGCCATAATTATGTTCTTCTGTATTTTGTATCCCACGGTTCATTTACGTTAGTTTTAAAATAACGACCTTAAAATTGTTAGCTACATAGGTAACATAAATATTCTGACATTATTCCTATGCAATTTAGTATGAGCTCAGAAAATACAATCTTCGTTAATTTGTATAAAAAGAAATAGCTTTTTCAGATACCTTACCTATCTTATATAATTTTTTGTAGAACTTACTTCGAATTCTATACAGAGTAGTTCCAATATAAATTATTATTTGCGAAAAAAGCCCATTGGATTAACCTAGTTTGCTGACAAGTATAGCAGAACGAAAGTTGTTTCATTATTTCCTCAATTATCATAATATTTTCTTACTTGTCGGTATACTTGTACAGGGTTAATTAGAAATACTGGAAACATTTTTTTTCCTTCTGAACTTTTGATAATAATAATAATAATAATACCAGCCCATGTTAATGTCCCACTGCTGGGCACGGGCCTCCCTTCAAGATGAAGGGGCTTAGGCCATAGTCCACCACGCTGGCCAAGTGCGGGTTGGCGGACTTCACACGTCATTCGAAAGCTAGTTAGGCTTTCTCAGACATGCAGGTTTCCTCACGATGTTTTCCTTCACCGAAAGCTAGTAACAATCGCACAAAGACGATTCGCACATGATAAATTAAAGAAATCAGAGGTGCGAGCCGGGGTTCGAACCGGCGCACCTTTTTTCCAAGGAAAGCGTTCGCCCACTGAGCTGTTACAGCTAATCTTTTGATAATTCATTATATTTTCTGCCGTAAGAAACCCATATTTAAAGTGGTTGCTCTAAATGACTATAAATTTACACGTACGCAAAAAAAACTGAAGAAATACTATAATGAATTTTGGAGACCGCGTAGATTTATTGACATTTATGGAAAATCAATCGCCAAAAGACTAAGGTATTGATTGTTGACGGCCTCAATAACAACTCGCCCGAAGTTACTCATTTATCGAACTGTGAAGTGGTCCCATCTTACATTTACCTAGGCGTATTAATATCAAACAATGGAGGTTGCATGGAAGAAGTGAAGAGACGTATGGCAATGACAAGGAGTGCCATGGATAAATTAAAGAAAATATGGAGGAACCGAAAACTCACTAAAAGTACCAAGATCAGACTCGTATATAAACTTGTGTTCCCCATTTTCTTGTACGCTGCAGAGACGTGGACTATACGAGAAATCGAAAAGAAAAAGATAGACGCTCTGGAAATGTGGTGCTGGAGAAGGATGCTTGGAGTATCCTGGACCGAATTTAGAACCAATGTGTCTACACTCCAAGAACTCAGCATCAAGCAGCGTCTGTCGAAAACCGTAGGGTAAGGTGGTGCAAGAGCGCGCAGTGTACAAGAGTGCGCAGAGCCAATAACTAATCATATAAAAACGTTACGCGTGTAGCTTCAGTTGACAATCATTCAATAACATGTAGTGTGTACCGGTAAAAAATATTTTCGTTTTCAATTCACATATTGCAGATTTATTGAAGAAAAAGTGATTTTGCCCCTCTTGATGTAATTTTCGTCGATATTCCAAAGAGGATTTAAACAAAGATTGAAGAGGTAATCTTTTGTTATTTGTGTGTATATGTTAGGCTATTATCTAATTTCTTGTCACTGGCGTAGTTTCCTCATTGATTTGTATAGATAGCTGTGGTATCAATTTAAAGGTGTTTAGACTGAGTAGTGCAAGAGTGCGCAATGTCGATATGTGCAAGAGTGCGTGCGCACTCTTGTCCAATATTTTTTCATAAATAAGTTACCATCATTTTTTTAAGGTTAAAGTTAGTATAGTTTTTTAGTTCTTTATTTTTTTATCCTGTCAGAATATCAAGGAGACCTAGAACGACGAAAAGAAAAAAATGTCAAACCGAAAATAATGTAAGAAGTTCAAAAGCTTATAGGATAGGGAAGGGAAAGTAGCAGCCCAACTAGGTATGTCTGAGTCTACGTTAAGAAAAAGATTGTAAAAAGAAACCATCTCCCAGTCCTTAGGTACACATTCACCAAGGAAATAGAACTAGAGCTCCTTCAATAAATTTAAAATCTTGAAAACACTTTTTGGAATATCTGCTAAAAATTTAAATCGTTTTGCTTATGAATTACCTGAAAAGAATTTTCAGGCACACAAAATATTTGATATGGAGGAATCTAAATTTTCTCTAGTTCCCAAAAAAACACCAAAAGTTTCATCCACTAAGCGAATATGATGAGTGCGATCAATGACTTTTTGCGCACTCTTGCACACCTGGCTGCGCACTCTTGGCCACACATACTGTGCAAGATTGCGCATTCAGGAGCTTGATTATAAGTTCTATAGTTTCTAAATTACTGGACTTATGTTAATTAATACCTTGTTTTTTAGTAGATGAACAACTATAGTTAATAAACACATTAAAAAAATATCTTTAAAATGTATTTTATTGGTTTTACAGCCTAAAGTATCAAAACCGCGCACTCCTGCACCACCTTACCCTACAATACCGAATATTCAAGTTCTTCGGTCACGTCTCCAGAAGAAGCGAAGACTCCATAGAGCGCCTTGTCGTGCAGGGGAGGGTAGAAGGCACTAGACCCCGCGGACGGTCACCTATGCGATGGACCGACCAAATTAAATCTGCACTGGGTGGTCGCCCTTGCAGCGCCCTTGCAAGAGTGCACCAGGATGACCGCAAACAGAGAAAGATGGCGACAAGTCGTGAGGCGCGTAACATCTGCCCCTAGTAACACTACATAACGACCACAACCGCTCTGTCAAGAGCGTCACGATAGAGAAGATGGAAAATCATTTTGGTATTTCCACCTATTTTCTCTATGAATTAATAAAGGTGATATACCAAACGTTGTCTAGTATGATGTAAAAATAACCACGTTTAAGCATTAAAGCGTATAGTATGTATATTTGACTTTTGTGCACGACTGTACTTGTCTAAGTTTGTAGGTTGAAGACTATTCCTGACGCTTTAGTGCATGAAATTTGACAGCCCCCTCCCCGCACTTCATACCTCACTTCCGGCGTCACTTCTCGCCCCAATATTATTAAGCCGGCTTTTATCGGGTCCACCTCGGCCTCGCAAATTAATAGAGGCAATTGTGGGAGTACGTTTTTAAATGAATAAAACTGCTCGTTATACTTAATTAAGCAATACAGTTATTTAACATAGAAGTAGTGTGAAAATAAAATCTGAAGTAAAAAGTTTTATTACTTTTGCAAATTTATGGTAGAAAAAGCATGCTACGAACTTATGAGACTGTTTAAAGGTGTAAAATACTGATAAATTAATTTGCATGACTGCTGACAACAACAAATGGTCATTAACCTTCCTGATAGAGTTGAAGAAGAAGACCCATGCAGTTAGTTTGGGTGCATCTACATATATGACTATAATAAGGTAATCTAAAGGCTGTAATTAATTGCTACTATACAAGCCGACGAGTTTTACAGTTTGTGGGACACTTTACGAAAAAAACTATCACACCTCTAGATTTGTCATAGTAATTGAGTAGTAGTAATTTCGCGTAAGTGAAAGAGTAATTTAAATTAATGTCTAGATGCGTTACCTCTCATTATCATTGTACAAACAAATATTTAAAAGAATAGCAATTTTATGTTATTTCGCGACTAACGTTATATGTCGGTAATTATAGAACTAATAAGACATGAGTAATATTTTACCGACTACCTCACAGAACGGTAAAGAGTAGTTGGAAGGGCTGAATCTCAATAGGCGAGCAGGCGCGCCTCAAATAATATTCGCACACTTCTATAGAACAGAATAGACTGACAACGTACTTTTATGGTTTAGGGGCAGAGAGCTTAATAAAGAATGTTGCAACCCGCTTTAGAATCACTGCACTCGGTCGCTGTTTTAAGGTCGTGCGTTGTAGCGGTAGCATCAATGCTGCACCCCTTTTAGGAATCACTGTGCTAGATCGCTGTTTTGGGGTCGGCCGCTGTAGCGGCTGCAAGCGCGGCTGCATCAATGCTGCACAGCGCTTTAGAAACACTGCTCAATAGCTGTTTTAAGGTCGTGCGCTGTAGCGACGGCATCAAGTCTGCACCACGTTTTAGAATCACTGAGCTCAATCACTGTTTTGGAGTCGCGCGCATTAGCGGCTACATCAATGCTGCACCGCGCATTAGAATCACTGAACTCAACCGTTGTTTTGGGCTCGCGCGCTATATTGGCTGCGCATTGTGCATGCCCTAGCCCTTACTCTGTTGCCGGCGTATCGAAGAGCTCCGTCAGGTACGCAACGATCCCACCAGCTTGGATCTGTACATAATCATTTGGCGTAGGATAGGCTACCGCCAGATGATTCAACCTACGTCTTGCAAGAGTGCCGCAGCTACACAATATGTGTCGCATTGACTCTTTTTCATCTTCGCAGAACCTACAAGTGTCACTAGTACTTAGCCTCATTCTGTGTAGATGCTCGTTGGTGCCAAAATGCCCCGTGAGTACACCTATTAGGTGCCTTATTTGTGATTTGTTTAGGTTTAATAATTTAACCCCACATTCACCCTTCCGCTAGAAAACACTTTGGAGTGGTTTAGGCCTGACGCTGCTCTCCATTCCTTCATGTGTTCGTTTCTAGCATGTGCATATAATGCTTGGTGATAAGTATGTTCCACACGGAATCCCCACAAATGGTTCGGGGCCAACCAAATGTCTCTGTGACCCGTATAATAGTACCTCAGTCGCTGTATCAAGCTTCCGAGATGCAACGAAATCGTCGATCGCAGTTGCATAGACTAGTGTGTGTGTCATGGCTATAAAGAACTGAATAATAATAATATCTTAGAACAATCCACACACGGTCATCCGATCCCAAACTAGGCAGAGCCTGTACTATGGAAACTACTCATAGTAATACTTATATAATTTTTTTTGTAAATACATACTTAAATAGATATATAACACCCAGACACTTGGGGGGAACCGCACCCACGACCCATCGGGCAGCAGCCAGGGTGTCTAGCCACTAGACCAATGGGCCCGTCATGTAAATGAATGAATGAAATTAATATGGTTATGTTACTACTTTTAATATGAGGAGTATTTTGTAGCTGTCGAAAGATGAGATTGATGAGAGATGATGATGATCTGATTTATAAGACATGTTTTTTTATCGCATAAAATACGCGTCGCCTTCGTTTTATCACAACCAAGAAAATACTTAAAGATAGGTGATAAGTAAAAACACTTTCTATAAAAGTAGAAGCCTAAAATTACCCAATTCCGACGTAGCAAGCTTGAAAATTTATCTTATTTACCTCAAAATGATTACCTGGTTTGAATATTCATAAAATCTCGATAACATTCTTCGGCAGACTTGTATAAATTGATTAAAACGACGTAGAAGCATGGTAATTAACTTAAATAATTATATAACCTGCGCTGTTTTCTAATTAAATGAAACTTTGTAATGTAAAGTCTGTAAATTCATTACATCGTCATGAAATCTAATAATGTGTTATATTTCACCCGCAGAAGGTTGTTTGAAGTCAACTTTTAACCCCGACGCTATATGAATTAGGTAATATAGGATCTTCTTTTTCTAATATTTTATAATAAAACAAAAGACTGATAAAAACTTAAAGGATTCGTTTTAAATATAACTTTTTTCGGTGAAAGCCCAATCCCGATATAAGCAATAAAGTCGGTGGATGTTCTAAAGGGAAACATTTGGAATCAGTACAAAGGCAACTTGATAATAACGCTTCGACTCCATTCTCTGTACTGTAATCATCTTCCATTCCCAATTTTCTAAAACTTTTTTCATCTTTGTTCACATCTGTTTTGCGTTTCACTTCTATCTTTGGAATTCTCGATTTTTTTATTATGTAAAGAAAGATATTAACTCCTTCAATCCTCCCTCAATTTATTACTCTTATCTTATAGCCAACTGTTTTCAAAATGACGTTTAAATATTTTTTCTTAGTGTGTCTACATTGTGAATATATTATAAGCCTCGAATAGCAGGTTCAGAGTTAGAATAAGTAAGTTAGAATAGAATAGAATACTCTTTATTTGCACACCAAAGTAAAACATACAGAAAACTTAGAAAATAACTTAAATTAGGTACAAATGGCGGTCTTATCTTAGAACTTGTTTTTATGTATATAGATTTGTTGACAATTCCTCTTCAAAACCAAATAGGTATGTAGGGTTCACATAATGTTTTCTTTTACTATGGGGTTGTTCATGGTGTGGTGAAAAGAATCGTCAAACAGCAAAGTCAATCTTCCAAATTTTAAGTTTCTTTTCGAATAGTTTTTGGCAGCAATCTGTTTAAAATACTCAGTAATTTTCTGTAGGCATGGTAGTCTACGAATCGTTAAAAGTTTAATATCAAGGATTCTTAACGTATTCCCGTCTCAAACACTGTCGGTGATTGGTCGAACAGGGCTGCAAGTGTCTTCCTACGTGATTCGGAAGCAAATTCTACTAGGAACGAGGCTACACTCAGGTACTTGAATTTAAAGTAATGTTGCCAGATAAAGTACGGTTAAATATAAAGTTTGTCTTAAAAACAGAGATCGAAATGTCTATCTCTGTACCTTCTCTATAGGTAGGCAAGTAACCCTCGGTAGATTTTTGTTTAGACTGAGACTTATACTGACTTGAGCTAGTGATTGTGATAGAAAAAGAATGAAGCAACAGTCACTTAGTCGCTTGCTCGGCGATTTCGGAAATATTCCCGGTAAATGGTAATGGGTCTGTCGCCTTTTCGAAAACAGAGATCGAAATATCTATCTCTGTTTCACTTTCACTATTCCTCCGGGACAAGGTTACCTATTAAGAAGAAGGACGTGCTATTGTTTAGCTAGCAGCCTATTTATTTGTATTTACCAAAAGAATAGATTTGAATGTGGTTTTTTTAAATTCAAAGCTAGTATATTTGAGACTGTTCATAGTAGTGTTTGATGAAAATCCGTTAAATCTGTTGCTGATAAAATGATTGTAATGCACATGCGGCGATGATGTTGAGCCCCATTGGAGACACGCTCGTCTAACGTAATGGCGTACAGCCTTAGCCATATGTATATTTGATCTTCATCCAACGTCTTCAAATTTAGAAAGCATTTCGTTAATGCTACAAACGCTAGCTGGAAGAGATCCCTATTGTACATTAGCTGTATTGCTATATTTATCTTGTTTTGCTATGTTTTATTTTGGTTATACAATAAATCTATCTATCTAAAACTGACATTTAAAACGCTACGTTATAAAATATTAATAGTGGGTATTAAGTAGCTCATCATAATGTTGGATCTAAATCACTTCGAATGCCAATGTGAAATTCTTGAAGCATCGACGCTGATTTATCCTGTGGACGATCAAACTGAGCGTACATCGTGTCTACACGATTGTGTGTCTCACACACTTCTGGTGTTGTCTATCGGCCGTACAAGCGTACCGTTCACATTTCAAGCTTAGCAACATAGTCGTGTAGCCAGCAAAATTTAATACTGTGTATTCTGAGAGCGATTTGGGAGCGTTCTCTCTCCCTGTAGATTGATTTATTGGAGCCTCGGGCCTTCGGCGCATTCCTATTCCCGGTTAATGGAAATCGTAACGGGGTGTCCTTTTCATTTTTTACAAATGACTACGCTCCCAGTTATAAAAAAAGTCTTTCGTTTTTAAAAGTATTTTTTTATGTTTGTTTTGGGATGTATTCTTTATTCGATTTTTTCAGAGTGTTATACCTAAACCTCCTGTCAATCAAGTATTGCAACTCGTTATTGATTAGGTACTTATAGATAATCTAGTAATTCCCTGCGGCTTCTCCCACTATTTCCATAGAAAGTTTATGAACCCCTAGCGCACCTCTAAAGGTTGTTTTCGAAAATACGCGAAAAACGTATTTATTTTATTTAGAGTAACTAAGTATATATTTATTTATTTTAGAGAATCTTTTCAGTAAGGTCTAAGCAATCCAGCGATAAAATAAAATTAGTGGATACTAAGAAAGGGTTTTGGAAAGGCCCACTCCTAGAGGGGTATAATTTCGTGTTTTAATTTGTATGAACCTTTCACAAGAACATCTTTCACTTACGTTACAAGAACCTACTGACCAAATTTCAGCTTACTCGTACTAGGTCCAGCGGTTTGACGTGTGCATTAATGAATCAGTCAGTCAGTCAGGACAAGTAATTTTATATGTTTATAGATAGATAGACATTCAATTAAATATTTACTGAAATGAAACTAAGTTCAAAAATAAAATACTATTACAATATTAATTGACCGTCAAAACCATAGATTTTTTCAGTGTTTCAGAACGTAATCTTAATATATTAGAAATTAATACAATGCCTCTTGCTGCTATGCGAATTGAAGTACCAAAGTGAACAAGGTTTCTTTAATATTCATATGTACGAGTGTATCACGCCTTAGGCTGTATCGTGCTGGACAGTCAGGTATTGTAATTTTATTTTAACTATAGAAAGTGACAGACCTATAAACTACGTATATTGACGTCTCTATCTCATTTCATAATAAGATTAAAATATTACTGCTTTAGAGGCGGCGGTCCCAGGTCCTCCCAATTATTTCACTATATCAGTCTCCTTGTTTGTTCTCTATTTTGTGGCAATTTTACGTCACTAAAACCGTAGTCTATATATCTTTATACTATGCGTTTCAACTAAGAATGTGGGCGCCATGATGATCACGACTGTGGAACTTCACTCGTTTTTTACGATTTTTGTACCGCAGAGTAAATACAAAATGAAAAATTCGCCCCGGTTTTGATTATTTATTGTAATGTCTTATTTTGCCATCTATTTCTGTTAAAACATAATTTTTAGTAATTAATATACTTGAAATTGCAAGATGGCGGTCACATTCTTAGCTGAAACGCATAGTATATGTCTGTATATCTTTTATTTTACTGTCCCGGCATCCTGTGTGTGAGCGGCCTCTGCATTTTCACTATTTTCTTTCATAATCTATATTCATAATATATCCGTGGCACGCGTGAATACGTTGACATGTCTAAAACACCAATTTGTCAGGACGGGCCATTTTATAGTTTGACCTCTCCTTGTAAATCGGTAAATTAGTTTACTGTATTTGTTTTACATGTTTCGGTGGATATTTTATGCTGTTTTTCGTATGATGATAATAAATAAACGAAATTCCCCATAGTTTTCATAATAATAGACTTGTCAAATCAGTCACCAACGAGTTATCAACTTATTCACCTTCTGAGTAGGAAATATTAGTAGGTAAACAATGCTATTTTATGGAATAGCAAACAGATGTAGACTATGAAAACTATTCGTTGATTTGCTGCAGTACCAGCAATTCAATACCTATAGTTATTTAACATTTTTCCTTCCACAAACTTTTGAGATAAGGGAGAGGGGTGAACAGTATTTTTTATTTTATTTCTGATTATAAGCTTAAAACTATGTGACATAAACCAAAATAAAAATCTGTTTTGAGATGTGCAAATGAAGCCCTTTCATATGATATAGTAGTCTTACTTTAAAATAATGATACTCCATTTCGACCCTCGTTGAAAAGAAAAGAAAATACTTATTTTTTTAATCAGAATGAGGTTGAGTAAGTAAGATCTAAAACTATTCATAGGTTCAAATTGATAGCATCTGTAACTACAGATGCTATATATTTCAACCCTTGAAACCCTTGGAACCCTTGAAATTAAAAACTTTCGTCTTTAGACTTTCGTATTACAGGCGAGAAGATATCGCGAAGTTTCCCGAAAGCTGCCCATCCGAGTTGGATTCTTCTGGCGACCTCTTTGTCGAAGATGGACCGACCTAACTGGATAGTTTGTCCTAGGTATACATAGTGGTCAACCACTTTAAGTGTATCGTTCCCAAAAACTACCGGTACGGGTGCAACATGGCTTGCATTAGACATGATTTTCGTCTTGTCCATGTTCATCTTAAGGCCCACCTGCAGGGAAACGATACTGTGGTCGCTGAGCATCGTATTGAGATTCTCCAGTGACTCTGCCATAATGACTATATCATAGGCAAAGCGAAGGCAGTGATGAATTCGCCATTGATGTTGATGCCGAATCCGTTCCAGTCCAAGAGCTTGAAAACTGTCCCCCTGAACAGTTTCAGAGAAATAACATCTCGGTTCAAATGAATCGGTTTCGTGCATGTGTCCTTTAGTTGGAAGGACACAGTGGCGTTGCTATACAAACACATCAACACTTCGATATAGCTATAGTCTATGTGGCATCGCTGGTGGGAATGCAATACCACCCAGGTCTCCATCGAATCGAAGGCTTTTTCGTAGTCCACAAACGCTAGACATAATGGCCGATTATACTCCTCGGTCTTCTGTATAATCTGGTGAATGGATGTGGTCTACGGTATAATAGCCTACTCGGAACTCAGCTTGCTCAGGAAGGCTGGAAGTCATCAAACCTCCGTTCGAGACGGTTCGTAACGACTCATGAAAACAGCTTTTACTGGCTTAGGAGTGAGATAGGTCTATAATTTTTAAATAAGGTGTTATCTCCTTTCTTGAAGAGAAGCACTACCACGCTCCTGCGTAGCCGTATCAGAGCAACACGGAATTGAATAACTGGACGACTAAATGTATAGATTTTCCACCAGCTCACAGAAGTTGTGTTGTGATTCCGTCTTCACCCGGCGTTACGTACCTAAGGGAAATTGTTGGTAGCAACCAATAGAATAGAAATTGACAGATTCATCAGGTCAACAAACAGATTCAAGTCATATTCAACTAAGGTTAAAGTTTTTTGTTTGTCTTGTAACCATCATTTGTTGTGATAACTACACTTATACCATTTAGGGGTCAGCATTTAGGTGGCCATAACTGGACATCTCAATTTATCACGATTCAAACAGAATACTTTGGTTAGCCACAACTTGACATCTCAATTTGTCACAATTTAATCAAAAAGACCTTAGCTGACTATAACTTGACATATCAATTTGTCCATTTAATTTCGATGTTCATTTACAAAAGCTTAATTTGACAAGTCGTTTTGTCAAGAAAAACATGGTAAAATGCGAGTTGTCAATATAGTACCAAAGGCCATAAGTCTAAAAGTTATACATATTTGGAGTTGTCAATTTTTTCATAGTAAATTCATAGGCGTAGGAATCGTTACAGCCATTAAAAAAAAAACATGCAAGTCGACTTGTCAACGTATTCACGCCGGGCACGGATATATTCATAATCATAATTATCAAATTCGTAAGAGATTAAACATTTATTAGAAAGTAGTGTGCGTCCACAGTGAACGCGCGGTGACTTGGGTCTGTGGCGGGCACGGCGGCGGGCGCGTGCGCGTGGCCACAGTGACGCGCGGGCTGTTGTAGCGCTAAAACTTATTTCAGGTGTCGCAAACCATGGATGAACACAAGAGAGAGTGTGCTGGGTGCGCACGAAATAATTAAAAACAGTTAAATAAATGGAGATGTTTTTAATCATATTAAGAATTGAAATTGTAGCCAAAAAACTTATTAAACTATAAAAAATACTTGAGAAAGGTCACAAGACTGAAATGGTATGATACCCCCACCACCCGCGCGATAGGTCGCTCGCTGACTAGGCCCGTAGTGTGGCCAGAACGCGCGGAACGTTTGAAAACTACGCACGCTAACTCGCCAAGGCCCGTCGCGCTAGGCGCCCGCCTAAGTCACTTCAGTGTGGACGCAAACGGCGGTTTCATATGTTTGATATATCGCGCCCGTCATCGCAACCACGCTAGGCTCGCAGTGTGGACGCACACATAGAACCTTACGCCGAGCGACAAGACCGAAATGGTTTGATACCCCCGCCAGCCGCGCGATAGATCGCTTGTTGACTAGGCCCGTAGTGTGGCCAGAACGCGCGGATAGGAACGTTTAAAAAGTACGCACGCTAACTCGCCCAGAGGGCCTAGACAAGATGCAATCGCTACATAGCGAATCTATTTCTTCATTCGCTAACGGTGTCAATTCCCTACAAATAGTCACGTGGTTTTTCGATGACTTATGTCATTCTCATACATTTTTATACTTTCTATTAGCGATAGCGATTGTAGAATGTTACATTGTCTAGGGGGGCAGGCCCGTCGCGCTATAGGCGCCTGCCTTAGTCACTTCAGTGTGGACGCAAACGGCGGTTTCATATGTTAGATATTTCAAGCCCGTCGTCGCAACCGCGCTAGGCTCGCAGTGTGGACGCACGATTTGTCTCCGCATACGACACTAAACGGGAGGAGATGGGTGGTCGCTATTCTTACCCGTACACATGTGCTATATTCTGCAGTAAGTATACAAAATATATAGTATGAAAATAAACTGATGTTTCATTCCCTTATTTTAACACTATAAGTTTCCCAATATCGCAACAAGGCATTAGGCATATTTTCTTAAAAATAATTTGGTCAGCTACGTACGCACGTTAATACTGATTTAGTACAAATGCAACAAAACAAGTATTGTGATGAAAATCTTACTCAGAAAATGTCTTTGTTCGTAATAAAGAATTAATTTAGAAATTTTGTGGTTCTGTACATGTCCCTTGTGATTTCAAATTAAACAAACGGCGAGAGCAACTTGTAAGTCTCATAATAATTTCTAGACTTTCATTAAAATTTTTGGTATTAATATCAGTCTTAAAATAACCTTAGACGTCTAATAAGAGGATTTTTGCGACTTTGCTCATTAATTAGGACATGGATCAATTGATTATTATAAAATTATAATTATGTTGTTTAAGCGGTAACAGCTCAGTGGGCGAGCGCTTGCCTTGGAAACAAGGTGCGCAGGTTGGAACCCCGGATCGCACCTCTGATTTCTTTAATTAATCATGTGCGAATCGTCTTTGTGCGATTGTTACTAGCTTTCGGTGAACGAAAACATCGTGAGGAAACCTGCATGTCTGAGAAAGCCTAAATATCTTTCGAATGACGTGTGAAGTCCGCCAACCCGCACTTGGCCAGCGTGGTGGACTTCGGCCTAAGCCCCCTCATCTTGAGGGGAGGCCCATGCCCAGCAGTGGGACGTAAACCAGGGCTGGTATTATAATTGTTTATACTAAGTATAACCGAACCGAAACCGATAACCGATACCGAAAAACCGATAACCGTTGGGGAAGAAAGGTTCTCGAGTGGCGACCACGAACCGGAAGACGCAGCGTTGGCAGGCCTCCCACTAGGTGGACAGACGACATTGTGCGCGTCGCAGGTAACCGGTGGATGCAAATAGCCAATTGTCGTTCATTGTGGCGTTCTAAGGGGAGGCCTATGTTCAGCCGTGGACGTCTTCCGGCTGATGATGATGATGATACTAAGTATACGATGTATGAGATATTATAGTTTTACCGAGGAGGTTTATCAAGACTCTGGCGAGGTCCAAACGTAGTGCCCAGAGTCCTCTCGTAGCATCGACGAAGACTACCGGGGAGGTTCTAGTGGGTACAAATTCCCACATAACGTATATAAATGTACGTGTAATGAGAATTAAAATTCTTATAGGTCATAAAAAGTTTGTACATAGCAAAAAAATCTTTTTAAAAATAATTGAACCGTCTTTAATATACACAGCCGGTAAGCTAACACCAACTTCAATAATATTTAAATTATTTTATACTTTTCAGTGATATTGAAGTCGGTTCAACTAAAAAAAAAAAAGATTTTATTTTAAACTTTTTAGTGATATTTTCATATATAAAGATTGAACCATCGAAAACCGTAAAATTATCTAGGTAGGTTATGATCACATTATCGTCTACATAGTTTTACATAATTTATGTTTCTTCAGAAAAAAATATCCGGTCGTAATGAAATTTGCATGGAGTCATCATAGTAGTTTACTCTCTCGAATAAAAAAAGAATCATCGAAATCAGTTCATAATTGTCAGAGCAATGTAATGGAGAACATCAGTTTTATGGTTTTTACCAGATAAATTCCTCCACATCGTTCATGGTCCTCCAGGAAGTTCTTATCCGGTTGTAATAAAATTCATACAGATTCAATACAGTGGTTTCGTCTTTCGAATAAAAAAAGAATCATTGAAATTGGTTAGACACCCTGTCCGCTAACCGATGGGTCGTGGGTTCGATTGCCACCAAGTGTCTGGCTGTTATTTATCAATTTAAGTATGTATTTACAAAAAAAAATGTATATAAGTATTAGTATCAGTTGTCTGATACTGTTCTGTTGTTGTAGTGATTTTCATCACAATGCTTGTTGTATGCGGTAACAGCTCAGTGGGTGAGCGCTTGCCTTGGAAACAAGGTGCGCAGGTTCGAACCCCGGCTCGCACCTCTGATTTCTTCAATGAATCATGCGCGAATCGTCTTTGTGCGATTGTTACTAGCTTACGGTGAAGGAAAACATCGTGAGGAAACCTGCATGCCTGAGAAAGCCTAACTAGCTCTAGAATGACGTGTGAAGTCCGCCAACCCGCACTTGGCCAGCGTGGTGGACTATGGCCTAAGCCCCCTCATCTTGAGGGGAGGCCCGTGCCCAGCAGTGGGACATAAACAAGGGCTGGTATCTATCAGTTGTCTGGTTTCCATAGTACAGGCTCTGCCTAGTTTGGGATCAGATGACCGTGTGTGAATTGTCCCAAGATATTATTATACCATTTATTAAAATTCTTTCAGTTTCTTACATTTTCAAATATAAATATAAAAAATAAATATATTTATATATATAATATAAAAACACCTTCCAACCGGCTGCGGGAACAGGGTCCTAGCAGGCGGTGGTTAAGGCTCCAGAGAGAGGAACTTCCTCACAATGCGTGCCGTCTCCAGGAGCACTGCCTTCTGAATCTGGCCCTTGATCCAGCCGTCTAACGCGAGCCTCTTGAGGTGTTTATCGAGGCTCTTGGCCATTAGGCCATGGGCAGAAACGACTATTATATTATTATTTTTACAGTACATTTACGTACAAACGCAGAAAGCACTGCCTCTGGAGTAACTAATAATCGCCTGGCGCATCCTAGAAAATTAGAATCAGAATATATTGTTGTTTGAGTAATATTTCCATTAGGTACGACTAAATACTAATTACTGTCGATGTTACGTGATTATAATGTCAATACATAAAAGAAGGCATTAATATTATGAATTCCTCGTCTGCTAATATTTTGATCATAGTTCCCGTCCATACTGATAGAATGTCTATTTCTATAAGACACACTAGTTTTACATTGTAAATTACGATAACTTTCCATTACAAAACAATAGAACCTAATACAAGAGACTTCATTACAAAGTTTAATTATATACAAACTATTTAATCTTCAAACAAGTAATTCCAAACTTTGGTAGCAAATAATACACACATCAAAAGTGTCTAGCTCAAATTTATGCTGAGACGATTGTATCAGACGTCATCGTTCCTCTACAAGTGCAAATCGGTCCCTTATTTCAGTTAATGCATGATAATGCACGACCGCACACCGCAAGAGTTGTAAGACAGACTCTCGCCGCAGCTAACATCAATGTCCTGCCCTGGCCTGCTCAGTCGCCAGACTTGAACCCGATTGAGCATGCATGGGATATGCTACAGAGAAGAGCTCTGCCGAATATGGAGGGTATCCAGTCGCAAGAAGACCTTTTTTTGTTGTTGCAACGAACATGGGCGGCCATTCCACAGCGTGATTTGGATGAACTCATTTTGAGTATGCCAAACCGATGTTCTTGTGTTGTTAGTGTTCGCGGTAGAAACACGGATTATTAATTGTTTAAGTTACCCAATAAAATTTTAAAGAAAACTGTTATTTCAGTCTTTTTTTCGAACTTTTGTGTTAGTGGTTCAAATGTCAAAAATCCCTTTATTAGGAAAATGGCAAATTTCTTTATTAATGCAAAGGTGACTTGGTTTATCGTTACTGTGACAAACGAAAACACTTTATTTGATGAATCCTTAAAGAAAATTTTAATTAATATCAATCAGGAGAAAAGTTATTGCAAAAATATATGTTGATCCCTAGACACTTTTGATGTGTGTACTTATATAACCAAACAGAATACTTCTGAATGATTTATCAGAGGCTGCCTCTATTGTGGCGCACATCCCTCCCTCGGGCTAAATATCAATGGCAGTAAGAGATTTATTATGAATCGTAAGGAACACGGCCGGTTCAAGTTTCCTTGCAGTTGGATAAACGATAACTTCGCACCGAGGAGTGTTTGCGGAACTTTCTAAAGTAGAAAAAAGTCAGGAATAGGAAATCAATAACGTCACACGGAAAATAATCTGCAGCAGGAAATAGATTGTCATCGCAGCGGTTAGTACTGAAGACACCGACCTTACCTTTAGCAAGTCCCGGGGAAATGCTAAATTGTTTTAGAAACGGCAACAATTTCATTGCAATATACTGAAGCATTACAATAGTCTACTGAAGCCAAGTGTCAGTACATTAGCCTGAAGATTTTTATATACTTACTGGGGCTTGGTGACTAATATTTCCAGTCCAAAATATTGAATAGTGCAAACTACAGAATACTAACTTGACTGAAGCATGACATTGACAAGACGTAAAATTGGCTAAAAATGTACTATATGTATGAATGTATTTACAATAAATATAAAGAAAAACATATGATGACAGTGATGACATATGGTACTGAGACGTGGTCCCTAACTGTTGGCCTTTTGGATAAGCTCAGAGTCACAAAACGAGCTACGGAGAGAGCTATGCTCGGAGTTTCTTTGCGCGATAGAATCCAGAATGAGGAGATTCGACGAACAACCAAGGTCACCGACATAGCTCTTAAAATCTGCAAGTTGAAGTGGCAATGGGCAGGCCACATCGCTCGGTGAACCGATAACCGCTGGGGAAGAAAGATTCTCGAGAGGCGACCACGAACCGGAAGACGCAGCGTAGGTAGGCCTCCCACTATGTGGGCAGACGACATTGTGCGCGTCGCAGGTAACCGGTGGATGCAAATAGCCAATTGTCGGTCGAAGGGGGAGGCCTATGTTCAGCAGTGGACGTCTTCCGGCTGGTGATGATAAAGAAAAAAAAAAATTTAAAAGAGTTTTCGATATTATTTTACTCATAATGTAAGTATAAGCTATTGATTGACCGCATATACTCTGGATGGTAAACTGATTAGTCAGGACAAACGAGGCAAGGCAAAATTTCGTAATTAATATTCATTGCATTCACATACTTAGATACGAATGTAGTAGTAACAGTTTAATGAACTTAATTCCTCGCTTTCAGATGTGGGACTACCAAAAGGTACTAAGCAATTATCGTAAAAGGGAGCTCCTTGAGAAGTACCCTCTCCATTATTGTGCCTATTGTGTCCTTTCACAGGTCAACTGCTTCAGCCAAGTGGATTGGAGTGAATAGAATACGTCTAAACGTAGTTAAGTGTAGCATCTGAAGGACTGTCTAAGTATACATACAGAGTGAATTTACTGAAATAAAATATATCGAAATAAAAATATATTTTACTAGCAATTTGCTGCGCTAACCCTTTGGGGGTATCCAAAGGTTGTTTTTGAAAATTCGCAAAACACGTATTTTTTTTTTTATATTGAGAAGCTTTTCAGTAAATTTCAAGTCAATCGAACCATAAAATAAAAAGTTTCATACAAAAGAAAACACCCCATTTAACCCCTTTAGGAGTCGAATTTTCAAAAACCCTTTCTTAGTGGATGCTTACGTCATAAGAAGAACCTACTGTCCAAATTTCATCTTTCTAGGTTCAGCGGTTTGGCCTGTGCGTTGATAAATCAGTCAGTCAGTCAGTCAGAACAAGTATTTTTATATGTATAGATAATCGTAAAAACAACTGCTTCTAATAAAAAGTCTGTATAAATATAGTCTACTAGCAATTCCCTGCGGATACGCCCTCTATTATTTTTATTCCCCCCCCCCCCCCCCATTTAACCCCTTTAGAAGTGGATTTTTCAAAAACCCTTTCTTAGTGGCTTACATCATAAGAAGAACCTAATGTTGAAGCTTCAGCTTTCTAGGTCCAGCGGTTTAGCCTGTGCGTTGATGAATCAGTCAGTCAGTCAAGACACGTCATTTTATATGTATAGATGTTAAAATGCTTAATAAGATTTATATTTTACAAATTGCAGACAACTTTAGAACACAATTAATAATAATGATAATAATAGCACGCTATTGAAATTAGTCGACTATTTTTAGGTAACTGGAATGTCAGCTATCTAAAGTTTAATACCCAGTTCAGATGAAGGCAGAATTTAAAATGGCATTACAGAATCGACCAGATACAATTTAATTAATAATGTACGAATGCTTAAAATGAACATTTCACTTTTAATGTTTTGGTTATGGTTGTCGTAACGATGAAATATGTGTTTACCTAATATGAAAATACATTTCAGATATTAAATACCACTTTCATAATTGTTTTGAAAAGAAATATTTAATCAATAAAAAAAAGGATTTATAGTTAAGTTCACTAAATGGACCACATGATAAACAAAAAAAACTATGCAAGCTTAATACGTAAGTACATTCATCATTACCTATCCATATTGATCCTTTGAACTTATTCAAAGTAAATTTATCACGCCATGGTTTTTTAAAAATTGAATGATCAAACGAACTTACCCTAAGTGAAGTTCGATCTTAATTATCCAGTCCTTGACGAGAAGATATTCCATCACTAGTAGTAGTACCTCGTGGGTACGATCCGGTGATATCGCACAAGTTTCAGAGGTTAGAAAGAGAATTATCCCTTCAGCAACCACCCCGCCTCAGCCGAGCGACAGCCACCTCATTATCTTTAGAGTAAAATGAAATACAGCTGCAACATTGATTTAACAGGGTCATTAATGGGTAGGGAGGGACCTTATATCTTCTCGTCAAGGACTGGATAATTAAGATCGAACTTCACTTAGGGTAAGTTCGTTTGATCATTCAATTATCCAGTCCTTGACTCCAAGATATTCCATCACTAGTAGTAGATGTTTAGAGATACAAAATCAATGTTGCAATTAAGAGATTGCAGAATAAAACAAAGTTAACTTAACTTGTTGCTGAAACTATTAGTTATAATAAAGCCAAATATATTTTGCAATTTTTTGCAGAATACATAAACACGTGGGTACGTATTAATTAATTTGATATAAATAATTATGTTTTTATACATATTATTTGATGAATTAAAACTTCTTTAATATACAATGATTTAAAATTTACATTAACATTATTGAACATGTAATCCCAAATAGCATAGTCATAGCCTGCTGATCGTGCAGACCATCTTGCGACCAATTTTCTAATAGTTTTAATAAGAAAGGCGTTCTGGACAGCTGCTGAAGCCAGGGCTCGTATCGTATTGTAAGTAATAAGATAGAAGTATCGATTGTGTTGTTAAATAATATATCTTTTATACATCGTCCCATGGCTTGAGAAACATATACTATACCATTTATTTTGTTTGCTTTAGAGCAAATAATATACTATATTTGGGACAATCCACAAGCGGGCATTCGTCCCCAAACCAGGCAGAGCCTGCACCACGACAACCGGACAAACGATATCAATAGGTACCTTAAATACCTTTCCTTTCTGCAAATTATATCAACCCAAACAGACAAACTACACTCAGACAAGGTGGGAATCGAACCCACCACACATCGGGCAGCGGACAGGGTGTCAAGATGTGAGCCATGTCATGGAGGATAAAACTGAAAAGTTAATGTTGTTACCAGACAAGTGGGAAATCAATAGGTCTTTAAATGACTTGATGCAGATTTAAAATGGGTTAACATCTACAAATTCCGTACCTAAGGTTTTTAGTCTGTGTAAACCTTACAACATGTTTGGTAAATTCTAATAGTTTAGTTAATGACAATTATTTGCATATTTTGTTTACTCTTTAGGCAGAGAATTAAAGGTCTAAAGATGTAATTTTTTGGTTTGAATAATATTTTCTAAACTAATAAAATCAGTAACTTTATGTAATGTTTTTTAAGTAACTAAAGTTATTGTGACTTTAAGTAATCTAGTAATTAGATCCTATGCAATGTAGAACATAGCGAGGAATGATTGGTTTCAATTTACAGGTTCCTTGAAATAACCGTTTTTGCTTCTAATAATATTGCCAATTTTATTTGTGGATATCAAAGAAATAGCTGGTTGTAAATAACCATACAATATTTAAAAAACAATCTAGTCCAGAACTTTTAAAGATATGACGTAATTGTCATCATCAAATCAATGTTGTTTGTTTGAGACTAGACTTATGTTACCAGTACTCGGTGAATTAGGAGACAATAACTTCAAAAGCTGATTGTTATATGTGTTGTCTACGAAAATGTACCAGACTAACAAACATCCTGTTAGGGAAAGATGTCGATGTAGTGAATCCAATGCATTCACTACTTGAATGCGTTGGATTTTGAGGAAGAAAGAAGATATTTATTCGAAGGAAATTACTGTATTGTCTCGAGAGATTTAAAGTGTGTTACCACGGTTAAGACAGCTATAATAATAGGATAACTCCTAATCACGTTATCAATAGATTAATAAAAGTTTATTAGCGTTTATAAAATAACCACAGCATTGGAAGATTTTTCCATGACATTTAGTGTCATGGAATAACATACTCTGCCCGGCAGAGTATAAAAAGAAAAAAACCCTGAGACTGCAGACAATACACAAAAGGTTGCAATATTTTTGTAATAGGAACCGAACACAAGCGGAAATATTACAATTTTGACTCATAATAATTATAATAATGTCTATAATAATAATAATTTAAGGCCTGCTGGAATAACTTTCTTTAGAAATAAGCTGTGCCTTTGTATTAAGAATAGTATCTTGTCTTTATTCCTTCTATCTTTTATTGTTATTGTGTGTACATAAATGATAAAATAAATAAATAAATGTCCCCCTGGCTGATAGGACCACAGCGGCCGATCTTTCATCAAATTAGCCTACTACACGTGAGAAATTATAGTGCACAAGTGCTTGCGTAGAAACAAGTGCAGAGTGCACTTGTTTCCTTTACTCTCACAATTCGTTAAGACGGAAGATCAACACGACTGGGGTGAGGTCTGGCGCAGGACTGACTTTTTACATGACCATGCGACGCATGAATGAATCATCTTGCCTGCAATGTCCTAGCCAGCAAGGAACAACTACACAAAGTGGTTGCTTTCCACGGGATCTCAACCCGCGACCTCCGGTTTGCAATGCAAGCGGTTTACCGCTGCGCTACGGAGGCTACAATAAGATTCATAAATAGAAAATAAAATAAAGGCCTCTTTGAGGTCAATTTTTAATAAAACCCGCCTTTTGTAGTAATTTTGGTAGTGGTTATGACGCTTGTTCGCCTTTTCTTTGTATAATCTCCGTCTCCAACTCACTTTGAGGATCATGAATATGGCTAGGTAGGTAAATCTTTCCCCTTTCATAAAGATTAAATTTTAATACATGCCCCATTTCGATCCGTATCGCTAAAGAATAGTCTTGGAAAAAATTACATTTTTAGTTTCTTACCCTTCCATTAGGGGTTTTTTTTTTTTAATATGAGGGTACCCCCCTAATTAAGTCGAATATTCACAATATTTTTTGGTTTAATATTATTGTTTTAATTGTATTATACATAAATATATATATATGTTAATTATGTATACATTATTATTTTTTACACCCGATCTCTCGTTCCGTGTCTGCATTTATCCTATTAGTATTATATCAGCCTCAATAATATAATAAAGAATGAATATATATATGATGCAAATATGAATTTGTTAATATGTGCACCCCAATTCCAAATGTTAGTCTATCCCAATATTAGCTAGGGTAATAAACTCTACTTATTCTGTGTGAATAAGAAAAGGCAGTGGTATTAGGTATACACACGAAAGTAATTTTTTTTTTTTTTTTTTGTTTTTGTCTCCTGAGACTAAATCAATATAACACTGGATTACCATTACTTTTAGCACACTATATGTGGACCAATGCTCACCAGTTTTTACGAACCACTTGCTACGCTCCAACTTTAGAGTTTGAGTACAGAGGAGCACGCTACTCGTTAGAAAGGCGTCCGTGAAAATCTGATGAAAATATTTATCTTGATATCAAATTAACGACTAAAGTAAACGTAAACCATGTGTCAACGTCATAATGATATCACAGTTATCATTCATATAAGCAGGAGCTTAGTATCTATCTTGCTAAAGCGACATAGTAGTTATAAGTCGTAATGAAATTAATAATTATATATATAGTATATATATATATATATATATTTTTTAGAATATCTGTTGCGCGCCAAATCAAGCAAAAGTATGGACCCAGCATAAAGCTTACTTTACTAGAAGTTTTTGAATCAAACATTATACTGGTAATTAATGATGAAACTGAGAGGTTCATTGAATTGTTGCGACGCTTGGACTCGTGGCGGACACGGTCGGCAATCAGTCAAGCGGAGGCGATGATGACAGTCCTCGACGCCGCGCTGGTGGCGGTTAGAGTGCACATTAAAAACTTCATTGGTTTCAGACCACTGACTTTGTCAGTGTAGTGTGTGACTTTGTCGGTCATCGCGCTGGTGCTAGAATCGAAAAATAGTTTTTCGGAGCCTTTCCCGTTTAAATTTCCAATATGTATGAAATCTGGGCAATTTTTTTTTTTTTTTTACAAAATCGCATACCTACTTGTTCTAAAAATCTGTAAAAGAAATCTGTTTTACAATCTTAAAAGGATCTGTCAAGGTTTGATCGATCAGTAGAATGATAACCGACTGACAGGTATCAGTTTCGGCATAGTGAGAATAAGCCAAGAGTGGCCCCTTCGTTTAGAGTACGGATATTATCCGGCAAAACAGGTTTTTTTTTTTTTTTAAGATTTAAGAGGCTTGTCCACCTTTCATGAAGCCAATTAAGCTTTACTGACTAATAGCCTTATAACTATCGATCAGCATGGTGCCAATCTCCAGGTTCAGAGTAGCTATTACAAATTGAGTAATGAAGTTTCATAAAACTAAGTGAATCAACTTCGTTAGAGATTCCTTCCACCACACCAACAAAACTGATCAGGGACTATTCTGTGGCAACATTTGTAACCGTGATTTTTTGCCTCCGCACCTTCGAGCACAAATTCCGATACCACGCGAAGCTTGCATTTGGCTGATGATTACCATTAGGTATCTATGCATAGATTTAGAATTTTTCTTTCGATCATAATTGAAGGTACAACAACAGCGAATATTTATTCGCTTTCATCTAAAAATAGACGAACTCACCTGTAGTAGTAAATAATGCGGGTAGTTAGGCCAAGAAAAAAATGCAATATCTGAAGAATACAACAGATAAGCTGTATGATTTCCGATGAATGCAACTGTCGTATTTAGGACATTGTGATAATTAGGCCAAATAATATCCGATAATAAAACGGATAATAAAAATTAGTGCTTCCCAATGAATGCAAAGGGTACACAAATTCTGCTCGAGCGTATAAATCTTCGCAGGTACAGCAGCAGCAGGCAGGCAGAATGATATTTACGCACAATAATATCCGTAGAATTCTACGGATTAAACAGTAGTGATTCCCAATGAATTCAAAGGGTACACTTTAGCTCGAGAGTATACATCTTCGTTAACAGCGACACGAACAATGTTCCACTTTTAATTTTGTCTTCCGTGTCTTCCACTTTTAATTTTGTCTTCCGTGTCCTTCCGTGTCTTAATAATGTCTTCTTTATTTTCGATTTTTCATGATTTCAAAGATCACTTGTATTTAAACTCGTGCGAACGCCGTGATCGCACGGACAAGAATGAGGTGGCTGTCGCTCGGCTGAGGCGGGGTGGTTGCTGAAGGGATAATTCTCTTTCTAACCCCTGAAACTTGTGCGATATCACCGGATCGTACCCACGAGGTACTACTACTAGTGATGGAATATCTTGGAGTCAAGGACTGGATAATTAAAAAGAAATTGCAAACAGAATTGATAGAAATGGATAAAAATTGCAATAATAAAAAAAAATAAAGGTGCATTTTTAAAGGTTAACCTTTTAAAGTGCACCACTGTACTTTAGATGTGATGTTAACAAATTGTATTACCTCTATCGTGCCTTTATTCCAATAATCCTTCTAATTTTGAATAGAAAATTCTGAAACCCGCATGCCGTGGCATAAAGGGGTCGTTTAGCAAAGAAGAAAATGCGATTAAATTAAATTTCCGCCAGTAGGTAGTCTCAAAGGGCCTTCCGATAGCTGCAATATCTTAAGCCGTCTGCATAAAGCATATTTCACACAGCTTGTGATTATATTTTGCAGCCTAAATTTTCTTTTAGTTATTGATAAGCGTAAACATAAAGTATTGAAATGAAATGAATTAAACAGATTGTTTTGGTTAATTTTTTACTCAAATGCTTTGCAGTCACGGGAAGACAGAGGTGTAGAACATCTTTACATCTTATCCCGATGTATCCTTATTTATGTCTTCTAAGTTATTTTATGTAGTTATGTATCACGAAAGATAAAACAAGTAGGTACCAAATTTTTGAATGGCAAACTTTTCTTTTGTTATTTTTGTAGTGAAAATTCTTTAGCGGCGCTGTGCATTTTTTGTGATGGGGAATAAATGTTAAATTCGCGTCAGGACACGTGACCGTAAGACCTGATCGAAAATTCGTAAGACGTAGGTGGCGCAGGGCGCTTGCGCGAATATTCGTGTGTTTGTGTTACAGCGTGCCACGCGCATCCATGGATGGTGACTGCTGATGGCTCGACGGTTAATGTAAAATAATTGTAATAGTTTTGAAGTGTTAAATTTTAATTTAATATAAATTGTCATGTTTGTGTACGATAGCGCATATGAATATTGTATTTTACCATATAAATGATAGTATTTTTATACTGATAATTAAAGCAATTCGTGCAAAATTATTCCCTAAACATTCCAAAATATCAAAAATGCACAACGTTAATATTCAAGTTTTCACTTCTGCCGGCACTCCCGGAGTGCAACCCGTTGTTTTTTTATTTAAGAAACTACTTTTAGGGAACTACATTGAAACCTTCGCTTCTCTATTTAGGCAAAAAAAGTGTACTTCTTGACATACCCATTTGGGGATTACGTACTCGTCATCCTTACAGAGCCATTGTATCGTAAAATGCAATAAATTAATAATAATTATATTGTTTTGTTTAGAGTATGTAAAACCAGCCTTATGGAGCGGCCATCGTGGTCTTTCATCGTCTATGTGAGCCTTTTCGTGTAATAGTTTGGCTTTAATGTGCGTTTACACGACGTATTGCTTGTTTTCTATTTTCGATATTGAGGAAAATCGTAATATTGGTGCGTAGTTCAGGATCAAATAATAAATGGCAAACTTTATGATGCTTTGAAGAATATTGGGTGGGAGTTATTTAAGGTAGAAATAAATTATTAAGGTTTTTTTTTTCATTCTGTTGTTGATGATTTTCCTACACATTGATAGGACTTGAAAATAAAACTTAAAGTTTACCGGTCAAGACTAATTAAATCGTTTACCTACTTACTTACTTTTACAAATAGCAGAAATCCTCCCGAAAACTTACCATCAGCTCTACAAAATGCTAACTATCTACAGTATAGACCATTCTTTTTCTTTTCCCAATCTCCTCTATAAAATCCGATCCCGCGCCTTTGTCATACAGTCAGTTCGGATTTCCTTCTCCCTTATCTTCCCTAGAATAAAAGTCTGCATTTCAGTGAGGTTGATGCGTGCTGCATATTCGCGCGCGAATCTGGGAATGCCCCCGAAATAAAAGTGTGGAGCTGATTCGTGAACATTTTGCGGATTTGATTCTTGTACCCGATTTTTGTTGGTTTCTTGGCCCACGATGAGCATCATAGGCGCGAACGTGAACGTGGCACATGCTTTGCTGACTTTTACGTATTCGCGATGTATAAAAATCAAAATATAATGGTGGAAATATTAATATTAACAGTTAACTGGGGGTCTCAAACCGGGATAAAATAATCCTTAAGAAAAAGGTTCAGGTTAAAAAAAAATAACTACTCTCTTGATTAGGACATCGCAGCCCAGTGTGTACGAGAATTTATTTCTCTCCGTAAAAGTTTTCCAGACTCCAGATCTCAGATAGGTATCTTGTCGTATCCATTTGTCTGTAGTCTTTGTTAGTAGCCTTGGATTCGTTCTGTAAGTGCGACGCAGAAAGAATGATCGCTCGCTAATGTCGCTTTCTAGCCCCGAAATGTTGAATAGCCGGACGTTCTTGCAGTTTTATTGTAGCCTTTCAACCGAATTGAACAGCGGACTGTCTCCTTGCAAACTATTGAGGTGTTTTTTTTTATAATAAAAATGTTTTACTTTTACACCAAAATAGGTACATAAAACTTAATTTCTATTGATAAGGTAACATTTGCGTGTGGTGGACTGGGGTCTAAACTAACCTAGTTTGACTACTAGCCATGTATTTCAAGCCTCCAGGACTCACTCCCGCGGTGATAGCCACTGTTATACAAATACTTTATATGGTATTTTGTGCGCCCATGGTCCCCATTCAGGGACTAGTCTGGTCCACCGTTCCCACGGTGCTAGTTGTGTTAGTCATATTGCCCGCATGGACAGGGATGTCCATGCGGGCAATATTACTAGCACAACTGCACTTCCGCTCAGCAATTTCCTGCACCACATCTCTCGTCCCCGTTTTTCACTGGATCCATTCATTTCTTTTAGATCATCTTAGTTTGCAGATTATTAGGTTCTAAAGGTTCTATGGTTCTAAAGGAAAGTGGTTCACAGATCCATTTACAGTAACCAGTGGTGATAAACAAGGATGTGTAATGGCGCCTACACGCTTTGCTATTTATTTTGCAGCAGTGATGGCCGACGCCCTTCAAAAATGCAATAATGGAATTATGTTGAGCACCAGAACAGACAGAGGTGTCTTTGATTTGTCTCGTTTTAGGGCAAAGCGCAATGTACGTCACTTTACACTCACAGAAATTCTATATGTCGATGATGTGTGTCTTGTGTATATTACACAGTCTGCAGGAATATTTGCAAGACCTGGAGAATTCATGTCAGGCCTTTGGTATCACTATTAGTGCGTCAAAGACTCAGCTACTGAAGCAACCAGCTAGAGGTACACCTGCGTGCAATTCCTCCGTAAGATTAGCTGGTGGTGATCTTAAAGAGGTAACGTCTTTTTCATACCTGGGATGCGCAATGCGCAGTGATAATAGATTGGAGATAGAAATTTCTACGCGAATCGCTAGGGCTGCCGCTGCTTTTGGTCGTCTTAATAATAGGGTGAGGAACTCGCATGATTTAAAGCTCAGTACTAAGTTTTCTGTTTATAAAGCAATGGTTTTGCCCATTCTTCTGTATGCCTCTGAAACCTGGGTAGTGTTTAGGACAGATATTGCACGCCTGGACAGATTCCATATGCAATGCCTTCGGGCCATTCTCCGTATAAGTTGGAAAGATCATATCCCCAATACTGAGGTTCTTAGGAGATCTAACATGCACGGTATGGAATCGTTATTGATGAAGGGGCAATTAAGATAGTGTGGGCATCTGGTTCGTATGGATGATACGCGGCTGCCCAAGTCAGTTTTTTACGCAAAGCTAAAAAATGGAAAACGAAAATCTGGTGGTCAGTATCTTCGATATAAAGATGTATTGAAAAGGAACTTGAAATCATGCCAGATACCGGAGAACGAATGGGAGAGTATCTCACTCCGATGCTTGGATTGGCGGCGAATTGTAAATGAGGGGGTTCGAACCTTTGAAAAGCAACGTCTCAAAGATCTAGACGCAAAACGTTCGCTCAAGAAGACCCAGCCAAAGCCGCACTATGTCTATACGTATAACAGCTCGGGGCAACTGTACTGTACTATTTGTGACCGTTCATTCAAGACGAAGTTCGGTTTTGCTAGTCATGTACGAGCGCATAAACGTAGACAAATGTAAGGGAGTCGCCGTCGACGGACATGTCGAGGAGGATCATCACCATCATCATAGTACACTGATAAACTGATATAAATTATGTGTTTAATATACTGTTAGTCTATTAGATCTTACCCAGTTATGACGGTTAATCAAACTATTTGCTTAACAAGTCAACAACAGAAATATGCGTAACGGCGAGACATGATCGTATCTTAATGAAAAAACTTTTGTACATTTCAATTAGTATCCTTTCAAAGACTGTAATTTTCCGACGTTAACGAGTTAAATTTTATCGAAAATTAATTGCGACATCTTCATTGAAAACTTTTCACTCAACTTTGATACCTACCAAAATTTTCGTTCGGGAAACTTCGACAATACAGAGCGTATCCACCGTGAAAGTCGGGAACGAGGGTGACTGAGTAGCTGTTACGTAGGAGTAAATCTTAAACAAATTTTCTCTTCAATCACCCGTTCTACGGGATTCCAAAAACATTATTAAGAAAGTTGCCAGCCTCGTTTTGCGCAGAGTTTAATTACACCAAATCAATAAAGACAGAAGAGGCTTATTATGTTATTTCCTTGTGTCACGGTTAAGGATTATTTAATTAGGTTTCTGTGTATTGTCCGCAATGTACAATACAATACAAATATTCTTTATTGTACACCAAAAGAGAACATACAGTATAATGTATTTCAAGTGTTTTTGTAAGAAAATATTTTGAAGGCCGGTGTGTTTACAAGCAAGTCTAATATCTATTGAGTCCTATTTTTTCTAACAATAAGCCTGCCTAATTATATTCGGAAAGATCCAGAGAACATAAGTTATCTGTAGATTCGACATCTATTATATAAGACTCGATGCCACTAAATTAGGAATTACTTCACTCGGCAGTGAAATACCAGGATTTCATGAATCAAAGGAGGTTAGCCTACTATCAACAAAACGAACCCACTTCCAGTACTTTCTTAGACTCAATTCACACCAGAACGGCAGCGGCCGGCAGCGCACGTTCAGTGTGAAAGAATTTTAAACTTTATCTACAATACGCAAAATACCAGTATCGCTTGAAAAACGCGGCGCGCGGGCGGCCCCGAGCGGCCTCGAGCGGCTTCGAGCAGCGTCGCGTTTTTCAAGCGATACTGTTCTTTTACGTATTGTAGATAAAGTTTAAAATTCTTTCACACTGAAAGTGTGCTTCGGGCCGCTGCCGTTCTGGTGTGAATTGAGTCTTACACTATACAAGGAATTGCTATGGTTCAATTTTATCGCTGTGAATTTCTGTTGTCCTTACATTGTCTGATACCCAAAAGTGAAGAACATCTGATAGGAATATAAAACTAAATAAACTGCATGGCATATCAAAAAGAAGTTTTGCAGGTGTACGGTAACGCTGTAATGGTGCGGTTACAGCGGTGTCAAAGCATGGCAGCGGGCTTCGGAAATTCAGAGTTGCAATCTACTTAACCATACTAGTTCACACGGAATAGTGCACAGTATTAAATAAAAAATAACATCAGTTATTAAAAGTCTAAAACTAGTTACAAGTTAGTAAGAATAGCATCCACCCATTACCTCCCGTTGGGTGTCCGTAAGAGGTGACTAAGGGAAAGTAAGAAAACGGGCAGCTGCGTCTTACTATAGGATTACCTACCATCTATGCTGCAATTCCCAAGATGCCTGCCAAGCGTGGGGATTATGGCAACACCTCCCTTCTCAGGGGGAGGGCTTTGTTCAGCAGTCGACAACTTTCAGTTGATGATGATGATTAAAAGTCGCTCGTCACCGTCGGTCTATGCGCAACGGGGAACCGCTCGCGTTGCTACTTTATTTTATTTTATTTTATTCGGGGAGCTTACGGCTACATTTACAAAATAAGAACATACCCTCCCGGGCGACGTTTTCCCTGATAAATATAACTTGGGTGTATTCAAGTCTAGAGTGAACAGGCATCTTATGGGTAAGCGCGGTCCATCCTAGACCACATCTTCACTTACCATCATGTGAGATTGTGGTCAAGCGCAAACCTATTTATTATAAAAAAAAAACATTATAAGTTATTACATGCCATTTACAAGCTTCCACAGATAGGATTCTATTCAAAGTTAGGAAAATAAACATAAATAATTAACCTATGACAAAAGATTTGGATCATCATGAATGATATGCTTGACACTTATAGTACTAGTACAAAATAGATCTATGCGTGAATCTTGGCTCAATTTGTTGAAAGAACGGAATACTCTTGGTAAGTAACTGTTACCTCGATAATTACTGTGGCAGGATGGAACGTGAAGCAGATTGTGAGAGCGTAAACGTCGAGTTGGCACATGAAGTTGAACATTGCTCAGGAGATACGGACAATCAATCTTATTCTGTGCAATATTCAAAAGAAAAGAAACATCAGCTATGTTTCTCCGAAGAAAAAGAGGTCTTGGAGGTCGTGGGTTCAAATCCCTCAAGAAGCAACTGTGTAGTTGTTTCTTTCTGTTAGCATAATATGGGCGATCGTCTGAAAAGCAAAATGCTTTATGCATCAGATGGGCATGTAAAAATTCGGTTCTGCGCCTAACCTCTCCCCGGCCGTGTCAGTCTTCTGTCTCATTGGATTGTGACAGTAAATGAAAAGAGTGCCTGCGCAAACACTTGTGCACTTTAATATTCCCCGCGTAGATTACTAATCGTGCAAAAAATATATATCCGCATTGGCCTGGCCTGGAAAACATGGTGCATTTCTACAATAATTTACGTTACAATGTATACGTAAGTTTAAAGATCGTAGCAAAAACACGTACATTTTTACACAATCGATCACAATCGATCTTTATAATGTATGTAATTTACTGTCAGTCTGTCTTGTACAAATCGGATATAATTGTATCGATTACCTGCTTCAAGTTTCCAGTCATAATTAAATGTAACTTTTATTCAATTGTCTATAATAGTTTCAATAATTTTCAAAATTATTCATTTGACTGTGTGTAAAAAAATTTAAACAAAATATTCATATAAACACTAACCATATTAGTTTCTGTTTCATTAGAAACCGAATCCCATGAATTCCAATTATCATCAAGGATTACAAGTTTAAATCGCTACTATGTGTACGGGCATGAAAACTTCGCGTCGGCCGGCGCGAGTGTGTGAGTAAATCACCATTATTGTGTACATCATTTACAAGCCCAAAAATGTTACTTTCCTGCTTACTCTCGTGGGCCTCTTGTAATCCTTGCGTGTGTGTGCGTGGACCGCCCTGTGCCGATAGGTTCTCGAGCTCGATATCGCTGTGTGGGTGAGCAGTCCGGGCTCTCGTAGCCCCCGCCAGTGTCGAGCCGACCGTAGCCGTACTTCGTCGTACCTACGCCGTAGCGATCTCGGCCGCATCTCTAACCTCCTACCTACATCATCGGACAATAGGACCGGCGACGATTCGTGGAGTTTTGTTATTTTTTTGTTAGTTGTGAATAAAAGCGACTCTTTGTGACATCGACTCGTAAAAAGCGGAGACAGTATGCTGAAGGGACACCCTTTGTCCCCAAAGAGACTGTTATTAAGGCGGCTCTATATAATTTGTGAACATTAATTTGTCAAAATGATAGCATACAAATTGGGACAGTTAAGTCGTGTTGCGGCAGACTGAACGGGATATAGAAGCCGCAACTTGCGACGTTGTATTTAATTTAATAAATGAGGTCATAGAATGCCAATTTTGGCGTATTATTGTATTCCATGTGACGCTTTGGTGTTGGTGTAAAATTAATAAGAGACAATCATACAGCAAGTGTACTAATGGAGTTTCTGTATCGTCACACAAAAATATTCAGGATAAGGTAAATCATTTTATCTTTATTTATGGTTGTGTGTGTTTATTTGAAACAAGTGGTATAGTAGTCATATTCACAATTGTTATCAATTGAATTACTTTTATATTTTGTTTTCTTTTAATTATTAAAATTGGTATGCTTTTTATCAAGAAAACTTATTAGGTATGTGCCTATTAATAATTACATTTATCAATAAATGTATGTATGCAATAAAGTTTACTAGTACATACCTACTAGTAATTACTAGTTATTATATGTCACCAGTCTTTATTGCAAGTTTCAACTTGATATCATATTATTAAACTCTTTTATAGCCTTACTAATAGCCTTACTTTTATACCCGACTACGGAACGGAGGGTGGGTTATGATTTTAACAAGAATGTATGTTTATGTATGTTCATCTGTTCCCGCATATTTTCTAATCTACTTAACATAAGTTGACAAGTAGAATGTCGTTAGAAGCGTCTTGATTGTCCGCTGGTTATAGGCTACTTATATAATATCACATTATTAGACTGCGATTTTATCCGTCGGGTTTTAGTTTTTAATACTTATTACTTGTTTTATATCTTACTAGCCACTCACCCCGGTGGCGCTCGGGTTTTAGATTGAAAATATTCGATTGAAATTATACGCGATGGTATATCCGTGTAAATTATATATCGGTTCTCAGGATATTTTTGTATTATGATTAGTTAATAAATTCTGACCACGCCAACTTTACATGGGGTGATCATTTTGTAGTGCTTAGTAAGTAATAGGGCTATCATTTCTAAAGTAATGTGACAAATGACGCGGTGAACTGGGTATTATTAATATATAAGGAACACTGCTTGTATAAACCACACTAAGTAATATGTAAAGGTATTATATTAGTTCAGCCCTTTCAGAAACCAAAAAATATTGAAATGAAACTAATTTTACGGATTATATCAACGTTAACCAATAAATAGGTACGAATCATGGATTACTTACTTTTTTAATTGTATTTCATATTTCAATTTACCTTTACTTACTACCTTTAGGGCGCCCACACATAACTGCGATGCGATGCGATGCGGCGAGAAACAAATGAATTTACGATACAAGTTGCAGGAACTTGTATTGGAAAATTAATTTGTTTCTCGCCGCATCGCATCGCATCGCATCGCAGTTATGTGTGGGAGCCCTTAAAGCCGCAACAAGGTTTTATTTCATGCGATGTCCCGGTGCAATCTACTCATCTATTACTTATTATAGCAGTATCCCAAGTAAGTAGTTTTTATAAGTATATCGATTAATTCTTAGATAAATTGGTTATCGACTGAATTTGACTTAAATAGTCAATTTAACTTCAAGATCATACAATTATGAACAGTTTATGTACATCTTTGAAATAATATAAAAGATAGTCGCTTTCAGCTTCTGTCTGTCTATCCCTCAGAGTAATTAGAATGGAGCTAGTATCGCGTCGATTCCCCGAATAAATTTTTCGTGGCACTTTTGCGGGGTGCGGGACGCGAAGTAAACACACACAGATACAATTTCACGCATACCCACACTATAATAAACTCGCAACACTTTCAAAAATATACGCACACAAATAAAGAATGCCCTGAACATATGAACAAAAATTTGGCAGAGAGGTTAGCGCATCATGCTCTCTCCAGTGGTATCTCCTCTAAGGTCTATCCTCGAACTTGTCCTTAACCACGCAAAGGAGTTTGCGGCTGAAAGAAAGAAAGAACGAAAAACATTTATTGACAATCATATAGCAAGTGTACTAATGGAGTGTCTGTATCGTCACACAAAACGGTGGACGGTTGAGGAGGAGTTAGCGGTTTGTTAATCTTTCACTTAAGTTTTACTATATAAACTTATATAAAAGTTGTGAATTTATTAAGTAATTTGCATCTAAGTATTCCAAATTATACCCTGCTTTTCCAAGACAATTGTCGATGATCAATATGTCATATTCAACCCTACCAATCGTCTTTGGCTGGCCACCAGTCAGCCATCACTAAGTACTGTGTTCATATATTTATTGCTGCGATTTTGATATTGTAAAGAAAAACCGGGTATACAACCGTGAGAAGCCGGGGCGGGTCGAACTAAAAATATTCGATTTGGACCGGTTTTTTTTTCTAAAACAAACGTAATAAAAAGCTTCCGCTTTCTAAGTACTCGTAGTAGAACTCTTGAGCAAGACCACCGCTCAGGTTAAGACCATCGAACTGCCAAATATTTTACAAAGGTCCCAACGGAGATAACTAATGTCAGCTGACGAGGGGCGGCCAATGTAGCCGTCCGTAAGTCGTCTTCAGCAGCCGATAGACGTCCACTGTTGATTAAAGGCCTCTCCCTTAAAAGAGAGGGGTTACCATAATCCCCACGCGGCGGCTTCGCAGCAGGCGGCTTGAGGATCGCAGTATAGTTGGAAGATAAATCCAAAAGATAGACGCTGCTGCCCGTCTTCCTGTTCTCGCTTAGTCGTTTCTTATGACACCCAACGAGAGGAGATGGGGGATGTAGTTCTAACCCGGCACTCCAAGGGCAACGCACGTCCGTAGGCCGACGTATTACTAATCCTTGGACGAATCCCGTTTAGCCCATCACTTAGTTGAAAAATACAGTATAACAGATACAGAGAACCCTAAAGGATGAAACTGTTATACTGTATTTTTATATACTTAGTTGTGTTTCTGTTCTAAAGAAAAGCTCTTATACTTGTTGTCTGTGCGCAAAATTTTTCACAGCCTATTTTATGAGCGTCCCGTCAACTGAAGTATTATAAGTTATAGCTCTTGTACACGACGCTGGTATATTTTATGGGCACACCGGCACAGTTAAGCTAACAGAGCTGTACTTGCTTTTTTACTTAATCTTGTTTTATATCTCTCATGCCTAGTATTCCCGAAATGATCAATGCTTATGTAACGTCGTGGGTATAATAATACCTATTTATATAATATGTCAAACTCAAACTCAAAAATCTTTATTTCAAATAGGCTTAACGAATAGCACTAGCACTTTTGAATGGTCATTTTTTAAAAGCTACCACCGGATCACAACGCGGCCTCAACTGAGAAGATCCGGCAAGAAACTCAGCGGGCTTGTCATATTTTCACTTTTTTTTAAACATTGTTTTGTTACAAATGAATCGACATTAGCGATATTGTGTCTTGCCGTTCGAAACATAAAGCAAGGGAGAAAAGAAGAAAACAATAAATTACGACAAAAAATTCAACAAACTAAAAGGCCAAAAGGATAGTAGTCGGACTGGTCCATGGGGTTTCCGAGTTAGAATAACAGACACTCATTTCCTCCCGTTTTGGGTATCGTAGGAGTTGACTGAAGGAAAACAAAAATACCTAAACGAAATGTATGAACACACGAGTGATATTAGCTGACCAGTGGCCAGTCAAAGAAAATTGGTAGGGTTGATTATGACGTACTGAAACCTACGAATTGTCTGTCAGCCATCCCTCGTGTGTTCATAGATTTTATTGCAACGATTTTGACTTTGTAAAAAAAAGAAGGTATACATACTTATACTTTGACGTAATACAAACTTATTATCATTGACATAGAATGAGTAAGCTATTTCCAAACAAATGTATGTAACAGAGGATTTCAAAATGTAAAAAAAAACATTAACACAAGAAAACGAACTCGATAAATGAATGGAAAAAATTGCATTAAACTTAACTAAGAACAGGTATCAAACCAAATCCAAATAATCTTCCCATAATTATATTTTGTTTCCAAGCAAGCAAACAGATATAATTGATTACTAACAGGCATTTATAGTTCTAATACTTACAACGCTTATAAATTATTAACACGTAACCTGACTAACAACTAGACCATAGAAACTCCTTTTAAACGTTTTCCGGTAACGAATGATTGACAGCATCGAAAGCGGGCTGAGTCCACCGCACAATGGGAACAACCGAAACCTACCTTAAAGTCCCATACACACTAGCAACTATCCCTGTTGTTACGCCCGTCTCTTGTTTGCGGGCCGGCGATACCACGATTGACTGCCTTTATTGTTTGAAGCGACAACAGAAACTGTATTGTGTAGAATGTCATACCATACGTGCGATCGTGTGCGTCGTCGGCCCATTTTGCGTATTTCTTTTACTCAATATTAGTTATACCATATTAGATAGGCTAGTGACTTATGGGTAGGTACCACCACAGTGGCGATGATACAGTGTCAGCCCTGCATCATCACGAGCACCACGGAAACGCTGGGGTACAATTCTGCTTCCCCGGGACGTCCGTCCAGCATCGGACACTCTAGAGTAGTGAGTATCCGGTGCTGGAATGACTGGTGGTCTTGCGTCATTACGAGTACTACGAAGACGCCGGGGGGAGCGTATACTTCTTCTCCCCCTGGGGACGTGCTCCATTGAGTGTCCGGTGCTAGATCTAAATGGAGTGCCTAGAATCTCTCTATTGCGTCGATGAAGGCTACTAATGTAACCTACCCAGGTTACGACATAACCCATCTTCTGCCCCTATGGAGATCGGGTACCTTTTTAAGGTATTCTACCCGATAAAAAATGTATCAGTCCAGTCTCTTATCCTAATCCCAGCATAGATTTAAGTTAAAGAAAGACAAGAAACAAAAGAAGAGTTTTATTCGTTGCGAAATCAATACAGTAATGAACTAATTAGGGTGTTATACATATGTATAGCTAGCTAGCCACGAAATTACCACCAACTCAGCATAAAGCGGCTTACATGCAAGCCGCGCTAGTCTTCCGTTCCGTTTTTGGTGTTCGAAAAGGAAGCTTTTAAGATTAGTTATAGAAACGTGTAAACATTGCAGATTCCTTAATGGCGGCGGAATATTGTTCCAACATATTTGGACGCGGCATATCGGAAACTACCTCTGAACGGTGCTAATCCATGGTGTTATGTAGAGAGCTGCACCACGCATTGCCGAGACCCACAGGTCCTCTGGCTAGAGATCCATTTCAACTTATCATACAGATAAGCGGATACCTTATGTTTGTAGATCCGAAAGAGAAGACAGGCTAAGTGTAGTTTACGACGATGCTTCATTTTCAAAATGTTGTTTGCATTCAGGAATGGCGTCACTGCTCTTGGCGGAATATCAAAACAGAAACGAGCACATGTATTTTGGAGCCGTTGGATTAGTTTTTGTGACCTTGACAGTAGACGAAGACCATACAGCACATCCATCTAGTTTAATTTGGACAAAACAAGTGACTTCACAAGTTGAACTCGCAGACTTTCTCTAATATATGGCCGTACCGTGTACAAGGTTTTTAATTTGTAAAAGCAGTTCCTTATTGCACTGGTGATATGTTTTTCAAAATACAGTTGAAAGTGATACTAATTCATTATACACTAATCTTTCCTTTAAACACTGTTTTAAACTTTCATGGCGATTTACAATAATATTTTGACTCACGAGTTTACTGCCCGGATGATTTATTACAACTTTCCGATATTTCGGCGCTGTCGCAAGCACCATGATGATCACGGCATATCTGAAAGTTGTAATAAATTATCCTGGCAGGAAACCCGTGAGTCATAAAATCAAATTTCCTTTAACCATAGTTTAAAAATATTGTGGCAGTAAAGGACACTGTAGCTGGTAAAATTCGATTGACAAGCTGCTGTTTGATGTAGCTGTCTATAGGCAAGCGTCTCGCTTACCATTAGGCGAACGTCTTGCTTGTATTTCCACTAGGTTGAACAAAAAAATTACCACCAATCATTATTATGAGTATAGAGTAGTCTCTACTTACGTGTATAAAGAGCGTTATCAAAAACCCCTGTCCAATTTGTGACGAGAATATTCGCATTGATAGTACTAAGGAAAATACTCATAGGATATTCAACAAATGAGTAATATACCTACGTATGACTGTATTGCGTTTGCGAATAATACCCCTAGCGGTCGGACAGATATTTTTATTAACAATCTGTATACAGACCAATAATAATAAAGATGTACCACTAAACCGGACTAGATCGCGATTCAAAATAAGAAGTTATTGGCCTTTACGCAAATATTTATAAAACTACCAGTGTTATGTAAATATTCATATGCTCCTAGTAAATGAACCACACTTTGGTTACTCTTGTAGGTTATATTTTTATTGGAAAAAATACGTTATAACGTTATTATTGTATCAAGTTATTGATATTTATTTATTATTGTTATTTCTTCTTATGAATGATATTCAATAAGTATTTTGGATTTCGAAAGCCCATAAAAAAACAGCCTTTATATAAAATAACTAAGTACATACTTACCTAAATATTGGCTTTTCTTGAAGAGAATGGACCGATTTAAAATAATTTATTTCTGATCTCTCCACGCGAATTTAAAAGCCATATCTACTTAGAGTAATTTGTATTAAGTTTTTAATGACTATTATATTTTTTAAATAAAAAATAATATTAAAAGATAACTTTGTGTTTATAAAACTGTCTTATTAAGCTGAAGGAAGTCGGTTCCTCTAATTGTACCTAATGTAAATTCAATAAGTATAATTATAGGGATTATTAATACAATTGACGGGCCCGTTGGTCTAGTGGTCAGACACCCTGCCTGCTAACCGATGGGTCGTGGGTTCGATTCCCGCCAAGTGTCTGGGTGTTGTTTATCTATTTAAGTATGTATTTACAAAAAAAAAAGTATGTAAGTATTAGTATCAGTTGTCTGGTTTCCATAGTACAGGCTCTGCCTAGTTTGGGATCGGATGACCGTGTGTGGATTGTCCCAAGATATTATTATTATTATTATTAATTAAAATCAATACATAAAATAACCTATGTTTTGAAGGAACGGTATAACTTTAACATAACTACGAAAAGTATTGCAAGGAGTTAAGACTGTTAGAAAATCATTAAGGAAGCTTTTGCGTTAAAAACATAAAAAACATCTAAGCAACTGCACTATTTAATGAAAATATTCAGCAAATATTTTTAACTCGGCGATTCCGAGCTTCAGCAAATTTGTACGAACTGAGCGCCATTGTTTGCAAAGTGGCCTATTTTATACTACACAGTTGACTGGACGATTGCCTTGCAGTCCTGAATGAATCGATATAGGTCGTTTTATCGAGATTTTTCCAATTGATTCAGGATGTGTTACTTACTCACTATGTTATTTTTAGAAATTCGTTTAACATCAACTGTTTTGGCTAACAAAAAATACTATTTTGGCCGGTGTGGCTAACCTTTCACAAGATCAGTTTCTACGCGGGAGATACTATACGGGAGATACTACGCAAGCACTTGTGAAGCACTATAGTGCACAAGTGCTTGCGTAGATACAAGTGCTTGCGTAGATACAAGTGCTTGCGTAGATACAAGTGCTTGATACTCTCTCTTCTTTTAACCCCTCACAATCAGATGGGCCGGAAGATCGACACGACAGGCGCAGGACAGACTTTTTACAAGCCCATCCGACACATGGATCATCTTACTTTACAGACAATCAGTTGGTCGGTCTGCATTTTCGTAGCCAGTAAGGAACAACTACACAAAGTTGGCGCTCTCGGGATTCGAACCCATGACCTCCAGTTTGCAAAGCGAGCGGTTCCCCAATGCGCCACTGAGGTTTTTGATACCTACTACTAATACCTGTTGTACCAATACCTATGTTATTTTTGGATACTGTAAAATCATTCGTACATTTTGCAGTTCGCTGAGTATTCAAAAAGCTAGTGATGTTTTATCCATGATAACGTAACAACTTACTGTCAGTCAGATGGGATCGGTCTCGACACCGACTTCTGATCCGTTAGGTGGGTAATCAATAGCCTTGTCTTAAAGACTGCAGCTCGAAATAGTTGCGGTGTAATTATATCGACCCATAATCGTAAGTTCTATGCCCATGTTATCATCCTTAGTTCGGGTTCTTATCCCTAGATTTTATTAATAGTTGACGATCGTACTTTTGATTATGTTTGATTTGACCAAATTATACCAACTTACACTATAGTTACCCGTGGGGTTTCCAGTTAAGTATAGCTCCTTCTCATCTCTTCCCGTTGTGTGTCTGCAAGAGGCGACTAAGGTCTGCAATAAGACGGACAGCAGCGTCTTTCTATTGGATTACCTACCATCTATAGATTTCCAATCCCGATTTCTAAGACGCCTGCCAAGCGTGGGGACTATGGCAACACCTCCCTTCTGAAGGGAGACCTTTTTTCAGTATTGAACTTGTTTGGGCTGTTGAAGATAAGCACGAGTTTCATTTTGATGATACATAAGCGTATCTTCCTTAGTTCGGGTACTTAACCCTAGATTGTTAACGGTACGCGATCGTACTTTTGATTACGTTTAATTTGCCAAATTATACCAACTTACTCTCTAGTTCTATGTGAAATATTTGTGGACATTTTCCTTGTCAATTCGAAAGACATTCCAAACCATATCGGACATCTCTATTCCGCGCCGTGGTCAGGTGAAGGCGTCTTTACGTGTTACGCTTCAGAGAATGCGATTATTGTCGTCGGTGAATGTCACTTCACACTATTTCCTGCAGCGAACTGCAGATCGGGAAAATTGAATTGAGTCTCTAGTACCCATTCTACTTTTGAAAATGCTACTCGATATTCTTACTCGTTACAGACAAAACTTCAAAATTTTATTTCGCATTGCGAATCATGCTAACGAATATTGATTACGTGCAATTGTTACAAAGAAACACACAAATTAGACCTTTCAGATAAGCTTTTAATACTTACGAGTAGATTTGGTTTAAGATATGTCTGTGTTATGTATGAATATCTAGGTGTCAGCAGAAAGGGTAGAATTATATTGATAGGCCTTCTGGCACAGTTATCTCTGCCTTACAAAGTACTTGTGGTTTAATATTTGTATTTGACCCGTTGGTCTAGTGGGTAGATACCCTGATTTCTACCGAAAAGGTCACAACAAACAACAGACAGTTAACAGTACAATAAACAGTACAATGAACAGTTTGTCTCACGTCTGAGCGTTTATCTATATCTATATCGATACACTAGGTTACAAAAAGGTATCTGGTTGCCATAGAACGGGCTCTGCGGGATGAATGCCGATCGTCCCAGATTAATATAGATTGTCTAAGTAAATACCATACAATTATTTACTGTCTATTTTATATGTTTCTACTGAGAGAAGCTTTCCTTGTTTAGCGAATATAATACTTAATTTTCTAACAACTTTAGTATGTTCACACACATGTTGTTTTGCATTTTGCCTTATAGTCGTGAGAACCTAGAAATGGCTCTCTGTTTTCTCTTTTGTTATCATTCCTTTGTAATAGCTGTAGGTTTTCCTTTATAATAAATAAATAAATAAATATCTTTCAAATAAATTATAGAAAATATCTGAGTCGAAAGTATTCTTCACCATCGTTTTACCTGTCATATAAAAAGGCCTATCAAATAAATATAGGCGTCACTGAAAAACAGCGCTGGGACTTCGTGTCTTAGCATTATGCTGAGTGACGCCTTTTTCGTTGAGTGCGGCAGCATGCCTCCAATTCCTGTAGGTTAAGTATGTTGTACCTACTTAATGCATGTGTACCTACGTATGTTGTACCTACTTAATGTATGTGCTTAACGAAATAAATTTATTTCATTTCATTTCAAATAATAAGCCTGTCTAATAAAATTACCGCTGTAGGAAAATGGGTCCAGTTATTAATAATGATATAATTTCCCCTCCATTATGAGTACGGATAGCCATCCGCTACGCAATTAAACCACACGAAACGGTCTCGTGTCCATTGAGATTTGCATACAGATATGTGATTATATTAAAAAACGGTTTTATGTTATGGATAACAACGAAAAAAAATACTCTTTGAAATAGGTGAACAAAATTTTATTGCCACGAAATCCGACCCGATTGGAACAAAAAAGTGAGTCAAACGAGATATCTTTTATAATTCATACAGTTTTTCGATAGAATAGAATTATCTTAAACTTTTTTGTTAAACTTATTTTATCCTCCTGGCTGATACGAATACAGCGGCCAATCATTACCAAGATGAACCATCTACGTGGATGATATTATAGTGTATAAGTGGTTGCGTAGACACAAGTGCACTCTCTTCCTCCACTCTCTGAATCAGATGGAAAGAAGACTGACGAGCGGAGAGAGGTCAGGTACGGGAACGATTTTTTACATGCATATCCAACGCATGGATAATGTTATTTTCCGGACAGTCAGGTATTCGGCGTGCTCGCCGTCGCCTCCTAGCCTGTAACAAACAACTAGATAAAGTCATTGCTCCCTGCAGGATTTAAATCTGCGTCCTCCAAAGCAAGCTATTAGTCACTGCCATTATAGAAGCCAGTATATGACCGCTATCCTATGATGCAGTAGGTGGTGATGCAGTGATAACATCCATGGATTTTATACCACATTAGTGTACTGAGCTGAGAGTTTGACAGAATGACAGTTCGAAGAGTAATAGTACCTTAGCCACCAATACAATGCCTGCTGTATAATGGCTGGGTTCTATATATTCCGGGAATATCAGTTCGATGGTGACATCATTAGGGTGCGGGATTTTGAAAAAGGAAGAGGAGGCGGAGGTATATATAGATATACCAGTAACAGTACTAGGCTGCTAACTTTTCCAAGGAAGCGTACCGCTCTGCATTACCTACCGAGTCGATGCTGTAATCGATATTTGGTTGGAAAATTGTTGGATTTATTTTAATAACAATTGATACCAATTTTCAGTTCTATTATTAAGTTAAAATTTCATACTTTTCCATTTGGGATTATCGTGCTAAGCCGGTGTAAACCCAGTCTATTATTAGAACGTAACAAAAGGGATTACTGTGCTCAAGGATTTCAAGATAAGGCTTTTTGCAAATATAGGCTCATAAAATTACCAAGCGTATAGGGTATATACATCGTGAACATAAAATGCCTGAGGTAAAGAGGCTTTGAAGCCTCAATTTTGTACGACGGTACCTTCCGACCTTGGATAAAATAGGCGAAATTTTGCGTTAAAGTAGGAAGGATATTCACATCGCAGCCTTGCGAAATTATCCATACCTACCATATAAATATTACTCTTAACCATGCCCAACTTCGGGACTAGTTTTTTAACATTTTCAGAAGTAAAAGTAGCAAAGCAGTATATGCTTAAAAAAAGAAAGAATATAAATTCTTGAAACTTAATCCGTACGAGTATTACCTATTACCTAAAATCCTTTTACTGAAACTTATTTCGTTAATTTCTAGCTATAAATATTAATAGGTACAATTTTTGTTTTTGTTAGAATGTAGATTTAAAAAATATTATTTTTAATTAATCCGTATTAGTTTCTAAAATATTTTTACTCTGACGTTACTAGAATTTATTTCGCAAATCATACCTAGTATTCAGAATAGACGTTAAACATTTCTAGCTTGTTAGAATGTAGATTCATTTTTTATTATTTTCATAAATAATATTACGAAATTTATTTATAGGTTTGTGAGTGTACTCCTTTGAAATTGTTTTTTTTTTAATGTTCTATAGTCTGGAGGGGGAAATTAGCTACTGTTTTTTTCCTTGAATTAAAGCTGCGCCTAAAAGCTAATAACGTTATTTCTTCATCAAACTAAATAGAACTTTATTGAAGACTAGCTGACCCACGCAGCTCCGCATGCGCTATTTTTACGTTAACTAAACTTTTAATAACTGACATTCGCATCGAATACATAACATCCTTTTTTATAGTCGGTTAAAAACTGGGACCCACTTTTTACTTGCTCTCCGAAGCACGGACCCGTTTAGTTCAAATGGCGTTAAACGGTCACCAATCTATTTAATGACCTTACCTAACGTTGCTTAACCCGATCGATTACAAAACCTTGATAACAACTCTCTATGAGTGTTTCCTTACTAATATTTAGTATAATTATGAAGAAAAATTGATAAAATCGGACCAAGCGTATAACCAAGTACCCATTTTGACTTTAATCCCCTCTCCCAAAAGAACCGTGCTAGATTACGGGATAAAAACTATCCTATGTCCACGGAGTATTAACTCAAATTATGCCAAGTTTCGTTTCAATCCAGCCAGTAGTTTCGGCGTGATGCTCAGCCGAGATACAGACAGACAGACAGACAAAAAAAAACTTTTTTAGCTTTAGTATCGGTTATAGAATGCCCACCAAACATAATTTTCAAAATATCTTCAATGTACAGAATTGGACCTGTTACAGTTTTATAATAAGTATAGATTTATATCGGTTTTCAATGTACATGTACAGACGATTGTACAATCGTCTAACACTGATCTGAGGTATTTTGAACAATCGCGTTTGAATTCCCCAGGCGCCTGAATTGTCCAGTCGGATTCCTACCAGGCTATTACAGAAATCTGAATCAGCCATCTTGACGGTTATTGCCTGCACTGTGTTGACCTAATAACTAACTAGGAAATCGATTGACGTATTTATGGAAAACTTTTTAATTGTTGTGTAGATACAAAGGCCTTGCATTACGGTGCCGTAGAACTAAGAAGGTAGCGAAGATAAGGTTGAAACGATATTTTTGCTACCTGTGTATGTAGTATTTGTTTGAAAAGGAAGTTAATATTTTTCAGGTATGACTTGATCCCACCATCATCCTTCTTCATCGGACGACAAGACACACATATGTGTTAAACGTGCCTTCAGTCCGGACTAAGCGATTGGCTTCTTCATTTATAATAAGGACAGCTACGCACTGGAATTTTTTGCCCGCGTTTTATTATTATATTAGTTTAATTCAAAATTCAATATATAAAAATACTTTAGTTTAAATCCCCTGCATTTACGAAAGCGCAGCAAATGCCGTCGTAAAATAATATGGTAATGATCGTTATAAAATTCAATGCAAAACAATTTGCAAGGTAAATCGATGCAGGTATAACAAGGTTCCGTTTCGATGTGTATTTAGTTAATGATTATATCATAAAATGGGTGCATGTAATTAGATACTTATTTCCGCAATATGATTGATTTGCAATAGTCTAAACTTTTTTCATGGAATCATTAATATCCAAAAATACGGCGCCGTTGAAAAAATAATACTGCAGTCAAAGCTATAACAAAAAATATTGAATTATTAGTTCCAATATCTGATCATATCACCTCATCACCATCATATCAATGTTTATGATATTTATATTTCTAACACAACAACAAATAGATCCACGCATAGTTAATAAATATGTGTTGAAATTTTTTTTACTACGTAACGAGTAAATCAAGATTTACGGGATACATTAGGTAAATGTATTCCACTGTTGCACTTTGGTGCACTGAATTTCAATGTGAAAATGCACCGAAAATAACCCTCGCTGGAGATGCCCTGTGACAGAAGTTAAAAAGATTAAAATAAAGGATTTTGCAGATGTCTTGTTTTAGAAGATAATCGTACCACAGTATATTTTACATAATATGGTATAAACAATGGGCAGTAGTCCATCTTCAAGTTTTTCAAGGATTTAACGATCAGTGCAAGTAACATAAATTTTATGGATTTTGGAATCCCTATATGGACAATAATTTGCAGAAAAATGGGTGACAATAACGACCACGTTATTGTTGTTAGGAGTGCGCGTTATTTATCCTCTTTTAATTTTGAGCACATTATTGTGGTTTAGCAGCCAATAGCCGATTCTAATAAATAAAATAAAATAAAAAAATATCCATAAAGTGTTGCAATGTTGCAGGCTCGGGTATATTTATTTAAGATATATGTATTAGGTATACCTACAGGTGAATATTTCAAGTGGGCGTGGATGGCTAAATTAGAAACTATCTAAATATGAACTAATCGCGAAAAATACCTAAAGGAGTCACGGGCACGGTTTTGATCAAAACTAAAACTGAAATTGTATCATTGTATTTTCGTAAAATCTATATTTTTTGGCAGGAACCAAACCGTTACTTTTGAAAAAAATAAAATACACATCTTTATTATATTATTACACCACCTAATAGTGACGCTAGTAAGGATTAAATTCTGGGAAGTATCTTATCATAATATACAGACAGACGAGTACGGTAACTTTATGTTTTTTGGGAATAACGATAGAACAAGCTAGAGGAAATTTTGAACGAAATTATTTATGTTTAACAACATTTTTTTACCAAAAATTTAAGAGGATTAGAGGCTGTTTTTACTTAAGTAACGAAGCAATCAAAAACAGGGGTTGTTCAGGACCTTGTTCCGTACATTCTCGCAGTTGCCGTGTGCGGCCCGTTGATTTTCGAAAAATAAAAGCAAGCCCTCCGCTATTTACTCAGTAATTAAAACGCAGGGTGGTCTTTACGACCACAGCAACCGGCAGAATGCTCTATTATATTCAGACGCGCCATTCGGGCTTAAAAGAAAAAAGTATTTATTTACTTACTTAAGCTTTCGAGTAATATCGCCCTTTATGAATAATGTATTTATCTTTAAACTGGAGATAATGAGGTGTCTCTCATAAAATATTATAATTTTTACATTACTGAGCATGTTATTGTTTAATACGATAAATTTAAAGATACGCATTAAAAAAAAATCACTGTCCTAATTTCAAACATAATTAGTGACCGTCGCGGCTTCGCCAGACATTTTTAAGACTTTTAGCCCACTAATATAATCTTGCAGCTCTAAGTCTTACGAGTACCCATTATCGCATATCGCAATCGCAGGCCCGTGCCCAACAGTGGGACAAAAACAAGGACTGTTAAAAATATACATATACTTAATCTATTAAACACATAAAAGTTTTGGACGATATTCTCAAAACAACGCTAATAAATAACAAGGCGACATACGTAGATAGCGCCTTTGTTGCAAATTGGACGTTTTGCGAAGATCCACTTCCCAAAAGGCTTCATCTTGCGAAGTGGATGTCTTGCGAAGTAAACGTTGACCAAAGTGCACTTTTTGCGAAGAGGACGTTTTGCAAAGTGGACGTTTTGCGTAGTGTTACCATTATGCGAAGTGGTCATCTTGCTTCAATACCATCGATATTGTTTAAATAGTATATCGATGTTCAAAACCAATTTTATACTACATACACACCTTTCCTTCGCGTACATACATATATTTAAATATGACCACTGAGTAGTACATACGTACACAAGAACGTTGATAGTTTATTCATCAACTGTTTCTTCTTCCTATTTCAAATATTAAAATAAGAAATCTAGTCAGTTCCAAATACAATAAACCACAAATTTTAGTCTGATGGCCAGTCCATGGTACTTTAACGATAGTCCTATTCAGTCTTATTCCCACGGATTTATATTTACTTATTTTTCCCTATTTCTGACAGTATTTTTACAAATAAATAGGTTCTATAATACGTTATTTTAGCAATAAATTGTCTGAAGTGTAGGTTAGTATTCATAAAATTATGCATTCAATAAAAACGCATTCATACTTTACCGTAAATAAATCTAAATAAACAAATCATAAATAGAACCCAATCGCAAAAGATTCACGTAAGCATGAGCGTAATAAATTTTCATACCATTTAAATCAGCTTTGATCATAAATACACAAAAAACTGTGGAAATCAGCCCTGGGGCGATCGCTATCGATCAACTGACCGTGCTAGAACCCCTCCGAGGGCCGCCCTTTGTAATCAAAACAGTAATCAAATGCTATGAATTGGGACGACGAGAGTCGAAATTTAAATTTTAAATACGTCCACTACATGGAAATGGTACGCCCCATAGACAATGTATTGATTTTTTAGTTTAAATAGGAATTAATAGCTAGGGGTGATGCTTTTGTGATGTGTAGTGTATGTACCAAAACTAATCGGATTTTTATTTAAATTTCAATTCAGTTATCAAGCCAACTGTTGCATAATTTGGGCAAGAGCTTGAGATTGTGTAATTAAATAAGTTGAATAATGTGAGTGTAATTTACCACTATAATTAGACTAATATATTGGATATTAAGACTTTGGAAAATGAAATTGTAGGGAGTTACTTAATAAAGCAACGTTGGAATAATTTAATTAAAATATCTCAAAGTATTTTACTACTAATAATTTATTATGACTGTCTGCTTATTTCAATGTTTATTTTAATGTCGTCTGTGCTTCAATGAATCAATTAAATAACAGAACGAAACTAAATTTTAATCTATCTATACTTATAATAAAACTGTAACAGGTCCAATTCTGTACATTGAAGATATTTTGAAAATTATATTTCGAGGGCATTCTATAACCGATACTGAGGCCGAAAATGTAATTTTTTTAATTTTTGTCTGTCTGTCTGTCTGTCTGTCTGTCTGTCTGTCTGTATCACGGCTGAGCATCACGCCGAAACTACTGAATGGATTCAAATGAAACTTGGCATGATTTGAGATCTTACTACGAGGTAGGATACTTTTTATCCCGTAATCTAGCACGGTTCTTTTGGGAGAGGGGATTAAAGTCAAAACGGGTACTTGGTTATACGCTTGGTCCGATTTTATCAATTTTTCTATAAAATATAATAAATATTAGTAAGGGAACACTCATAGAGAGTTGTTATCAAGGTTTTGTAAACGATCGGGTTAAGCAACGTTAGGTAAGGTCATTAAATAGATGGGTGACCGTTTAACGCCATTTGAACTAAACGGGTCCGTGTTTTGGAGAGCAAGTAAAAAGTGGGTCCCAGTTTTTAACCGACTATTAAAAAAGAGGTTATGTATTCGATGCGAATGTCTGTTATTAAAAGTTTAGTTAACGTAAAAATAGCGCAGGCGGAGCTGCGTGGGTCAGCTAGTTATTATAATAAAACTGTAACAATGGTCCAATTCTGTACATTGAAGATATTTTGAAAATTATGTTTGGAGGGCATTCTATAACCGATACTAAAGCCAAAAATGTATTTTTTTTATTTTTGTCTGTCTGTCTGTCTGTCTGTATCTCGGCTGAGCATCACGAAGAAACTACTGGATGGATTGAAACGAAACTTGGCATGATTTGAGTTAATACTCCGAGGTAGGACAAAGGATACTTTTTATCCCGACATTCGGCACGGTTCCCTTGGGAGAGGGGACTAACGTCAAAATGTGTACTTGGTTATATTCTTGCTCCGATTTTAACAATTTTTCATTATTATTATAATAAATATTTGTAAGGGAACACCCATAGACAGTTGTTTACAATGTTTGGAAATCGATCAGGTTAAGCAACGTTAGGTAAGGTCATTAAATAGATGGGTGACCGTTTAACGCCATTTGAACTAAACGTCTCCGTGCTTCGGAGGGCAAGTACAATGTGCGTCTAAGTTTTTAACCAACTTTAAAAAGGGAGGTTTTGTGAGCTATGCGAATGTATATTAGTGAAAGTTTAGTTAACGTAAATACAGCGCGGGCGGAGCTGCGTGGGTCTGCTAGTACTATAATAAAACTCAAAGAGCACTTTTTCTGTACATTGAATATTTTTCCAAAATTTATATGTGGGGATATTATACTATCGACATAGAGGCCAAAACAATTTTTTTTGGAATTATTGTCTGTCTGTCTGTCGTTCTGTTTGTCCAGGTATCATTTGAAAACCCGTGGATGGATTTTGATGGTCCCTCCAGCGGTGCCGCATTGACTATAGGTACATCGAAGTGTTGAAGTTTGTACGTGTGTTCGTACAGCAACGCCACCATGTCGATCCGACTACAGGACGAGAGTACGAAACCAATCCCATTGCTGCGAGGTGTGAGACAGGGAGACGACATTTCTCCGAAACTGTTCACAAACGCATTGGAGGACGTTTTCAAGCTCTTGGACTGGTACGGATTCGGCATCAACATCAATGGCGAATGCATCACTCATCTTCGTTTTGCCGATGATGTAGTCACTATGGCAAAGTCGCTGGAGGACCTCGTCCTCAGTACGATGCTCGGCGACCTCAGTAGCGTTTCCCAACAGGTGGGTCTCAAAATGAACATGGACAAGACGAAGATCATGTCTAATGTCCATGTTACACCCGTACCGGTAGTTGTTGGCGGGCCTGTTGGTCTAGTGGTTAGACACCCTACCTGTTGACCAATAGGTCGTGGGTTCGATTCCCTCCAAGTGTCTGGGTGTTTTATCTATATAAGTATGTATTTACAAAAAAAAAGTATATATGTATTAGTATCAGTTGTCTGGTTGCCATAGTACAGGCTCTGCCTAGTTTGGGATCAGATGACCGTGTGTGGATTGTCCCAGAATTGAACCTACACTCGAAGTTGTTAACCACTACGACAAACTATCCAGTTAGGTCGGCCCAACTTCGACAAAGAGGTCGCCCGAATAATCCAACTCGGATGGGCAGCGTTCGAGAAACTACGCGATATCTTCTCGTCCGAAATACCGCAGTGCCTGAAGACGAAGGTTTTTAACCAGTGTGTATTTCCAGTGATGACATATGGTACTGAGACGTGGTCTCTAACGGCTGGCCTTTTAGAAAAGTTCAGAGTCACACATCGAGCCATGGAGAGAGCTATGTTCGGCGTTTCTTTGCGCGACAGAATCCGAAATGTGGAGATTCGCCGAAGAACTAAGGTTACCGACATAGCTCTCAGAATCTGCAAGTTAAAGTGGCAATGGGCAGGCCACATCGCTCGAAGAACCGATAACCGTTGGGGAAGAAAGGTTCTCGAGTGGCGACCACGAACCGGAAGACGCAGCGTAGGCAGGCCTCCCACTAGGTGGACAGATGACATTGTGCGCGTCGCAGGTAACCGGTGGATGCAAATAGCCAATTGTCTACTAGTAACCATTCCAGGGTCCCGTCACCTATCTTCCAATTCCATCATCAGGTCCTCATTATTAGGCAATGTGAACAGAACTCTTTAAGACGAATCAAATGAGCCTAAACACGATGTGTTTACTGATAACGATTCCAGGGTTCCGTCACCTACCTTCCAATTCCGTCATCACGATCATCATAATGAGGACATTATGAAGAAATGTGAACAGAACTCTTTAAAACGAATCAAATGAGGCAAAACTCTATGTGTTTACCAGTAACCATTCCAGGGTTCCATCACCATTTCCATCTCATCGAATTGTGAGAGTAAAAGAAGAGTGTTTACCCGTGTATCCCACAAGCACTAGTGCACTATAATCTTCTACGTGTAGACTGCTGAGTCCGTTTCTGTGTTCAGGACATTATAATTTACAGTTCTAAAAGAAAAAAAAAACTTTTATGAAATATCTGTCCCTGTAAAATACTTCATCTAGCAAAAGCTGAATAAATGACATTATTAAACTAAATCCTTGTATTAAAAGCAGTGTTCGCGCTGCCACCGCCGACTGTTTAATCTGGCGACCGGTTCCCTCGCCAAGCAATTATCTACGTGAAATAGTGTCCGTATTAGGAGCACTTACTCCGTGCCGGATTAGACCGGATTAAGTTAACTGTAAGTAGCCGACTGTGTTGGTATTCAGTTGGAAATAACAGTATTAGACGAAACAATAATTTGGCAGTCGTTCCTTTAGTGTTTGAACACAGTAGGAGCGGCGCATATTAGCGATTAGCGATTTGTGGCATCGAAATATAAATCCTATTTTGGAAATTCGTTGCCATTCATTGCTGTATCGAAATCGCACGTTTTTGGATGCTGTAAACATGTTTAATTTTGCTTTAGCTATTCAGGGAGCGAGTTATCAAAATTTCTCGGTTTATCGTATAAATTGATCACAGCTGACGCCAAAAGTTTTCGAGGTTTAGAGCTCAGTCACTGTATCGCCGATACTAAAACTTCGTGGTTCAAACTAGGCGGAAATCACCACCAAACACCACGCACGCATTGAACTGAAACTATATGCTAATGTGTATACAAGAAAGATTAAATATTTAAACACAGTAGAAGCAGCGTGGGAAGCAGAATCAGTATGGCGGAAGCAAAAACGCATACATACTTATGTGGATGAATATGCGAGCAAAGCGAGTCATATCCGCGGAATGCTGCGGACACTGTGATCAGCAATGACCGGGTGCTATAAATGGGATAGAAAACAGTGCCACGTTTTTTTTTCCACTGACACTACATGCGTTCTGTGGCAACGTTTCGTGGCTACAGCACTCACAGTTAAGAATACGGTGTTTCCGCTTATTATTAACCCGCTACCGCAACCGGCGCGTCTATCACAATGTGTATACACTCTGTTTGTATCAATTGTCACTTGGTCTTAATAGTATCGAATAATAGTTTTAGTAGCTATATTTTGTGGTATTTATCTTATTTCTTATTAGACTTTTATGTTGGTAGTAGAGAGTTGGCAACGATCGTTGCTTTGGCCATTAGCCGCGGCTTTATTACAGTCGATACAATTCAATTTTTCGCTTATATTACTAAGTGATACAATGAGTAGGGTGTTTTCTTTGATGGTAAGGGACGCCCTTAACCATGTACAGTTGCACTGCAATGCGTACCTTTACTTGAGATATCAATTAAATAAACTTTTCAGTTCCCTTCATAGGTCATACCAAAAAAAAGCAAGCAATATTTACATCATCATCATCAGCCGGAAGACGTCCACTGCTGAACAAAGGCCTCCGCCTTAGACCGCCACAATGAACGACAGTTTTCCATTTGCATCCACCGGTTGCCTGCGACGCGCACAATGTCGTCAGTCCACCTAGTTAGGCCTGCCTACGCTGCGTCTTCCAGTTCGTTCGCCACTGCGAACATTTGATCCCCATCGGTTATCGGTTCTTTGAGCTTTGTGGCCTGCCCAATGCCACTTCAACTTGCAGATCTTATTGTTTATATACTGATGCTGTATGGCAGGATATCTGACACTGTGGTGGTATCTGAATAGTCTCTTGCCCAATGACCAACCACCTAGTACAAAAAATAATAAATTGCTACAAAATCATGTATGGTAGCTCTGAAGGATACAAGCCTAAAAATTCGTCTTCTCACTTCCAGTGTACAAGCCCAGCCCAAAACCAATGTGTCACAATAGATAATCCAATCTTAGATTGGACGTAACCTCATCTCCGTTGAAAAATACGCCTTAACACCCTATACTATAAATCGCAATTCCGAAAAATACACCCTCACTGGTTTACGTAACGATGAACCCATATTAAGACCTTTTTGCGGGACAGAAATCTCACCGTAATGGTTCCCACACGGCTCCTTATTTTAAGAATACACGCTATATACCAAAATGTTCGTAGAATGGCTCGCCCATTTCACAGTATTGACATAGATAATGTACTCTCAGGCTATGGAGACGGGGGACCGGAACGTCGCTGAGCCCAAGGGAGGTTTTCTAAAACAAAGCCAGTGAAAGCAAGGGAAGATTAGAAGCGATATACTCCCGTTGAAGGCGCGTTGTTAGCTGAACGTGAAAACTTAGTTAACTTGAGTTAGATACCGCCGAAGACAAAATATATCGCCAGCTTTTTATGTCAAAAGTTTAGTTTTTTTTTTTTATTTTTTTTTATTTTATTATTTGTCTGTGGCGTCACTGGGTGTTCACGGAAGACCAGCGTCGTTACCTTTCAACGTCATATTTAAGTTTCTTTTATTATTATTATTGTTTTAGTTTTTTGTATGTTTTTTTTTAATTGTTACTGTACTTGAGTATGTCGTTGAATAAAAATTTTCTTTTCTTTTTTTTTTTTTCAAAACTTTTTCTTGGACGTTATTGTAATTTACTTCTAAAGAGTTTATTAAACACTCACTCTGCCGCACTCATAAACGTCAGTTAGTTTTAATTATCATTATACTTTAAAACTATTATTTCATCACACGAAGCCCATTAATACTTTAGACTCTGTTATTGAGTAGAGATATCGATACCTCGAGAACAAAAACATATGGCTCCGAGAATCAAAATCATCATCACCAGCAGCCGATAAACGTCCACTGCTGAACAAAGGAGAAGGAAGGGAAGAGGTTGCCATAACCCCCACGCTTGGCAGGCGTCTTCTTGATTCCCTTATTTGCCCCTTATGACAGCCAACGGGAGGAGAATAAATTTAATTAGCTTTTTATTGATAATTTCCTTTATTATTTTGAATAATAGTACGAATTTTAAATAGTTATTGTAATTGGGCCGTTGATTTGAGAACTATTACGAATATATCTATATCTATCTATACTTATAATAAAACTGTAACAGGTCCAATTCTGTACATTGAAGATATTTTGACAATTATGTTTGGAGGGCATTCTATAACCGATACTAAAGCAAAAAATGTTTTTTTTTGTCTGCCTGTCTGTATCTCGGCTGAGCATCACACCGAAACTACTGGATGGATTGAAACGAAACTTGGCATGATTTGAGTTAATACTCCGAGGTAGCACATAGGATACTTTTTATCCCGACATTTGGCACGGTTCCCTTGGGAGAGGGGACTAAATTCAAAATGTGTACTTGGTTATACGCTTGCTCCGATTGTAACAATTTTTCATTATAATTATAATAAATATTTGTAAGGGAACACTCATAGACAGTTGTTAACAATGTTTGGAAATCGATCAGGTTAAGCAACGTTAGGTAGGTCATTAAATAGATGGGTGATCGTTTAACGCCATTTGAACTAAACGTCTCCGTGCTTCGGAGGGCAAGTACAAAGTGGGTCCAAGTTTTTAACCGACTTTAAAAAAGGAGGTTTTGTATTTTATGCGAATGTATATTATTGAAAGTTTAATAAACGTAAACACAGCGCGGGCGGAGCTGCGTGGGTCAGCTAGTAAGATTGTATAATAGGTATATATGCATGTACTTAAAATATTCCTTAGGTACAATCCCTATATTATGTACATACAATATGCTCACCGTTTATCTACTTATCCTCCCTTTTGGTTGCTTGTTTTGTTTGAAAGCTCTCAGCACCATGTGGCGTTGTAAAAACACACCAACTCGGTCCGGCCCCTTAATCCTAGGTACCCCTGAATACCCTTCATTCATTTGCATAAGTCCTGTCCGTCATAAGATGGGTTGTAAAACTTAAATCAGACTTTTTGATGGCAACCCTCGTATATCTTATGGAAATATGAGGGATAATAATGATTGAATTGTAACACTTGAGGGTGTGGCATATCGATTTGCAGTTACAGTTGTATGTCATGCAGTTCTTTTAGCAAAACAAAGCAAAAGTTTTTAATCACCACTGTTCCGAACAATACCTTCGATTTTGTTGGACTGTAATATATCTAAAGCCGCCGGTAAGGTTGAGGCTATGAGCACACACTGTCGACCAGTACCAATCCAAATCCACCTACCTTTGGTCAACGGCGACGGCGGCGACTCCAAACCTCTGCGTCCGCCAAAGTTGTTGTTTGTAGCCAGTCACAAACTTCTTCCGTAAGGTTATCCGTCCGTTAACAGTTCACTAACACAGTTCAGTCATTTCAAAAATACTATTGCGTTGGGAACTCGCATATTTTAATTAAACACCGAAATCTTGACGCGCCGTGCGCCGGCCGAGCAGAACAAGTGGTCGACGGCCTCTCATTGGCTCGCCCGCGTGGAGCCGGGAAATATGGCGGCCCTGGGTACCCTGCTCCGAACGCAGCATTGTCAACCGAGACGAGGCGCGGCAAATTCAAATCGGAGACAGGTAAACAGTGTGCGTGTACATACCCTCCCCCCCGAAAAGAAATGAATCTACCTAGTCTACATTGGTAACCTACACAGCTTAGACACAGGCCGAAGCAAGGTGTTGCTGCGTGTTTTAACTTCTGCGACACGATTAACCGAATCCGAACCGGGTAAAAGTTTTGTAATCCTAGCACGTCTCCATTGCAATGACGGGTAATTGTCTTCCTTTATCAAAACTAGATCACCGACTTCAAGAGATTTCGAATGAGATGACCATTTAGTCCGTTGCTGTAACGTGTGTAAGTATTCGTTTCGCCATCTAGACCAGAAATGTTGTGTAAGCTTTTGTATTTGTTGAAACCGAGTTAACCTATTAATATTGACATCCTCATAAGAATATTCAGGTAACGCTACAAGAGGTTGACCGATAATGAAATGGCCGGGAGTTAATACTTCCAGATCAGCTGGATCCGAACTTAGGGGGCAAAGAGGTCGAGAATTCAAAACAGCTTCGACCTTTGCAAAAAATGTGGTAAGTTGCTCGAAAGTGAGCCTCCGATCACCGAGAACTCTATACATATGAGTCTTAGCTGACTTTACTGCCGCTTCAAAAAGTCCACCCATATTCGGACTACTTGGAGGATTAAATAGCCAGGTGATATTCCTTTTAATAAGCTCGCGTTCTAAATCTGAACGATGATTTCTTAGATAGACATAAAGTTGTTTTAAATATTTATCCGTGCCAACGTAATTTGTTCCACAATCCGAACGTACTAATGAGGGTAGTCCTCTTCGAGATACGAACCTGGTAAAGGCCGCAACAAAAGCTTCAACCGACAGTTCGGATACAACCTCCAAATGAACAGCTTTTGTGCTTAAGCATACAAATATGCATAAATAGCATTTTAAAATACGAGCATTTTTTATGGAACTACTTTTAATGAAAAAAGGTCCCGCAAAATCCGTACCAACGCCTTCAAAAGCGCGATTACACCGAACGCGATCAGGGGGTAGATCTGCCATAAATGGCTGTTGAGTTCGAGGTTTGGTTTTGAAACATTGAACACATTTGAATGTTACACTCCGAGTCAATTTACGTATAGACAATATCCAGTAATTCCAAGATAAAATTGCTGCTAAAGCATTAGCTCCGACGTGACAATACGTCCGATGATAATGCTCAACTAAAAGTTTTGAGAAGATATCCTTTTCAGGAAGTAAAATAGGATGCCGAGCCGAATATGGTAAATCCGAATGCCGAATACGACCGCCAACGCGTATCAAACCATCGCTATCCAAGAAAAGGTTAAGTTTTCGTGCCGAATCACGAATAGGCTTTCCCGAATTCAAAGCCGAAATATAATCGCAAAAATGTACACCCTGTACAGACCGAATTAAAAACCTCAACGCCGTCCGACGTTCCGAAACCGAAATATTTAAACCGAAATACCGAGAATTTGAAACCGGAATATCTTTACCGAACCGAAGTTTACGCCGACAGTTATTTATAAACCGAATAATAAAACCTATTACATTAATAAGAGTATCTAACGAACTGTACCGACCGATAAGATCCGAAATATCATTCGAAACCGAAACCGAAGTATTAGTTACATATTTAGTTCGTAAACCAGGTAAGTCATCTGGTATCTCTGTATGGTCCTCAGGCCATAATTCACACGATCGACACAACCATTGAGGTGTCCACCATAAAGAGTGCTCTAGAAGTTGAGCTGCCGAACAACCGCGAGATGCAACATCTGCACTATTAAGAGTACCAGGTACATGTCTCCACCGCATTGGTAAATTTACATTATTTATCTGAGAAACTCTATTACCTTGAAAAACTTCTAACTTGTGAGGCGGCGTTTTCAGCCAAGCTAATACAATAGTACTATCACACCAACCGACAATTTCTGACAACTCGACCGAGAGTTCACGCAAAGCCGAATAAACATGTTGTAGTAAGTTCACCAACAGAACAGCAGCACTGAGTTCTAATTGGGGAATAGTCATCTTAGTTTTCAAGGGCGCAACCCGAGATTTTGCCATTATTAGTCGAACCGAAGCTTCACCGTAAATATTTTCTGTGCGCAAATACACAGCTGCAGCATAACCCAAAGAAGAACCATCACAGAAACCATGAAGTGAAAATAAAACATCACTATCCGATTTTAGACACCGTGGGATAGAAACCTTTTGAATGTGGGGTAAGTCCGAAACAAACTCATTCCATTTGTTCACCAGATCTTCAGGGGCAGGTGCATCCCAGTTCACACTCTTAGCTCCATCACTTAATAACTCCTGTAATAATAGTTTAGCACGAAATACTATAGGACATATCCAACCCAAAGGGTCAAAGAGTTTCGCTAACGAAGAGAGTATACTACGCCGAGTAACTGTTGCTGTTTCCGAAGGTAAGTTCCGAATCCTATAAGTAAAGGTGTCCGATGAAGGATGCCACTGAATACCTAATACCTTGACAAAACCGACGTTATCATCATCCTCAAAGGTACGAGGGGCCTCACAATAATCTTCAGGAATATCACTAAGAAGTTCTGGTAGGTTGGTAGACCACTTACGCAACTCATAGCCAGCCGACTTCATAAGTTCTATCAGCTCGTCCCGGATTTTTCGAGCTTCCGAAACCGTATCTGCACCGCCATTCAAATCGTCGACGTACGAGTTATTCACCAGCAGCTTAGCTGCCCTGGGAAACCGTTCCAGTTCATCTGCAGCCAACTGATGTAAACAACGAATCGCTATAAAAGGACTAGACTTCAAACCGTAAGTATTAGTCGTAAGCTCATACACTCTTAAAGGTTCGGAAGGATTCTCCCGCCATAAAATAAGTTGGTACCTACGATCATCTGGATGTATCCAGGTCATCCGAAACATCATCCTAACATCTGTCGTAAACACAACCAGAGGTACCCGAAAATTCAAAATAATTTTAGTGATATCATTTTGTAATTTTTCACCCGAATATAAACAATCATTAAGACTAATACCCGATGAAGTTTTACTACTGCCATTAAATACAACCCGAATTTTCTCCGTATCACCCGATGTTTTGAATACACCATGATGTGGCAAGAAGTAATGTTCCTGTCCCGAATTAACATCAAACTCCGAAAGTTGCATATGACCGAGATCTATATAGTCTTGAATAAATTCAAGATACTTCGCCTTAAATTTAGGCTGAGACTTCATTCTCCGTTCCAAAGATAAGAATTGTCGAACCGCAGTAGTCTGTGAGTCACCTAACTCCGCATGATCAGGTATCAATGGTAATCGAACCATGTACTTACTGTCTGAACAACGCTTAACCGAATTTACAAACATTTGTTCACACTGAACATCAACAGGATTTTTAATTTTAAGGGTAGGCGGTTCTTCCGATTTCCAAAAACGCTCAACCGCTTCTATTAAAGACACACCCGAAAAGCATTCCGAATTCCGATGTAAAACATTACCATTGAGTGGTACCGATAGTGGTCCGAAAATGGCAAGATCAAAAATAGTGTCCATAGCGTAAGGTCCACCTGGCCGTATGGTCACCTTATTTCCTTCAATTATTTCACCCAAAATATCGCAACCGAAAATAATGTCAACCCGAGATGAAAATCCGAAATCATTATCCGATAGATACAAATTATCCGAAAAACCGATACGCGACGCAACATAAGTAGTTGGAGTCTTCAAAACAACCGCATTGACCGATAACAAAATATGATTATTCCGAGCCGAAGTAAAATTTAACCGAACAATATAATTGCTATTTTCCGTTTGTGTCCCGCCGACACCCGATAATAAAGTAATAAAATAATGTTTCTTTAAACCAAGCAAATTAACTAAATCACTGCGAACTATAGATATTTGGGAACCGAAATCTAATAACGCTCTTACCTTAAAAATATTACCATTTACCGATAAAACATTAACAAGAACCGTGGGCAAAATAATATTATTATTTAAAGTCGGAGGCCCATTAGACTCCGAACTTAATTGCTATTGTGACTGAAGACAAGAAGTAGGCGCTCCCGTGGCGTAATCGTTCTTATCCGAGTCCGACCGAGAAACAACCAAATCGTTATATGAGTCGCGATCATAATTGCGACCGTCGTCGTAAGTACCTTGCGATCGGAATGAAACCGAATGAACCGTACGTTCGTTACTTGTACGTCCTTTTTGCCCGATATTTGTTTTAATCGAATCTTGCCTATTTGAATAAATCTGAGACGACGGACCGTTATTAGAATTGGACTGTATTTTCATCGTACATATTAAAGTATGATGACCGACATTACCACACCGTTCACATGGGACGTACTTATCACATTGAGAAGCCGAATGCTTAAGAAAACATTTAAAACACAAACCATTATTACGTATCCACATCTTACGATCATTAGGAGAACAGTCTTTAAACTTAAAACAATAATCAATTTTGTGACCTGACACCGAACAATACGCGCATGTATTATCATTGGTCGGCACTGCGACCGAGTGAGATAGCCGTTTACTTCCGTTGACCGAATCATTTCTCCGAGCCGAGTTATCCATCGACCGCCGAGTATTATTATTATTATCCGAATATGAATTTATACGGGTAAGTTCCGGGGTGTTTGCCGTATCAACCATGCTACATTCATTTTGTAAAAATTTAATTAAATCGTCAAACTTAGGAAGTTCGCATTTTATGCCGTGACTTTGTTCAAACCGCGTTTTAATTTCAATGGGCAATTTAGTAAGCGTGATATGAAGAAGAATAAAGCTCCAGTCGTCTACCGGTAAACCTAAACCTTTTAATGCCCGTGTGCATTCGAGCAAGGGATTTAATATTAACGTACGCAACATAGTAATATTTCTTAGAATTTTCATATTTAAAATACGCGCAATATACGTATCCGCCAATAAACGTTTATTATCAAATCGGGCCTTTAATAGATCTAAACCAATATCTAACGAGTCATCAGTCATGGGCAAATGTTGAATGATGGACCGAGCCTCCTTTTGAACATGCGAGAACAAATAATGAAACTTTTCCGTATTAGTTATGTCCTTCCTAGACAATACAAGTGAATCAAATAAATTGATAAAGCCGCACCAAGTAAATAAATTACCATCAAATGTTGGTAGATTTATGAGAGGTAATCGAGCCATCGGCTTATGAATTCCCTCCTTACCTCCCGAGTCCGGCCCTGTGCCTGTGTTATCACTACGGTACTCCGTGGATTTCGCAACCAAAGTGTCATATTGCAATGTTGCAGTTGAATATCGCGTGTCGAAGTTAGCTATCATTTTATCATCGGTGGTAGCCTCTAGTAAGCTTTCATAGACCGACGTAAGATTTTCAAAATGAGATTCAAGCTTACGCAACCTTGCTGATAAGACGCATGAATTATATTCAGAGGATTCTATAAATTGTACCGACCGTTCAAACCAATCACATTCTATTTTAAACTTGATTAGCGAAGACTTTGCCATTTTGAAAACGTATGTGAATAAGTAGATAAGTACCTATCAAAACTAAATGATGCGTAATAACCGCAATTGAAGTTTTTACCGAAAAAAGCGGACGAAATAACCGTGTTTGATATGTTTATTACCGAAGTTACCGAATATAACCGTATATACCGAATTACAACACCGAAATTATATTATTCACTCGAGAAACCGACGCCATATTTTTCAACCATCCGCGCGTAGAGGGACCAGGTTTATGTTCCGAACAATACCTTCGATTTTGTTGGACTGTAATATATCTAAAGCCGCCGGTAAGGTTGAGGCTATGAGCACACACTGTCGACCAGTACCAATCCAAATCCACCTACCTTTGGTCAACGGCGACGGCGGCGACTCCAAACCTCTGCGTCCGCCAAAGTTGTTGTTTGTAGCCAGTCACAAACTTCTTCCGTAAGGTTATCCGTCCGTTAACAGTTCACTAACACAGTTCAGTCATTTCAAAAATACTATTGCGTTGGGAACTCGCATATTTTAATTAAACACCGAAATCTTGACGCGCCGTGCGCCGGCCGAGCAGAACAAGTGGTCGACGGCCTCTCATTGGCTCGCCCGCGTGGAGCCGGGAAATATGGCGGCCCTGGGTACCCTGCTCCGAACGCAGCATTGTCAACCGAGACGAGGCGCGGCAAATTCAAATCGGAGACAGGTAAACAGTGTGCGTGTACAACCACCAACGGCAGCAGAAAAAAGTCCAAGGCCTTCCCCTTGGAACGGAGGTTGCCATAATCCCCACGCTTGGCAGGTGTCTTGGGGAAGGCAGTATATATGGTTGGTAATCCAATAGAAAGGCGCTGCTGCTCATCTTCTTGTTTTCCTCGCCTCTTACGACACCCAATAGGCAGAGATTTGTGGGTGCTATTCGTACTCGAACACCCAAGGCAAGAATTTTTAATAGAAGATGAATATGTATTTAAAAATCTTAACGTTGAAATAGCACTCAGAGGTTTATTTTTATCGATTTGTTAATAAATTAAAAACATTCTGGAACTGACTAAGAACGTCACATAGCGTTCGACAAGGAGTTTTGCGTCGATTTATTTGTAGGGAACAGTTTCCGCTTACGTGTGGTACAAAATATTAATAAGCTGAGTCGTTTCATCGATATAGGAACCGGGCTAGCTAACGCAACACTATAATATCTTAGAAACATGGCTTGCAACATTATGAAGTCTACATAGCCGCAAGCTAGATAATAATATACCCTAGATAGTTTTATCTCAATAACAGTTTATGAGAGTTGTTTGAAGTACAAATAAAAACCGGTCAAGTGCGAGTTGGAATCACTCTCCGAGCGTTCCAGACCTTCTTTGGATGTATTAAATATATTTTACTATTCGTCTAACACCTCAGATAGCAAAAAAAAACAAGCAGCAAAACTAAATTGGTTTGTCAAGGTTTTTTTAGGATTAGGTACTCAAAAACTGTGTACAGTTTAAGTATGCTATAAATAAAACTAAACATATATATTTTTTTTTAATTTGCGATGATTTCGGATAAGTAAGATCTAAAAGTATACCAAGTTTCAAATCAATAGCATCAGTGGTTCTTGAATTATATGATAGGTGTGACAGATAGACGAAGTCGCACCATATGGTTTCCTTTATTAGGTACTAACGGCCCGCCCCGGCTTCGCACTGGTGGTAAATAGTGTATTTATACTTAATTGGATAAGGATTAATGCTGTATTGCTTAAAATTGCATCGCATCATCGCATTTGCAGACATTTTTGTAGACCTTGTTAAGGTGTACAATACTATAGTACATTATTTTGATCTATCTCGTAAGGTTCAGCCAGCGTTTGCAATGTAAGTGCAAAAAAATGTGTTTATTTACGACATCACCTCTAAAATTATCAGTGTTTCTCTACTATATTATGCATGCATTATACATATAAACCTTCCCCTTGAATCACTCTATCTATTAAGAAAAACCGCACCAAAATCCGTTGCGTAGTTTTAAAGATCTAAGCATACATAGGGACAGACAGACAGCGGGTGCGACTTTGTTTTATAATATGTATATATACTATATAGATAGATGTATAGATATAGATAGATATAGATGAAACCCTAAAAAAAGCAGTTTTACTCAATTTGGAGGTTTCCATTTCATAGACGATAATTGTATATAAATGTAATACATTACGTACTCATAAAGTTTGTGTAGTCTGCCTTTATATTTACTCTTTTTCTCTAGTAATATAACGGTCGGTCTCATAATATTCATACATCATTTTTATTTACCTAAATAAGTACGGTCGCAAACAGTCCAGCTTTCTATTTACTCAGCTAGGATAGTAGTTCTGTACATGACGGATCATAATATTATTATGTGGATGCTTTTATGTGATAAAATATCTCTGTCCTTTTGTCAAAAGCGTGCCATCTGTATTGTACGTGCTGTGTTTGGTTCCGTTTTATTTAGTACAGATCTGTGACATGCCCTTTAGTAACTTTAATACTTTTGTATTTTTTTCTTCCATGGTAATTTATAGTAATTAAACTATTGCCCACAGTAATGATTTCTCCAATTATGTGGTATTGTGTAGGAACCAGCTTCATTCTTCTTCTTCTTGTGGTGCTATCTCCTACCGGAGGTTGGCGACCATCATGGCAATTCTTATTTTGTCTACTGCTGCTCTAAACAGTGACTTAATGCTCAATGCAAACCACTGTCTTAATTTTTTGAGCCAAGATGTTCTTCGTCGTCTTGGTCTTCGACGTCCTTGTATTTTCCCTTGCATTATGAGCTTTAAAGGACCATACTTTTGATTTCTCATAATGTGCCCTAGATATTGCAATTTCCTATTTTTGATGGTATTTAGAATCTCCAGCTTTTTGTCCATTCTCTGCAATACTGTTTCATTTCGCACTCTATGCACCACCCGCTTCATAGTTACCTTTAAAGGGCACATTATGCATTGTTACTATACTTGCCTTATATTTACCTATGCTCTAAAATCTAGCTCGAAATTAAATCGCCATTCCGTATTAAAATGCTTACATCATTTTTCTTATTATTGTTTTATATATCATTTGAAAGAGTAGGTACCGCAAAGTACCACATAATCTGAAGTGAAAACAAAAATACAAAAATAGCCAAGTGATTTTATAACCGAATCGAGATTGCCATCGAAACTTTTATTACCATCTATACTACTAACTTCGCAGGACAGATACAGAAATGGCTACAATTGGCTAAAAAGCGGCATCACGCCACAAGTTCATCCAATAAATATTCCTAACTGCCGTTTCGTAAGGATACAAATGCTCGAAAACACAATGATGGCGACGAACAAAATACAATACTGCTCAGAGCTAGTGAAGCGTGTCCGACATATTCTGTTTGTTGGGTAAAATTGTGGCTTCGTGTTTTTCTCGTATCTTCCTTTTTGAATGTTGTTTGTTTGGTAATAGCCGTAATCGCTTTTCTACTGTTTTGTTTGGATTTTAAGTGACCGGAAACTCTAGAGCGTATGGTCGCTTTTATTTGTTTATCGTACTGCCTAGTACTTTTATTAAGTACACGAAGCACAACAGGGGAAGTACTTAACCATAAAGCTAATGTACACATTATTCGGATGGAATTTTTGTGTAGCTCCGATAATAGCAATTGAATTTAAATGGTATTATAACATTTGTTTATGTGTACCATGTAACTACTGATTTTGGATTACCATAAATCCCTTTGACTGTGTATGTTTCACAACGACCCACCCCGGCTTCGCACAGGTGTAGATTAGAGGACTCGCTTGCATCAGTAGACGTCAAAATATTGTTCATTTTTCTACTTACATAATGCGGTAACAGCTCAGTGGGCGAGCGCTTGCCTTGGAAACAAGGTGCGCAGGTTCGAACCCCAGCTCGCACCTCTGATTTCTTCAATGAATCATGTGCGAAGCGTCTTTGTGCGATCGTTACTAGCTTTCGGTGAAGGAAAACATCGTGAGGAAACCTGCATGTCTGAGAGAGCCTAACTAGCTCTCGAATGACGTGTGAAGTCCGCCAACCCGCACTTGGCCAGCGTGGTGGACTATGGCCTAAGCCCCCTCATCTTGAGGGGAGGCCCGTGCCCAGCAGTGGGACATAAACAAGGGCTGGTATTATTATTATTTCTACTTACATAAAAGCTTAATTATATTTTTTATATTATATTATATATAACCTTCAGTGAAAACTTAGTAAAACTGATGATGAAAACCGCTTAAAAATCCGTTGCGTGGTTTAGAAGGATTTAGCGGATTTACAGACAGACGCGGAGAGAGATTTTGTTTTATACTATACGTAGTAAAGAAGATACACGAGTATTCAACTGGATAGATAATTCGACTTAAACTTACCTTAACAATCGAATAACATACTAGTAATAACATGAAAGAACATACTCTAAATTATTTTATATATTAGGAGTAAAAAAGCATTGCCATTAAAATATTTGAGGTAATGATATTAAACTTCCCGGTGTAAAGTAATCTTCGGCTACCCATAAGTTTCTGAGAAAATTAATCCCAATAATCTTATATTCGCAGCTTTAATACGTTCCAAGGATTCGTTATTTTTTTTTACTTGTTCTCATACCAAGTAATACCTACAAGGAATCTATGAAATGAAGAGAATATGGTCTGCTATAGGATAACGTACAACACATTTTCCTAGAAAGTTTTATCTCAGCTTACAAATAACCTACGTAATGTCAACGACTCGGTGGTCAGCAAAGTAAACGGAACGGAAAGGCGTTATCCTTATTGATGGTACCTGAGCATATTATTTTGCTATCTCACTTCCTTAGTGTAGGACGGCTAGTAAGTATAAAAGATAATATACTTACATCGGGCTTAATAAAGACGAGTCTTCGGAACTTCGTAAGCAAAGTTTACTGGTGAAAAATGTTGATCTATTTTTCTACGTCCCTCGTATAATTTGGATCATGTGGCTGAGTGCGCGATTGCGCACTCGAGAGATTATAATAAAGTTAGAACAGACTGAAGGGCCATTAATTTTATAAATGTTAGCCAGAGTTTGATAGGAAATACTTTAGACAGGTTTGTATACGTTCGACTGTTATTAATGGTTCTTATTGCTCCAATAGATATTTACTATCTGGTATGTTCAGAAACATACTTAGATTGGTGAATAAAATAAATAGTTATGTCTGTATGCAAAATATTCTAAGACGACCCACCCTTCCCTTCCTTGAACCCGATTTCGGGTCCTTTGAACCCGATTTTCTGCGTGTCGAAAAGCTACGCTGTCAAGTCGCTTTAGTAATTAGCACAAAGAGATTCAAACAATTTAAAAATACTGGTGTTCATCGAAAAAGTTTAAGGAAGGCGGCTAAGAGGATATTGTGTGAAGCGGTGGCCAGACCAGATCTCCTAAGTACTAAAGCGACCTGCGAACGTAACTTTTAGCCACATACATGAACGTGCACAACGGAGTCACGATCCTCAGTAATGAGGGCCCGACTGGCATAAAGAGATGTACAATAAGTACCTACATGATCGGTAACATCCTGTCTTCAATGTCGTTTTTATTAAAAAAATACGTCTAAAAGGAAGTACCTACCAGATAAGAAATATATAAAATCCTATCAGTATTCTAAAACTTTTCAAAAGGACTTTAATTTTATATCTAGAGTTAGTGAATTCAATATACACAGTATCCCAATTCAAAGTAACAAAATGAACCAAAAGGTGCCTCTATTCTTTGCCTGACATACCGTAGCGAATTGGAAATAGCAGTTTAGAGGGACGTCTCGATTACCGAGAAAATGTGAGACCCAACTGTCTTAGTGACAAGATCCCTTAACGAAATTTTGTAAAGAAAATCCAATTTCATTATTTTACTCTTGAAGATAAATGAATATTTCTGCGTTGTTTACCTGCAAGTATGGTACTGTATTCTTGAATATATGACAAAGTCATTAAATATATCATAGGCTATAGGGAGGATAACCTTGGGCACATTTTCGTAAAAAAAATTTTCGGGAAAATTTTTACAGGATCGAACTGGTTTTTTTTTTTTGTTATATTAACTATTTATTTTTCAATAACATATTACATTTATCTCACAAATTGCCACGAGTAATTGATGATATATTAGTAAGCAAATATGTACACAATTTCACTGTTAACAGAATTATTTATGTCTGTTATATATTGTTACTGCGCTGAAAACTCATATTGAAACACAGCGTCTCCAAATGAAGTTATCATGTTTCGCAGCGCGTGTTTTATAATATAATTTATAATATACTGTAGAGGCTATAAATACCTATAATGGTACTCTCGGCAGTCAGCTCTCTAACCTTTCGACTAAAAATCAACTACAATAGGTATAAAAAGAACACACAGTACAGTAAAAACATTCAGGACAAAAATTTTTTTTCCATGATCTTTGTTCTTGACTTCATGACGTAAGCGTCTGGGTTTTAATTTAGGTATATGTACTATCTATATATAGGTGCATGTGTATAAATATAGATTTATGGATGGATGTATATACAATGGATTCAACTGGGTCCAAGTGCGTTCCGGAGGCTACCGGGTCCAAGTCATAACCTAGATCTTATCGCCTAATTGCTAGAAATTACCATCAGAAGGCAGACCTCGTTAAGGTTCTCAAAAATATATAGGTCCGCTACAGCCCTCTATATTTAATATCTATGAATGGAACCTTTTTATCACAAAAGACTTTAAAACCGAAAATCTATTATCCAATTTTCACCAACAACCAATTTCCAACAGCAAAACATGTTTTGCCGAGTTGTGCTGTTGCCCGGGTCTGGACCGAAGCGTTTACTAATTCCAAACGCCAGTTTGCAAAGCCAATCTAACGAAGTTACATCGGGCCAGCTGTTAAATTCCTTGTACAGCGAACAATAGAAATTATCACTAGAATTCCTTCTGCCGCACTCATAAGACATTATCTCATCCCTTAATGTAAGTAGATTTTGTATTGAAATCTACTCTTCAGTGTCGAGGTGATGATTGAAGAATTAATGTTTCAGAACATAATATTTTTTAAGTACCTTATTGACGGGACCAGCTGAACATTTTCCTGAGTGACTGTACCATATAAAATAACTACTGAAATCATGGAGAAAGCTTTCTAAGAAGGTTAGAAAATCATCAAATTGTTAACTGACTAAGCCAGAGAAAAACCGACTTTATCAGCTAGTCATATGCATCGGTTATGCGCGATATACTCATATGATACAACTGCCCACATACAGCTACTCGGCATAACCATTTTCCATCAGAGACATTCATCATCATCATCATCATCACCAGCCAGAAGACGTCCACTGCTGAACATAGGCCTCCCCCTTGGAACGCCACAATGAACGACAATTGGCGACTTGCATCCACCGGTTCCTGCGACGCTCACAATTTCGTCTGTCCACCTAGTGAGAGGCCTACCTACGCTGGGGCTTCCGGTTCGTGGTCGCCACTCGAGAACCTTTCTTCCCCAACGGTTATCGTTTCTTCGAGCAATGTGGCCTGCCCATTGCCACTTCAACATGCAGATTCTGAGAGCTATGTCGGTGACGTTGGTTCTTCGGCGAATCTCCTCACTGCGGATTCTGTCGCGCAAAGAAACTCCGAGCATAGCTCTCTCCATAGCTGGTTGTGTGACTCTGAGCTTCTCTAAAAGGCCATCTGTTAAAGACAACGTCTCTGTACCACATGTCATCACTGGCAACACACACTGATTAAATACCTTTGTCTTTGGAATTTCAGAGACATTAGTTTGTAATATTATCTTATGATATTAAGATACATAACCAAATAATTTAACCAGCTACAGTATCGCTCACAATAGAATACAGCTTGTAGATATGTCTTTACGACGGACAACGAAGCGTGTTTTACCCCGGACTTGCGGGTAGTAGTACATGTATAATACATGTAGACAGGTTCTGTTGTCCGGTATACGGGCGTTGTGTACACAACCACCGCAATGAAGGTATCTTATCGCGGGGAAGAACGTTTTCAATAAGCGCCGGTGCTCGCTTGTACAAAGGGTTATACATATTTGTACATATTCTTCTTTCTTTTCTTGTCGACATAAACCCTGTTTTAGCCAAAGTAAATTTTTAGGGTTATTTATGTCATATTCAACTCTACCGGTTGTCTTTTGCTGGCCACTATTCAGCTATCACACCTATAATAATTTTATTTATTGCTACGATTTTGATCTTGTAAACAAAAATAGGGTATAGGTTATTCATATCACGAGGGAAAGATGATTGCACTTCTATATATCGATAGAGAAATTATATATTATTACATGTATATTGTCATTGAAATCAAACTACTTTTACGGATTTTATCGCGGTTTATTTTTGATTTTACTATCCCGACGTTTCGAATGCTTTGCAGCACCTATGGTCACGGGAGGACTGAGATGTTGAACGTCCTTATGTCACAATTATGCCGGTGTACTCTCAGGTCTTCTTAGTTATTATTGTTAGTTCGATTTACGATTACAGTATCTTGAGGCCGTGCAGTCTTATTCATTCATGCATTCAAAACGTCGGGATAGTAAAATCAAAAATAAACCGCGATACAATTCGTAAAAGTAGTATGATTTCAATGTGTAATATTCGCGTAAGTAAAAGACAACATTATGCATATTGTCTACCACGGACGTAGTCTATGGTGGTTTTAAAAAGTTGGCTTTGCGCTACCGATTACATTAAAATATAGAAAAATTAAAAAAGCGCGAAAGTAGGCAGCGAGCGATGAAATCATCACAAACTCCAATGAGAATTCCGTTTACATAAATATATTTAGTACTCATTTTATTAATATTTAATTGTCTATCTTGTGCAATTACCTGGCTTATGGGACTTCTTCTCATTATAGTGGACTAATTGCATTTTTTGAATGTTAAGAACTCAAGTTTCAGTATAAACCGCAAATACATTTTTCAGTTTCTATTTATTTTTTTATCTCAGCAGGTAGAAATTTCTCGTGACATCTAGTTTACTTGGAGATCGACCCACATCTGATATAGATGTAGTTTGTTCCGCAGCCCGGAACACGGAGGCATTTAGTAAATTTGCATGCCAATGCCGTCGGATGCGAATCTAACGAAGTAACTTTCGGAAAAGGAAAATATTGTTCCTACGTTTTACGAGTGTACGTAATTATTGTTTATGATATTTATTAGTGGTTGGTGATCATATCTTATGTTTACAGTAGTAACTTGTGGTCGATATTTATTATATTACCGAAAAGCGGTCGTATATTCAATGGGCTTTTGACTATCATTGTTATCCTATTTAAATGTTCCGTTAACAGTTTGGATTGTTTCTTTTATACCATTTGTTTTTCTATATTTAATTTCAAGTTGATTAATCTGCTATTTGCCATTAATATTATTTGCCGTGAGGTCCGGTTGGGTATCATAGATGCGACTATGGGAAAACCAGAAGACGGGCAGCAACCTCTTCTGTGTAATGTCCATCTCTAAATATACTGCGATTCCCAAACTGCCTGCCAAGCGTGGAAATTTATGGTATCCTCTAGCCCCTGGTGGGGGGGGCCTATGTCCAGCAGTGGAAGTCGGCTGGTGATGATGATAATAATTATATTAAGGAGTTTTGGAAAATTAAAGATAGTATTGGACAATATTTTATTGTTTTAGCAGAATAAACGCGTTATGGTTTTCAAACGAAAGAAAATTACAAGCAGAACTGAGTTGTATCGTTTTTAGGCACAACTAAACAATTATTGAAATGAATAACGAAATATACAGTTTATGAAACAAATTCATTAAAACTTGGGAACTTTTCTTTCGAAAATATATTGACACGATATTAATTGATAAATAAGTAAATGTACAAGGCATTGCTTGCGATGAACTTGTCAATGAGTATTTCATAACTAGCTTGACGAATATCACAGAAACTTTTGGGACTAGACACAAAGGATAGTTGAATAAAGAGGCTTTGAAACCTTAAACCCTTGTACGCAATTTAAAGCCTTTGTGTTGTTACACTGTTTATTCGAGATCCCCTTTTAGTTAAATAGAATTAAACTACGAATAACCAAAATATCGAGCATTAGTGTAAAATATTTTGAAGTAGGTATTTTTTCTTAATTTTTAAAATATGTGATATTAGTAATAAATATTATGTTCAGGCTGCAGAAACATGTCTAAATAAATAAAACAATACTATAGTCAGTTTTGGACCTATATTACCTTCCCGGTATTTTGCTTGTCTATTTAAGAGTATTGAAAACGATCGTATGAGTTTTCACCAAGGTAACACACATTGCAAGGTGTTAAAATAAATAACGCTTTTTGTATGAACACTAACATCAAAACAGCCAGATGAAAGAAATCAAAGCTAAACAATATATCTATCGTTAAAATTGAAACTCGATTTAATGAATATTCCATTAAAAGCAACAAAATACTCAAGAATTTGATTCGAATTTCTTTTTAACAAGGCAAAATGAATATAATTCAAGAATGTTCCAAGTCCCGGCCAAGTCTCATCTGCGGCTGCTCTGAATAATGGACTACATTAATAAACAGGAACGGTTTCCGCAAAGTTGAAGTAAGACCGTATAAGAGGATGTAATTAATTATAGCGTATAGTAGGTAGATGTGTTGTGCGTCTGCTGGGACAGGAACTATCACTTAGGATTGAGTAGGATTGCGACAGACATAAGGTACCTTCACACGCCGAATTTATAGTTCACATGCTTTTGAATGATGGAGGTGGAAGGATAACTATAGTGAAGGCTAAAGAAATAGAGAAATAAGAAGAAGATGAAAGATTTAGAGACTGATGAAAAATATTATTACTGTATTACATTCAGCTTGACTTTAAATAATAATAGTAATATCCTGGGACAATCTACACGCGGTCATCTGATCCCTAAATAGACAGAGCCTGTACCTACTATGGTAACCAGACAACTGAAACTTATACTTATATAACCACTAAACCAACGGGCCTGAGAAGTCTTTTCCTAATCCTAAGGGCCTATGAACACCGCGTTTCTTAATCGTCGACGCGCATTTGTATCGATACAAACGTGCGTTGACGGCGCGTTTAAAAACGCGGTGTGATTATCTTCTAATTCGCGAGAAAAATAGATTTTTGTGCTGCAAGATATTATATTTATTTATTTAACTTTATGCACTTGTAGTACAAGACGGACTTAATGCCTTAGGCATTTTCGAACAGTCTACCTTAGGGTAGTGCAGAAATGCAAAAAGCAGCGGAGAGACTCTTCTATACTCTTCTCTATTATAATATCTATAGTTAGCTATCAAGTTACTTTTTATACGAAATAAGCAATAGAACTAAGATGTAAATATATTAACAGTACTGCACTTTGAGACTTCTTACTACTTTAAATTAGTTACTTTATACCTGATAATTGTAAGAATCTAATCTCCAGCAGTAAGTTTCTATTACTAAATGAAGTTTCAACAATGCTATTTTATCCACTGTCAGTATAAACTAAAGTCAGAGAGCACCTACCTGCAACCAAAAACAAAGCCACTCCGGCAGTGTGCAAAATAATACATTGTTGTGGTTACCATGAGCTGATACAGTGTGTCTGCATCATGAACTAGTAAACTAACTGAATTTAGCTCTAGAACAATAACCCACTTTAGCTTTGTGACTTGGATTAATAAGGGTAAGTTCATTAGAAAGAAATTCAATTAGGTTTTCAGATCACGGGCAGTTTTATTTCAAGAATTGTTATCGTTGCAGTAAACGTGATTAAATTCGGTAGTGAATTTATCACTAAAATTTTCTATTATTAGTTTAGTGTAGACGTGCCCGAGCCGAAAAAATATAGATAAACTACTACTACTAGATGGTTGCTCCCTACAGGTAGGTATGGTGAACGGTGTACCACCTTTAGGACCACAATCGCTTGCGCGGGCCGGCCCAAAATACGTGCGGGCGAGGAAGGCGCACGTAACGTTGTTCAAACTATTTTGATTGAAAACTGGTACACCGTTTGTGTCCGCGATAGTACCAACGGAGTGTCCGATATTCTGCCGGCAAGCAGCAGTGTGTAAAAATTTATAGGTTCCGGAATGAAGGTCACTGTAGTTGGCGAAGTTACCGGAAAAAAGAGAATTAATACTAATATCTAGTGCTATGCAGCTGTCTAAAAGCGGGCGTCTCGCTTACCATCATCCAAACGTCTTGCTTCTCTCGTCAATAAGTTGAATAAAAAGAAAAAAAAACATGCGGTTCGATTTTGTTTTTAAAACAAACTAGTAACTAGTTTGAGTCGGTGCCAAAGAAGTTGAGCCGTTTTTCGACGCCGACCGCTTCTGTCCGCGGTAGTGACCTAAGTAATTCATGGCTCCCAATCTGCTACTTTGAAACTTGAATTTATGCAAATGACGGAAAAGTTTTTCTCAGAAGGCCAATGATGACACTTAGGAGAAAATTATTCAGATTTTGTTAAGAGTTTGAAGTTCTGCTGAGTTAGACATGATATGCCTTGTCTTAAAAGCCTTGGTGACAGTAAAAATGTAAAAATATTCGCATGTTTATAGAAATGACCTCACAAGCAAATGACATTATAAAATAGTAGCGACTAGCATGCTACTGGTCATGAAAGGTTTTAAAATACGGTAAATGGTAGGTATACGTTTGTAACTGCAGCGAATATATGCTAAAAAAATTCGCGTTGCTGTCACAGGACAGGTATTGCAATACCAATAATCAAATCTATGAGTTGATAGAGTTTGCACAATGGACTCGAATAGGTGATGCCACTAGTGGGATAAACATACCTAAACACTGATCTGTAATGTACATCATCACTCTTTGAAAATAGATCCGAATTTGAAACATAAAAAAACTTAAATGTGCATTCGTAGCTTCGCGGTGGAATCCACCGAGCTCCAGCAAAAAGCTTAAATAGAAAAGATCAATTTGTTTAGCTTTGCAGCGAGGTGGCATTTAAATGGTGCAATTATTTTTTCCCGTGGGCATTCATTTGTCACTGCGGGCCGTAGACAGGGCTTTGTGGCACCAGTTTTTGCTTTAGATCATTATCAACGCTTATTTAGTCATTAATTTATCACTGTCCGCCAAATTATCTCGTCTTAGAGGATCAATGACCCAATTTGCGTTCTTTTTATTACACAGACTAATAGACGGTAAACATTTTTGTGTAAAGATACTTCTCTATCCGTCAGATTACTGAAGATTTATAAGTTTCAAGTTGTAGTCTTTATAGTCAAGCGGAAAAGCGCAGGTCGCGGGATCATGTCCTGGAGAGTTGGGAACTACTGGCCGATCACCTACATAATTAAAAAGTTAGATGGGCATGAAAAAGGCGGTCCTTTCCCCGGCCATGTCAGTCTATCATCCCATCGATAGGATTAAAGGTTAAAAAGTGAGAGAGCACTGGTGTCCGCGCAAGCACAGTGCACTAAAATACATATCTCCCACGTAAATGACTGATCTTGTGAAAGATTGGTTGCTTTTTCCGTGTCAATCAGGAGAATACTGGGTTTCAAGACCTGTATGTAAGTTTATGTTAAAATATGTACAGTTTTTCCTAGTCCTACATGTGGTTATAATGTAATACAACAGCACAATAAGCTTGACATTTAAAAAAAAGTATTCCTAGTTTGATTAATCCTAAGCAACTAGATTATTAGCTTTTACTCTATCAAAAGTGGTTTTATTTTATACACTGGTTGAAAACTATCACCCCATTCACATGCTCGCCCGTCGGACTATTGAATCGGTTTTACATTTCACCGTATCATCTGCATCGCCTTTATAATAGAATTGCAAATTTAAACCCTTTATAAGCACTTTGCACCGGGGAACACAAATTTGCTTTTACGTTCATTTGCATTGCTGTCACAATTTTGGTGGCATTTGAAACGTCTAGTTTTGCACGATGCAATAGATCTAAATATTGAAATATGTATACGTAGGCTCATAGCGTATAGCTAGGCACTATACATGTATAACAAGATTGTGTTTGATCCGGGTATTGGTAATATGAATATCACTATACATTTTACAAGTACTGATAGCTAGAAGTGATAGCTTCCCCTAAACTAAATTTCCAAATAATAATTTTTACTACAGAATTGTGAAACAACCATAAAGTGGTAGTACTTTTGACTAATCAGATATTTAGGACTTATATGTACGTATATTTATTATGTGAATACGTACAGAAAAAACAAAAAAAAAATATTTTCTCGTAAACTGGGGAACTTGCATAAAAATTATAGTCATAAATTAAGATTATAATTTAGTAAAAATAGTTCAGCATTGCTAAAAAATTACTTTAAGTTACGTAAAATGGAACGCAATTTGAAACACCACCAATCGGCGTGACGTCATACCTCGACTAGACGGCCATGCCTATCAACTCTGTGGTTTTTTTTTTATAAAATGAAGAAAGTTTTAGTATAGCGGGATTTATTTATTTTAAGATAAAAATATAAGCATGACTATTTATAAAATGTAAGTAAGTACTAAGTATATTTTCCTGGGACAATCCACACACGGATAACTGATACTAAACTATACAGAGCCTGTATTAAGGTGACCAATACAACTGAAACAAATACTTACTTTTTCGTAAATACATTGATAAATAACACGCAGACACAGTTTGCCCGTGGGGTGTCCGGGTAAGAATAGCACCCCCCCATCTCTTCCCATTGGGTGTACGTAAGAGGCGACTTAGGGAAATCAAGAAGACGGGCAGCAGCGTCTTCTGTTTTTGTCATCTCATCACTTATACTGCGATCCCCAAGACGCCTGCCAAGGGTGGGGATTATGGCAAACCCCCCCCCCCCCCACAATGATTGATAGTATTTGTTTACGGCCCCCAGTCCCCGGCAGCTCCTCTATTCCTCGCCTTGGTAGCGGGCGGGGTTACGGTCGAGCAGGGGGTGCGAAGAATTTCCGGCAGATGCCCCGCTACCACCCCCACCGAACTTTGGCCCTGGCAACACACAACGTCCGAACTCTTAGGACCGATGAGAAGATTCTCGAGCTGGAGGAAGAATTGAGCAAGTTACGTTGGGACATCTTGGGTTTATCTGAAATCCGACGAGAGGGACAGGATACGATAACCCTTGATTCCGGAAACTTGCTCTTCTTCCGGGAAGGAGACCGAAAATCCCAGGGTGGTGTCGGGTTTCTCGTCCGTAAGTCCCTTGTTAACAACGTGGTAAAGGTCGATAGTGTGTCGAGCAGGGTAGCGTACCTTATACTCAGAATAACCGATCGGTATTCGCTGAAGGTCATACAGGTATACGCGCCGACCTCGGCACACCCTGACGATGAAGTAGAGGCTATGTATGAGGAGATAGCAGAAGCCATACATACCTCCAAAACATACTTCACCGTTGTTATGGGGGACTTTAACGCAAAGGTGGGCACTCGGAATGGCGATGAGTTGAGAGTGGGGTCGTATGGGTATGGGCAGCGGAACCAAAGGGGCCAGCGGCTGGTCGACTTCATGGAGAAGGAGGGACTCTATGCGATGAACTCCTTCTTCAAGAAGCGACCATCCAGGAAGTGGACGTGGATAAGCCCCGATGGTTCAACCAAAAATGAGATCGACTTCATCATGACGACCAAGAAGCATATATTCGATGATGTCTCCGTGATCGGCAGGGTGAAAACCGGGAGTGATCACCGTATTGTTAGAGGCACATTGAATATCAATGTTAAGCTCGAAAGGTTTCGTCTGATGAAGTCCACGCTCCGTCCAGGATCCGCCCAAATCCAGAACCCCGAAGACTTTCAACTTGAACTGCATAATCGCTTCCAGTGCCTCGCCGACTGCGAAACTGCGGACGAGATAAACAATGGGTTGGTGCAAACTGTCCACGCAGTGGGGTCCAAGTTCTATAAGACCCCACGCCGTAAAAAACCTCAAAAGCTCTCCAATACAACCATTAAGCTAATGGAAAACCGGACTGAGATGAGACTGCAATCTTCAGCTGATATGTCGGAATATGCTGAACTCAATAGACGAATCTCGAAATCCATGCGACACGACTTGCGTTCCTATAATACAGCGTGTATTAAGGACGCAATTGAGCGGAACCAAGGCTCTAAAGTGTTCGCACAGAATTCGTCTATTGGGCGTAGCCATATGACGAAGCTGAAGATCGATGACGGCAGTGTCATCTCATCGAAACCGGAGATATTGAGAGAGCTCGAGAGATTTTACGGACAGTTATACACCTCAACACGGGAACCCATTGATAGAACAGCTCAAGACACCAGAGCCAAACTAACCCGACACTACACTGAGGACATCCCAGACATCAGCCTGTACGAGATTAGAATGGCTCTCAAACAGCTCAAGAATAACAAGGCGCCAGGTGAAGACGGAATCACATCAGAACTTCTGAGAGCGGGTGGAAAACCGGTACTTTTAGTCCTCCAGAAGTTATTTAATTCTGTCTTACTCGAGGGTACAACGCCAGAAGCATGGCACAGGAGTGTGGTGGTTCTTTTCTTCAAAAAAGGTGATAACACTTTATTGAAGAATTATAGACCTATCTCACTCCTGAGCCATGTATACAAGCTGTTTTCGAGAGTCATTACGAACCGTCTCGAACGTAGGTTTGATGACTTCCAGCCTCCCGAACAAGCCGGGTTCCGAAAAGGCTTTAGCACCGTAGACCACATACATACGCTCCGCCAGATTATACAGAAGACCGAGGAGTATAATCGGCCATTATGTCTAGCGTTTGTGGACTACGAGAAAGCCTTTGATTCAATCGAGACCTGGGCAGTATTGCAATCTCTCCAGCGGTGCCACATTGACTATAGGTACATCGAAGTGTTGAAGTGTTTGTACAGCAACGCCATCATGTCGATCCGACTACAGGACGAGAGCACGAAACCAATCCCATTGCAGCGTGGTGTGAGACAGGGAGACGTTATTTCTCCGAAACTGTTCACAAACGCATTGGAGGACGTTTTCAAGCTCTTGGACTGGAACGGATTCGGCATCAATATCAATGGCGAATACATCACTCACCTTCGTTTTGCCGATGATATAGTCATTATGGCAGAGTCGCTGGAGGACCTCAATACGATGCTCAGCGACCTCAGTAGCGTTTCCCAACAGGTGGGTCTTAAAATGAACATGGACAAGACGAAGATCATGTCTAATGTCCATGTTGCACCCGTACCGGTAATTGTTGGGAACGATACACTCGAAGTTGTTGACCACTATGTATACCTAGGACAAACTATCCAGGTAGGTCGGTCCAACTTCGACAAAGAGGTCGCCCGAAGAATCCAACTCGGATGGGCAGCGTTCGGGAAACTACGCGAAATCTTCTCGTCCAAAATACCGCAGTGCCTAAAGACGAAGGTTTTTAACCAGTGTGTGTTGCCAGTGATGACATATGGTACTGAGACGTGGTCCCTAACTGTTGGCCTTTTGGATAAGCTCAGAGTCACACAACGAGCTATGGAGAGAGCTATGCTCGGAGTTTCTTTGCGCGACAGAATCCGAAATGAGGAGATTCGCCGAAGAACCAAGGTCACCGACATAGCTCTTAAAATCTGCAAGTTGAAGTGGCAATGGGCAGGCCACATCGCTCGGCGAACCGATAACCGCTGGGGAAGAAAGGTTCTCGAGTGGCGACCACGAACCGGAAGACGCAGCGTAGGTAGGCCTCCCACTAGGTGGACAGATGACATTGTGTGCGTCGCAGGTAACCGGTGGATGCAAATAGCCAATTGTCGGTCATTGTGGCGTTCGAAGGGGGAGGCCTATGTTCAGCAGTGGACGTCTTCCGGCTGGTGATGATGATGATGATGATGACGCAGACACAAGGTGGGAATCAAACCAACGACATATTAGGTAGCGGCCAGGGTGTCTTACCACTAGACCAACGGGCCTATCCAAAGTCCAGACTGGGCAACATATTTTGTTTATGGATAATATTAATTTTCTCTGAACAGATAACTCTAGGGGATAATTTTATCATTCTGATTATATTAGTCGTCAAAAGTCTAATGAGAACATATTAATATTCGGTGGTAGTTTCTTTATTCACTCGCCAATCACCATGAAAATTTACTAACTCGTACGTCAAACCAAAGAAATGACGTCACGACTGTCAATGAGCGTTTTCGCGCCAACGTGCAAAAGTCAACCTTTGATTTGCAATATCTAGATAATTTTAGATCTAAGCGAGTCTAAAATCTTTAATATACACTAAAAAACAAAAATTGTGCAAGTTCCCCATTAGCTTTGTTTTCAACTAAATCCACTAGATTAAAACCGCAATTTCAATCTTGATTGAATTCTTGATTTAGCTAAAGGATTGAAATGAGGGAATTTAGGAAAATTTACATTTGAATGTCGATGGGCTTACAAGCGCTTATGAAAATTTGTAGCTGCGTTACGACGCGACAGCGCAGAATAAAAAACTGCTAAAAATAGAGCCCTACTTTGAGATAAATTCTGTTACTGAGACAATAATACACCGAGAAAACGAGGATGCCAAATCTTGAAATAAAACTTATATCATTTATTTAATAACAAACTTAGAATTTCAATCAATTATTCTTATAAGAATAATATGTAGTGCTTACCTTAACAGGCAAGCATTTTCAAGGGCTCTTCTTCTCTTCATCTTGGGATACCAATTTCGAGTTAACTTAATAAATTATCATAGTTGTGTCTCTATTTAAAATACAATAGAAAAAAAAAAGAAATTTACTGATCGAATTCTAATTGAATGATCAAACGAACTTACCCTAAGTGAAGTTCGATCTTAATTATCCAGTCCTTGACGAGAAGATATTCCATCACTAGTAGTAGTACCTCGTGGGTACGATCCGGATATATAGCACAAGTTTCAGAGGTTAGAAAGAGAAAACAACATTATTATCTCTTTCGTATCCACCCCGCCTCAGCCGAGCGACAGCCACCTCATTATCTTTAGAGTAAAATGAAATACAGCTGCAACATTGATTTAACAGGGTCATTAATGGGTAGGGAGGGACCTTATATCTTCTCATCAAGGACTGGATAATTAAGATCGAACTTCACTTAGGGTAAGTTCGTTTGATCATTCAATTATCCAGTCCTTGACTCCAAGATATTCCATCACTAGTAGTAGATGTTTAGAGATACAAAATCAATGTTGCAATTAAAGAGATTCGAGAATAAAACAAAGTTAACTTAACTTGTTGCTTAAACTATTAGTTATAATAAAGCCAAATATATTTTGCAATTTTTTGCAGAATACATAAACACGTACGTATTAATTAATTTGATATAAGTAATTATGTTTTTATACATATTATTTGATGAATTAAACTTATTTAATATACAATGATTTAAAATTTACATTAACATTATTGAACATGTAATCCCAAATAGCATAGCCTGCTAATCGTGCAGACTATCTTGCGACCAATTTTCTAAGAGTTTTAATAATAAAGGCGTTCTGGACAGCTGCTGAAGCCAGGGCTCGTCTCGTATTGTAAGTAATAAGATAGAAGTATCGATTGTGTTGTTAAATAATATCTCTTTTATACATCGTCCCATGGCTTGAGAAGACATATACTTAAAATAATATACCATTTATTTTGTTTGTTGTATAGCAAATAATATACCATATTTGGGACAATCCACACGCGGGCATTCGTCCCCAAATCAGGCAGAGCCTGCATTACGACGACCAGACAAACGATATCAATAGGTACTTATACCTTAAATACCTTTCCTTCCTGCAAAATATATCAACCCAAACAGACAAACTACACCCAGACAAGGTGGGAATCGAACCCACTACACATCGGGCAGCGGACAGGGTGTCAAGATGTGAGCCATGTCATGGAGAATAAAACTGAGAAGTTAATGTTGTTACCAGACAAGTGGGAAATCAATAGGTCTTTGAATGAATTGATGCAGATTTAAAATGGGTTAACATCTACAAATTCCGTACCTAAGGTTTTTAGTCTGTGTAAACCTTACAACACATTTGGTAAATTCTAATAGTTTAGTTAATGATAATTATTTGCATATTTTGTTTACTCTTTAGGCAGAGAATTAAAGGTATAAATATGTAATTTTTTGGTTTGAATAATATTTTCTAAACTAATAAAATCAGTAACTTTATGTAATGTTTTTTAAGTAACTAAAGTTATTGTGACTAAGTAATCTAGTAATTAGATCCTATGCAATGTAGAACATAGCGAGGAAAGATTGGTTTCAATTTACAGGTTCCTTGAAATAACCGTTTCTGCTTCTAATAATATTGCCAATTTTATTTGTGGATATCAAAGAAATAGCTGGTTGTAAATAACCATACAATATTCAAAAAACAATCTAGTCCAGAACTTGTTAAAGAAATAACGTAATTGTCATCATCAAATCAATGTTGTTTGTTTGAAACTAAACTTATGTTACCAGTAACGGGTGAATTAGGAGAGAATAACTTCAAAAGCTGATTGTTGTATGTGTTGTCTACGAAAATGTACCAGACTAACAAACATCCTGCTAGGGAAACATGTCGATGTAGTGAACCCAATACATTCACTACTTGAATGCGTTGGATTTTGAGGAAGAAAGAAGATATTAATTCGAAGGATTACTGAATTGTCTCGAGAGATGTAGTGTGATACCAGGTTAAGACAGCTATAATAGGATAACTCCTAATCACGTTATCTACAGGTTAATAAAGGTTTATTAGCGTTTATAAAATATTCACAGCATTGGAAGATTTTTCCATGACATTTAGTGTCATGGAATAACATACTCTGCCCGGCAGAGTATAAAAAGAAAAACCCTGAGACTGCAGACAATATACAAAAGGTTGCAATATTTTTGTAATAGGAACAGAACACAAGCGGAAATATTACAATTGTGACTCATAATAATGTCAATAATAATAATAATGTAAGGCCTGCTGGAATAACTTTCTATAGAAATAAGCTGTGCCTTTGTATTAAGAATAGTATCTTGCCTTTATTCCTTCTATCTTTTATTGTTATTGTGTGTACATAAATGATAAAATAAATAAATAAATGAATGTCCCCTTGGCTGATAGGACCACAGCGGCCGATCTTTCATCAAATCAGCCTACTACACGAGAGATATTATAGTGCACAAGTGCTTGCGTAGAAACAAGTGCACTCTATCTTCCTTTACTCTCACAATTCATTAAGACGGAAGATCGACACGACTGGGGTGAGGTCTGGCGCAGGACTGACTTTTTACATGCCCATGTGACGCATGAATCATCTTGCCTGCATTGTCATAGCCAGCAAGGAACAACTACACAAAGTAGTTGCTCTCCACGGGATTTCAACCCGCGACCTCCGGTTTGCAAAGCAAGCGGTTTACCGCTGCGCTACGGAGGCTACAATAAGATTCATAAATAGAAAATAAAATAAAGGCCTCTTTGAGGTCAATTTTTAATAAAAACCGCCTTTTGTAGTAATTTTGGTAGTGGTTATGACGCTTGCTCGCCTTTTCTTTGTATAATCTCCATCTCCAACTCACCTAAAGGATCATGAATATGGCTAGGTAAATCTTTCCCCTTTCATAAAGATTAAATTTTAATACATGCCTCATTTCGATCTGTATCGCTAAAGAATAGTCTTGGAAAAAATTACATTTTTAGTTTCTTACCCTTGCATTAGGTTTTCTTTTTTTTAATATGAGGGTACCCCCCTAATTAAGTCGAATATTCACAATATTTTTTGGTTTAATATTATTGTTTTAATTGTATTATACATAAATATATATATTAATTATGTATAAATAATAATTTTTTACACACTATCTCTCGTTCCGTGTCTGCATTTATCCTATTATTATTATATCATATCAGCCTCAGTAATATAATAAAGAATGAATATATATATGATGCAAATATGAATTTGTTGATATGTGCACCCCAATTCCAAATGTTAGCCTATCCCAATATTAGCTAGGGTAATAAACTCTACTTATTCTGTGTGAATAAGAAAAGGCAGTGGTATTAGGTATACACACGAAAGTCACTTTTTTTTTTTGTCTCCAGAGTCTAAATCAATATAACAATGGATTACCATTACTTTTAGCACACTGTATGTAGACCAATGCTCACCAGTTTTTACGAACCACTTGCTACGCTCCAACTTTAGAGTTTGAGTACAGAGGAGCACGCTACTCGTTAGAAATGCGTCCGTGAAAATCTGATGAAAATATTTATCTTGATATCAAATTAACGATTAAAGTAAACGTAAACTATGTGTCAACGTCATAATGATATCACAGTTATCATTCATATAAGCAGGAGCTTAGTATCTATTTTGCTAAAGCGACATAGTACAATTACATACTAATTGTAGTTAATAGTTATAACAACATTCCCCAAATCCCTAAGCCAAGCCAAGCCAAGCGTGGGGATTAAGGCAACCCCTCCCTTCTAAGGGGGAGGCCTTTGTTTTGCAGTGGACGTCTTTCGGCTGCTAATAGTTATAAGTCGTAATGAAATTAATAATTATATATAGTATATATATATATTTTTTTTTAGAATATCTGTTGCGCGCCAAATCAAGCAAAAGTATGGACCCAGCATAAAACTTTACTAGAAGTTTTTGAATCAAACATTATACTGGTAATTAATGATGAAACTGAGAGGTTCATTGAATTGTTGCGACGCTTGGACTCGTGGCGGACACGGTCGGCAATCAGTCAAGCGGAAGCGATGATTACAGTCCTCGACGCCGCGCTGGTGGCGGTTAGAGTGCACATTAAAAACTTCACTGGTTTCAGACCACTGACTTTGTCAGTGTAGTGTGTGACTTTGTCGGTCATCGCGCTGGTGCTAGAATCGAAAAATAGTTTTTCGGAGCCTTTCCCGTTTAAATTTCCAATAAGTATGAAATGTGGGCAATTTTTTTTTTTTTTTTTACAAAATCGCCTACCTTCTTGTTCTAAAAAAAAGAAATCTGTTTTACAATCTTAAAAGGATCTGTTAAGGTTTGATCGATCAGTAGAATGATAACCGACTGACAGGTATCAGTTTCGGCATAGTGAGAATAAGCCAAGAGTGGCCCCTTCGTTTAGAGTACGGATATTATCCGGCATATCATATTTTTTATTTTTTTTTAAGATTTAAGAGGCTTGTCCACCTTTCATGAAGCCAATTATGCTTTACTGACTAATAGCCTTATAACTATCGATCAGCATGGTGCCATACTCCAGGTTCAGAGTAGCTATTACAAATTGAGTAATGAAGATTCATAAAACTAAGTGAATCAACTTCGTTAGAGATTCCTTCCACCTTCGAGCCACAAATTCCGATACCACGCGAAGCTTGCATTTGACTGATGATTACCATTAGGTATCTATGCATAGATATAGAATTTTTCTTTCGATTATAATTGAAGGTACAACAACAGCGAATATTTAGTCGCTTTTATCTAAAAATAGACGAACTCACCTGTAGTAGTAAATAATGCGGGTAGTTAGGCCAAGAAAAAAATGCAATATCTGAAGAATACAACAGATAAGCTGTATGATTTCCGATGAATGCAACTGTCGTATTTAGGACATTGTGATAATTAGGCCAAATAATATCCGAAGAATACAACGGATAATAAAAATTAGTGCTTCCCAATGAATGCAAAGGGTACACAAACTCAGCTCGAGCGTATAAATCTTCGCAGGTACAGCAGCAGCAGGCAGGCAGAATAATATTTAGGCACAATAATATCCGTAGAATTCTACGTATTAAACAGTAGTGATTCCCAATGAATTCAAAGGGTACACTTTAGCTCGAGAGTATACATCTTCGTTAACAGCGACACGAACAGTGTTCCACTTTTAATTTTATGTCTTCTTTATTTTCGATTTTTCCATGATTTCAAAGATCCCTTGTATTTGAACTCGTGCGAACGCCGTGATCGCACGGACAAGAATGAGGTGGCTGTCGCTCGGCTGAGGCGGGGTGGATACGAAAGAGATAATAATGTTGTTTTCTCTTTCTAACCTCTGAAACTTGTGCGATATCTCCGGATCGTACCCACGAGGTACTACTACTAGTGATGGAATATCTTGGAGTCAAGGACTGGATAATTTATATAAGTTAGTGGGTACTGGACTTTTTTAGAAAAGTGAGTGATAAGAAGAAAAATATATAAAATACCTACCTCTATAATATTGTTAGGAAGATATTGTCTAGTGTATTATATTATATAATGTGTAATAAATTGTCAACATCAGGCTGGGTAATAATAAATAAGGAGAATATTTCAAATCAAGAAAGACTTTATATAAAAACTATTTAAGAAAAAAAAAACCGACTTCAAAGTAAAAAGTGCTAGTCTTAGTTAACATGATGTGCTAGCACCGACTTCAATATATTTTCGTTATTTTATGCTTTTTAGATAATTTACTTTGAAATCGGTTTTTATTTTTTAAATAGTTTATTTAACACTTTTTAGTGACTGTTATTTTAGCAAAATAGGTGTCAGCACTATCACGCAACGCACGAACGTCTACGTTACAGTAACCTACTGAAAATATAAAAAGTTTATATCTCTTAAACTACTGAACCGATTTTGATGAAACTTGTACTCTACCCTAATTTGAAAAATACTCTAACTATTGCAAAAAGAATTTTTGAAATCGGACCTGTAGTTTCAGATAAATCCGTGGACAAACCTACATACATACACTCATAAAATTTGGTAAATTTGTTTAGAAGCCCACATAGACTAACATATATTAATATTACGCATTTTTATTAATATTACATACATACGCGTCGAATAGAGAACCTTCTTTTTGAAGCCGGTTAAAAAGAGTGCTGCAAAACGTCGTCTAGGAATGAAAGTACCGGAATCCAAGTTCTTAAATAAGAACGTATTATACCTACCTAACAAACTCGATGTATGAAAAAGCCAGAACGGTACTAGAACTTTGTTATATTATATTACTATGTATTATTTATTTTGTACTGCCTTACAGAAAAAATAATAATTTCATTATTTTCTTTAATAAAATAGTCTGAGTAGTTATGTGGAGCATCCATATATCACATAATAATATTATGAATTACTAGTTATAAAATACAACTGAAACAAACCTCTAATTGAATCACTCCAATCCACAGAGCTAAACGACTCACATACGACCAGCAGTCTTTACATCGCTTTTCTTAATATGTCAAAAAATCGCATACAATTTACGACTTCGCCGCCACCCGAAGTGGGGACAAGGAACAAATCATATCGCATATACGTATACGCGACGGAGGCGAGCACGATCGACCCCCGTAAGTGAGGCAATACATTCCGCCACCCTTCTACCATGTGCTGAGACCATAAATTACGCCACGCACCTGTAAGTGCTAGATCGTGCCTAGATAAAGAAATTTAATATAAGTACGTGCGCATTTTGAATTGATTTATGTTTTTTTTTCGTATGACGTATCCAGTTTAGTTTTATAGATGAGTATGTATAGTGTACTTAATGAGCAAAGTGTATTCATTGAACATTTGAGATGACATGTCTTCGATTTATACAAAACTAGCTGACCCACGCAGCTCCGCATGCGCTATTTTTAACCGACTTCAAAAAAGGAGGAGGTTCTCAATTCGTCTGTATATATATATTTTTTTTTTTTTTTTTTTCGCGCATAACTCTGGCAATTATTAACCGATTTGAAAAAATCTTTCTTCCATCCATTCTTCAATCCATTGATTGGGTCCCATAAAAAAATTATTGCTTAGTAATAAGTAGTTCCTAAAAAAACAAGAATGGTGACTGCGCACTGAGAGTTGCAAGAAAGCCTATATAGATGACGTTTTAGTCGCTCGGACTCGCTCGGTCGGACAAAAATGGTCATAACTCTGGCAAATATTTACCAATTTCAATGATTCTTTTTTTATTCGAAAGAAGAAACCACTGTATTGAATCTGTATGAATTTTATTACAACCGGATAAGAACTTCCTGGAGGACCATGAACGATGTGGAGGAATTTATCTGGTAAAAACCATAAAACTGATGTTCTCCATTACATTGCTCTGACAATTATGAACCGATTTCGATGATTCTTTTTTTATTCGAGAGAGTAAACTACTATGATGTTTCCATGCAAATTTCATTACGACCGGATATTATTTTCTGAAGAAACATGAATTATGTAAAACTATGTAGACGATAATGTGATCATAACCTACCTAGATAATTTTTCGGTTTTCGATGGTTCAATCTTTATATATGAAAATATCACTAAAAAGGTTAAAATAAAATCTTTTAAAAAAAAAATTGAACCGACTTCAATATCACTGAAAAGTATAAAATAATTTAAATATTATTGAAGTTGGTGTTAGCTTACCGGCTGTGTATATTTGGCACCAACTTCAATAATATTTAAATTATTTTATACTTTTCAGTGATATTGAAGTCGGTTCAATTTTTTTTTTAAAAGATTTTATTACGTTAACTAAACTTTTCATAACAGACATTCGCATCAAATACATAACCTCCTTTTTTATAGTCGGTTAAAAACTGGGACCCACATTTTTCTTGCTCTCCGAAGCACGGACCCGTTAAGTTCAAATGGCGTTAAACGGTCACCCATCTATTTAATGACCTTACCTAACGTTGCTTAACCCGATCGATTACAAAACCTTGATAACAACTCTCTTTGAGTGTTCCCTTACTAATATTTATTATATTATAAAGAAAAATTGATAAAATCGGACCAAGCGTATAACCAAGTACCCATTTTGACTTTAATCCCCTCTCCCAAAAGAACCGTGCTAGATTACGGGATAAAAAGTATCCTATGTCCTACCTCGTAGTAAGATCTCATATCATGCCAAGTTTCATTTGAATCCATTCAGTAGTTTCGGCGTGATGCTCAGCCGTGATACAGACAGACAGACAGACAGACAGACAAAAATTTAAAAGAATTACATTTTCGTCCTCAGTATCGGTTATAGAATGCCCTCCAAATATCAAAATATCTTCAATGTACAGAATTGGACCTGTTACAGTTTTATTATAAGTATAGATATGTATGTTTAATAACAGGTGTGCATCCATATCAGGTCTAAGTGATACACATAGGTGGTAGCTCCTTCGTGCAAGGGACCATCTAGGTAGTAGCAGCGTAGTGTAAGTTATTCTGCCGCCAAGCAGCAATCAGTAAAAATGTATGTGTTCCCGTGTGATGGGAAATGTGTGAAGGGAGCTGGTGACATTACCATCATGTATTGCTTGTTGTCATTAAGTTGAATAATAAATAAAAAGAAAGATTGGAGATTAATGAAGGAACCGAACTAAAACGAAAAAGAAAAAACGAGTATAAATTATAAAAGCATAACTGATCCTAAACTGATCCTAAATTACATTATACATACTTATAAATATGTATGTTTCAACTCGTCTCGTTAAGACCTTTTATTTGATACCCTTATTGATGTTTTTGGAACAAAAAAATACAAAATGCACGAAATATATATAGCCTATGTCACTCACACAACTAAGACGAATCAAGTATCAAAGTATTTATTGCTTTCATGTATACATTATAGGTGTTAAATGTTAGTATGTAATAGTAGCGACATGAAACCCTGATAGGGCACATCAAATTCATAATTGAGTATATATAATATTAATTATTCTTATTATGAAATTATAGGTACATTGTAGTGGTCAGAGTTTTTTGGAAATAAAGATAAATTATTTTTCACAAAGAGACTTATTTCAAGGATATACATAGATGTGGGATCCTGAATCCCTAGTTTTGTAAAATGTGGTCTGCAGCTTTCCGTCACTGGTATGTTAGTTAATATTCGCACAATTTTTTTTTTTGCAATACTAACTGCCGCACCTACAAACGTCAATTATAGTTAATTGTGCTTAAGTCATATTTTGTAAATGGATTATTTCGACTTTCGAAGCCAAATAATACTTAATACGCGGATAGCGAGTAGATATATCAATAATCTCGTAATTAATACTAAAAGATAATCATAAGCGACTCGGAGAGTCGAAATAAACAGATTACAAAAAATGACTTAATTGCGATTAAAGTTAATTGATGTCTGTGAGTGCGGCAGTAACACTTTTGTTACATCTACGCTAATCTAACTATAAGTCACTGTCCATCACGCCGCTTAGGCTGTAAGCCGTGCTAAAGATATAGACATACATACATACATACTCTCGAACATAACCCTCCGCCTGGGGTATTCGGGCAAAAATGAATCTAAAGTGGCTAGTACATATCTACTTAGGTATCTTTAGTTATACTTTGATCATATTTTGGATGAATGCCATGTACTTACTGAGTTGATTTAACGCGGTCAAAAAAGGCGCATAATTTTTTTTATTTTTATTTTTATTTTTTTAAATCCTTGCTATTGTTTTGTTAGGTACTCGTGGGCTTAGCTAACTTAGAGGGGTTGTATTTGTTATACCATTAATGTACCTAGTAGCTATGATTATATAGTTTGTAAGTTTAATAGGATTAAAAGGAAACATGTGTTAGTCAGATGGGATTAATCCGTAAAAGCGTTTTGTTAAAGTATTACGGAGAGGGGTTAGTGTTTAAATATTTATGTTGGGTGGTAAATCATAGATAGGATAAGTACATAGATTTCTTTATTGCACATCAAATATAACAGGATACATTGGGTGGTATTATCGAGTTGCGATTCCTTCCAGTCAACCTAATATTAATTATAATATACGAATTTAGGCTTTCAGTCTGCTTACACTTCTCATACCCCAATTGTAGACTCCATAACGCAGCAGCTAGCAGATTGCATTGCAAACCGGAGGTCGAGGGTTCAAATCATGTGGAAAGGACTGGTTACTTAGGACAATACCGGCCAATCACCTTTCAGAATAACCCTACCAATCTTCCTAATTTAATTTTCCACTAATACACATTAATCTACTTACACTACAGAAAAAACTTATATAAGCCCAGACTGCATAGACAAATATTTGAGAGTTTAGCCCATAATAATAATTACAATGATTGACGGTCAGAAATGCATGTTGGCTTGGCTCCAAACATTTTTATTATTATGGACGCACGTATATACAGTCAAAGTATACACACGACCACTAATTCCTTTAAGGCTATTACAATGCCCAAGAGTTACTCGAAACGATTGAATAGTAAATACAATATTGGCCGTAATTGGATCACTGCAGGGTACGATAGGTCCTAACTCTAAGCTTAACGACGCATGTGAGTCACAGAGTTCGTTACTAAGAACACACCTAAAGTATTCCCCTTATATATTTTGAGAGGCACTTATCTAATTAAGTCTTGAATCAAGGGCCGTACAACGTTTGGATCTGATTCAACTCACTGAGCTGTGAACCTCCATACTTATTAAGAGCTAATAAAATGAACATAATATTATATTGTACGTAAAATATATCTCCTTTAAAATCCTTGCATGGCCGCACACAGTACGATTTATTTTTTTAGATCGTGATATTTTAGACTTCTTTCCGGTATTGTCAAGAAACTTTATTAAAAACAAAGTACCTACTCTCCCGTGCATCTGCTCCAGCCGACATAATATATGTATTAAATATCAACGACAATGCACAACAATGTGTAGGAATATTTTATATCAAAACATAACATACTCTTTAAGTTTACAAATTCTCATAATAGTTATCCCGATGATAGGAGGCTGGTGAATGTCTGCAGAATAACCGCTCGTAAGCAGAGCTGAGCTTGAGCCTCTTTTTTTATAGGCGATATTTTCTGCTCATAAAATTTAAACTGCAATAAAGAGGTATTTATGTATGCCTACTTGTATCCTGTATTAATCATTTTCTGGTGAGTACGCTCATATTAGGTTAATAAGTTTGAAATAGTTTAAACGGGAGCCACTAATTGAGTTGAGTACACACTCTATAAGAAACGCATCTAAAAAAAACCTGTAGGTATATGGTGTCAGTCACATTTATTTATATGATCAAAGGTGTTGTGTCAGTATATAGTGCACATTATATATACATATGTAAGTAAAGCTGGATAACGCCTCGTGAATTGTGGCAGTTTTCAGTCCCTTCCCTGCAATATGGTTGAGGAGACGGGTGGCTGCTGCTCAGGTCATACTCGTGCGCGGGTGCTGCTTGAGGGGACCGGGGTTCGACTCAATGGCGGTCCAAGAGGGGGGTCCTAGGGGTCATGACCCCCCAAATCCATATTCGTACATGGCAAAATTGGGTAGCGGCTAGGGTGTCTAGGTACAAGACCAACGGGACCGTCAAATATGACCCCCCAAAATCGTCGGCTGCGACCGGGCCTGGTCTCCGACTTCTATCCTTTTGGCTTATCAACCACAACTTGAAGTTATTTTTATAATAACAATAGCGTAACGGGTGTACATTATATAGTTTTAGGTAGATACTATAAAGTACTAGTGAATAATTATTAAGCTAGTGGCGAAAACCTCTTCAAAATCTCTTGCGTGGTTTAGGAAGAGTTAGCGGATATACCTACACACAGACGCGAAAAGCGACTTTATATTATAGTCTGTAAAGAATCGTAATCGTAACATTATAAAAATTTTGTTACATTCTTAAAAATATTCATAATTTTATAAACTTTAATATAGTCACAACCTATTTGCACATGTTCCTTAATTAGTTAAATAATTAGAGGCAAATTAAACACTGAACAAGTACTTATGTAGATCACGTAAATTACTCGGATTGAATTATTAATCAGTAGTACTGGTGTACCATCGATATGGTAATGGCTCTTAATGGGTTTATAATAAGCAATATATGTAAGTTTGCATTACATTATGACTTTTTGACCTATCAACGATTTTATCGATAAAATAAATTCACTATTTTGCCTACAGCATAGAAATAGGCCTAAAGCCTTAAGAGTATAAAGCTGATAAATTAAATACCTATATAGGTAGGTTATATCTTAGTGCCTTTGCCTATTTATTTTTAATATTCACAACGTCAACTCCCGTTTTCATTGCAAAACGCGGGAAATTGTTTTTAACATTTTTTTTGACGGATCATAAAAGTTCGTATTATTCCCAAAAATTGAATCACTGTAAATCTATGAATATGTAACGAATCTCCTACCATATTGACGAATAAAATACATTGTTACAGGTACACGAAGCAGTAACACGCGAACAAAATGTTGTGACGAAGATCGTGCTCAGCATACGTATAGGGGGACTAACGAAAATGTGTCACCCAAAGAATATCCAAGACGTTCCGAGCAACAGAACTTTCTTATTCATAATAGTGCTACTATCGTTAAAACTGTGCAGTCCTCAGGACTTAAACGAAGAGTTTGTGAACGAGGACAGCGTAGAATCGTTGGATGTAATGGTTGCGCCAGTGAAAAAAGTGAAAATAACTAGGAACGTTGGTGTTACCACGCCTTGTAGAATGAGCGAGTTGTTGTGCGACACTGGACAGTGTATTTCGCTGGACAAGTACTGTAACGGGGAGGACGACTGTGGAGATAAGAGCGACGAGCCCAAGGCTTGCACACGTGAGTATTGTGTTCGTTAGATAAAGGACCGAAGCAGACATTGTTACGTTAGTGGAGCTCGCAGTACAACGTGTTTTACCCATTGAGGTGAACAGTATATAATATACTGTTTTACCTATGTATAGTGATGTATCAGTTATGTATCTGCTGATTTCGTCACCGTGACACACGTAATAAGTTTTAAAAACTAAAACCCGACTACGGATAAAATCGCAGTCTAATAATGTGATATTATATAGCCTATAACCAGCGGACAATCAAGACGATTCTAACGACAGCCTACTTGTCAAATTATGTTAAGTAGATTAGAAGATATGCGGGAACAGATGAACATACATACATACATACATTCTTGTAAAATCATAACCCTCCCTCCGTTCCGTAGTCGGGTAAAAAGTCACGCGTTATGGCTTAAAAAAGTAGAAATTCAAATTCCGCTATGTTAATGGTGCTAAAGTATGTCATTATTATTTTAGGGCTTACTGCCGCACTCACAAACATCAATTAACTTTAATTATAAATTAGTAAAAAATCTAGTTATTTCAACTTTTGGAGCCGTTAATGATTATTTTCGATTACTGAACACGAGATATTTGATATATCTTCTCACTATTTGCGTATTAAACAATAATTGGCATCGTGTGTGTGTCGAACTAATCAGATTTAAAAAAATGGATTATTGAGCATTAACTATAATTGCGTTTGTAGGTGCGGCAGTAAGTATGTGATCTGTAGAATGATGTTTTAATATCGCAATCATAATAATATTATAAAACTTATAATTTTTTTTTAAATAATAAAGAACCAGAATTAATTTTATGAATCAGAAGAATACATTTTTTATTGAAATTAGTGATGAGACAAGTCAGATGTTCGCCTGATGGTAACGACACGCCTGTCTATAAAGTTTATAGTATAAACAACTGCAATTTATTGCCGCTCGTCATCCGAGACTTCAGTTTTAAATTAAGTCAAGACATGGCCAAGAAGCGCTAGAATTAAAAAGATAATTTGGATAAAATTATACTAAACAAAACTGGTATCCCCTAAACTCCAAGGTTAGACGCCTAAATAAATTTCTAGACGCGAATATAAAGAGATTTCTAAAAATCATATTAATTTCTTGTATTTCCTACGTGCAAATCTAATATGGTATTTAAATATTTATATTATCATAGCATAGTCCTTTTTGGCGCCATATATTCACACATGTACCTAGTAATTAAAGATTAACCAATTCCTAAACGAACACATAATAATCACTTGAAAACCATTTTCCAAAATTTTCGGTCATTCAAGCGTCTTTTTAATATGTCTCCCCTTCTCGGTTTGCTGACATCTGTCACAAAAGAAAAGGTAAAAGAGGTTAAGGATTTGCGGCTACAAAACGAGCGTCTTGTGAAACTTAATACTAACTTTAAAAGATTACTTCTGACATGCTAATTTATAATGTATTTCAAGGTTCTAAATCTCTTTTTCTATAACGCTAAATACCTGTAAAAACGGTAAGAAGTAATCGAATACAGGAAGACCAACATAGTTTTATACTAATCCATGCCATAAATAATCTTCTTTAAATATCGTGTTAGTTACACTATTTATAACTCAAGAATGGCTGAACCCTGTGGCTGAACCGAATTGGCTGATAATTGGTGGGGAGGTAGCTTAGAACCAGGAGACGGACGTAGGACTTTTTATAACTAGATTAAGCAACATAAGGTCATTACATAAATGGGTGACCTTTTAATTCCATTCTAAGCGTCTCCATGCTTCAGAGGGCAAGTAAAAGATAGGACCCGTTTTTTAACCGACTTCAAAAAAGGAAGTTATATATAAGACGAGTACCTATGCATCTAACACTATTAAAAATGTATGTAATATTCACACAATAAGCCTATGCGGGCATCTAAAAACGTAAGAAGAGCGCGGGTGAAGCGGCGCGGGTCAGCTAGTATTATATATTACTTATAATATCATTGCTTGCCATCATTTCGCTTGTATGTAGGTATAATAGCTCTACATTGCCATTAAATGTCAAGAGTATGTTTTTTTCCCAGTTGATAAGGGCTTGCGTGCTATTACTTAAACTTACAGTATTTTTTCCTGACATAGGGTACTTAATTTTTTATGAGTCTACTTATTATTTGTTTATTTATTTTTTACTATAATGTTTACGATTTCGTGACGATTGTTATCATTTTGTATTTAGGTCATTTGATAAGGTTTATCAACGGCTTTCGGTTTCATTGCTTTGAATTTTCGTGTGTTTAATCAAAAGGTAGCTAACATTTATAGTAAAGCTTAATTATGGGGGACAAATAATAGTATAATTGTAGTTTGATTTATGATTACATAATGGAAAAAACAACTCTATTCGTCGCACCTGTTTTTCCCACGGCACGGTACCTACTTCGTTCAACTGTTATTAGTATCGGGATTTTTTTAATTATTCAGTCAGCCGGTTCGTTTCTATTCATTTGTTTGATTGATGTTATAAAGTAATAGTACAATACAAGATTAACGTTTTAATAAAACGTTATTCTGTAACTAGCTCAGCTGCTTAAATCGCTGTTTTTATGCCTCCACCTGGCACATTGCATGGTAGTCGAGTGGCTGTGTCAGCGATGGACAGACTTGGCTCCCTTCGCATTTTATGTAATATTCATCCCTGGGAGTTATATGCGGACTTCGCCAAAACATATTATGCACGATGTTCATGGATTTGCGTAATCGCTCACTTTTGGGTCGGAGGGTGTATTGTATGGTGTTGTTGACATTCTTTGAAACGATCAATGAAGCCATCCGAGTATATGATCCATGGGATCATTTTCAATATGAAGGGTTACTTTCTCATCCGTAATACCGTGCCAATATCGTGAGATATTGCACTTCAAAAATACGTAGGTATTATTCGAATACCAGCTGGCTTACTTTGGAAACTAGTATCAATTTCAATCCAAAGTAACTCCAACCGAGTGGCGATGCCATGCAAATGCAAAAACACAGTGGAATTTAAACCCAATTGAATTGATATTAGCGTACTTTTTCCAGAATAGGCATGCTGATGTTTAAATGTTTACTTGAAAATATTTTTGGTGTCTGTTTATATGTACGATACAAGTACAGTCTCTCGTGAATTGGGTTCACTGGGACTTATCCTGAAACTTTGCCAAAGCACACCGGATGTTTAAGGCTCTACGTAATAATTTCTATGCTATGAGCAACTTTATCGGTTTTATATTACGTAAATATATATGCCATAACCAGTTGATTATGAGTTTATGTAAAGCAATTAATAATCGTATTTATATTAGCATGAAAAGGAGTATTAAGATATTCGATCTACAAAAAAAATTGTATGTATGTATTTATGACGAATAAAAATATTAAAATAATTGGAAATTAAAATTCTATTTGAATATGTTTAGACATGATGCTGATTACCTTAGATAAACATTTAAAATATTGATTAAAGAAGTAAAAATAATGGTAATCATTTATTACTCAAAACTACAAAACCAACTTTAATTATCCTCACAATAATTATCTTCTCTGAGTCTCCAGTTTACCAAAAGTATTCTCGGTATTTGTTCGTGAAATAGTTTTTCCAGTTAGATCGTCCGGTACGATAATTGTCCCGCACAAAAGATCCTCAAGATGTACACTCAAAAGGAATTAAAGAACTAGATTACAATGGGTTACCAGCTCCTCCTCTCTTGGGAGGTCATTGCATAGGTTAGACAGAGACAGCAGACAGAACGAGGTCACGGATTACATTTTTATCAAGAAAAATGAATATCAAGGGACATCAGAACCTCAGCGCGGGGAAATATTTTGTATGTTCATGCAAATTATTCCTTTTTCAAATTATGGTGAGACCTGCAAGAATATCATCATAACCGTCTTTACTCTAAAGCCATACTCTTGCTGTCATCTCGTGTAATGCCGACTGGTTCCAGTACGGCAGGGACACCGGCAGTGACAAGCCCCCTGCGAATAATATCATTAAGGGCGGCATGGCGTGACATACGGCCTTTTATACCAGTTGGAATATCTCGAGTTTTATAAATGTATTATTATAAATAAGTAGACGTTCTTTAGACAAAAAAATATTGTAGCAGATAAAAATCAACCATTAGGTACTCCAAAGGCCGCGGTGCCGGCAGCGGTTGCGTAAAAAATGTTAATTAGCCTCAGGAAATATTCATACATCGCAAAATTCTAAATAGCGTCCGCTCAAAGAATGAGGTGAACAATAAACCTTCTTTAATTATGGCGGCCGTCGGGAAACGAGCTTTCGCTTTTATCGTTCCAGTGTAGGTGGTCATTAAGCCGAAATATAGCTACAATTAACAAAAAAACCCACGTTCCATTTAATAAGGTGTTAAGTTTACCGCGGCGGTGTTTACAAAATGGACTGTCATTAGTCACGGAACCTGTCGAGATGCTCCTGTATTTGTGACTACCTATGTGTTACAATATTCATGCGAAAATGTGAGTAAATGAGCGCCGGCTTTCACCTGTTAGTATACACAATAAGCCTTAGCGTATTTATTTAAGTTTCTTGGTTATACGAATATTTTGACAACGGTTCACATCAGTTTGAACATATTGATATGCCCTTACGATTAATTGTGCTATATATTTCATTTAAAGAAAGAAAAAAAAAGTAATATAAAGGAGTTTTCGGAAAACAAAGCTATTGACATTTAAAGCCTCGTACCAGTATCCAGACGACAAGACGTTAGCCTAATGGAAAGCAACCCTCATAGACAGTTATTAAGTTATTGAGATCAGTAATTTGTTCAGCAACGCCCTTTTCTTTACTGCTTATAAGCTGGTGCTTCACTGCAGTCCCACCTAATGGAAAGCGGCGACGCAATCGAGGATGGTAAAGCAAACTAGTTTATTAAAATCCTATTCACTCTAGTCTTGAAGACACCGATATTATAATACAGCGGGAAAACCGACGCAGTTGATCTGTTCCAGTCCTTAGCTGTCCTTATCATCACACCTTTACACCTTACACCGTTTACACCTTACACCAGCAGGCTTAGCACGGCATGCAAATCTTGAAAAATGAGTGTAAGTATGACGTCACTGTAATGTAGTATTCCACTTAGAAGCGATATTTTTTGTATCGAAAATGATATTTCTTTCTTGACAATTACGTCATGATATTCCACACCGATCTGTCAAGAGTTGCTGGACGTTTGGGGTGTGGGCCGTAGATGTTCATCGAGTACGGCGGAGTCCCCAATAGCACCGTGTCAGGTTTCGGGGGGCTACAATATAAATACCCCCGGCGGTAGGCTCAAAGGCAAGGCAATGAGGGCTGCAAATCTCAGGTCTCCCTCTCTCAGATGCGACAGTCGCTGTGGTTTAAGTGGGCAAGAATCCCACATATCCCGGTTGATCCACAAGGACCTATAAGAAGGAAAGGTGGGGGAAGGTTTCCCCCGCCTCAAAAACAAGGCAATGAGGGGCACCTGATGCAGATCTCAGGTCCCCCTCTCTCATGGGCGGATGCGACAGTCACTAGGGTTTAAGAATCCCACATATCCCAGTTGACCCCCTCCATACAAGGACCTAACGAAGGTTTCCCTGCGAGAACAAAAAAAGGCTTAGAACGTTTTGGGGAAAAATATCTGATTGATTGCGGTGCTATGTGACGTCATTACCGTGTTTAGTAAAACTGTGTTTTAAAAATAAATGCTCTAGGTACTCTTTTTTTTCTCTTTATTTGCTACGGGTCATTTAACCATCAGGTTACCACAAACCCTCTACTAATTATGAGTGATTTATGAAATACTATTCTCAATTTGATTTAATACGGTTTGGTCGCACGCTGCCTACTTTCGCACTTTGTTAACTTTCTAATATTTTCATGTAATCGGTAGCACAATGCCAACTATTGGAAACCTCCATACATTAGATCGTACTATGCCTTTCGAGTATTTAGACGTGTTATACTCATAAAGAACCGTGACTTTGTACTTTGTCAATCACCATATTATATGGACGTATGGTAGGTACACTTACGCAAAAAGGTTAAACGGGGGCAAAATGAGAAAAATATCAGGTGAACCGTACAGAAACCTCAAGGATATGGATCAGTGAAGCAAATGAGGTCGCGAGTTAGACGCTACATTTGTAATATTTATATACGAGTATAACGTGTGTTTACCTATTTAAGATGATATGAACAAGAAAAAATTATTAAATAATAAAAAAAAAAAGACTAACAATCATATTTGAATGGATAGAGTTGAGGTCTTATCATCATCATCATTAGCAGCTGAAAGACGTCCACTACTGAACAAAGGCCTCCCCTTTAGAAGGGAGGGGTTGCCATAATCCCCACGCTTGATACGCGGCTTGCGGATCGTATAGATGGAAGATAAATCCAGCTGGCCTTTTGGAAAAGCTCAGAGTCATACAACGAGCTATGAAGAGAGCTATGCTTGGAGTTTCTTTGCGCGACAGAATCCGAAATGTGGAGATTCGCCGAAGAACTAAGGTTACCGATATAGCTCTCAGAATCTGCAAGTTGAAGTGGCAATGGGCAGGCCACATCGCTCGAAGAACCGATAACCGTTGGGGAAGAAAGGTTCTCGAGTGGCGACCACGAACCGGAAGACGCAGCGTAAGGTAGGTCTCCCACTAGGTGGATCGACGACATTGTTCGCGTCGCAGGAAACCGGTGGTAGCAAATAGCAAATTGTCGTTCATTGTGGCGGTCTAAGGGGGAGGCCTTTGTTCAGCAGTGGACGTCTTCTGGCTGGTGATGATGATGATGATGATGAAATCCAAAAGAATGACGCTGCTGCCCGTCTTCTTGTTCTCGCTTAGTCGTCTCTTACGACACCCAACGAGAGGACATGAGGGGATGCAATTCTAACCCGGCACCCGACGGGCCACGGGGGTAAGGTTATAAGGTCTTATAATACAATTAAAATTTCACAATTAATTTTATAAATTATTGTAAAAACAGCGTCAAAATCTAAAGTGTAATTTAGGAGAAATAAACAAACAGAATGAAGATAAAGTGTGAAGAAGAAATATAGAGTAAGATATTTTGTTACAAAATTAATTACCAAGTATTTACATTCAAGCGTATGCCTAGTGATAAATATAAGTTATTTATATTACAGCGCGAAAATACAACAGTTCTATTTCGAAAAGCAGATGCTACACGAATTTTATAACAATACTATTTTAACGAAACAGTTTCGTGCTCACTATAATTCCCGAAGAACAATTACCAGTGGAACTAATGTGTTCCCGCGTCACATAGAATAGGACAAGTTTGCACATAATTAGTGCGCTCACGTACATCTGTGTTTGATCGCATTCCACTATAGAATAACTACGTGTTTTAATTATACATCATTAATAATTGTTCTAGGTTAATTTGAATATACTAATAAGGGTAGATTCTTTATCATACATACATTTTCTTGTAATCCTATTGACAATTCATGATTTTTCAATGACCTAAAATAAAGGCAAAACATTGAAATTAGTTGCTTTAAAAAGGGTTTAATATACTGTGGCACTGACTGATTTTTGCGAACGCGTATCAAAGCCATTTATAGAAAAATAAATTAATATACGAGTACATATACCTTTGATGTAATGATATGAGAGAAAAAAATACATGAATTATTAAAAAAAGGTAGATAAATGTTGTTCAGTATGATATTATGAAGTTAACTCTAAGAGGTTATTAGTATATAAAAATTAACCCTGTCTATCTGTTTTTTCTTAACCTGTTGTTTCATATATGGGCTCTTTGCCCATAATATTTTCACCTACCTCGGTCGATAGCGATTCCTGTCCACTCTACCTCAAAAGCGTTTAGACGTTATATCTGATATCTTTCCTAAATTAAAGAATAAATGGTAGACGATTGAATATTGTGTACTTCAATTGCAATTTCCACCAGTCCTAATCAATAAAATACATTTTTCGATACAAAATAATAAAGCCGGAAATCTATCACATACCTACAATACCTACCGGGGATGTGTGAATTTTTACTTATATGACAGTTTTAAGTGAGAAATAAACTAGTGCTAATATATATAATACTTTTAAATACCTATTAATACTCTCTTACGTAGAGTAGTTAATTTATACAAAACCATCGTTACTTACTGCCGCACTCACAAACGCCAATTAACTTTAACTCTAATTAAGTCACTTTTGATAACTATTTTTTTTTACTGTCGGAGCCATTTATCATTAATTTCGATTATTGAACACGAGATAATTAATATCTCTACTCACTATCTGCGTATTATTTATTAATGGGCTTCGAGTATCGAAATAAACCAAATACAAAAAATGGATTAATGATCATTAACTTTAATTGATGTTTGTAGGTTCGGCAGTTAGTTATCTACAAATTTAGTTAACTTGTATAAGAACAAAAGGCATTTATCGTACAATGCTTGTCTTGTATACCAAGGATCATGCCCCATTTGCCAGTCTGTTGGTAATTACGGTGAATATAAACCTTTAACACTCGTAATTCGAACAAATGTGGTTAGTTTTCCAAAAACCTAGTAAAATTAATTAAGCCATTGTAATAAACATGTCACGAGTAAAATAAAGTTAGTGGATTTAGTAGTTACGCAACGCGGTAGAGCTTTTTTCCCTTATCTGCGCCGTCTATCGCAAACCCTTGGTTACACTATTTCAAACAGTGCCACCGAGCGAATTTTGCAAGAACAATTTCGTTCACATTCGGAGGAAACTTTGCCGTTTACTAACTGCGTCCCCACCAAAATGTCTCAATTATGTTCTGTGGAAAACACTTCCATTTATGTCATTCGAGAATTGCCTATTCAGTACTTTCAGTGTTTTCATTTAGACAAACATTTATTGTGAATAGGCTTAAATACAATTAGACAAGTCAAAAGGTCCACTTTTAGATGTAAGTGGTCTTTTAGAAAATGAATAACCTAGGAAAATTAATGTCACAGCTGGAACAGACTGGCTGAATGAGTTCTAAAAGATAGGCTCGCAACTAGGTCACTTTTAAAAGCCTCGCTGGAATGGTCAAAGAGAGTATAAAATTACGTTTTAAGAACAGATGTTTTTGCTAATGTTTATTTAGATACATATATTTTGCAAATAATCGTAATACGCTACATAATAAAATGTGCAAATCCCTTTTCCTTTTTCTGTGCATAAATATTACAATTAGATCTTGAATCTATGTATAACCGGCCCATTGGTCTAGTGGTTAGCTACCCTGGCTGCTACACGATGGGTTGTGGGTTCGATTCTCACCAAGTGTCTGCGTGTTATCTTATTATATAAAAGAGTAAGCAAAAACCCACTCATCACGAAATCTCAGAAACTACAAGTGCTAGAAGTCTCAAATTTTGCATGGGGGTTCCTTTTAGGACAAAGGTGCTCACTAAGACGGGTTTTTGCGAAATTCAATCTCTAAGGGGGTGAAACAGGGGGGCAAAGTTTGTATGGGAGAACGCGATTCCTTAGTCCTATTGACTTGAAATTTTGCACAGACTTTCGTTAAGAAAGTTAATTGAATTTGTATTTCATATTTTTTTAATTTATCCCTTAACAGTGTAAAAAAGGAGTATTATTACTCAACCGACGGCGGTACAAATATATCACAAGAATAAGATAGGGTAATTCGAAGAATAAAATCAAAGTTCCTTGGTCAAGTGGTTACGGAAGCGTCCTCTAAGTATGGACTGTCCGGGTTCGCTACCCGTGTATGGATTTTTTTTTGTGTTTTTAAACTTTGTTTTTTTTATTTATATTAAGATTCGATGTTTTAAATATTTAACTCATATTGACTCCGGCACTTTTTATTTCTAATATATTTTTTAAATTTAATACTTTTTTTAAATTTAAAATCATGCATACGTAGTTAGCTTCTCTCTAATGTTATGATTTAGTTATTAGTGGAAACTTAATTGATGTTTGTACTATTGGATCTTATATTAGTAATAAGTAGTATCATTTGTTTGTTTCCCAAATATAATAAAAATAAAATAATGAAAATATATTTCCAAAATGTCTGTTTGGGTAGGAATACAATATGCATGTATTGTACGTATGCAAATGTCACCGGAGAACCCTGGTTCCCCTCTCATGTGCCGATGTGACAGCCACGGGAGTTTTAGAGGGTAAGAATCCCCCACAGGATCCTGGGGACATATTAAACGTGTCCCCCGCCACCGCTATAACTGTGACAACGGTGACAGATTCCCGGAGGGCTATAATGCGGCCCCGGCAGTGGCTTCAAAGGCCCTTGCCTTGCACTGAGGGGTACCCGGTGCAGCCCCATATTTTGTGCGGACAGCCGTGAGGGGTTTAGAGGGTAAGAATCCTACACACCGCGGTCGACCGCCCGCAGGATCCTGGGAGCCTATTGGAGGTCTATCCGTAATCCCCGAAACTTTGAGCATTTTTTTATTGTGCCCCCCGGTGGCGGGCTGAAAGGCAAGCACTGAGGGGATCTGTTTTTAAATTTATCCCTTAACAGGGTTAAAAAGCAGTATTATTACTCAACCGATGGCGGTACAAATATTTTCACTTAGATTAGCTTAGTACGTAAATTAGGTACTGTACACGTATAACTTTAATACATAAGATAAAATATCACGCTACATGCAATAGGACATAGAGCAGACATATAACAAGAATATGATCAAGTAATTAAAATAATAGAATTAGAGTAGCCGTGGTCTGGAGGTTACGAAAGCCTCTTCTAAGCACAGCAGAGTCCGGGTTCAAATTTCTCATTGGGATTTTTTTGTGTACTTTTAAACTTTTTATTTTTAATATTTTTTTTATTTTTTCTAGGTTTAAGCATATATTAACTGAATTTATTTAGAAGTAAGTAAAAACCTAAAAAGGTACATACTTAACAATCAAGTACTAGAGAAGTTTATTCTACATATATATCATTATCATTCCAAATAATATAAGGTACATCTGGGATATAATATGCTTGCCCCCCGGTGGCGGACTCAAAGGCCAGGCACTGAGGGACACCTGGTGCAGAACCCACCCGAGAACCCAGGTTTCCCTCTCATGTGCCGATGTGACAGCCACGGGAGTTTTAGTGGGTGAGAATCCCAAATACCCAGGTTGACTTCCCCATGGGATCCGTGGGACTTATTGGAGGTTTCCCCCGCGATCCCCGTATCTTTGAGCACGATGATAGTTTCCCAGGTGGCTTTATTGTGCCCCCTGGTGGCGGGCTCAAAGGCAAGCCACTGAGGGATCTTGGTGCAGATATCAGCGGATAACCCAGGTCTCCTTCTTATGTACTGATTTAACGGCCGTAGCAACGGGGTTTAGTGAATAAGAATCCGACATACCCGGTTGACCACCAACAGGGTTCCGTAAATCCCATTAAAGGCGTCCCCCGTTACCCCTGTAACCGTGAGCACCGTGACAGGTTCCCGGGGAACTATAATGTGCCTCTCCGGCGGCGGGTTCAAAGTCAAGGCACTGAGTGTTATCAACTGGTGCAGATCCCGACAAATATCCCAGGACCGCGCTCTAATGTGCCGACGTGATAGCCACGGGGGTTTTAGTGGGTAAGAATTCCCCGGTTGACCCCCGTCTACGTCTTAACGATGAAACCGAACAAGGAAGCCCGTATTGCTTCCATAAATTGGTTTTAAAGAAATGGTGTTCTGTTCCTGTCCTCAATCCACCCAAATTGTACACCGGTACACGTCTGCAGTTTCTAATAAAAATAAAAATACAATTAACAAATCACAAATTCAGAGATTCAACGTTGCAGGCTTAAAGCTAAGCGTTGAGTACTTTGCCCATGGATAGATAGCTATACGTAGGTCGTAGCTCTTTCACGCGTCACTTCTAAACAATTTTTTTTCATATTGCGTTACGAAAAGTCAGCTACAAACATTATTTTTGAAGAAATTCTATAATCAAAGGCAGTAAGTTAAAATTAAACACTTCTTTTTTTTCTCAATTACACCCGTGCGAAGCCGGGACGGGTCGCTAGTCTTATTATATAAAAGAGTAGACAAAAACCCACTCATCACGAAATCTCAGAAACTACAAGTGCTAGGAGTCTCAAACTGTGCATGGGGGTTCCTTTTAAGACGTAGGTGCTCACTAAGACGCGATTTTGCGAAATTCAACCTCTAAGGGGGTCAAATAGGGGGGCAAAGTTTGTATGGGAGAACGCGATTCCTTGGTCCTATTGACTTGAAATTTTGCACAGACATCCGTTAAGAAAATTAATTGAATTAGTATTTCATATTTTTTATAATTTATCCCTTTACAGGGTAAAAAAGAAGTATTATTACTCAACCGATGGCGGTACAAATATATTACCACAATAAGATACGATAATTCGAAAGATAAAATAAAAGTTCCTTGGCCAAGTGGTTACGGAATCGTCCTCTAAGTGCGGACTGTCCGGGTTCGCTACCCGTGTGCGGATTTTTTTTTGTATTTTTAAACTTTGTTTTGATTTTTTTATTTATATTAAGATTCGATGTTTTAAATATTTAACTCATATTGACTCCGGCACTTTTTATCTCTAATATATTTTTATATTTAATACTTTTTTTAAATTTAAAATCATGCATACGTAGTTAAGAGGGCTTTCAAGTACGACAGCCAAAAAACTGAGAATGCGGTCTTTTATATTCGAAATTATTAAACCAGTGGTTAAGAAAGTTGGCAGAAGATATTATTTAATTTATATTGTTTACATATGTAAATAACCATCAGACTGAAACGAAAATTTGCGAAAATTGCTCGGTTTAAAAAATGTTTTCTAGCCCTTTAAAATCTTTTATAATAAAAAATTAAAATTTTTACTAACAAGAAGAGCTATTTTTGCAAACAATATATTTTTTTTATATTTTTTTATACGGCTAATTTTCCTAAATAAATTATTTTAGTATTGGTATAAAACGACATGCGTCAACGCAGAAACCTCAGTCAGTAGCGGCCGTGGCCTCGTACAGAAAGGACCTGTGTCGCTCTTGCTCCCACCCAACCTCTCGTAAATCACGATTCGAATAGTACATACGCTGTGCTTTAAACTACGACGAAGTAATTTTAATACTTTACGAGTATAATTTTATTTTTAATGATATAATATTTGTTTGATTTTAATTACAACTTATGTTTATCATTATACTTAATTATTAGTAGGTATTATATCATACTAATATGATACAAGCAAAAGTATGTATGAATGTATGTAAGAATGTTTGCAGTGTAACCAGATTTAGCAGAATTTAACCCTCATTTTTTTTCAAAGCAGTCAAACAGAATCTAATACACTGGACCGCAAAGAAAAAGGGTCGGTTAGAAAATCTTCAATATCTTCAAAAGTACCTGACCTAGCTTTATGAAATAAAGACAAAACTAAAGAATATTTTAATGTGCTTACATGAAAATAAAAATAAATAAATTCAAGCTATTTATCTATACTATAATAAAACTCAAAGAGCACTTTTTCTGTACATTGATTATTTTTCCAAAATTTCTATGTGGGGATACTATACTATCGACATAGAGGCCAAAACAATTTTTTTTGGAATTATTGTCTGTCTGTCTGTCTGTCGTTCTGTTTGTCCAGGTATCATTTGAAAACCCGTGGATGGATTTTGATAGGACTTTCACTAATGTGTTGTGTAGAAGTCAAGGTATAAATTGGTATATAAAACATCACGCTATGTTTCATAGGGGCTAAGCAGTGAAACATTACTTGCACATATTACCACGTAATTTACTTTGTATGAGAATAGGGTAATTATAGACTGATCAGTTAATCATTAAGATATGTATTATTACGCTATATACAATAGGAACTGAGCAGACATTTAGTTTGCATAAGATATGGCAGTGGCGAAGGGTCAATTTTTGTAAGGGGTAAGCCGGTCCGATACACCCAGGACATTTTCATTAGATTTCTGTATTGTTCTAAGTACTTTGCTGATAGCAATATGACATTATATCTTTGAAAAGTTAAAATCTGTAAATCCCGAGCGAGTCCAAAGAGGGATCGGGGGAGTTAGGTGGAGCAAGTTGGGAGAAGAGAAGGGACAGCGGGGAGAGGAAGAGGGGGAGTGTGACGAGGACCGAAGTGGGAGGGAAAGAGAGACGAGCAAAATGTAATAAAAGAGCGGGCGGAGCTGCGCGGGTCAGCTAGTATCTACATAAGTATGAATTTACAAAAAAAAATAGTATCAGATTTCTGGTTACCATTTCTGGTTCCTATCAGACATGTACAAACGATGGCTACTAATCGCAGCCTGATTGAGTAATTTAGGTAAGTACCTACTTCATTTATGTATAGGTACTTACACTATTATATAACTGTATTTTATATTATTAAGTAGTTGTATTTTTTATGTTTTTTTTATGTTCTTTTTGAACTTTTATTTTTTATGGATCTTGTGTCTGACAAATAAAGATATTATTATTATTATTATTATTATAGTACAGGCTTTGTCTAGTTTGGGATCAGATGACCAAGTGTGGATTGTCCCAAGATATTATTACTATTATGTAGGTCATCTTATAATGTATTTCATGTTTATTATATACCTATATATCTTAAACATTTATTATATCCAAGTTTATTAATTAATACAAGAACAATCAAAATCTTGTAACAGTTTTGACGGATCGTCTTTCACCTAAAACTTTCTTAGAACAATCTAAGTTTACACAGAGTTTTGTTAGGAACAAACTGAATGAATTTAGTAATTATGTTTCATTTACACGCCAAAGCTATTCCAATATTTAATGTTTTTATGAAAAACAAAAGGCACATTAAGGGAACAATGATGTTCAGGAGCGAAGTGAACACTTGTCTTATGCTACGTAATGCGCTGTCAGGACAGACAAAGGCATTTTTTTTTTCAAAAAAATATGGCCGCACTCCATTGTGAGCGGCTTTATTCGCGATCTTCTTCCTTCTCATTTCCCTATTTCTGTGTTGAAAGGATTAACAATACAGGTACTGCGGCACGGTGTACAATATTTTATGATGACTTGTGTTTTGGTGCTACGAGTTTATTTTTTTGAAGTGAAAACTTCTTTAGCGGCGCTGTGCACTTTTATCTGATGGGGAAAAATGTTAAATTCGCGTCAGGACACGTAACCGTGTAGAACCTGATCGAAAAATCGTAAGGTAAGACGTAGGCGGCGCAGGGCGCTTGCGCGAATGTTCATGTGTGTTTGTGTTACAGCGTACCACGCGCATCCATGGATGGTGACTGATGGCTCGACCGTCTATGTTGTTAATGTAAAATAATTGTAATAGTTCTGAAGTGTTAATTTTTAATGAAATATAAATTGTCATGTTTGTGTACGATAGCGCATATGAATATTGTATTTTACCACATAAATTATAGTACTTTTATACTGATAATTAAAGCAATTCGTGCAAAATTATTCCCTAACTATTCCAAAATATCAAAAACGCACAACGTTAATATTTAAGTTTTCACTTCTGCCGGCACTCCCGGAGTGCAACCCGTTTATTTTTTCGGTTGCAATACGAATCCGATCGTGTATTTCTAGTACAAACCAATACACATTAGGCAATAAAATATGAGATATTCAAGAAATGAGTTACTTAAATAAAATAATTGTATTGATACGCCGAATAATACCTACGCTCAGAACGAACGGAACGGACAGGGGTTTCTTATGTATATTTATGCCCATTATCACCAACAATCCCCTAAAAGTTTCTTACGTAGGAGCTCCTTAGGATAAGTGACCCCTAAATCGGATTCTTACCTAAAATCATTTTCACCATGCTAGGTGTCACTTTTACAGGGGTCTCCTAGATAAGTGACGATTCCTTTGTATTTTAAAGCCGAAACATCTGGGGCCATTAAAATTAAGGGACGACTTTCTTGCTTTTTTGTTTCTTCATGTTGATTTTTATAGTTAGTAGTTAGTTGTATAAGTTTTGTGCTAAACAGCGGTAATTATTGGCATCATAGATTTTTATTTACCCATAATATTTAATCTTATCATTTTGCAAAAAAAATGTTCATTTTATTTAGTAGGTATTTTATAAATATGACGATCAATATTTTTCTAAGCTACATTTCAATAGATTTAGAACTTTCTAAAAATTCATAGCTCTCCTTTTTCAAATTATACTTGCACTTCATCCAAAAAATAACACATAATGGCTGCCACCTAGCGTTAGGGATCAGTTATGGGCTGAACAATCGGGCTCCTAAAAATAAGTGGACTCCTAACGCCTTAGGTGACACCTAAGCGTTGGTGAAACCAATTTTTTGGTAAGGGGCTCTTTAAGAGTGACTTTGCGGGTTCCCTTAGTTAGGGGATCGCTGATGCAAACGGGCATTAATCTCTTTGGGCTGCTTACATTTTTATAGGGATATTTCCGCTGTACATTTCCGAAATTTCTTATTTTTAACAGGCTTCAAAAATAAGGTTCTGTATACGACGCCAATGTGTGTAATATGAATAAAAATTCGTAATTTTCACATATGTTAGTCTATGTGGGCTTCTAAACAAATGTACATAGAATGTACCAAATCTCATGAGTGTATGTATGTAGGTGTGTCCAGCGATTTCACAGAAGCTGTAATCCGATTGTGATAATTCTTTTTGTAATAGTTTGAGTATCTTTCAACTTAGAGAAAAGTTTAAGTTTCATCAAAATAGGTTCATTGGTTTTGAAGATATGGACTCTTAATGTTTCCTACAAGTTACTCGAGCATTGCCTTTCGAGTTGCGTGATAACCTGAACGCAAGCGCAAGCTATCTATCTATACTTATAATAAAACTGTAACAGGTCCAATTCTGTACATTGAAGATATTTTGAAAATTATATTTGGAGGGCATTCTATAACCGATACTGAGGCCGAAAATGTATTTTTTTAAATTTTTGTCTGTCTGTCTGTCTGCCTGTCTGTCTGTCTGTCTGTATCTCGGCTGAGCATCACGCCGAAACTACTGGATGGATTGAAACGAAACTTGGCATGATTTGAGATCTTACTACGAAGTAGGACATAGGATACTTTTTATCCCGTAATCTAGCACGGTTCTTTTGGGAGAGGGGATTAAAGTCAAAATTGGTACTTGGTTATACGCTTGGTCCGATTTTATCATTTTTTCTTTATAATTATAATAAATATTTGTAAGGGAACACTCATAGACAGTTGTTAACAATGTTTGGAAATCGATCAGGTTAAGCAACGTTAGGTAAGGTCATTAAATAGATGGGTGACCGTTTAACGCCATTTGAACTAAACGTCTCCGTGCTTCGGAGGGCAAGTACAAAGTGGTTCCAAGTTTTTAACCGACTTTAAAAAAGGAGGTTTTGTATTCTATGCGAATGTATATTATTGAAAGTTTAGTAAACGTAAACACAGCGCGAGCGGAGCTGCGTGGGTCAGCTAGTAATGAACAAAAGTAAATCTTATTTAACTTGTAATTTTTGAACTTCACGACCATGTTCGAAAAAAAGTACAGCCAGAGAAGTACTATATTTTTTTTTGTATAGCGTCTATATTAACTGGTTTGATGCAGCCCACCTGCTGATATCACAATAGCATACAATTCACTAAAAAGAGTCAAATAAAATATTTTCAAAAAAAATAAAAACCGCCAAGAAATACTTTATATTGAAATACGATTAGTATAACGTGGTTTTATTTATTTCCATAGCGTGCAACAGAACTTACATGGGCGACGTCGGTCGTACATACGAATTAGAAGTCCGAAGGCCCCGTGAAGAACATCTCCCCTTCGTATGTCACCTCAACTTCACAGCGGCGGGAGGGAACTACGGGGACATTATACAGGTATGTAGAGATAGCTACGTGATTGTAATTTATAAATGGACCTTTGTCAGGATCGGTGATCTGAATTAAGAATGTGATTGTATTTCTGACGAAGGGTGACAGTGACGGGTGACTAACTATTTTTTTACTTTATATTATTTTCGTGAGCGATGCTTGCCCTGTTTTTCTTTAGAAGACCAAAATCGTAGGCATAAATGTATGACCACAAAAGAGATGGCTAACCGGTGGTAGCCAGTAAAAGACATTTGGTAGGGTTCAATATGTCTTATTCAATCCTACCAATTTTCTTTGGCTGGTCATGGGTCAGCCATCGATCCTGTGTTCACAGATTTAATGCTACGATTTTGATCTTGTAAAGAAAAACGGAGACATTCTAACCTCAGGTAACAAATAGTCTAGCAAAGTAGACCAGGACTAATATCTTCTACTCATTGGTATATTTGGTTTAAACATTAGATGCACTCAAGAGACTAACTAATATCTCGGGTCATGAGTGGGCAGTGCAGTCCAGACTGCAGCTGTCAATGGCAGGTGTGTTGCCATCAGACTCGTCAGTAACCTGTTTAATAAATGTACACATAACATGTAATGTATTTATGTTTACTAGGTGGTAGGTTTCTGTGCAAGGTGCAGATAGGTACACACGGCTACACATCAAGTTCGATACCGTATATAACAATAACTACGCTATATACAAAACAAAGAATTATTGGAAAGGGACTGGGCATACGGCGGTCGGCGGGCGGCCTGCATGCGCTGAGTGGGACGAAATAACAACAACATATTGCACCCTCTCACACGATTTGCGGCGTTCATCTTCTAATAGTTCAAAGTCCAAACAGTGTAGGTTAAGGTGTCGCCGTGTGTAACACCGCAGTGTCAGATATTCTGCCGCCAAGCAGCAGTGTGTAAACATTGCTGTGTTCCGGTGGCACTTTATAAATGGCACTTTAGCTGGTGAAATTACCGGGCATAAAATACTTAATATCTAATGTCTTGAGGGTCGGCAACGCGCTAGTGCCGCTTGATAGATAGATAGATAGATAATTCTTTATTGTTCCACCATCATTAAAAAACACAAAAATACAAGAAAAAAAAAACAGTAAAATAGAATGAAACAATGGGCGGCCTTATCACTAAAAGTGATCTCTACCAGGCAACCTTGCTGCTTAGTATAAAAACAAATAGTATTTTAAAAAATACAATAATTAGCTATTAAAACTTTAAAATGGTATCTGCCGTAAACAAAGTAAGTACGTAGGTATTATTAGATATATTCCTCAAAACAAATTACTACTCGAAGCTACCAGGTCGCAAAGTAATGATCACAGTGTAAATAATTCACACACTATGAAGAAACGGCTTTAATTACACTCACATAGTTTTAGCCGTTTGTTCTAGTACTTCAACCTTATTATCTACACTGTGATATTTACGTTGAGATTTGTTATTACCTTAGGTGGCTTCACTTGCTAGTAGTACTTTGTATTCTATTTCTTTTCTGAGGTTTATTCACGATGTCTCCAATAAATCAAATATGATTCCTAGGTACCCCTTATAATATGCAGATATATAATATTATATACAGTTATCTAAAGAGTTTTGTTTGGTAAGCCTTACGATGGGAAGCCCCGATATTTTCCACTCAATACGAATGGGTGATATACCCACCTGTGTATACTCTATATTCAAAAGGTAGGAATTCAAAGGAAAATGTGTCGGCAAACGAGGTCATTAAAAACCAACGCTTCACTGGTTTTACTGTCTTATTATATTTCAGTGCCAAAGCTTGAAATATTCGTATTCAGAAAAGTCAACGAATTTGGACGATAAATTATCTTATTATGCGTTATGACCGTATTATTTAATTTAATTAGTAGTGGCTCTAAATGGGGGATGTTATACAACGAAAGTTATAATTTGTAATATCGTGTTGTAATTATTTGTATAACATTTTGTTACATGAAGTTGCGTAACATATATATAACGCACTAACAATTTATAAGTTTTGTTACAATTTGTTATAAAAAGGTAATCAACAAATGTTATGCAACATTCTCTAACGTTATATAACTGCTAGTGAATTTTATAGATTTTTGCAACACTATTAGAAAACAAATGATAACGTGTTGTTACACGGACATGGGAAATTGACATCAAACGTATCTTATTTCTGTTACACTGACTTTCACATTTCTAGTATAACACTGACAAGCAACCGGCATGTATGTATACTGTCATTCTGTCGTCTCGTGTCGTATGCCCCAGCCACATGTTCTAAATACTATCTATTACTGTCCCACTGCTGGATGCAGACGTCTCTCCGTGGACGTGGATAGTAGCCAGTTTTTCCAGCAGGAGACTAGCTAATGTCTTTATTTCGGTCTAGAGTTGGACACCTCCGGGAGATGCTTTAACGAGCATGGGTGCTGTAAAGACTATGGCGAGGTCCAGACGGATTATAATAGAGTAGAGTTTCTCCGTAACTTCGATAACGGCCACCGGGGAGGTTTTAGTGGTTAAAAATCCCAAATATCCATCCCTACAGAGACCGGGAACCCTTTAAAGGTTTCCTGATAAGCATCCGAAACACCGCACTGTTTGGCTCGCGAGCGCGCGCTCGCGAGGTAGTTGCCCGAAAGTCCCGAGCCGTGCCTCGCGAGGCAGACTGAGCCATAAAGGCGATGAAATGGACAGTTGCGTCAAAAAAACGCCATCCACACTGGACAAGCAACGCACACCGAGGCACCTTTGAACGCATTCCGTGAATTTAGGCTTTCGCTCATAATTTCCATGCGATTGAAAGTAAAAGCCATGCAACAATTTTTTGACATGTGCATCGATTCAAACCGAAATATTTGTTGCAGTTGACATTCGATACATTCACGGTGGGTAAGTTTGTATCGTTTACCTCGGATGGATGCCCCGATGGTCACATGACAATTGTGGAACGCAGCCCTTCTCCGCCAACGGGGCAATGGTGCGGCTCAGCATGGGGATACACGGTGTACTTCAGCGAGTCTGACTCTATTAATATGACGTTGAGATTAGACAGGCTTAGTCAACAGGTGAGTGGACTGATTTCCATGTAACAAAAATGTAGAAAAATATCGTAGTAAATATTTTTGTAACAACATAATAATGATTCATCAAAGAACGTTAAGCCGCTTATAATATGTAGTTTCATTTTTCACTTAGTCACGGCATCGGCGACGTTTAGTTACATATTGAATACACACAAGAATATCAAGGACACGGTTTTATATTTTTTTTAGTCCAAGTTGTAAAAAGATAAAAGCTGTGTCAATTGAAAGCTAGTATACTTTTAAATTTAATTTTAATCGGGAATTAGCGTGATTTACCTTATACTTTTGGCTTGACGTTTCGGCCGGGTTACACCAACCGTGCCGTGGTCACAAGCAGACTGGTTCAGCGAGACGTCTCCGTACGCGAGGTAGAAAATAACTTCGTCTATTTCTACTTCGCGCATGGAGTTTTTTCACTTAGTAACGTTACGTCTACTACATACTACACTCATAGTATCTGTATATTTAACTGCCGGCAAATAGCGAAGTTCCAGTTATTTTAATCATTGGTTCCCATTAATTAAAATAAAGTTTCCCATTAAAATAAAGTTTGATAATGGAACGCGAAAGTCTAAAAGTACTTATATATATTTTTAAATTATTGCTAGTATATTTCCCCTATAAAATATGACTTAGAAAAAAAATTGCAAATTTTAAGTGTAAATTTATACCTAATAGCTGCATTGACGATAGGATTATTGATACCTAAGTAAATTCCAGTTGCGCGCTGTTCACTTTAGTAGTAAAACGGTTCTCCATTTCATTAAGTTTTTTCTCCCGTCTAAGCCGAATGTTCTTTGTTAATCTTTTCTCTTTTGCTAAATCCAATATTCTTAGCTGTAGAAACTTGCTAAGATACTTGGAAGCTGTTGTATTTATTTTTCGTAATAGAGACCCTAACTGTTTTTTTTTAATAATTTAACATTATTATCTATATGTACATATTTGTTTTACTAAAAGCCCGTAAAAATCGTCCCTTTTTTAAAGTCCTCACTTGTATGGTGGTACATCCTAAGATTTAGGTATAGCGATAGGACCGCCATTTGTACATTCTATGTTTTAGTTCTAAGTTTATATTGTAAATATCTTCTTGGTGTACAATAAAAAGTATTCTATTCTATTCTACCTACCTACTGGTAAAACCAAAGATTAAGCAATATACGGGCTTTTACAGTAAATTATACCATACATTGTATTTTTCGTTGAGTGCTTAAAAGTAATTCTTATATTCTACTAAATGCCGCGCTCTTAATTTTAATTAGGTTAGACAGTTTTTACAATCTACATGTGTTTCAACTCTCACTGCCGTACTCGCAGACATCAATTAACTTTAATCGCAATTAAGTCATTTTTTGTTATCTATTTATTTCGACTCTTCGAGTCTCTTATGATATCTTTGAGTATTAATTACGAGATTATTGATATATCTACTCACTATTCGCGTATTAAGTATTAGTTGGCTTCGAAAGTCGAAATAATCCATTTACAAAATATGACTTAATCGTCAATTAACTTTTGTAGGTGCGGCAGTCAGAGTCTTAAGATTATTTTCGATTATTGAACACGGCATAATTGATATCGCTACTCACTATCTGCGTATTAAGTATTAATTGATTTCAAGTGTCAAAATAATGGTACCTATTTCCAAAAATAGATGAATGATAATTAACTATAATATAACTGTGTAGGTGCAGCAGTAAGCCTTATTTTTGTACTTAATTATACCTAGAATTATTTTCGTAAAATATATTTTTATATTTGGAACACGAGTGTTAATTCTATTACGTCTAGCTAGTATTCATTCTATCGTCCAACTTGTTAACACACCGACTGACGTGTTTAATTAGAGTTTTTGCTCTGAGCAAAGTTAATCCGAATAAATGAACAACAGTATTTATCTTCATTAAGAGTCACTTACTAAGCATCCCTTTGTGTTTTACTGACGTCACGTAACTAACTACATGTTTTCGCCTCTGACTTGACTAATATTTCACATCGCCCCGCTTTTAACGGTTCGCTGCGTTCCCTTTATCTCCTGTTACCAGCCGTATTATGTGAACTTTCGATCAATTAATTAGGCGACGATTACGGACACCCTCCCGGGACCGCGGGATAAGGATACCCGGCTATTACAATAATGTTATTGGGTACCGCCTTAATTCCTTTAATTTAATAATGGGAATTCGGAACCATTTAATACATTTAGCAATGGTTCTCCAAATTTTGTGAATGCGCTACGCTTTTATCTTCCACTTATATTTCCTTATTGAAACGTAATTGCATTTCCAATTGATTAATGAAGAAATAATTTTATTCTCCTTGACAGTCTGATAATTATATATTGAATCTGTTGTTTCAATAGTACATGTGGATTGTTGTTATTGTGTAGCATGCAAAAATAAGCACTTAAGGTGTTTAATTAATTTTAATATGCGGCCCCTTTATCAGATGCGCACATCGATATAGTATTTAAACTAGATTAGCTGGTACGGTCCTTGGTCCTTGTGTCGCAATTTTTTTTTGAAGCCACAGGCTGACAAAATTATTTTTTCCGATAGGAGTGTCGCTTAGGGATTGCAATCCGGTGTAATTTTCAGTCCGGCCGGATCCGGTATATTGGTACCGGATCCGGTGAATGTTAAATGATGCCGGATCCGGCTAATTACCGGATCCGGTTCTCCGGATTGCAATCCCTAGTGTCGCTACTGTCCATATGAAACTGTCAAACTACACGTCATTATCAAAATAAAACTGTTAGTTCAGGTTTCCGCCACCAGCACAGATAAGTCCGCGACGCCCGCGACCACATTTTAGATGTCATTTTGTCAGTTGATATATAATATATCGGGGAGATTTCATTGGGTAAAAAATCCCACGTAACTCGGACTTTACCCTTACGAAGATCGGGTACGTTTGAAGTTTTTCTCCGTGACAACATGGATGATTCATCCATGGTGACAAGAAAAAAAGTAATGAAGCCGCCGGCGGTCGACTTGTGATCGCACTTATGTGGTTCGCGTGTTAACACGTTAACTGTCCAAGTCGATTTGGTCAAGTGACCCTCTACGTCCACTCTGGTTTTTAGTTGAAATAGATAAAGATTACGAAAATAGCTGTATGAGATAACATAATTGTCTCCAGGTTATTAGAAAATGCATTATTTACTGAATTTCAGCATGCCCTATATGTAGTGCACGGACTCTGCAGGTACATTTTAGTGCAATATTACAGGGGGCGCACGGTAAGTGAACCAAGGAGTAAGATGCCAAAGGTTGTTACTAAATGCAATTCATGTAAAAAATGCTTCTGCCAAAAATGTTTCAACGAATGCCACTGAACATGTATTTTTTCCTAATTTTTTGTTTTTCAGTTAGTCTTATTTTTTTCATTTACCCTTATTTTTTTTCATTTAATCATAAGTATAATAATTAGTCCTAATTGCCATAGTTACTATTTTTTTAGAAATTAACAATTTTGATTAGCCTTCCTTGTTTTATTTAACATTTTCTTCCCCATATTTCTCCCGCTTAAATTACTAATATATTCTCACATGTCCATCGCGATATTTATTACACAATTCCTAATCCACGCGTAATTCAATAGTGTTGCTCGTACGTTCAGATCAAAAAATCACATTATGTTTGAAAAGAGCGGTGCCCTACATATAGTGCACGGACGCCATGGTTATACTTCACAATGTCCTATATGTAGGTCACGGACTGTTAACGTGTAAACATGGTGCAGATCAGAATCATCGACCGTAGAGAGCTTAAATAACATAAATGAAGGTCAAAGAATCTTTTAGCACTCTAATCTAATATCGTTGTTTTATGTTCATGTTAAGCCGTAAAAGTTACAAAATAAATACCAGCACCTAAGGCCGGTTAATTCCGCAGTGCCTGAAGACAAAGGTTTTTAACCAGTGTGTGTTGCCAGTGATGACTTATGGTACTGAGACGTGGTCTTTAACAGCTGGCCTTTTGGAGAAGCTCAGAGTCACACAACGAGCTATGGAGAGAGCTATGCTCGGAGTTTCTTTGCGCGACAGAATCCGGAATGAGGAGATTCGCCGAAGAACCAAGGCCACCGACATAGCTCGTAGAATATGCAAGTTGAAGTGGCAGTGGGCAGGCCACATCGCTCGAAGAACCGATAACCGTTGGGGAAGAAAGGTTCTCGAGTGGCGACCACGAACCGGAAGACGCAGCGTAGGCAGGCCTCCCACTAGGTGGACCGACGACATTGTTCGCGTCGCAGGCAACCGGTGGATGCAAATAGCAAATTGTCGTTCATTATGGCGGTCTAAGGGGGAGGCCTATGTTCAGCAGTGGACGTCTTCCGGCTGGTGATGATGATGATGAAGGCCGGTTAAAACAGCTAAACTTAGGTTTTATTATTTTACTATACTCACACCCCTATTTCGCAGGGTGTGGGCTACAATTTCGATTTCAAGTTGGCTTACAAGTTTCTAAGACACAGTGAAGCGCGTCTCAGGTACGGTAACGCGTCGGTGGGCGCGTGGCGCGGTGAACGCGTGCCAGGCACTTACTGCGACAGAATATTGAGTGACTGTGATCTCAAAGCCTGTCGGATCCAGTCTCCCAACTTTCCCGGCGTATATCCTAGAAACGCCACCTGTACATACCGCATTGAACATACTAAGGTAAATAAATATAGACCCTCAGTTTTCTTCTTATCTCCCTTGCTTTATGTTTCGAACGGCATGACACACTATCGCTAATGTCGATTCAATTGTAACAAAACAATGTTAAAAAAAAAGTGAAAAAATGACAAGCCCGCTGAGTTTCTTGCCGGATCTTCTCAGTTGAGGCCGCGCAGTGTACCGGTGATAGCTTTTAAAAAAATGACCATTCAAAAGTGCTAGCGTTAAGCCTATTTGAAAATAAAGATTTTTGACTTTTTGACATTGTTGTTAGGAGTTAATCACTGTTCGCTAAATAATCAGGTGGTTAAGTCGGACAAGGTCATAATGTAGGTGGGTGACCGTTTAGTGGTATATGAACTAATCGTCTCCGTGCTTCGGAGCGCACCTAAAAGTCGGTCTCGGTTGTGGTTATCTAAATAGCAGCACGAATAACTAAGTTGACCACTAACCATACGACAAAATAAACATAGTTAATTAATTACAGTAATAATAATAATGTCCTTCTGGTAGACATGATCACAGCGGCCAATCTTTCACAAGATCAGCAATCTACTCGGGAGATATTATATTGCATAAATCCATGCACTCTCTTCCTTTACCTCTCACAATCCGATGAGACTGAAGAACGACACGACAGGGGAGAGGTTAGAGGCAGGACCGACTTCTTACATGATCATCCGAACGCATGGATTATTTTACTCTACAGACAATCAGGTGATCGGTCTGCACTGTCCTAGCCTGTAAGAAACAACTGCACAACGTTGGTACTCCCCGCGGGATTGCCCGCGACCTCCAGTTTGCAAAGCAAGCGGTTCCCCACTACGCCACGGTGGCTAGATTATTATAGTAAAAAAAAATATCTGCTTAGTAGGTTTAATTCATCATGCTGTCAGCAGTTTTCGTAACACCTAACTGTACTTTACTTATGTACGAGCCGTAGAGCCATAGAAAGATACTTACATGGCATTAAACGTTATATTAGGCTGGTTATTTAGATTAAAGGAAACACGCTGTCTACAGTCTCACCATATATAATTATATGGAAACTGTATATTCCCTTCAAAAGCTCTAAATTATGTATTAAATGTACAAGCGTCATTCAAAGTAACTGTACAAAGTAATTTAAACGGCGTCGGTTCACGATTTGGTTTCGACAATAAATCGCGAGCAAGAGAGTTGTAATATGGGGCTTTGTGTGGTTGTTTGTGTTAATATTTAATACGAAATTCACACCAAACTGCGTAACAGTTACACCTGGAATGTACATATTAAATGTCGGATGTGTGAGGGCCCGAAAGTGTTTATTTTTTAAAACAAAAGATGGTTTAAAATATTTAGTAAAGTACAATATACCTTAATATTTAAATTATTTGCAGATACCAGCTGATAAGCATGTATTGCTAGCAGTAAGACAGACGAACAGTCACAAAATACATATCAAAGACCAAATAGTAAAATACGATAGAAGTCAAAGAGTTTTAAAGTAAGTATCGTTTTAAAATTATAATTTTTCAGTAGGTGTGTTTGCCACTGGATACTTCCTAAACGGCTTGGACCGATTTTGATGATTTTTTTTCGTGTAGTATTGAGTACGTCTTTGGACAGTTTAGAATTAGTTGGACCCGGTAGGTGGCGCTGAAAACGGGATCAAACGTTTTTTTTTTATTTCCAGGGCAGGGAAAAACGTCTGCCGGGCCTGCTAGTTTATCATAATAAATTAATAATTATTATTAGCTTTTTAGCTACACCTAATATATTTTCCCGTGGGGTTTCAGGGTAAGAATAGCACCCACCCATCTCTTCCCGTTGGGTGTCCATAAAAGGCGTCTAAGGGAAAACAAGAAGACGGGTAGCAGCGTCTTTCTATTCGATTACCTACCACTTATATGCGATCCCCAAGCCGCCTGCCAAGCGTGGGGATTATGGCAACCCCTCCCTTCTAAGGGGGAGGCCTTTGTTCAGCAGTGGACGTCTTTCGGCTGCCGATGATGATGATGAATACATATGTTATAATTTATATTTACCATATACCTAATTTGAGACAATTACATATCAATAATACACATACAAATATCTCTTTCGTCGGTACTAAACCAATAAGTACCGACGGAAGAGATATTTGTAATAAACATTATGTATCCACGCATCATTATTCATGTTGGACAATAACCGAAATTACAATTGTAACACGAACGAGAACTAATGGATTAGAACTTGTCTCCGCAGTTTGTCTTTACGTGAAATAAATGGAATAATAAATGGATGTATTTGTTCTTCTAACGACGAATTCCGCCGCCTTAGATACGGAAGGGGGTTATGTTTACGAATAAAGGAAATGAATGAGATAATTTGTGCTTACTTATGAAATTGTAAACGGAAAACGTGTTTAACGTGATAATGAACGTTTAAAGCAGCAACATCATATAATTTGTTTCATAATTATCTCAAAATATACCCCCAAACTTTGTATTAGGTACTACAAACATTATGTACTTAAATAAATAAATAAATAGATCATAAAAAATAAAATAAATTAAATGTGTTACTGTGAATGTAAATATAGAAGAATACTGTACTCGGACATGGAATTTTATATGTCTTAGTCGCCATAGTATAAAAAAGGTGATTAATTGGTAGATTCCTTGTGCAAGGAACCGTCCAGTGGTACCTACACCACCGCAGTGTCAGATATTCTGCCACCAAGCAGTAGTGTGTAAGCATTAATGTGTTCCGGTGTGAAGGGCACTGTAGCTCGTGAAATTACTGGACACGGAAACATAATATCTAATGTCTTAAGGGTCGACAACGCGCTGGTGATTCTTCTGGTATGGCTGGCGTCTATAGGCGGTGACTGCTTACCATCAGGCGGGCCGTACTTAGAGGAGATACCACTGGAGAGAGCATGATGCGCTAACCCCTCTGCCAAATTTTTGTTCATATGTTCATGTCATTCTTTATTTGTGTGCGTATCTTTTTGAATGTGTTGCTAGTTTATGATAGTGTGGGTATGCGTGAAATTGTATCTGTGTGTGTTTACTTCGCCTCCCGCACCCCGCAAAAGTGCCACGAAAAATTTGTTCGGGGAATCGACGCGATACTAGCTCCATTCTAATTACTCTGAGGGGCCGTACGCTTGCTTGCCACTTTGGTAATATAAAAGTTATAAGTTATTTTAGTGAATTTACTGTAGGCTAGCTAATTATATACATTTAAAGTCAGACTTTTACTGCCAATTTGAAGCTATTATTGAAATTAATCACCATTACTGAACCTTCGTGCGTTACATTCCTTTAAAACTAAAATCAGTTGCTGTACCGATCATCCATTATTTTATACAAATAATAAATCAGTGACCGGACCACAAAACTTTCCCGTATCAACTCTCCTTCCTTATCCGTACCATCATTTTTTAAAGCCATCGCCTACATATTTTATGTGTCAAAGTTTCCCACTAATATTTCCGTAACTCCGCAGGATATGGGACCAGTGCAATGTGGTGCAGGACTATTTGACAGTTTGGGACGGACGTACTCGCGACTCCCCTGTACTAGTACGCCTTTGTGGAGGGGATGCCGTGCCAGATATCATTAGCCGTGGCCCCAATATGCTGCTCGAGTTTCATACATCGCCGTACGATAACCCATTTCACCCTGTCCCGTTGAGTTATCTGCCGGGTTTTGAGCTTGAAGTGCAGGTAAGATATTTTTAATACTCTACTCTGTAGTAAGTGTTGGTTTTATATTGGCCTTAGCTTTGAGTGTTCAAATACAGTTCTTTGGTCTTAGATTCCATTTCAATGTTAGGCGGTTATTTCTGGTTATTTAATCAGAAAGTTCTAAGTACCGAAAATGATTTTTTGGGACTAACCTCACCACTCAGCTCAGCCAATGTGATTTCTGGACGCAAGTATCTACAAAGTTAAAGCATCGAGATTTAACCGAGCGTTAAATATCGAATTCCGAACATTTCTTCAAGTCCGCATTAAACTTCAGTTAAGACGAGTTGGAAAGTCCGCAATATGCTTACTAATATAGCAAATGTATAAGCGTATAACATTTATTCATAAAAACTAACACAACATTACCACAGTCGAAACATTGCCTACTATACCCAATAATATTGTACAGCTTTGTACCGTAGAATCCAATTGTGTTCACCAAGCGTAGTCTTTTACTCTAAGTGAATATATTTCTCCCAATACAGGTGCTGTACGTGGACAAAGATTCCCATTCGTACGTGCGTTCGGACGGCCGATGTCGTTTTGTCCTCCGCTCGTCGGACAAAACGAGCGGAGTGTTGAGGAATCCGAGACACTCACTGCCACCGAACACTTCTTGTGTTTACTATTTTCAGGTACGTGAGATATCCTTTTGCTATTGAAATATAAATGTTTGTGATTTACGTTTTCAATTCGTTTAACTTGTAAGGTATGTATTATTATGAATGTGTGTGCGTATACTATGGTCAAATTTATTAAAAGCCTTTCAGTAGTGTTATGGAAGGATAGCACAAAAATATAACCCTAAGCATTTTTTCATTCATATATTTTTTACTTAATAAAGATAAATATTTAATTTATTTTTAGTTAATTGGTCAGATATGGCTCCCAATATTTTACATACTTTATTATTAAATGTCAACTATTTATCTTACTATATATTTCATGGAAGTATCTAGTAAACCAGTTACAACGTTTTTGATTTCTTTGTAAATACCATTTTATAACATTTCCCTTTGCAATAGCTTTTCGTGGCTGAATGGCTTATTAATAATTAGTTTATCATCCATTAATCTAAGTCGGATCGGTAATACTAGATCATTAATAGATGTTACATCCATCAAAAGATTAACATGTCTCAACAAATGAAGCGTATCTTTATTTATTACTTTTAGTGTATAGTTGAGTAGTGTTGTACAAAACCGATAGTAGCTAGTTGGCGATTTAGGTCGAAAAGAAACTTTCTTTATACTAACAGATCAAAAGATAGCTCTCTATACATACACGGGTCAACGAATTTTATTCCGACCTCTGAAGAAAATGAGACTTCATTGGTCCTTTCACGAAATACAAGTATCATGTGTGTGTTAGAATGGTATAATAATGTACTATGTACGGCGGACGGACCCTGACAATCAGACACAGATGTTGCTGATTGACCAATATTTCCATCACAACCCGACTACCCCTACATATTCATTTTTACTAAAAAAGAAGACGAAGACAAAGAAGATTTTATTATAACTACATACACATATTAATCGGCAGTATACCCTTCACCAGTTATTAGGTTAAATCCCCAAAAAAGCCGACACTTCACATCCAACCATGTCAAACAGAACAGCTAAACTGCCGTAACTGGTAGTTAAAACGATTTACGATTCGTAGGGTCGAGCCAACGAGATCGTGTGGGTATCGTTTGTGAAGTACCACTCGGCTGGAACCGAGCCTGCTGGCTTCGATCAACAGAAGGACTGTTCGTCACAATTGACGATATGGGACGGCGCAGCGCCCGACTCTGATTTGGAGAGAAAGGTATAAACTACTGGTGTTTTTTTTTTTGTAGATACGTGTGTTTTCGTGTCGTACTAAATTGTTTACGTAGTAAGGAAAATCGTTACGAATTATTTATTAGTTGACGCAACTCCCATCAATCAAAATTTGGTATCTGAGTAGATTTATATCCAAAGATGGACATCGTGTACCTACTTCTTTTAGTAACAGAAAATAATACACTTTCTAATTTAATTTATTATGTGATATAGTTTTCCTAATTACTTATTTATACGATGATATAAAACTTCTCAGTGAAACTATGTGTTTTAAACACGTATGAATGTGCTCAATGTTGTCTGCGTATCGTAAGTATTGCTACTTATTGCCGATTGCTCTGTTCGATGAGCAGGCTAGACAAAGAATTATTGAAGTTTATAATTTGAAAAATTTACTTTGTTTCGATTCTTCGGGTAATGGCATTAGGCTTGCTTTCATCTACATGAGACCTAACATTGCTGGAGACAAGTGGCCGTAGTCTCCCGAACCGACGCATAAAAGGAGAGAAATTATAAATTTGAAGCATATACATATTTGTCTGTCGGTCTTTCTATTTGTATTAGATTTTAGCTACATTTTTTTGTTTAATTAAATACTTGTGTTAATTATTGGTTGAGATTTTTATACATGTGTGTCTACAAATGAATACATTATCTATCTATCTGTACATTGTGTGGCTGTCTATACTATATCTTTGCTCCCAAAATTATAAAATGATTCTAAAGTTTTTTCTAAAGCTGGCTTAATTTACTGTGAATTCATGTTCTTATGTTATTATTATTATTATTTTTTATTTATACTGGTTTCTAATAGAACAACCTATGGACGGTTTAAATTAATTATGTTTCTCTTTCTCATTTTCTAGTTAGGTTGCCTGGAAGAGATTGCTTTTTAACCGACTTCAAAAAAAGGAGGAGGTTCTCAATTCGTCTGTATATATATTTTTTTTCTATGTATGTTCGCGCATAACTCTGGCAATTATGAACCGATTTGCAAAAATCTTTCTTCCATCCATTCTTTAATCCGTTAGTTGGGTCCCATAAAAAAATTATTGATTCCATAAGTAGTTCCTGAAAAAACAATAATGGTGACTGCGCAGGAAACTTGCAGGAAAGCCTATATAGATGACTTTTTGGTCGCTTTTTAAGGACAAAAATGGTCATAACTCTGGCAAATATTTACCAATTTCAATGATTCTTTTTTTATTCGAAAGAAGAAACCACTGTAATGAATCTGTATGGAATTTATCACTACCGGATAAGAACTTCCTGGAAGACCATGAACGATGAGGAGGAATTTATCTGGTAAAAACCATAAAACTGATGTTCGACATTACATTGCTCTGACAATTATGAACCGATTTCGATGATTCTTTTTTTATTCGAGAGAGTAAACTACTATGATGATTCCATGCAAATTTCATTACGACCGATTATTTTTTTCCGAAGAAACATGAATTATTTAAAACTATGTAGACGATAATGTGATCATAACCTACCTAGATCATTTTACGGTCTTCGATGGTTCAATCTTTATATATGAAAATATCACTAAAAAGCTTAAAATAAAATCTTTTTAAAAAAAATTGAGCCGACTTCAATATCACTGAAAAGTATAAAATAATTTAAATATTAGATAGATAGATAGATAAAACATTTATTTGCAACCAAGCTCACACACATACAAACAACACAGTAATATACATAGGTAACTATCAATGATACACAACAAAATACACATTTTGATTATTTGTATATATGTGTGTGCTGTGGCAATGCAAAAAGGCAGTAGCTCAGTGGGGATATTGCTCAAGAAGCAAAAACACTGATTTTCAGCTATTGCCAAGGGAGGTACAGATGCGTGAATTAATGCGCGATACATACATACTAGTGTGATTGGTGCTGTTATAAGATGTAGGTGTACACTAATATGGTAAATATAAAAATTAAATAAAAATAATATAGAAATAAATAATAATAGATAAATCAATAAACTACGAGTAGGCAGATAGATTTACAAAATAATTTCTGACTCCAATAGATGATTCGAAGTAGGACAATCGCTTAGCAGCAGTAACCATTACAGGTAACGTGATGGAATGCCTATTTTTTGTTTTTCTAATAAAAAAGACCTACAGTTACTTTTAAAACAATATATATATCCTACTATATTATACTACTACTACACTATTACACTATTACTATATTATTGAAGTTGGTGCCAAATATACACAGCCGGTAAGCTAACACCAACTTCAATAATAGTTAAATTATTTTATACTTTTCAGTGATATTGAAGTCGGTTCAATTTTTTTTTAAAAGATTTTATTAGCGATAAGGCCGCCTTTGTACATTGATATCTTCAACGTATTGTTCAATTTACATGTAACTTTTTGGTTTACAATAAAGTGTATTTATTATTATTATTAAATTATTTAAATTTAGTTGCCTACGGGAATTTTACACATAATAATAATATTCCATAATTTAACTTTGTATACAATAATAAATAGACGAATTTACTATAAGTTGTTGGAAGCCCTAAAAAGAGAATATTTTATCCCGTAAATTAAACAATTTCGGAATATTTCCAAGCTCGTTTGGTCTTTTCCCGGTAATGAGTACAATATTTATCTTCTAAATGAGGAGAGCGGGCTTAGATTTATAATCGAGATACGTTCCACTTAAATTTGAAATATTATAAACGCGCTTAACTTGGAAGTGATGGATATAATGAGATAAATATTATTTCATTGGATATCTGTGCAATTTGATGGTGGTTGAAGTTGGTCTGATATCCAAAAGTATCCTGGATTCAACTCCTATTTAATTACTCGATTAAATTAGGTATTATTAGTGTGCAAATACGTTACTTTTCAGCATCAGTGATAGAAAAAATTGCAGGTACAAGACTTTAAAAAAAATTCCAATTAGATCTGTAAATCCAAATTAGATTTATCCATAAGGTAATAAAAATCACAACATCTTTCCTTTGATTGCCACGTTGGCCAGGTGCTTGCAAAATGTAAGTAATTGCCAATCCTGGGTTCAATTCCCGGGTCAGGAAAGGAAGAACTGCTTTCTTTCAGAAGTCCTACTAGTCTTCTAAAATAAGTGTCAACAACTCGACCGATCGCTTCACATAAAAGGTATACATATAATGCTATTAAAAATTCCACACGTACAATCATTTTATTATTTCCGTGAAGGCTTACATAAGGAAAACGTACATAAGTAAATCTCCACCTAAAACTGTTATTGTCAAACTTCTTTACTTATCGGGAACTGTTCTTGGCGTCTCCGCAATAAATATAAAATATTCAAATTGTTATCGCGTTCCGAATCACAATACCGGCAATTCCGTATAAAATTTTATAGTACATGAATTTAAATAGTAAAAACTGGAGCCAACGTACATATCTCGGTAATGAAATGTGGAACAAGCAAGCGGGTAGAACTTTCGCAGTGAACAAGACTAATGCTATGATACAAGTAGGAAGCGATAGAGAATAGGTCGTTCGCATCGCACTGCCTTTATTACGTGCGATTTCACTTTGCCAACTACCTCCACCTCCCCACTTGACGGCGGCAGCCAAACATTAATTTTCTTTAATGTGTCTGAGCACTTTTACCGAGTCCTCGACGGACTGCAGTGCGGTGTTTCGTTTCATTCATCCGGGAATCCACAGTTTGCATTAAGAATGGATGAGCGGTCGAGTTCAGCTTATTTTTTGTTGGCACTTCAATTAGAAAACTTTTTCCGTTCGCCCGCTGATAAAGTACGTAAATAGTTTGCCTGACTTGAATAAATTTGATTGGAACTATAGCGGTTACTTTTTATTATTTGAAGCAAATATTCTGACTATTTAATAGTCATAAGTATTTGGCAATAGCGTGCTAATACTTTTACGCAAAATAGACAAAAAAGCAAATGACTAAAACGTAAAGGATCCATGATGTGTTTATGGTGCCGACTAAAACATCCATAAATCAACTAATATAAGATAAATATGTATTTTCTTTTAAAAACTTATTATTTAGTTCATCCAGAGAAGACGTAGGGTTGGCAAAGTCTATTTGAGTGTATGGACTGCACACCACTACCATGTAGGTCGATAACTAAGAGCGAATTTGTACTAGTTATCACGCAACTCTGCAGTGTCGACCGGCAGTACCACGCAACTATTTATAGATAGGCGTGCCGCTTACCAACAGGCTATAATAGTCACTTCATTATAATCGCCGACGTCCACTGCTGAACATAGGCCTCCCCCTTAGAACGCCACAATGAACGACAATCATCTATTTGCATCCACCGGTTACCTGCAACGCGCACAGTGTCGTCAGTCTTCTTAGTGTGAGGCCTGCCTACGCTGCGTCTTCCGGTTCCTGGTCGCTAATCGAGAACCTTTCTTCCCCATCGGCGTGAGACTTGCTCGTCTCATATCTCGATTAAATTAAAAAAAAATGTAACCGGGCAACATTGCAGTCATAGCCGTAACTACACCAGTACACGTTCGTCTTTCGATAAATCTAATTATTGTAACTCTTTGAACAGCTGGACATGAGTGACAAGAAGTCGCTTCTAGGCTCGTTCTGTCGCGAAGAGTCCCCTCGGCTCTGCGATCACGCGCTTCTCTCCAACGCTACCAGAGCCACACGCCCTTGTGCACCTTCGGAGAGCTACATCACTACTGGATCAGCCCTGACGATATTACAGGTAATTTTAAATTATAGGCAGTCACAAACATTTGAAGACTTATCTCTTGCGAGCCCATTACTATCCTGCAGCTAATATAATCACTGGTAAGATTTAACAGAATGAATTACCCCACAACACACTAACCAAATTAATATCTATACTCCATACCAAATAAGCTTGAACGCGATTACAACTTTATTATGCAGTCATAAAATACCCTCGCTGTATATTTGACCGTTAACACGTCAGCAAAAAAAGGTTGGTAATACAAAGTTGTTTTTGCTGACGCGCCTAGTTGACAATGTATGTGTTATGTACACACATCAAAAGTGTCTAGGGATCAAGCATTTTTAAGCGGATTTCTTGAGATTGAGATGTGGCTTTGTAATAAATTTATGATTTTATAAATTTATATGGATCCTTTTTGGTGCATTTCATAATTTGAATCAGGAACTGTGAATCAAATTCGAGTAAAAGATGAAAATCAGCTGTCAATATTTTCCCTATAAAAACATACAACGCATTGAAGACATTATTAGTGCTACTGTTTCCCTACTACTGATTAAAACCAACGTTATTATGGAGCGGCGACGTCATTTAAGCAGGGAAGAAATGCTCAGAGCCGTGGGAATGATAGAAGCTGGTTCCCGGCAACGTACTGTGGCTTTAGCTCTGAATACAAGTCAGAGTGTTATCAGTCGACTTTGGACACGTTACCGAAGCACTGGTACCGTGGCTGAGCGCCATGGAGGACGGTATCGCTGCACCACACGGAGACAAGACCGATATATTCAAATCTTAACTCGAAGAGCTCCAACAATAACTGCCATGATGTTAGCCGTGAGGCTTCATCACTCTTCAGGGAACTTAATTAGCGACCAAACAGTCAGAAACCGCTTGCATGAAGTGAACCTTCATTCCCGAAGACCGCTACGGGTACCACCTATAGCAATGCACAATCGTAGGATTCGATATCAATGGGCTCTTGAACACAGAAATTGGGCAGAAGAACAATGGCGTTTCGTGTGCTTTTCTGATGAGTCTCGTTTTGGTATGAGACCGGATACAAGACGTATACGACACTGGAGAACCCCTGGACGCCAACAGCGATTAAAATCCTGCCAGGAAGTCCATCCTTATAGTGGTGGAACCATCATGGTATGGGCGGGTATTTGGATCGGCGGAAGAACTGAGTTGATTTGGATCAGAGGCAACCTCAACGCTCAAATTTATGCTGAGACGATTGTATCAGACGTCATCGTTCCTCTACAAGTGCAAATCGGTCCCTTATTTCAGTTAATGCATGATAATGCACGACCGCACACCGCAAGAGTTGTAAGACAGACTCTCGCCGCAGCTAACATCAATGTCCTGCCCTGGCCTGCTCAGTCGCCAGACTTGAACCCGATTGAGCATGCATGGGATATGCTACAGAGAAGAGCTCTGCCGAATATGGAGGGTATCCAGTCGCAAGAAGACCTTTTTTTGTTGTTGCAACGAACATGGGCGGCCATTCCACAGCGTGATTTGGATGAACTCATTTTGAGTATGCCAAACCGATGTTCTTGTGTTGTTAGTGTTCGCGGTAGAAACACGGATTATTAATTGTTTAAGTTACCCAATAAAATTTTAAAGAAAACTGTTATTTCAGTCTTTTTACTTTTGTGTTAGTGGTTCAAATGTCAAAAATTAGGAAAATGGCAAATTTCTTTATTAATGCAAAGGTGACTTGGTTTATCGTTACTGTGACAAACGAAACCACTTTATTTGATGAATCCTTAAAGAAAATTTTAATTAATATCAATCAGGAGAAAAGTTATTGCAAAAATATATGTTGATCCCTAGACACTTTTGATGTGTGTAGTTATTGAGCCGCAAACGAACTTGTAATCGCCTCCAAGCTTATTTGGTACGGAGTGTAACTGCTTTTGACTAAACATTTATTTATTTTTTAAGTCGAAGTAGAATAAGAGAAAGTGATTATTTTCCAGCTTGCAATATTTGACCTAAATAAACCACCATAGAAATATCGCAAGTTAAATGCAAGTTTGCAAAATCTTTGAATAGATATCAAAGAGTAGGTATCAATAAGTCAGTTCCATCGGTTAGTTTGGCCGCTGTTAACAAAAGTTATAAATGATTATTCCCGACGTTACTAATTAAATTACACCTGATATTGATAGAGGTACGATGTTGATTCATTAAACTAATCAGGACATTTTAGAATTATCAATGATTCAATGCATTCAAGGCTTCCCAGTGATTAATCGACTTCTTGGTTATGGACTTGTGTGAAAAATAGGCAGGTCTTCAGCAGTTATAAACATAAAATAGCGTTCACATTTTTGAGGATCGATAACAACACAGTTAAAAACAACAAATATTTGACGATAACTATTTTAATTTAATAAATACTCTCAATTCAACAACAAACAAAAATTCACGTGTAGACTCTAAACAAGCGCTGCAAACAATCTAACTGCCAGCGTTCATCTAATTAGTGCAGCAAATATTTATCTTTCCATTCAGTGATGTGCTCACGTATGCAAACCCGTGTTTCATGCATAGCGTGAAATTTTTAAACAGTACAAGCCAGATGGACTTGGACACAGAAATATATTTCGATCAAGCTCTAAAGGCTCTATAAAATACAGAAATATCCTAGTTCGGGTGCCATTTGGTGATTGTTTACTTAATTAAGATACACAAAATTGATAATTTATAAGTGCGCAAATGTATAATCTCTTTGTGAAATAAAATAAATTCAAATATAATTAAATCAGTATACAAAGTGGATATGACATGCCGACAGTAAATGAAATCCTAGTCAGTACTAAGGGTGGCCCGTGGGGTGTCCGGGTAAGAATAGCACCCACCCATCTCTTCCCTTTGGGTGTACGTAAAAGGCGACTAAGGGAAATCAGAAGACGGGCAGCAGCGTCTTCTGTTTTAAGTTCCATCTCATCATAAAAACTGCGATCCCCAAGACGCCTGCCAAGCGTGGGGATTATGGCAACCCCCCCCCCCCAAACAATGATAGACACAAATTGTATACGGCCCCCAGTCCCCGGCGGCTCCTCTATTCCTCGCCTTGGTAGCAGGCGGGGTAACGGTCGAGCAGGGGGTGCTAAGAATCTCCGGCAGATGCCCCGCTACCACCCCCACCGAACTTTGGCCCTGGCAACACACAACATCCGCACGATGAGGACCGATGAGAAGATTGTCGAGCTGGAGGAAGAATTGAGCAAGTTGCGTTGGGACATCTTGGGATTATCTGAAATCCGACGAGAGGGACAGGATACGATAACCCTTGATTCTGGCAACATGCTCTTCTTCCGGGAAGGAGACCGGAAATCCCAGGGTGGTGTCGGGTTTCTCGTCCGTAAGTCCCTTATTAACAACGTGATTAAGGTCGATAGTGTGTCGAGCAGGGTAGCGTACCTTATACTCAGAATAACTAGTCAGTATTCGTTGAAGGTTATACAGGTTTACGCCCCGACCTCGGCACACCCTGACGATGAAGTAGAGGCTATGTATGAGGAGATAGCAGAAGCCATACATACCTCCAAAACACACTTCACCGTTGTTATGGGGGACTTCAACGCAAAGGTGGGCACACGGAATGGCGATGAGTTGAGAGTGGGGTCTTATGGGTACGGGCAGCGGAACCAAAGGGGCCAGCGGCTGGTCGACTTCATGGAGAAGGAGGGACTCTTTGTGATGAACTCCTTCTTCAAGAAGCGACCATCCAGGAAGTGGACGTGGATAAGCCCCGATGGTTCAACCAAAAATGAGATCGACTTCATCATGACGACCAAGAAGCATATATTCGATGATGTCTCCGTGATCGGCAGGGTGAAAACCGGTAGCGATCACCGTATTGTTAGAGGCAGATTGAATATCAATGTCAAGCTCGAGAGGTCTCGTCTGATGAAGTCCACGCTCCGTCCAGGAACCGCCCAAATCCGAAACCCCGAAGACTTTCAACTTGAACTACACAATCGCTTTCAGTGCCTAGCCGAATGCGAAACTGCAGACGAGTTAAACAATGGGTTGGTGCAAACTGTCCATGCAGTGGGGTCCAAGTTCTTTAAGACTCCACGCCGTAATAAGCCTCAGAAGCTCTCCAATCGAACCATTAAGTTAATGGAAACCCGGACTGAGATGAGACTGCAATCTTCAGCTGATATGTCAGAATATGCTAAACTCAATAGACGAATCTCGAAATCCATGCGTCACGACTTGCGTTCCTATAATACAGCATGTATTAAGGACGCGATTGAGCGGAACCAAGGCTCTAAAGTGTTCGCAAAGAATTCGTCTATTGGGCGCAGCCACATGACCAGGCTGAAGATCGACGACGGCAGTGTCATCTCATCGAAACCGGAGATATTGAGAGAGCTCGAGAGGTTTTACGGACAGTTATACACCTCTACACAGGAACCCATTGTCAGAACAGCTCAGGATACCAGAGCCAAATTAACCCGACACTACACTGAGGACATCCCAGACATCAGCCTGTACGAGATTAGAATGGCTCTCAAACAGCTTAAGAACAACAAGGCGCCGGGTGAAGACGGAATCACAACAGAACTTCTGAGAGCGGGTGGAAAACCGGTACTTTTAGTCCTCCAGAAGTTATTTAATTCCGTCTTACTCGAGGGTACTACGCCAGAAGCATGGCACAGGAGTGTGGTGGTTATTTTCTTCAAAAAAGGTGATAACACTTTATTGAAGAATTATAGACCCATCTCACTCCTGAGCCATGTATACAAGCTGTTTTCGAGAGTCATTACGAACCGTCTCGAACGCAGGTTTGATGACTTCCAGCCTCCCGAACAAGCCGGGTTCCGAAAAGGCTTTAGCACCGTAGACCACATACATACGCTCCGCCAGATTATACAGAAGACCGAGGAGTATAATCGGCCATTATGTCTAGCGTTTGTGGACTACGAAAAAGCCTTCGATTCAATCGAGACATGGGCGGTATTGCAGTCCCTCCAGCGGTGCCACATTGACTATAGGTACATCGAAGTGTTGAAGTGTTTGTACAGCAACGCCACCATGTCGATCCGACTACAGGACGAGAGCACGAAACCAATCCCATTGCAGCGAGGTGTGAGACAGGGAGACGTTATTTGTCCGAAACTGTTCTCAAACGCATTGGAGGACGTTTTCAAGCTCTTGGACTGGTACGGATTCGGCATCAACATCAATGGCGAATACATCACTCGCCTTCGTTTTGCCGATGATATAGTCATTATGGCAGAGTCGCTGGAAGACCTCAATACGATGCTCAGTGACCTCAGTAGCGTTTCCCAACAGGTGGGTCTTAAAATGAACATGGACAAGACGAAGATCATGTCTAATGTCCATGTTGCACCCGTACCGGTAGTTGTTGGGAACGATACAGTCGAAGTTGTTGACCACTACGTATACCTAGGACAAACTATCCAGTTAGGTCGGTCCAACTTCGACAAAGAGGTTGCCCGAAGAATCCAACTCGGATGGGCAGCGTTCGGGAAACTACGTGACATCTTCTCATCAGAAATTCCGCAGTGCCTGAAGACAAAGGTTTATAACCAGTGTGTGTTGCCAGTGATGACATATGGTACTGAGACGTGGTCTTTTACAGCTGGCCTTTTGGAAAAGCTCAGAGTCACACAACGAGCTATGGAGAGAGCTATGCTTGGAGTTTCTTTGCGCGACCGAATCCGAAATGTGGAGATTCGCCGAAGAACTAAGGTTACCGACATAGCTCTCAGAATCTGCAAGTTGAAGTGGCAATGGGCAGGCCACATCGCTCGAAGAACTGATAACCGTTGGGGAAGAAAGGTTCTCGAGTGGCGACCACGAACCGGAAGACGCAGCGTAGGCAGGCCTCCCACTAGGTGGACCGACGACATTGTTCGCGTCGCAGGAAACCGGTGGATGCAAATAGCAAATTGTCGTTCATTGTGGCGGTCTAAGGGGGAGGCCTTTGTTCAGCAGTGGACGTCTTCCGGCTGGTGATGATGACTAAGGGTCACAATTATAAAAATAAGACGAATAAATATTTATCAACCTTTTTTTTAAGTAAATACTTGACTGTTAATCTCAGTAAAAAAGTAACAACATAGGAGGATACTTGTAACCCAACGGGTGGCTTTAAATTTAATTTCAAATCGCATGTCATTAATTCACTTCATGTGTCAGAGTAGCAAAAATAAAAAAGTATAATGTGGCATGTCCCTAAGTAATATTTGCTATTCTTTTAGCCCCTTAAATAGAAAAAGGATTAGTATATTAGCATTCTGAAGTTTCTGGCTACTGAATTATACAGGGTGGCCAGAACAGTGACGGTATAAAAAATTTTTAGGTCTTCCTTCTACTTTTTGTTTTAAGAAATGTTTCAAACTGATGCGCTCGCAATTATGCAAAAATCCATAAATAAATTCGTAACTCGAAAACTACGAAAAATCGTAGAACATACATAGGGGTGATTCAGATATCTCTAAACACGAGGCTCCTAAAAACAATTTTATGAAGTCACTGTTCTGGCCACCCTGTATAAATCTGATGATAAATATTTTATGATGTAGTACTGGTCTGTTACGTATTGTAGATAAAGTTTAAAATTCTTTCACACTGAAAGTGCACTGCCAGCCGCTGTCATCTTAGTGTGAATTGAGCCATAGGGTACTACGATATTCAAATACATAAGTCCTGGGATAAAGTCAGTCCGTATCTATGTATAGTTTCATTTCCTCTCCCTCGCCATTGCCCTTTCAGTTCTATTCCCTTGGTTGCAATTTTTCGTTCCTGTGAAACATTCATGGAAAGTGTTACTAACTTAAAATGGTGCCTCTTTTTAAAAACATAGGAAGAAAGCTATAAAAAACTGTTAAAATAAAGCCTATTAGCTTACTATTGCGCATATATGCGAGGAACTATGCTTTTCTAAATATAAATAAACCTGCAAACAAATACACATGTTTCTGCCTATTTATAATACAGGAGCCACGACCAAGAGACATATTATATATACACAAGAATAGCATTATATGTGATATTTATTACATACAATTATGAAATTTCAGATATCGCATTGGTATATTTATCCTGTAAATATAGTTGTAAGCTTGCTGAAATAAAAAATGTAAATATTGCTTTTTTGATACAAAGAAAACAATACGTCTTAAAATTTTGCAGAACATTGTGTATGCTACCTGGCAACACTGCTCACACCGGGAAATATAGATAAGTCACGCGCTCCCAGCGTTCCCGTTGCATTTGCCACAGTGAATAATGCAAAGGGCACGTGCGAGTCCGCTCCACTCCAGTGATGGAATGCTTCAGTGTTGCCGGGTTATTTTCAAGTGTTGCTTAAGTGCAGGATAAAACACGTAGCAAAGAACTCGGACTTACATAATTTATACCTTTGAGCTGCATTGTGACACTGGGAGAGTCCAACGAGTATTCGACGTTTTAGTAAAAATATTAGTTGTGGTTTAATATAAAGGGCCGTTTTAAAGTGAAAGTGAAAAATGAGTCCACAAATGTGTAATATTTATTTTTTATTTTGGGTCTTACATTGCAAAAAAAAATTAAAGGCGTCTCAATATCTATATCTGACTTCAACAGAATTATTTTTTGTTATTATGTAGGTAATTAACTTTAAATGTAAATAATATTATAAATATTTTATCTTGACATTAGTATTCCACGCAACTGTTCAGCAAGTTGGATATTACGCCCTAGTTTAATATAGGAAACCTGGTCTTAAGCAAGTTGTTAAAGTCACTAGTTGAGAACTGCTTTATTATTCAATATTAAATTCAACAGAGGAAGGACTGAAGCGAGTTTATAACTAAATATTACAAGTTTTACTACACTACAAAGTTGGCGCAAGGTTTATTCGATATTAGAAGTACACAATTTTATAATGTAAATTTTAATGTTTACGGAAAATCAGATTATTACGATCACAGAAAGCGCAACTTTTTCTGTTGTCGTTTCCATGTTATATAATAACTTTTAAAAGTATTTGTTTCAGTTTATTATTGGGATAGGTTTTTATAATAATATCCATTTCAGGAACTACGACAAGGTTCAGCACTTTATCCCGTGTCATTCCTCCTTCGCTACGAGTTTGTGGATGTCAGCGAACAAGGCCAACCGCTAGCTGATTCTAAATCAGCTTGCGATCGAGTTTTTAAATCTGCTCAAACTTACTCCGGAAGATTTCAAGCTCCTCGCGCCATATTTTATTACGGAAGAGGTGGAGCCCAAAACCTCACCTGCATTCTAAGGTTAAAATTTAAAAGAATAATTTCTTTAATCCCTATCGGTTCAGCTATAAATTGCAATTAATGTGGTTTTACTAATTTCAGATTCGAAGCTAAACAAGGAGAAAGAATACAATTGACCTTCACAAGCACTTATTTCGGAAATAAATACTGCAGCACTCACAAAGATTCGCGAACTAGCCGTTGGAAATGCGATAGGCCGGCTGAAAGGTCTATAGGAGGCGAAGGATTCGCACAGATCATCATTACGGAATATCCTTGGGAGGGTGTGCCGATACAAAGAGACTGCATTTGTACTAATCGATCGGATCCATTAAATATTCATACAATGACAGCACCAGTTGTCGAGGTGAACTTCACAGTTACAATGATGAATATCACTGAGGATTACGATGACTTCACTTTCGAAGGAGAATATAAGTTTGTGCCAACTGGACCGGGCGATGAGACCGTATGCTCATCAGGTTGGGGTGAAAGACGATTGAGAGGCAGCAGCGGAGAAATAAGGCTATTTGATAAAAGACAAGTGTCAGTTACACCAGAAATCGTTGGAGATAGGCACGTTATATCAGAAAGCGTAAGAGCCGAGGTGGCTTGTGTTCACAGACCATGGCTTATTGAACCCGGAGGTGACGACGCCGCTCCTGTGCAAGGAAGATTTTTATACGTAAAAGTACCCGGATATGAAATGACTCCATCGTCACCATTCTGTAGTACTCCGAATCGATTATTTATATACGAAGCCCGTGACACATCCAAGTTTAGAGAAGTATGTCCAGATGGAACAAATTCCATAGAACTATTCTCGCCCGGATGGAAATCGTCTCATGCGACATTGGAAACATCCCTCAAACCTCACGCTCGAAGTTACGTAATTGATTTTTTGCAACATGAACAAGCTGATTATTCAGTCAAATGGATCGAACTTATGAAGCAACATAATTTTGAGCATGACCCGGAATCAAACATTATCCCTGCGCCCATCGCTATGGAATGTCTCCACAGGTATTAATTTAAAATATTTCTCATACTAATTCAATTCAATAACTAAAAAAAAATAAAACTTTTGAGATCTTAATCCATTTAACTAACTTCTTTTTTCAGTCAAATTAATTTGAATTAAATCGCGAAACTTTGCCTTAAATTAATATTTTTAGTCTCGTGCCTCTAGTAAATGTTAGGTTAGATTATATTTTAAGTTTATGATTTCCAAAAAAATAAACCACTTTAATTTAATATCTTTATGATTTAACGAGTAATAGCTGAATTTCTGTTATTCAGATGCCCGGAACTAAATGCCTGCATTCCCAATGCTTTGTGGTGCGATGGAAGCGCACATTGCCCATCAGGTTACGATGAGGACGATTCTAATTGCTCCTTCAGCATATCTTTACCTCCGCCATACGTAGCAGCCGCCGCCGGAGCTGGGCTTCTTCTTTGCGCTATCGTCGTTGCCCTATGTGCGTGCCGAAGACGTCGAAAAAAAGACAAGGAATTCAAAGCTAGGCTCGATGGGGCATTACCAGCTGAGGAAAGACCATTTGATCGTGCTAAAACAAATGGAGTTCCCGAAGCCGCTCGCCAATACGCAACTGTCCAAAAATACGCCACAATAGATAAGTATAGTTTGAGTCAAAAATACAGTGCAGGGTTGAACGACGCTCGGTACTATGATGAAGTGGCGCAGAGAGACAAGCTTGCAGATACAAGGTACGCTAGTTTAGGTCGAGCCGGACGTGGTGTGAGGGTTGAAAACTCGAGGGGAAACGGCTCTAGAAGAGCTATGCCTGACCTTGGTTATCCTGACCTAAAAGACGGTTTCTGTTGACCCACCCCAGATGTCATAGAAACGACAGTCTAGCCTTAATAGACGTTGAAATTAAACTGATTTACTTTCGTGGAAACATTAGAATAAAGACTGAATTCGGCGAAAGTGCCTCCCCAAACGTTTTGAACAATAGACATCCAGAGTCTAAATTGTGCTTTTGAAACTAAACAAATTGCGATCTATTGTTAGGTAATTTGTTTTAAATTGAGGCGAAGACTATCTTTAACTTTGTAGAACATGATGTAAATATATTGTTTAAGAAATAATTTTAAATAACAGGCGTCTATAAATAAATACTTTGTAATCTTTACATCAAACGTCATGGTAATTTTATTCTCATCAAATAACATATCTTAATGTACATAAACGCTTGACAATACGATTTTAAGACTACACTGTAAAATCATTTTAAAGTGTGAGTAGTACGAATGGTTAGTGATTGCTGATTCAAATATAAAAAAAAAATCATTATCATTATTAATTACGAGACACCACGTTGAAATTGTAAAAAAATGTATATTAATTAGGTGTATAAATATTATAGCACCAGTACACATCGCTCGATGCACCATAACCGATTGGGAAGAAAGGTTCTCGACTGACGACCACGAACCGGAAGACGCAGCATAGTTAGGCCTCTCACTTGGTGGATTAACGACATAATGCGCGTCGCATGTAACCGGTGGATGCAAATAGCCAATTGTCGTTAATTGTGGTGTTCCAAGGGGAAGGTCTATGTTCAACAGTAGGCATCTTCCTGCTGGTGATGATGATGATGATAAATATATCAGTATTGTTTTAAAACTCATCGCACGTAATTTTTATAAGTTTAGATACAAATGATTGTAAGTATCAAAAAGTAAAAATCCTTTTAGGTTTATTCATGTGTTAAATTCCTAAGAGTTTTACACTTGACTCAAATGAGTACACAATTTATGGTTTGTGTATAAATTATGTTCACTTGTGTAATAATATTTAAAAGTTAATTGTAAATATTCTTCAGCACTGAGTAAAACAATACAAAAATTACTTTTAGCAATCGTATTTTAATATTCATTAGGTAAAAGAGATTTTCCAAAATGTATGGAGCCTGGGCTAAGACTTTGTACTCTATACTCTAAAATAGGGAAACACACATAAAACAGTATTTAACTATCCATTTACTTTAATTTGGCTTTATTTGCTTGTAAAATTTAAAAAAATGTACTTAAAAATGCAACACAAAACATAAAACAGGCATGGCGGAAAAGTTTCACTATCTTTTTTTTTATTATTATCAATGGCTTTATAAGTATTTTTATTACAGCACACTTTGTATTTTTGTTTCTGTTTTCTCATACATCATTTTACTAAAATATCAATGATTATCAATTCACTACATACAATAAACGCACACAACCAACTGTGCCAAGTGTGACAGCAGCAGTAGCTATTGACAGCTGGCTGGCTGACAGTTCAATTCGACATCAGTGAGACGCCATCTTAGGACGCCATATTGAATATAGATATAAAATAAATGTTAATTATAACTAAAATTACCACAATAATAGTAATTTAAACGAAATATTTATATTTTTCCCGGATTCTATGGATTTTTCTCGATTTTTTGAGGTGGTGTACATATTCATAGGCCATTTTGCAACAACTCCTTTACCTATTGAATGCCGTATGTTATTCCTGTCACTCACTTCTTCTTCTAAACTATATATTAAAAAGGTACCTACTTACATCATTTAGTCCGTGGGGTGTTTGGTGGAGAATAGCACCCTCCCATGTCCTCCCGCTGGGAGTTCGTAAGAGGCGACTAAGGTAAAAATAGCAAGATGACAGGCAGCAACTTTCTATTGGATTACCTACCACCTATGTGGCCTGCCAAGCGTGGTTTTTATGGCAACCCCTCCGTTCTAAGGCCTACGTTCAGCAGTGCAGCAGACGAGATCAGTCAATCATTTTGCCAAGCTCTATCACAAAGTGTAAGCACAAATCTTTGCAAATATGTGTAAAAAGTATTATACATAAATAATCAAACGGCCTTCAATAATTATTTTCACCTGACACTGTAATTACTAGGCATAAAATCAAAATGTGATATAGGTTGTAAAAAAGTAGATAAGAGTTCACAGAAATGTATCTATAAATTAATTAGTGAAATACAATTTTTCTTTGTGTATAAAAATTGTGTATTATTAGAAAACGGTTGTACATAAATTATAGATTAAGATTTTTAAAGTCTGTAATTATTTCCAGGTAAAGGGAAAAATAAAGTCATTTCTAAAAATTATAAATGTATTTTTATTACCTATCTTTTCTTACCTCTCTTTGCCATTTATACTATTACGAAGATATACTCCAAATACCAATTTTTTTAAATATGTAGTTCAAAACATATTTGCTTTTGTTTTATTTTTCAGACATTCTAAAAACGACTTGAAACCATAAAGGTACTAAGATAATGAACATCCGTTTCATAACAAAAGAAATAAGACAAATGTGCAGACTCATTTTTGCGACACTGAAATATTTTTATTTCGCACACAAAAAATGCGCCACATTTCGCTTCATTGGGGTCGCGACGTTAAGGTGTGGTCCCTACGTTCTTGTAATCTCCAGTGTTATATATTTTTTTCTGGTAAATTATAGCTTCGCATAAATTACTCGGAGTAATGACGTCACAATAAAATGGAGACCGTCGTTTGACGTTTCTTTAATCGCCAGTCGAGGCAAAAACAACCTTACGACGTCATTAAAAGAAATGTTTTTTTTTTTACAGTTTGACGCCTTTCTATCAGTCTGTATGCCTATCGGTCAGTGTATCTGTCCCATTAGACATCACCACAGCGATTGCATAGCGTACTGTACTGTAATATAATAATAATTTATGAAAATCAAGCTAAGCTTTGGAATACGTTTATTAAGTCATAATTTGGGAGTCCCGGCAAAACAGGTACCCCCCTCATCACTAATTTGTATTTGTCTCGGCTCCTAATTAGATTATAGGCTCAGGCTGCATTAGCGCCACCGAAGTGGACGGGCCACTTCGTTGGCGTAACGAGCGCCGGGCAAACTAAATTATCTGATGAACTAATTAAAGCTCGGATGGAAACAGTACTTCGATAACAAGTGCGATCCCAGGAACTGACGATGTCGTGTTTGGAGCATCGTTGAGAATTTTGTTTTCTAATCTAATATAATTTGTTTATAACTTTGGGTTTTGACATTCTGGGATATTTTTTACTAAAAAATTTAAATCTTCTAGTTAGGTTACTTATGCAAGAGACAATGAAGAGACAATAGAATATATGGAAAAAGGGTAACTATTATTTCATTATTTACATAATAGCTAAATATTTACAGTTTCATATTATTATTATTATTATTTATTCGCCGCTCTAGGAGGGAAGCATACCTTTACCGTGTTTTCTTTACAAGACTAAAATCGTAGCGATTAATGTATAAATACAGGAGTGATTGGGAGCCAGCCATAACTCCAGTGTTCATATTTTTAGCGCCACGGTTTTGATCTTTGTAAAGATTTGTAAAGATTGTATTGTTATTCGGTATAAAATGCACCATCAAGTGAAGTTACTGGGTTTGAGAAACTTTAAGACTAATGTAGGGCCAATTTAATACACTACAACTGTTTTTTTTGTCATTATTACAATAAAATGTAAAATGTTGAGCAATTATGCAGTTCTAACTTCGAAAAAAATTAATAGTATTTTATGCCCGCCGTTACAAGGTTTCATTGTTAAATTTTGATGTAGTGTCAAATGTGATTAAACTACTGCTTAAACTACTTTCAAATCTAAATTGACGAGCGGTAGTGCAATGCAACTGTCCATATTCATGCGTGTCGCTTGCCATCAGACAAACGTTCTACTTGTCACCTCACTAAGTTTCAAAGTATTTTTTTTACACAACCATTGTGGCAATCAAGCATGCGGTCCGCCTGATTATAATCAGTCCCCAGAGCTTATTGACGCTAGCAACACCCGAAGAATCACTAGCGCGTTGCCGACCCTAAAAACGTTGGATATTGTGTCCGGTAATTTCACCAGCTACAGTGCCCTTCACTTCGGAACACAGCAATGTTTACACACCGCTGCTTGGCAGCAGGATATCTGACATTTCGGCGGTACCTAGATGGTCCCTTGCTTGTTTCACTAGATTTAAAACGTTGCAAACAGCCTTAAAAATGCTATGGCCAATGATGATAATGAGTTAAGGAAGATTCTATCAAAGCGTGAGTTAGATAAGATTGCTGTTATTAGTAGGTAAATCCAAAATATGTATGTCAAGCCATCAAATTTCCTTACATACTACGTTTCTGTAAAAGTGATTAAATATATTTTAGCATATTTTATTACAGTAACGGGAATGGGAGAGAAGTATGTTCTCACTAAACTAAGATAGATGAAAATAGTTGGTGTAAGTTTCTTGAGGGCCGGCCTTCTCTCACCCGTCCAGTTATCCACAAGCTAAACCAGTTATCCAAGGTATTTGAAATTTAAGGAATGTTTCGAATTTACATTCTAGGCGCTCGCTAAATACGGTCTTTTGGGAAATTCAAACCGAAGGGGTTACCACAGGGTGGAGTAGTACAACTAACCACATACGAAATTAATGGGAATTGTTTAATTCTTAAAACTTTTTAGCCCATGGCACAGCAAAAATCCGCTCTCGTGGCAATATGGAGGTCGCAGTTTCAAATCCTGTGGGAAGCAAACACAGTAATGGTAAGGACAATACTGAACGAGCACTTTTTTAGACTGAACCAGTCTGCTTGTGACTACGGCTGGTATAACCCGGCCGAAATGGCAAGCCAAAATATAAGGTAAATCGCGTTAATTCCCGATTAAAATAACGTTTGAGAACTTTTTTGTCTAAAAGTTAAATATTTCATGCGTTGGATGGACATATAAAAAGTCTAATCTGTAACTGACTTCTTTCCAGTCGTGTCGGCCTTCCATACCATCATCGTGCTGTAAGACTAAAGGAAGAGAGAGTGCACTCTGACTGCCCAAGCACTTGTGTATTTAAAAAATTCCATCCGAAATTCACTATTTATACATATGTAAACACAGTCAAGAATCGAAGTAAATAAAATGTAAGGCTGTCTCCAAGTGTAAATTGTCAGGTACCAGCCAAGCCAAGCCTTAAATAGCCTATAAATTTATTATACGGAATATATACCCCTATTTTACGCTATTCACACCGATATATTCTTGTTAAAGCCAAAAATTCAGTAAGTAAACACATTGTCGTCGGAATATTTTTTTTAGTAACGAGCCTAGCTGCGGTGTCATACACACTGTTGGAATTTCCATATCTAAATGGAAAACGGCCCTATACAATCAATTTTGTTCCCACATTCCATTTGAAAAGTGCACCTGTGCTGGGAATATGGATTGTTTATTTTTGTATGATATTGGGAGATAAATAGTCAGTGGAACGTTTTCGTGTAGTACACGAAAATACTGTATCACTGACATAATGCGTATAATTGGTTTGTTTCTTTGATAATTTGTGCATTATATTTGTTTCATTAAAATCAAGAGCAGAATTTTGCTTGCAGAATATTAGTATTATTAAACGGCATCGGCTGGTTAACATAACTTGGATTGATCTAGAATCATTATAACTCTGATCAATTATGATACAATCAACCATGTAGATTATAGATAACGATTATGGATGTAACATGTTTATGACTGACTTCTTCAAATTTTCCTCGATCATTATTTAGTATAGAAAACTGCCATTAGTTAAGTATTTAGCATAATTAATACACACATCAAAAGTGTCTAGGGATCAAGCATTTTTAAGCGGATTTCTTGAGATTGAGATGTGGCTTTGTAATAAATTTATGATTTTATAAATTTATATGGATCCTTTTTGGTGCATTTCATAATTTGAATCAGGAACTGTGAATCAAATTCGAGTAAAAGATGAAAATCAGCTGTCAATATTTTCCCTATAAAAACATACAACGCATTGAAGACATTATTAGTGCTACTGTTTCCCTACTACTGATTAAAACCAACGTTATTATGGAGCGGCGACGTCATTTAAGCAGGGAAGAAATGCTCAGAGCCGTGGGAATGATAGAAGCTGGTTCCCGGCAACGTACTGTGGCTTTAGCTCTGAATACAAGTCAGAGTGTTATCAGTCGACTTTGGACACGTTACCGAAGCACTGGTACCGTGGCTGAGCGCCATGGAGGACGGTATCGCTGCACCACACGGAGACAAGACCGATATATTCAAATCTTAACTCGAAGAGCTCCAACAATAACTGCCATGATGTTAGCCGTGAGGCTTCATCACTCTTCAGGGAACTTAATTAGCGACCAAACAGTCAGAAACCGCTTGCATGAAGTGAACCTTCATTCCCGAAGACCGCTACGGGTACCACCTATAGCAATGCACAATCGTAGGATTCGATATCAATGGGCTCTTGAACACAGAAATTGGGCAGAAGAACAATGGCGTTTCGTGTGCTTTTCTGATGAGTCTCGTTTTGGTATGAGACCGGATACAAGACGTATACGACACTGGAGAACCCCTGGACGCCAACAGCGATTAAAATCCTGCCAGGAAGTCCATCCTTATAGTGGTGGAACCATCATGGTATGGGCGGGTATTTGGATCGGCGGAAGAACTGAGTTGATTTGGATCAGAGGCAACCTCAACGCTCAAATTTATGCTGAGACGATTGTATCAGACGTCATCGTTCCTCTACAAGTGCAAATCGGTCCCTTATTTCAGTTAATGCATGATAATGCACGACCGCACACCGCAAGAGTTGTAAGACAGACTCTCGCCGCAGCTAACATCAATGTCCTGCCCTGGCCTGCTCAGTCGCCAGACTTGAACCCGATTGAGCATGCATGGGATATGCTACAGAGAAGAGCTCTGCCGAATATGGAGGGTATCCAGTCGCAAGAAGACCTTTTTTTGTTGTTGCAACGAACATGGGCGGCCATTCCACAGCGTGATTTGGATGAACTCATTTTGAGTATGCCAAACCGATGTTCTTGTGTTGTTAGTGTTCGCGGTAGAAACACGGATTATTAATTGTTTATGTTACCCAATAAAATTTTAAAGAAAACTGTTATTTCAGTCTTTTTTTCGAACTTTTGTGTTAGTGGTTCAAATGTCAAAAATCCCTTTATTAGGAAAATGGCAAATTTCTTTATTAATGCAAAGGTGACTTGGTTTATCGTTACTGTGACAAACGAAAACACTTTATTTGATGAATCCTTAAAGAAAATTTTAATTAATATCAATCAGGAGAAAAGTTATTGCAAAAATATATGTTGAACCCTAGACACTTTTGATGTGTGTAAATTTTAAACGACTTCAAAAAAGGAGAAGCTTCTCAATATGGTTGTATGGTTTTATTTTGTATTATCATCATTACATACTGTCACGAAGGACACCACTTGATGGCCGCCGAAGTAGGGGCAGACCAAGAAGACAATGGCTGGATGGTTAGAACTATTCTCAGACATTACTTGGACAGATATGGAGTAAACTGCAATCTATGGAAGAGGCCTTTGCCCCAGTAGTGAGACATACTAACAGGCTAAAAAAAATATAATCTTCAGCTGGAAGACTTCCACTGTAGAACATAGGCCTCTCCCATTAGAACGTCACAATAAACGACAAAAGGCTGTTTGCAATCCGCCAGTTGCCCGCGATTCGCATAATATGTTAGGCCACCTAGTGGGAGGCCGGCCAACGTTGCGTCTTCCGGTTCTTGGTCGGCAATCGAGAACCTGTCTTCCACATCAGTTATCGGTTCTTTGAGAGTTGTGGTCTTCTCATTACCATTGCAACTTTCAGATTCTGAGATCTGTGTGCAGACACCAAGCATAACTCTCTCCATAGCTCGTTATCTGCATCTAAGCTTTCCTAAAGGTCAGCAGTTAAGTTCTTGTCATCATTATCAGCGGCCGAAAGATGTCCACGCTGAACATAGGCCTACCCCTTAGAAGGGACGAGTTACCATAATCCCTACGCTTGGCTATTGTTACTCGGACACCCCACTGGATCTGGTTTATCTACTTAATTATAATGCAGCTCAAAAACGTCAATCCTATTTTTGATTTGAATAGTTCGTATGGCGTTTCAAAAGTTTTATATTCCTCCAATATTCTCGTTATGTAATTAATGACTACTTTTACTATAATCAAATAATCTTTAGCTAAGATTAAAGATAAGGAGTAAATTTTTAAAGTACCTACTTACTTAGTTTATTTCAAGTTTATTAGTATTAGTAAAGAAAATTCGCCTTTCATCATTACGTATAGTACTAAAGTAATTGAATTAAATTCAGTAAGTACCTAATTTTTTTGCAGAAGGCCCAAAATCCGATAGGAATAAATTGTACTCAATAAATCAAGTTACGAACAAAATTAGACGAGCATTTTCTACTCGACTGGTGTTGTTGGTTTCGTAGAAGGCAACCACTTCAATGCATTTTTTTTTAATTTTATAAATTGATTGAATCCGTGAGAATTGGGCCGAGTACCAATCTTCTGAGTGCTTTTTGTCATTTCTTTATTTATTGATTGACAAAGCTTGGATAGACGAAATTACGATGACCATTTAAAACAAATAATAATGTTTTGCAGCGAATTTTAAATTTGAAACGGACTTTCCGATTTGAATAAATATAGCAAAGTATTTGGCTTAACTTTTAGGAACACCGTTGAAAAGGAGGATGAGTTTTATTATGATACTTTTGTTAAGTTATCGTGAAACAGACTCAGAACAAAAGGTGTAATTTTTTAACAACGCCTACGTATATACTTTGTATTCCGGAAAACTTAGTTCCCTTTTTAATTATCGCGTTTGAAAGAAAAATCAAAAGAAACAATGAAATTATTAAACGCTCTTATTTCGGACGGACTTTAGGAATTAATTTACTTTTAACTTGTCAAAATTTAATAAAGGATTACGTTCAGTGCCACCCTGTGCTTCATTTCAAATGTTTTCTGAATAATAAAATTGTTGAACTAGGTTACATTTCCCGCTTTTAATAAAGCCGGGGTCGAAAATTGTAATTACTAACAAATTATAATTTTCCAAACCGGGCATCTGTCAGGAAATTAAAGCATAAAATGTATAATTAATCAAGAAGAAAACAATTTGTATGGTAAATGGTTTGACTGGGAAATCAGAGATGAGTATACAGATTAAATAAATTATAACTTAGTTTAAATGTGTGTTAAAAGTGGTATTTTTTAACACCTCTACTCATTAAGGATTTTATCGCGCAAAGAAACTCCGAGCAGCTCTCTCTTGTGTAACTCTGAGCTTCTCTAAAAGCAAAGGCACATGGCATTGCATGGCCATATCCGATTTAAGTTTTCACAAAAAAAAAGGTGTCTTAATCTATTTTACGTAGTATAAAGTCAAAAGAACAAAGAATCCAATAGATATTTATATCAACTTACAATACTATAAAGTAAACCGTAAAATATAAATCGTTCGGTGTGTTTAATAATACTAAACACACTAAACCAGTGGTTCCCAAACTTGATTGGGCTCCGACCCACCTAACAAAAACTGCCAAATTCGGGACCCACCTCTTGGCTGTCTTAAAAAGGGCATACAATATGGTAACGCTCAGATTTCCTAGTCTCTCTGTTAATTAAATTCGTCTTTTGCCCATTCAACCATTTCGTCGATTCGTCGTGCAACAGTATTATTTGACAGTGGTATGCACTCGATTTACTTTAATTATTTTTCTCCAAACATCGCTCCAACAGCATCTTTAATCGACGGTAACATTACCTCATTAACTTAAGGATCGCCAGAGCAGGAAAGCCTCACACCATTGGTGAAGACTTAGCCCCAATGTTGTGAAGCTTTCCTGCTCTGGCGATCCTTAAGCTAATGAGGTACGAGGCGTACGAAGCATTTTCAATAATATTAATAAAATGTGAAACAATGTTTTTTGACGATTTCATGTCCAATAATTTTCTTTGAAAAAACTTCTTTTACCTTCATTAAAGTTGTGCCACAAAACAACTCGTCGAGACCTATCTAACGAGACCAAACTCGGTGGGTCTACCTTTATTGGTGCAGAGATCTCATGACCACCTTCCTGCTCCATCATCAGACCCTGATCACCATTTTTCTAGCAAATACTCGTCGAAACCTACCTAAAGAGCCCAAACTCAGTTGGTCTACGTTTATTGGTACAGAAATCTCGTGACTGCCTTCCTGCTCCATCATCAGACCCTGATTACCATTGTTCTGGCAACTGTTCGTCGAGACCTACCTAATGAGCCCAAACTCGGTGGGTCTACGTTTATTGGTGCAGAGATCACGTGAACACCTTCCTGCTCCATCATCAGACCCTGATCACCATTTTTCTGGCAACTACTCGTCGAGACCTATCCAACGAGCCCAAACTCGCTGGGTCTAGGTTTATTGGGGCCGAGATCCTGCTACCACATTCTTGCTGATGATCATCAGACCCTGGTGAAGGTTACCATTTTATTTAGTATCATCGGATTTACATATGTTCTAAATTTCAGATTTTTTGGACTAATAGAAGTAATTTTATACAAAATACCTCGTACCTACCCTAAATAAACTTTCTTATTTTAAACATTTTTTCTCGACATGGAAAGGAGCTGATGTTCTTCAAACAAATAAATAAAACCGCATTCAAATCCGTTCACTGGTTGGACCGCTATGATGCCACAGATAGACATACATACAGACAGACAGACAGACTTCCGGACATAGGCGTCAAACTTATAACTCCCCTCGTTTTTGGTCGGGGGTAAAAAATATCACAAAAACAAAAGACGTCCGACTCAGGCTCACCACTTTACACGAAATGCATTTCACCACCTGTCCCGACTCCCGCTCTCAGCTCCCGCTCGCTCCTCTCCTCTCGCAGTCATCGAACGCGAGCGCCACCGCGACGCCCCGCTCCTTGTGCCTGGCGTTTTTCAACGCCCATGGCCTCTCTCCTCAACGCGATCAAGTTGGTGAATTCCTTAGGGATCACCAAGTTGACGTCATGCTAGTGCAAGAGACATTCCTCAAACCCGCTCATAGGAGTCCCAACATCGCCAACTACCATCTCGTGCGAAATGACAGAACTGCCTCCCGCGGAGGCGGCACTGTCATCTATTATAGAAAATCCTTGCACTGCATCCCACTCGATGTCCCTGCGCTCACCAATATCGAGGCCTCGGCTTGCCGCCTCTCTCTCTCGGGTCATCCCCCTGTCACTCTCGTCTCGGTGTACCTTCCACCTGACAAGCAACTTCTCAGAAGTGACATCGAAGCACTTCTTGACATGGACAGCGCCGTCATCCTTGGCGGTGACTTTAATTGCAAACACGTCAGGTGGAACTGTCACACCACCAATTATAACGGCGTGCGCCTCGACGCTCTAGTCGATACTCTCGACTTTGACGTCATTGCACCAATGCGCCCCACCCATTTTCCCGTTATCATCGGCCACCGTCCCGATGTCCTAGACATGGCACTTCTAAAGAGCGTAACGCTTCGGTTGCGCTCCTTAGAAGTGCTCCATGAACTAGACTCCGACCACCGTCCCGTTCTCATGGAGCTCGGACCACCTCCCTCACCGGAACCGGTCATGAAGAGCGTGGTGGACTGGCAGCGGCTGAGCACCTGCTTGGCCAATGCCGACACGCCACAGCTCTCTCGTATCCCAGTCCACCTCTCGTCCCCTCAGGACACCGAACAAGCCGTCAGTGCTTTCACTGACAACCTCCAATCGGCCATCAGCCAATCTTCCCGGCAGGTTGAAGCGGTGGACCCTTATGTCCAACGCTTCAAACTGCCGGCCGACGTCAAAGAATTGGTCCGAGCCAAAAACGCGGCTATCCGCGCTCACGACTCCTACCCCACCGCAGCCAACCGGATCCGCATGCGCGCTTTACAGAGGGACGTAAAGAACCGCATCGCGGAACTCCGGGGGGACCGGTGGGACGGTTTTCTCGAGGGTATCACTCCCTCTCACCTAGCCTACTGGCGGCTAGCGAGGGCTCTCAAGTCCGACACGGTAGCCACCATGCCTCCCCTGACCCGCCCTTCAGGCGCCCCACCAGCTTTCGACGACGAGGAAAAAGCCGAGGTCCTCGCAGACTCTCTAGAGAGACAATGCTCTCCTAGTGTCTCAGTTTCCGACCCACCCCATCGCGATCTCGTAGATAGGGAAGTAGAGCGCAGGGTTTCTGCCCCGCCATCCGACACTCTCACCCCGGTCACCCATTCCGAGGTGGAAGACCTCATCAAAGGCCTTAAGCCTAAGAAATCCCCCGGCCCTGACGGCATCTCGAACCGCGTACTAAAAATCCTTCCCTACCACTTGATCTACCTCTTGGTAGCCATCTTCAATGCCGCCATGACGCACGCTATATTCCCTTCGGAGTGGAAAGAAGCAGACGTCATCGGCATTCACAAACCCGGTAAGCCACGTGACGATCCCACGAGCTACCGTCCCATTAGTCTCCTTAGCGCCCTGGGCAAACTCTACGAGCGCTTGCTTTTCGCAAGACTCAAAGAGTTTGTCATCTCGAAGGGCATACTCATACACGAGCAGTTCGGCTTTCGAGCCGGACACTCCTGCGTCCATCAAGTGCACCGCATCACGGAGCACGTCCTCTCCGGGCTCAACCAGCCCAGACCCATATACACCGGAGCCTTATTCTTCGATGTCGCCAAGGCATTCGATAAGGTCTGGCACAATGGCTTGCTTCACAAGCTCTACCTCATGGGCGTGCCAGACCGTCTGGTCCTCATCATACGAGATTTCCTCAGGAATCGCACCTTTCGATATCGAGTCGAAGGTGCGCGATCCACTTCCCACCCTATTCAGGCCGGAGTCCCTCAAGGCTCCGTGCTCTCTCCACTCCTGTTCAGCCTGTTCACGAACGACATCCCTCGTTCGGACAGGGTGCAACTAGCCCTATATGCGGACGACACCGCACTGTATTTCTCACACAGAAATAAGGCTTTTCTGACGCGCACTCTTCAAGTCGCCGTCAACGCCCTAGGCGAATGGTTCCAAAAGTGGCTGATCGCGGTGAACCCGGAAAAGAGCGCAGCGGTGCTCTTCTCCCGGAGCACCAGATCCCACACTGCGGGCCATCCCAGGAGTCGTTTAGGTCAGATCACCCTCTATGGGCGTCCCATCCCTTGGACCAAAAAGGTCAAATATCTAGGCGTCACCCTAGACTCCCGCATGACATTTGGACCGCATATACGGTCAGTACGCAACCGAGCGGCCTTCGTCCTCGGCCGGCTCTACCCCATGATCTGCAGGCGGAGTAAACTGTCGCTTAGGAATAAGTTGACACTTTACAAAACCTGCATCCGTCCCATCCTATCTTACGCCAGTGCCGTATTCGCACACGCGGCTCCCGTCCACATCAATAGCCTCCAGGTTATTCAAAACCGATTCCTTCGACATGCCGTCGGTGCCCCGTGGTACATGCGGAATGTCGACCTTCATTCCGACTTCGGTCTAGTCCCTATCCGCAAATTTTTCAAAGAAATGTCCGAACATTACTTTGAAAAAGCATGCGTCCACCCGAACCCGCTCATCGGCGCCGCTGCCGACTATATCCCCGACCCCGACCCTGGTCCTGGTCCCTCAGATCGTCGACCTACCGTACATCGCCGCCGTCCGCGGCATGTACTGCTCGACCCACCCGACCCGATGTCCGTCCTCCTGGACCTTGACACAACACCAACACCTACACCACCGACAACGACGTCACGAGTCGTACACACACCTACACACAGACACCGGTCTCGCCGGCGAGGCCGAAGGATCGTACACATGCGACCTCGACATGCATCCCCTCGCTGAGTTTCTTGCCGGTTCTTCTCAGCGGGGGCGCGTTGTGAACCGGTGGTAAACTCGCACACTCTCTAAGCGGCAGCCCAAGCCGAGGCCGTGCCTCCCTGAGGTGCCCTTGAGCTAGTCGCTACCTATCTTTCCGGGCTGGAGCGCTCAAAGCGCTCGCCCCTCTTGTCCGGTGAAGCTGTAATGGCCATCTGCGGCCAACAGTACTACTCATACAAAAAAAAAAAAAAAAAAAAAAAAAAAAAAAAAAAAAAAAAAAAAAAAAAAAAGCCACCGCGACGGGCGCGCGCGCCCGCGCCCGCACCCCTCCCTCAATGGCGGACCGACTGTAAGTCCGATCGGTCGGGTTTTCAGGGCCCACTTAATATTCGCTCGCGACCCACAGTTTGGGAACCTAGGCACTAAACGATTGACTGAACAATTTTGCCCTTTGATGAATGCCATACACACCTTCCCTACCTATATGGTATACCCTGTTTTTAGTAGTGTAGTGTTGAATATGTCATGTTTGACTTTGACCTTACCAATTGTCTTTTGCTGGCCACACCGGTCGGCCATCACTCCTGTGCATACATTTACTGTTCCGATTTTGATCATGTGAATAAAAACAGGGTCCTACCTACGGATGAGTTATTGTGTGAGTACGCTATCACGCATTTTCACGTAGGTATTTATTTGTTGAATTAATTTAAAATAAATTTTAAAGTGATTAATTCGTAACATTTTGTTAAAGAAATAAACTTTATTTTTATTATTATTGGTCCTGAAGATGTTGGTGATAAATACTATAAGTATGTATAATATTTGGTAATTAATAATAATTATTACTAAAATACCGGTTAGGAAGCTTGCGGGGCTGTAGGGTATTTTTTCCTGTTTTTTATGTTCGCAATTTTTAGTTTTTGTCTAGATTTTTCTAATGTTATTATTAGTAAGGTTGATTGTCCAGTGGTGCGCCACTGGAACACCGTGCATATGGCGTGGAGGCTGGTGCTATTTAATATAAGGTAAAAACACGAAATTGTTCACTAACATAGTTTTAAGCTTTACTAACAAACTATGGATATAATCTGAAATAAATATTATATTATTATTATTAGTCCGGACCTGACCAGTGAGACGCAATTTGATACCTCACCTGTTACGGGCTGTAGGGTTTTAACTGAAAAAAAAAACATATATTTAGTACGATAAGTAAAAGACTACGGTTTCTCTCATTACCACTTTTTACAAATAGGCACAGTGCTATGCGAATGTTCCTACCCCAATAAAAGAGTATCTGTTTGACGCAGAAGTTAAATGTATGCATAGAATATAATATTCAGTGCCGACATTATTCAGGTAATTGCATGCATTGCGAAACGCGATGCGGTTTGATTATATCCGCTACACGGAAAATGTAACTCTGTATCTGATTATTCGATTGTAAAACATTTTTGAATTCGGATATTTAACATATTTTCTGTTTTAAGCATATAGTGATATATAATTTTAGAATTTTACCACAAAATACTGAGAGTACAGAAGGCAAGCTCATGTATGTACCTACCTCGCTTTTTATACCTACGCTCGGCGGTCGCGCTAGGGTTATCAACTCTGGCTTATACGAAAAAACTATCATGATAGTGGCACTCCTATCTAGTTTTTTGATTGATTATCTATATCTATACTTATAATAAAACTGTAACAGGTCCAATTCTGTACATTGAAGATATTTTGAAAATTATGTTTGGTGGGCATTCTATAACCGATACTAAAGCCAAAAATGTATTTGTTTTTATTTTTGTCCGTCTGTCTGTCTGTCTGTCTGTCTGTCTGTCTGTCTGTCTGTCTGTATCTCGGCTGAGCATCACGCCGAAACTACTGGATGGATTGAAACGAAACTTGGCATGATTTGGGTTAATACTCCGAGGTAGGACATAGGATACTTTTTATCCCGACATTTGGCACGGTTCCCTTGGGAAAGAGGACTAAAGTCAAAATGAGTACTTGGTTATACGCTTGCTCCGATTTTAACAATTTTTCATTATAATTATAATAAATATTTGTAAGGGAACACTTATAGACAGTTGTTAACAATGTTTGGAAATCGATCAGGTTAAGCAACGTTAGGTAAGGTCATTAAATAGATGGGTGACCGTTTGACGCCATTTGAACTAAACGTCTCCGTGCTTCGGAGGGCAAGTACAAAGTGGGTCCAAGTTTTTAACCGACTTTAAAAAAGGAGGTTTTGTATTCTATGCGAATGTATATTATTGAAAGTTTAGTTAACGTAAGTACAGCGCGGGCGGAGCTGCGTGGGTCAGCTAGTTGAGAATAAAACAGGAAGAATGGAAGACGAGTGTTTGAAGCAGATGGCATTCGCATTCGCACTAAACCGAGATATACCGAGATATCATTTTCGTGAGCGCTGTCATGTGTGCGTTGCTCGAGCGCCCGTTGTATGAATCTTGACTTCTGTACTCTCAGTATTTCGTGCTTTCACGTTCCACTATCGAACATTATTTTAATCGGGAATTAGCGCCATTTACCTAATGTTTTGACCGGATATACAATACAATTTGTAAGAACCCCTTTAATTAAAACGAAATATTTTTCTTCTTGAAATACGTACGTACATGTATTCTTATCTAATTTGTATAATTTACTAACCCCGATTGCAACGTGGCTTTCCATCTATTAGAATTACATTCAAGCATTAAAAAGAACAACAGCGCAAAATTTTCTATGGTAATGTACCAAAAGTGTAAACATACAATGCCTTCGGCTATACCATCGATATAATATATAAACTAGATAAACATTCACGAACAAAATGACATCTAAAATGTGGTCGTGGAGGTTGCAAACTTATCTGTGCTGGTGGCGGAAACGTGAACTAACGATTTTATAATGATAATGACTTGTAGTTTGACAGTTTCATATATACAGTAGCGACACTCCTATCGACAAAAATAAGTTTGTCAGGATGTGGCTTGTAAAGAAATAGCGACACAAGGGCGCTATTTCTCGCTACCACTTTTTGAACGGTGACACCAAATCTAGTTTATATATTATATCGATGGGCTATACCTTATTTTTTTTTTTTGACGCGGGGGAAATCTTCGAAAGATCCCCGGGAGCTGTGGGGCTCGACCGGGGTATGTGGGATTCTTACCCACTAAAACCCCCGCGGCTGTCGCATCGGAACATGAGAGGGGAGACCCCAGGGCTCTCCGGTGGGATCTGCACCAGGGGCCCCTCAGTGCCTTGCCTTTGAGCCCCCCGGGAACCTGTCACGGTGCTCACGGGGACGGGGGTCGCAACCCCGCCGCCGTCCTCCTCGGAGTCGCCGCCGTACTCAATGGACGCTCAAAGGGCCCACACCCCAAGCGTCCAGCGACTCCGAAGGTTGCCCATTGTTTATAGCCCCGGGCTCAGGGCTGGGGAGCGAGACGTTGGGCGGCCGCCACTTGTGGCGGCCTGCGTCTTCGTCGCCGAGCACGATCAGCGCGTTCGCGTTCCCGCTCAGCGGCCTCCTTCTGGGACATGACAGTCTCGCAGAAGGCGGCCATCGATGGGCTATACCTAATACATCCCTCCCTTCTAAGGGGGAGGCCTTTGTTTAGCGGTGAACGTCTTTCGGCTGCTACTGATGATGATACCTAATAAATGCAGCTCTATATTCTCGCTGGATTGTGGTTTAATTCCCAATAGTTATTGACAAGTTTCACTTTGGGTGTGCTGTTCATAAGTATATTACCACAGTTAGGAGTTTATAATTAATTTATAGGAAACCTCCAATAACTTACGTAAGATGTGTGATATATAATACGATAACTATGCATGTTGGAAGGTAAACATAATTATGAACTTTGTCAAATAATGCAAGTCAAGGAACAACATTTCTCTTTGATGTTGTAGTGAATGGAGACGTAGGTACATTATACGTAATAATATTAAGACGTGATATAATTGTAAACTATAATGGGGTCTATTATGATGGTTATAGGGAACCCTTCCCTGTGCCCATTTACATACGTAATGCTTTTTTAATTAACAGAATGATGAACCGCTTATCAAACAAATAAACATTTTAATGTAACCTGTAATTTCTGATTCTCACACATTTATATAAAACTTTTGTTTTATATTTTAGCATTCCCTGTGTGTTGTAAGATTATCAGAACCTATAGGCAAGAGAGGACTAAGGAATACCTTAGGCACTCCAATAGAACTGCCTTATACCGATGTACCTACTCAAAGATCTTCTTGGTTGTTTTTGATCCATTTTTTGCACAATGGCTGCGATGGCTTCGTTTTTAGTATATCCATCACAACGCTGCGTAAACCCTTTTTATATAACCATGTTGAAAATTTGAAACTTCTTTATAATTTCAATAGCCTTACGAATCATCCATGAGATTCAGTGTTCTTATTCAAAGAGATGTCTTATACCTAAACTGATGTAATGGCAAATTCGATCTTAAAGACATAAGTAGATACTTCGTCTTCGTACCTCATAATTTATTTTAACCCATCAACTATTGACTGAGTTGAGTAAGAAAAAAAGCTATGAGCAAATATATATTAAATAAATCCTTAAAAACGTTATTTATTAAAGAATGATGGAGTTAATCAGTTGGCAAGTGAAATAATTTTTATAACAAGGAAATTTTATTAAAAAAAAATTGCGGTTTATACAATGTATATATTATACAGCCGCTAAAAACCTTTTCTTCAAATTATGGTACATTTAAATATTTATAATTCACAAATTTTCGTTTTCTGAATAGGACTTCATTATTATAATTACTATTGAACTACTCGTACTTGATTATAGCATTATTTTATAAAATAAGACCACTGACCATATTATTGCGCTAACTTTCACCCAGACCATACTATTATGTATTCTGTGCCCAGACGTAGACGATCATATTTTTTGTGTTCGTAAAACTGCGAATCTAAAAAGTCTTATAAAGCAATTCATCTAAAAGCAATTCATGTTTTGAATTTCAAGCAGATCCTTAACAAGTCTATTATTTTTTGGAAAGTGGTCACACATTTTAGGTGGATCATACTCAATTCATTTATTAGCACTAATTGGCAGACACATATTTGCTGTTAATGCTGCCATACGAAGAAAAATTAAACCTTAACTTACTCATATTATGATTAAAAAGTGGCCTTTTTATACCCGCTGAACCCTTCTTGTTAACGAGAAGTTATTCAAGCGTAACATGAACTTTAGACTAAATGTACCATGTGTTTAACCACAACCATAATTTCAACGTAACGACCTTCTACGTGAGAGAGATAAGAGGAAGTTTTCGACAGGGAAGGTATTTCTGCTGGGTTTATCGTGAGCACGTTGTAAGAAATTTTAATTAATATTCCATAGTAGGTATAGGCGCTATCGATAGATTTATTGATCCTAATGATATGAATTTAATACCGATTATCATGTTAATTTTACTATAGTTATGCTAGCCTGATCGATCGGTCAATTGATTATAGTCCACTGATAAATGTAGGTTAATAGCATCGTTGTCTTTATATTTTTAATGATCTGTGATTGAGTCATTTCTAATCGAGTAAGCTAATGTTTAGAGTTAAATGGAGCTTCAATGACTCGTAACATTTGCTAGATGACCTACAGAGATTGGATTAATCGATATATTGTTAATCGTGTAAGCTATGCTAGAATTGCTTTAGCAAGCTTATTCCTGACTTGAGAAAATTGTGGTAAGTACCTATATTTGCAAATCGAATATATATTTTTGTGCACGACAGAATAGACTCAGTGCGTGAGACAGTGCATTTACATGTGTATATTTTCATAGGATAGGCATAAGGGCATAAGGACATTGTATTTTACGTGTTTACAATAGTTTTTACAGTATTCTAGATGATAAGAAAAATAGGATAAGGTAGTCGTATAAGAATTGTATCTCAACTAGTGAGTAGTGTAACTAGTAGAATAAGGATTTTTTGGATAATAAAATATATTTGCTATTGTGTTTTATTTTAAAGGAAAATGATTAGGATATTGTAATATGTGTTTAGGTATGTTAATTATGTAAAAATAAGTAAATATAAGATCATAATGTCATGCATGTGCGTGCGACGGCTCGCTATCACGGAATGGCATGCGGAGCGCACGTAGAGCGAATATTTATACTAGGACGGTGGGGGGCGAGGTCACTTAAATATCCCCGCCGCGTCCGCACGCTCCCATTCGAAAACCAGGCAACGCCGGGTGTGCACGCATATGTCAGGAAATGTGGAATTATCTAATCTAAGACCTAGACATAAGGAAAAACTTATATGTAATAGGTATAAGGAATTATCAATAAAGATTGGTCAGAGGGGGTGAGGCAGAGAACCTTCCAGAAAAACACTCGGGCAAAGTATAAAAAGGACGCTGATTGGCCGTGGCGTCATTCGCAGTTCGACATTCGCAATTTGGAAGTGATTCGCAAGAACAAGTCAAGAAAAAGGAAGAAAAGGAATTCTGCCCCGCCTCCGCTGCCTCCCTACTGTTTCCAAGAAGACTGGTGTTTTATTATCAAGCTTCTCAAGATCCTAGGAAACCTATCGCCCACATTGTTGGTCCTTCGAGCCGGATAACTGAAGAAAGAAGACTACTACGAGGACCGGCAAGCGCCCACATTGTTGGTCGCTTGCTCGCCGGATCACTGAAGAAAGAAGATTAAACAGCGCGGACTTGGGAAGAAAGCTATCAAAGGACTAAGAAGATGCCTGTCACAAGATCGCAGAAGGGAAGCGTCGCGGACACCGCAGAATCAAGACTGAATCCAGCGAATCAAGAACCTGCGAATCAAGATCCCAGCGGCTCAAGAGGTGCCGTCAGAAGCACGGGGATCGCCACAAGAAGCACGAACACGGCCAGGACGACGCGGCAGGGGGAACTTACGCACTCGTCGGAAGAGGCGACTACGGGCACCACTGCGACTACGACCACGACTTCTACCGAGAGCACCGACGTCACGACCGCCACGACGCAAGTAGAAGACGCAAGCACAGTCAAGCCGTCGAAGCGCGCCAAGTCAAGACGTTCGGACACTCAGAAGAAAAGGCTCATGGAATTAGAAGCGCAAGAGAAGATCGCCGAATTGAAGCTGGAAGAAATACGTGCGTCGCTCGCCCTCGCCCAGGCTCGGCTTGAAAGACAGCGGGCCACAGAAGAAGAAGAAGACGAGGCACCCTCCGCGTCGGAAGACGAAGAAGAATGCCCTAGCCGAGTTCAGGAATGGTTGGAAGGGCAGAAGAAGGACCCTCCCGCAGAAGACAAGAAGGAAAAAGAGAAGACGCCTGTGGAAAGTGAAGAGAAAGGACGAGGACAGGGCGCTCACAAGGACCAGGATCGTGAGCACCGGGAAGACCAAGAAGAAGCCCGGCCTGCGCGTCAGCCACCGAACGTGGACGTCACTTCCCTGGCAGCAGCTCTTACTCAAGCGGTGCGAATGACTAGAGACGCACCGAAATATCTACAGGAACTGCCTACCTTTAACGGGCAGTGCGGCAGCTGGCTCGCTTTCCGCGCCGCCTACTATGAAACTGAAGCACTATTCTCGAAGACCGAAAATGTATCAAGACTGAGAAGAAGCATCAGGGGGGCAGCTACGGAGGCGGTCAGCAGTCTACTCATCAGCCAGCCGGATCCGGGGACAATAATGGAAGCCCTGGAAAGAAGATTCGGAAGACCGGATGCACTGGCGATGAGCGAAATGCAGAAGATGAAGACATTAGCAAGACTCAGCGACAACCCGCGAGACTTATGTATATTCGCCAATAAGGTGGCTAACATAGTGGCCACGATAGAAGCACTGAAGAAAGTTCACTATCTCTACAATCCGGAGTTAGTGAAGATTATCATCGACAAGTTTACGCCGATAATAAGAAGCAAGTGGTATGACTACGCAGCGAAGAATAAAGAAGACATTCCCGACCTGAAGAGACTTGCTGCATTTTTAAATGAAGAAGCGGACAAGTGCGGCGCCTACGCGCAACCAGAAGATGTCGCCATGAACACGACGCCGGAAAAATATTACAAGAAGAGGTACGAGCGCACTTTCGCAACCAACGAGAATGTCAAGAGAGAAGAACACTGTTCCACATGCAAGGGTGACCACCATCAACTGCCTGACTGCAAGCGATTCAAAGACCTCGACGTCGGCGAACGTTGGGAGATAGCGAAGAGACACCGCATCTGCTTCCGCTGTCTACGAAGTACACACCGCCGAGGTACCTGCCGAGCGAAGACGTGCGGAAAAAATGGATGCTCGATGGCACACCACTACCTGCTGCATCGAGACGCACCACGAAGGACAACATCACCACCACCTTCGCCCGCAGTACAAGAGATCGTATCGGCAGTGGAGCTCGTCAACAACGTCGACCGCATCGGAAATTGTCAAGCATTTTTGAAAATCGCACCTGTAACTATCACCGGTCGAAATGGCACCCGAGTGAACACCTACGCCTTGATGGACGACGGAAGCACCATCACCCTCGTCGATGAACAGCTGGCGGAGTTACTCGAGTTGGACGGCCCACGCGACGAAATGTGGGTACAGGGCCTAAACGAGACCGTCAAGCACGAGAACAGCAAGAGGGTCGACATCAAGATACGAGGAAAATACAGCGAGGAAGAATACGTCATGCGAAACGCGCGCACAGTACAGCGATTGATGTTCACCAGGCAGAATATAGAAAAAGAAGATCTTCTGGACTGCACTCACCTACGCGACATGGAAGACCAGCTTGTCTACAGGGATGCCTGTCCGAAGATTCTCATTGGACAGGACAACTGGGAACTGCTCGTGGCACTTGAAGTACGAACAGGGAAGAAGGATCAGCCTGTCGCTTCACGCACGCGACTGGGTTGGGTGCTACACGGGCACCGACGGTCATACCAGAAGCCGGTTGCCTTCTGTGGACATATTATCCTAGGAGGCCCAGAAGAGTCGATGGCTGCAAGTATGAGTTTCAACCCGGAAGTCGAACGGAAGAAACTGAAGGCAAAGAAAAAGAAAAGAAGACAGAAGAGGAGCTTCCTGCCAGAAGAAGAAGCCCCTGAAGTGTCAAAAAAGAGGAGCTTCCCGCCAGAAGAAGAAGCCCCTGAAGTGTCAAGGAAGGTGGACCACATCAAGCGTCAAGCTGGCTCCGACGCGCAGCATCGGCAGTCACATGGACCCGACGTCTCTCGTCCGCAAGAAGAAAGGTCAGCAAAAGGACGAAAGTCAAGAGCCTGGCGAAGGAAGGCGAAGAGACCACGTAGCGCACAAGGAGAAGACCCACGGTCACCTGCCCGCCATAAAGAAGATCGCGAAGTGGCAAGTGGTTGTGCGTGCTGCGACACGTGTCCGACAATTTATAGACATGTGTCGCGCAAGAAGACACGTCGTCGCGGCAGCGAAACACAAGAAGACAAAGGGAAACCCGAAAAAGGACCCTACGTGGAACACCAGCAAGACCAGGAAGACGAAAGAAGACATGAATGTGGCCACGAAGAAAACAGAAAAAAGAAGGTTCATCTGCCTGGACGCAAGCTATCTTATACGGGCAGAAAAGTTATGGATAATGAAGGTACAGGACGACTGCTACGCGAACGAGAAAACGCGTATTATGTGCAACGCAGCGCCCTCCACGAAGGATCGACTCGCCGCATTAAGTGTGTACATGGAAGACGGAACGCTGCGACTACGCGGAAGGATTGCAGCGGCACAAGACTTAAGCGATGAGACAATCAACCCCGCTGTATTGGATGGACAACATAGATACACGCGAATGTACATACAACATGTACACGAGAAGATGGGACACGGCGGTGTTGAGTTAATGGTGAACGAACTAAGACAGCGATTCTGGGTGACACGTATACGACCAACAGTGAAAGGGGTGATAAGAAGCTGCCCACAGTGTCTTCTGAGAAGAGCGAAGCCAATGAGCCCTGCGACGGGAGACCTGCCAGCCGCGCGCCTTAATCATCACGCGCGGCCCTTCTCCTTTACGGGACTGGACTACTTCGGGCCATTGGAGGTCACCGTCGGAAGACACCGAGAGAAGAGATGGGTCGCTCTCTTCACCTGCATGACAACGAGGGCGGTTCACCTGGAGGTCGTCACATCACTCAGCGCGGACAGTGCCATCGCCGCGCTACGAAGATTCATCGCCAGAAGAGGACAGCCCACGGAGATCTGGTCAGACAACGCGACGTGCTTCAAGGCGGCAGACAAGGAGTTGACGGAAGCGGTGAAGGAAGCCTGGGACGCGACGGAAGAGGAAGCCAACGCGCGTCACATCACCTGGCGCTACATACCGCCCGCCTCACCTTTCATGGGCGGCGCGTGGGAGCGCCTGGTACGCAGCGTGAAGGAAGCCCTACGAGCCACGCTGCGCGAGAAGTACCCCAGTGATGAGACTCTGCACACGCTTCTCGTCGAGGCCGAGAACATCGTCAACTCACGGCCGCTCACTCATGTGGCTGTGACACCGGAAGAGCCAGAAGCATTGACCCCGAACCACATCCTGTTGGGGTCAAACAGTCACGTGTCAGCACCGGGCCAGTTCACCGAGGAAGATCAGTCTGCGCGGCAACTCTGGAGGCGCGCGCAACGGCTGGCGGACGAGTTCTGGCGGCGATGGGTCAAGGAGTACCTTCCCCTGCTCCAACACCGGCGGGAGCCTCGCACCACGGGCACGGCACCGAAGGTCGGTGACTTGGTCATCGTCTGCGACCCGAACCTACCGCGGAATATCTGGCCCAGAGGAAGAGTGACCAGAGTCTACCCGGGAAAGGACAACGAGGTACGAGTCGTGGACGTCACTACGAGCAACGGGCACGTCCTGCGAAGACCCTGCAAGAAGATCGTCGTGCTCCAAATGGGATCGCAAGCTGCGACGGCGGGAGAAATGTGCACGACAGAATAGACTCAGTGCGTGAGACAGTGCATTTACATGTGTATATTTTCATAGGATAGGCATAAGGGCATAAGGACATTGTATTTTACGTGTTTACAATAGTTTTTACAGTATTCTAGATGATAAGAAAAATAGGATAAGGTAGTCGTATAAGAATTGTATCTCAACTAGTGAGTAGTGTAACTAGTAGAATAAGGATTTTTTGGATAATAAAATATATTTGCTATTGTGTTTTATTTTAAAGGAAAATGATTAGGATATTGTAATATGTGTTTAGGTATGTTAATTATGTAAAAATAAGTAAATATAAGATCATAATGTCATGCATGTGCGTGCGACGGCTCGCTATCACGGAATGGCATGCGGAGCGCACGTAGAGCGAATATTTATACTAGGACGGTGGGGGGCGAGGTCACTTAAATATCCCCGCCGCGTCCGCACGCTCCCATTCGAAAACCAGGCAACGCCGGGTGTGCACGCATATGTCAGGAAATGTGGAATTACCTAATCTAAGACCTAGACATAAGGAAAAACTTATATGTAATAGGTATAAGGAATTATCAATAAAGATTGGTCAGAGGGGGTGAGGCAGAGAACCTTCCAGAAAAACACTCGGGCAAAGTATAAAAAGGACGCTGATTGGCCGAGGCGTCATTCGCAGTTCGACATTCGCAATTTGGAAGTGATTCGCAAGAACAAGTCAAGAAAAAGGAAGAAAAGGAATTCTGCCCCGCCTCCGCTGCCTCCCTACTGTTTCCAAGAAGACTGGTGTTTTATTATCAAGCTTCTCAAGATCCTAGGAAACCTATCGCCCACAATTTTATTGAATTTGTAATGAATCTATGGATGCTAACTATCTGAAATAAATAATATATTTTGATTTGATTTGAACCAGGAACCCATTAGTGCGTTGAGTCTGAGCCCGCTGCCGGGGGGGGGGGTATTGTAGCCGCCCGGGAACCAGTCACGGCGCATACGATGACGGGGTCGCAACCCCACCACCATCCACTCCGGGGTCGTCGCTAATCTCGATTTGGTCCAGCCCTGAGGTCCTCTCTCATGTGCCGATGCAACAACTGCGGGGATTTTAGTGGATAAGATTCCCACATACCCCGGTCGAGCCCCACACCTCCCGGGTACCTTTTTGAATTGAGTGGATCCAGCTGGATCGAAGTGCGTTGCGGTGGTTACCGAGCCCAATTAATAGCCACCAAAAATATAACTCCAACTATACCAATTGATGCTCTCTGTAGGATACGATCCAGCGACCTCCGCTATGTAAAGCGGCTTTCCGCTACCCCACAGAGGTTTTTGAAAGTAAGAGGGTGATAATGTAGCAAATCCACCTGGTCTCGCCATTTCAATTACGAATTAACATTAACTCCTCTCAGCGTTGAGGGGAGTGGACCCCAAAAGGGAATTATAATTATCTATTCCAGCCCCAATTGGTTCGTCCCGAACCTTTCGCACTTATTCTATGAAACGCCTATTTTGTATAGTGCACTATACTACGACCGCCGATGAAATCCAATTTTATGCTTTAGATTAAACACAGTTGGTAAATTGTTAATGATTTCTAATATAAATTACTTAATAAATAAATATTATAAGTAAGTTGAAATTAAAGAAAAAATAACTAATTTTAATAGATATGGCTGGGTGTTACCACAGGCTTGAGATCCCGTGATAAAAAACAACTAAAACCTAAACGAAGTATTTCCTGCATGATCGTACTAACATATTTAGAAGATCTCAGGGTATCCTGAAACAACTGTGACATATAGACATCACCATATTCCTTCTTCAATACTTCTCCGTGGTAACGTTCAGAGACTTGGTCCCATACTGCTATGGACAGAGGTATGCTTGGAGTTTCCTTGCGCGATAAAATCTAATCACCGACATGAATTAGAGAATCTTAGAATCTGCAAATTGAAGACAACTGAAGGGGAAGAAAGGTCCTTGAGTGGCAACCACGAACCCGAAGACGCAGCGTAGGCAGGCCTCTCATTAAGTGGACTGACGACATTGTGCGCGTCTCAGACAAGCGCTGGATGAAATAGACAATTGTCGTTCATTGTGACGTTCCAATGGGAAGCTTATATTCAGCAGTGGACGTCTTTATATTACTCGAGTCATATTACTTCTCCCATGACCGACCATATACCTATCCGTTTGTTGTCCGTGGTACCATCAGTAGTACCACCAGTGGTACCACGGACAATTTTTTTTGTCCGTGGTACCACTGGGGTACTACGGACAACTCCGTGGTACCACCAGAGATAAATTAATTAGATTTAAATAATATTCCATTATTTTCGTTCATTTTGTAATAGTTTACTTGGTACTTGGTAAATGTTTGAGAAATAAAACCGACAAATTATTACCGGAAGTACTAGCGTAACATAAAATAGCAGGTGCATAATCTTGTGTGAGCATATGAATGTGGTTCAGAGCTAACATGTTTATAGTAGAAGTACCAGGGAAGCATAAAATATAAGGAAGAGTCCTCAAGGCCACCTCCATTCCAATGTCCAAAGCGATTTGAAAATACGTCCAGGATATACCTACTGAGGATGTGGTACCTAGGGAGTAGTAGCTAACATATTTACAGCAGAAGAACCAGGGAAGCACAAGATACAAGGATATCTCGCCTCTTGATACATCCGTTACCCTCCCGACCCTCACCTCTTGTTTCGCGAAATCAATCAAAACCAGTAAGCCAGACATACTCTGGATATCACAAGACGAGGGGACTTCTCCATATGTCTTATGCTAACCTGGTACTTAGCTCTAAACCACATTCATATGCTCACACAAGATAAGGCAGATTATGCACCTGCTATTTTATGCTACCCTACTAAGTACTTCTGGTAATTATAAAAACCACACTTTTGAAATTTCATGTGTAATGTTGTGCAATACAAACAGTTGAACCAAGATACCAAGTAAACGATTACAAAATTAACAAAAATAATGATATATTATTTAAATTTAATTAATTTATCTCTGGTGGTACCACGGAGTTGTCCGTAGTACCCCCAGTGGTACCACGGACAAAAATAATTGTCCGTGGTACCACTGGGGGTACCACGGACAACAAACGTACCTATCACATGTAGTTTAAAAACAAGAATAAAAAATAAATGTTTAGATGTAAAAAGTCGGTCCTGCGCCTGATCTATCCCCGGTCGTGTCGGTTTTCAGTCCCATAGGATTGTGAGGGTGCACGTGTGTCTACGCAAGCGCTTGTGCACTATAATATCTCCTGCGTACATGGCTGATCTTTTGAAAGATTGGCCTCTGTGGTCGTTTCGGCCACAATCCGATAGGACTGAAAACCGACACGACCGGGGAGAGATCAGGCGAAGGACCGACTTTTTACATCCGACGTATGGATCATCTTACTTTACAGACAATCAGGTAATAGGCCTACATTGTCGTAGCCTGTACGGAACAACTACACAAAATTGTTGCAAAATTACAATAGAGCGTCAGTTTTTGCCATAGCATGAACAGTATGTTACCTTGGTGGTGCGTTAGAGGCACATAAATATACAAAAGGCAAATACAAGCGTCATCTCAAAATCACTATCTCAAGTGCTTTTGGCTGGATTGTATTGACAACTAGCCTCTTACTGTCTTATTAATAAAAATCGCTTATTTTTCTCTTACTCCAAAGTTACATCGGAAGTAGTTAATTCTAGACTAGTCACGGAATAGCTACGTCTTAATAACGGTATTAATAAATACGAAGTAGGTTCGGACTAACAATACAATTCTTACACTGAGACTAAGGTGTATGTTATGGCAACCCACTGAAATTAAAAGTAAAAAAAATGAACAAAATGACTAAAAAGACACTGGCAGTTAGGTAAATTTTGATATTTGACACTTTTATTTGACAATCACAACTTTCACTCTATATTTATCTTACATCATAATATTCTATATTTCTCTTACATCATAATATTCTGTATTTCTCTTGTTGAATTCAAGATAGTGGTTTTAGAATTTGTGTTTTTTTTTATTAGCAGAATATTATCTATAAAGCAAAAAAGTATATAACAACTAGGCCGCGAATCTAGCCTGTTACATACCGCTACACCGTCCCTAACAAGAAACTACAGTGCACCTCAAAGGACGCGTGTAAGAGCAGAAACCACGGTGGGCCTCAAGCACGAGCCGGCGCGTGTAATGCAAAACTTGCTGACAATGCAACCTATCCAAGAACAGAAGGGCTATTGTATGGACGCATCCAGCATGTGTACCGAAAACCAGCTAACGGCGCACAACTAGATCCATTGTATGGACCCATAGCGACGGAATCGGCTCTTCACTTAGCTTCTAACATCGAAGCGGTCACTACATATTTAAATTAGATATTAAAAATGTAATTTAAATTAATAAAAATTAGTTTTAAAATCTGTTCTAAGTTATTTCTGAATCATCCGGCTGTAGCCTACATAACTAGCCTAATAGTTTAGTTTATTGAGATAGTTTATTTACCTCTCCACGAGCCCAAGTCCTTTTTGCAGCTAAAACTTTCAAGTGAGGTGGTATAAAGCCTACTGCATCTCCAGCCAAATCATTCTACCATTTCAGTAATGTAATATGCAGTTGAGCGTGTAAATCTATATTTATATTTAAACTCGTCTTCAAGGTCTTCAAAAGGGATATTGCGAGGTTTATACAATTAGGTTATGTTTAGTATATATAATTATCTCAATGGAAGTTAGAAATACAATACAAATCTATGCTTACTCAAACGTTAAACCATGGGGCTCCGCGGAGTAACTTTTACTCCGGGACTACATTTTGATTAGTTAACTCCGTCCTTACTACTAGTTTATTAATACCATAATTGCCTAATCTTTGCGTAAGTCTTGGAGTAAAGTTGTTCTGACGCTAATCATAGTTTATTAATAAGGCTTAAGGTTTACAATTATACTTGAATATTTTATAACAAGCTGACCCGCGCAGCTCCACCCGCGCTTTTATAACCCTTTCCCTCTTCCCTATATTTCTCTCTACATCTCTCTCTTGCATAAAACATCTTATTCTTTACTCTCTCCTCAGTTTAAAAGGTCTAAGCGTACAAACAGCGGGAGCGACTTTGTTTCATATTATGTAGAGTTGCTGGGAAAGTAATTCCAAACTAATTTAAGTACCTAGAATAAATTAATCAAGCAAAAGTTATTAATTGATAGTTAAAAATAATTATTTAATGTCATAGTCATCCAAACCCAAACTAGACAGGGCCTGTAACCATGGTAACCAGTGTACTATGGTAACCAGACAATCAATAATAATGCTTATATTATTTACTAGCTGACCCACGCAGCTCCGCCTGCGCTATTTTTACGTTAACTAAACTTTTAATAACAGACATTCGCATCGAATACATAACCTCCTTTTTTATAGTCGGTTAAATACTCGGACCCACTTTTTACTTGCTCTCCGAAGCACGGACCCGTTTAGTTCAAATGGCGTTATACGGTTACCCATCTATTTAATGACCTTACAAAACCTTGATAACAACTCTCAATGAGTGTTTCCTTACTAATATTTTTTATTATATTATAAAGAAAAATTGATAAAATCGGACCAAGCGTATAACCAAGTACCCGTTTTGACTTTAATCCCCTCTCCCAAAAGAACCTTGCTAGATTACGGGATAAAAAGTATCCTATGTCCTACCTCGTAGTAAGATCTCAAATCATGCCAAGTTTCATTTGAATCCATTCAGTAGTTTCGGCGTGATGCTCAGCCGTGATACAGACAGACAGAAAGACAAAAAATAAACAAAATACATTTTCGGCCTCAGTATCGGTTATAGAATGCCCTCCAAATATAATTTTCAAAATATCTTCAATGTACAGAATTGGACCTGTTACAGTTTTAATATAAGTATAAATTTATTTTGTTGTAAATACAGACTTATACAGTGCATGAAGTTAAATTACATCCAGACATAAGGTGGGAATCGAACTCACGACCTATGCGTGGTGTAGATAGCGCTGTGGGTAGCGGCCTGGGTCTTTAACCACTAGACCAACGGGGCCGGCAAAAAATTAATTGCATCAATTTCTAATTACTACTTCGAATTATTTCAAGTCCATATTTATTGGCAGCTTTGATTCTATTGTAGAATAGTTTTACATAATAATAACACTTAAAATACTTAACATGTTCACAGCGTTCTCAATTGCGTGAAATTCGTTTCACGTCCCCTAACGAAATGTCAAACGCGTAGAGAGAGGTTCTCAAATACTCTAAGAGGGTCCCTCCGACCCCTTGACAGCTCTAACCAGTAATCCGTTGAAACCGAAGGGTCACTTTCCAATTACATAATTGTCTATTCGAGCGCAATGTAAGCTATCCCAAATGTCACCTAAACATCGCTGATTTCCATATAGAAAACAAGTGAAAATTGATTTCACAGCTATCTTTCTTTAAATAAAATCTTTTTAAAAAAAAATTGAACCGACTTCAATATCACTGAAAAGTATAAAATAATTTAAATATTATTGAAGTTGGTGTTAGCTTACCGGCTGTGTATATTTGGCACCAACTTCAATAATATTTAAATTATTTTATACTTTTCAGTGATATTGAAGTCGGTTCAATTTTTTTTTAAAAAGATTTTATTTTAAACTTTTTAGTGATATTTTCATATATAAAGATTGAACCATCGAAAACCGTAAAATTATCTAGGTAGGTTATGATCACATTATCGTCTACATAGTTTTACATAATTCATGTTTCTTCAGAAAAAAATATCCGGTCGTAATGAAATTTGCATGGAAACATCATAGCAGTTTACTCTCTCGAATAAAAAAAGAATCATCGAAATCGGTTCATAATTGTCAGAGTAATGTAATGGAGAACATCAGTTTTATGGTTTTTACCAGATAAATTCCTCCACATCGTTCATGGTCCTCCAGGAAGTTCTTATCCGGTTGTAATAAAATTCATACAGATTCAATACAGTGGTTTCTTCTTTCGAATAAAAAAATAATCATTGAAATTGGTAAATATTTGCCAGAGTTATGACCATTTTTGTCCGACCGAGCGAGTCCGAGCGACTAAAACGTCATCTATATAGGCTTTCTTGCAGCTCTCAGTGCGCAGTCACCATACTTGTTTTTTCAGGAACTACTTATTACTAAGCAATAATTTTTTTATGGGACCCAATTAACGGATTAAAGAATGGATGGAAGAAAGATTTTTTCAAATCGGTTCATAATTGCCAGAGTTATGCGCGAACATACATAAAAAAAAAAAAAAAAAAAAATATATACAGACGAATTGAGAACCTCCTCCTTTTTTGAAGTCGGTTAAAAATATTTCTGTTTCAATTTAAAGATCACTCAATCAATTTCTATTTATTAACTGAAGCATATTATATGTTTTATATTGGCGACTGACATGAACATTTACTTGATGTGAATATTCCCATCAAGAATTTGTTCGTTGTGAGCAAATGCTCATGACACCTGGATTTTCGCGACGAATGCTTGACTTGGCCTATACCCAGCAGTTAGTAGTCAAGCTCCCAGCTCCCGGCAGTGCTCGCGCTAGCTTGTAACACGCCGACTTGTAATTAACATTAAAAGGGATTCTCCAAAAAACCGACAGGACCGGGTGGAGCGCGCTCGTGTGCTCGGCGCTCATCATCGAGCTGCTCAGACCGCTGTACTAGACATGTAGCCAAGTTGTAATTCTACAATACGAAACGCTACATAATAGAAAGCAAATGTATAGGATTGATATCTCTTTGCTAAGTCGTGACTTAGCTTCACGTGTGAAGGGATATGTCATTCCAATACATTTGTCTTCTATTCTTTAGCGTTCCGTATAGAATGACGATTTGGTTAAGTAACTGACATACATGCTGAATATTAGACTTGTAAAGTGTTCACTTCGAGCGAATGTGCATGTCAGTCGCCACCATTATGTCCATTATACCTTGTATTCCAAACAACTTGTTTATAGATTTACTACATAAACTCGACAGATTTGTTACATAATATTTTGTGGATTGTTATCACGGAAAGTTGTTCTGTAACCGCGCGTTATGCTTGAAGGCAATTTGCTAGTTATACGTAAATCTAAACTAATGATAAGTAGCTTGCAATCATGCCAACATACGAGGTTCGTAAATTATATGAATAATATACAGCCGTTACTGTTTAACAAAAACGTTTAATTAATACGTTTAGTAGAACACATATACATTACATGTCCTGACTGACTGACTGACTGATTCATCAACGCACAGGCTAAACCTGGACGCTGGACCTAGAAAGCTGAAATTTGGATAGTAGGTTCTTCTTATGTTGTAAGCATCCACTAAAGGGTTTTTGAAAATTCCACTCCTAAAGGGGTTAAATCGGGTGGAAAGAAAAATTGCGGGCGTAGCCGCAGAGAATTGCTAGTTCTGTCATAAAATACATTGTATAAAAATTGAGATATTCCGATGTGAAGAAATCAAAAAACGAAATAAATAATGCCCTAAGATACTCAATGCAATGGAACGTTCCATTAGATAAAGCTTTCATTTTTGTCTCGGCAAAAGTTTCCTTAAAGAGTGAAACAAAAGTACAGCTTCTTTAATTTATGGTCTACAAGTTTAGTTAGTGGAATCCAACTTTATCAAAGCCAACTCAGCCACCGTCACCGTCTAAAATCATTGCCGTAATTCTCCCCCGCATCACGGTTGAAATATCGATGAGGGCGTACTGAAATATTGAAACCGTTAAAAGCAAAGAAACGCCCATACTATATCTACTTGTTTGAAAGCGGAGCAACACCTTGATTTATCGGCCTTGAATTCTCCGTCTCGGAGTCTGACCAACTTTACTAATTAAGAGAAAGATTAATTTCCCTTTTCCCTTAAACAATTTCCCTTAAAAGTTATAACACTTCGAAACTCTTTTTTGGTTATAAAAATAATCTGATGTTTCCTTAAACCTCGGTAAAATGCTTGGAGATTACTCGAGAAATAAATCAAACAAACAAGAAAATATTAAATTAAATTGTAAATAGAACACTCTAATTTTCGACTCCCCTAGATAAACTCAATGAAGATTATATTCACATGAATTATCAAAATTACCTCTAGTATTAAATACATTGACTATTTCTAACAGAATTAAAATGTAGGTAATTGGTATTGTTTTAACTATCATTAAAGTAAGTTCTTTTTTTAACCTTGGTAGGTACCATCCACACACGGTTATCTAATATCAAAATTGGCAAAGCCAGTATTATGGTAATCCGTATGGAAGTATCCCTATGTAATCACCATTATGCTCAAATAGTGATCAACCAATTTCGCTATCCAAATCCATAAGATAGGACATTTTACAAGAAGGAGAAGAAATAAAATTAATAAATTTACACATAGTTCATCAATATGTTCGATATTATCTAATAAGAAAATATTTATAAATTAATCTGGCATTGAATATATCGAAATTATAATATTTGGGACGGCAGAGCAGAACGCTTTATTTATAGAAATATCCACAACGACAGAGAAGATGTCATCAACCCGTCGGTTCGAAGAAATCACAAAAAGAATCGGTCATTCTTGGCCAATAATATTTTGATGTAATTTTTTAATTCAACGATATTCATCGGTTACATATGAGTGAATGTTAACACTTTGTTGGAATCTGTAATGATTACTCTCATAACTTATGTTTTACAACACTGTAACCTAATAAACCGTTTACTCGAAAGTAATGGGTTCGTGCTTACGGTTTCGTAAAACGTTTTGAAGCGCTACAAAAACTTCATGACTTGCGTAAAACCATCAAACCGTACAAAGTTTACTTATAATAACGATACCTACTTTTACCGTTATTTATACAAACATTTTAACGATAAAGCCCAAGTCTTTGATCCCTAATGATACAATGGTGGTATACTAACACGCCATAAACTCATTTACTGGGGGCTGCCTAATCTTGGCTTCCAGTGTATTTAGTTTCTCATTTATGAACCGGCGCGGCAGGTTGAAGGTAGCGTGTACAACTTGCGTAATACAAAATTATATATTAATATAGGCTTTGGGTAATGAACCACAGAAGCTCATGCTTCACGTGTAACTTATACGCAGTTTTGATTGCGTTTGGTTAATTCGTATATCCCTTTGGGACGCTGGTATATTTTCTTCTTCATATAATTATTCTTCAGATAAAAAGTCGGTCGTGTCGGTCGGTGTGTTTATATGTTACCCCTTATATATAATTCATTGCCTGAGAAAATAGTTGTCTTATCACAACGTGAATTCAATAATAAACTAAGGGAATGGTTAGTACAAGAATTAGTCTTGTGCCTAACCGGACAGCTGCAAGTGCGCACCGTACTAGTACAATTCGTGCAAAGTACTAGTACAGTGCTATTAGAACCTATTAGTACACTTTTAATAGAACTTTAGCATGAACAGTACTGTACTCAGTACAGTTGTACTGTTTGTTAATAATTTCTTTAATGAACAGTACTGTACTGATCATGTTAATATTTTTTAATTACATTAAAACATGACTTTTAAATGTAAATTTTTAGATTACTACACATTTAACTTTTTCGAGGATTTGGTTCGCGGCCGTCATCTTGGTGGTGGCGACCGTGAACACAATTTTCCAATTTTTGATTTCCTGTTAAAAATGATATTATGATTTATTTTTCAATTGCTATTTAACTACTTACTTGACATTGATGAAAATATCAATAATTGATGGAAGCCCGTGCCCGTGGGGTGTCCGGGTAATAGCACCCTTCCATCTCCTCCCGTTAGGTGTCCGTAAGAGACGACTAAGGGAAAACAAGAAGACGGGCAGCAGCGTCTTTCTATTAGATTACCTACCACCTATACTGTGACCCCCAAGACGCCTGCCAAACGTGGGGATTATGGCCACCCATTCTATGGGGGAGTTCAGCAAAGGACGTCTTTTGGCTGTTGTAAAATTATTGCTTTCATCATCATCATCATTTTAACCATAATATTTTATTTCCTGTACACTTTAACAGGCTTAGGACTGGCATTCTAGATTAAAAAAAATAGATACGTGCTAATAATAATATTATAGTTGATCAAATTTGCGTAAATGTACGATACGGATTAATTACCGAACATCAAGCATGCGCGAAATATTTACAGCGCAACGCCACTAATTATTCGAATCTATGCCACGCTAAAATAATCATTATTGCAAATGAAAAGAACTTAAATCTAAGCCGAACGTATTGTAGTACATCCAGCCTGTATCACTGTCCCTTTTACTCTCACACTGTTTACCATACCAATGCCTCGCGCAGTTTTTGTTCCGTCCGTGGCGCAATAAGTACCTAGATAAAGTGTACTATTGTGCTAAATGTCCGATGCCTTTCGGAAACATTACTTTTAGTACAGTAGGTACCCCGTACTAGTACCTATTAGTACATCATACGCGTACTACCCAAGACTAACAAGAATGCTTTTATACAGTTAAAGATTATTTAAAGAAATCACCTTCACATTCTTACTACGTTAGAACTGCATTGTAGACTGAATGTTATTATTCGCACATTAATAATAATATCAATGGTTAAACCTTATAATAATAATAATCTAACTATGTTATCAATGGTTTTTTTTTAATTATTTATGTATAACATTATAAAGGGCTCCCACACATAACTGCGAATTCGCATCGCATTGCAAATATCAGCGAGAAACAAATGAATATTTCCATACAAATTCCTGCGATGCGGCGCCGCATCGCATCGCATCGCAGTTATGTGTCGGAGCCCTAAGAGGTACAAAATTATATTAATTGATATGGCTTGACATTGTAAGTATTGCTTTTAACTAAGCTATAAATATGACATTTTCCAGGCTTGACATTTTTTTAAATCCAATATGAATTTGTATATAACTTTGCATGCTACTTAATGGCAAATGTGTATCGCTCGCTATGTTTTTAATGTACCATCTTTATAAGCACCACATTTATGCAAATAAATTGAAATTGAAATTTGTGTATTTATGTAAGAAGTTCTTTTCTTTACTAAACAAGATGTATCTTTGCATTTTTTTTAATCAACCTAATAAAGAGACCAACAAAAATTAAGCAACACGCCTACCTATGATACAGCTGTACTGGAATATTCGCTCATCACCCGAGACATTAGCTAGTAAGTCACTTGAGCCGTAAATTAAACATAATTTCACCAAAATAATCTCTGCAAATACATACTGTTACGACCGGGACATAAAAGTGTTAATTACTCCGTTAATTATTACTTAATTGCAATGATCTCAAAACGCATTGTTAGTCAATAGGTCTACTATTGAACCGTACCGAAAGATCTCGAATTCTCAATAGAAAGTAGTTCCATAGTACTTGTGTAAGTACCTACCGCTCGCTCGCTCACGGGTCACTGCCCCCGCCTATTGTTAGTTTATTCTTGAAGGCCACGCCGCTATTGTATTTCGCGAAAACACTAGAAGTAGGTATATACGTGAATGATCTAGAAGTTTCCACCCCTCTGTTAATTTAGGTATATAAGCCGACGCATAGAGGCGCCCAGACAGTTTGTGTTTACAAGCGACAGCGGAAACATCTTAAGGAAGCGATCGAAGAGAATTGTACCAGCGACCCTTGCGAAGACTTTGGACTACTGAGAAGTACTGTGCGACTCGGACTACTGTGCCTTGTGTGTATACTGCGTGTATAGTGTATACAGTGTGAGTGTACGTGGAATAAAATCTTCTTTTACGTTAATCGTCATTTAATTACTCACCCGCACGTAACAATACAAAACAAGCTGCAGATTTAGAAAATTATGTTGGTTACTTTCCTTAATCTACTGGACAACTTATTGTTAGGTCATCTATGTATCAGCAATTTCATAAAAAAAAAAAAATTTGGTAGGATACCTATGTAAGATGCTGGCAGCATTTCCTTACTGAATAGCTAAAGCCAATCTCTGAGCGAGGAAATGCCCAGCTCTGGGGTCACCTGTGGTGTCGACCAACCTTTTACTTAAGGCTCTAACTAAAGTATGGGCAGAAGGGCCCCATGGACCTAGAGTTTCTACTCCGAGACATCTCAATCTGATATGGTTGAGGGGAGTGATGCACTGTCCTTTTGTCCTTTTTTATTTTATTTTTTTCTTTTGTAGTCTAGCAGCAAAATTGATTATTACTTTATTTACGTTCTGAAGGCAATTCACTTGAGCTTGTAAATTATTCTTGGTGTGTATCTAACTTAGACGACTTGTGATATAAGTTGGTAATATGTTAAAGTGCTTTGTGTCTTGCCTGACGAGGCACTGCTTAACAGCAGAAGGTAAATGTTAAACGTGAGCCACTGTGATTTTGGATCGGTCATGCTCGCCATCGAAAAGTCTTTGCTTGTGGCGGCTTCGTGTGGCGGGTCACCCCCTTCCCTCCAATATGGTTGAGGGGAGTGATGGCTGCTGCTCGAGTCAACTCTTGCGCGGGTGCTGCTTGGGGGGACTGGTCCGACTACTATCCCTTTGGCATTTTAGTTTCTTGTATTTTGTATGACAAACATTGTTTTTAAAAAAAATATGAAAAAATGACAAGCCCGCTGAGTTTCTTTTCTTGCTTGAGGCCGCGTTGTGATCCGGTGGTAGCTTTTAAAAAATTGACAGTTCAAAAGTGCGTCTTCTAGCGTTAAGCCTATTTGAAATAAAAATTTTGAATTTTGCATTTTGAATTTTTTGAGCCTGGTGCACGGAAAAAAATGGTTTAGCTGTGGTCGCTAAATTGGTTTTGCTGCCAATTCATTTGCTGCTCTGTATAATATCTTAGGTACATCAGCAAAGCATTGTGTATTACAACTAAGACCACTTAGCTATTATTGATAACGACATTTAGCTATAAGAACTACAAAAAATTAACAGGTGTTACAAATTGTTTAACAACTATCGCAAACTTTTTTCGCTATATCATCAAAACAACATTAGGGGTTGCCCTTAGCTGTGGCTACAAATCATTATTACCATTTATGTATAAATACTTCGTCACTATTGCAAAAAGATAGATGCCTTAAGCAGCAAAGACATGTCTGTATCGGTCCTGCTAATAGTCTTTGCAATCACTGCAAATGATTTTGCAACCAGTACTAAATTTGTTTGCAGATGAATCTGTGAAGTTTAATTTGCTAATACTGTTCAAACTCTTAGTAACTATTCCAAATTATTTTAAACACCACAACTAATATTTTGAGCTGTGGTTGCTAATTATAATGTCTTCATATAGCTAAATGGTATTTGCAATCACTGCAAATAATTTTGCAACAAGTACAAAATTTTTTTGCAGATAATAATAATAATAATACCAGCCCTTGTTTATGTCCCACTGCTGGGCACGGGCCTCCCCTCAAGATGAGGGGGCTTAGGCCATAGTCCACCACGCTGGCCAAGTGCGGGTTGGGTTTTTGCAGATGAATCTGTTAAATTTCATTTGCTAATATTGTTCAAAATCTTAGTAACTATTCCAAATTATTTTAGACAACACGACTATCAATTATCAATATCGACTATCAATTTTGCAACAAGTACTAAAATTTTTTGCAGATGAATCTGTTAAATTTCATTTGCTAATATTGTTCAAAGTCTTAGTAACCCTTCCAAATTATTTTAGACAACACGACTAATATTTTTAGCTGTGGTGGCTAATTTTAATGTCTTCCTACAGCTAAATGTTCTTTGCAATCCCTGCAAATAATTTTGCAACAAGCACTAAATGTTTTTGCAGATGAATCTGTTAAGTTTCATTTGTTAATTTTGTTCAAAATCTTAGTAACCCTTCCAAATTATTTTAAACACCACAAGTAATATTTTGAGCTCTGGTTGCTAATTATAATGTCTTCATATAGCTAAATGGTCTTTGCAATCACTGCAAATGATTTTGCAACAAGTACTAAATTTGTTTTCTAAATCTTAGTAATCTAATTGTTCTAAATTTTACAACTATATTTTTACAGCAAGTTACAACAACGCGCAACGGCCAGTGTTCTTTATGCAGTCTCGTAAAGTTAAATGTATATCAAAATTTTCAAAACTAACGGTTTCACTGACGGTTTCCGTTACGAACCCAAGCGATCAAGGCATAGTGTAAGGGGTGAGCCATTATATCGACACACCCCTCTGTGTGGTGGGGGTTCTGGACATAGCCCACCAGCTGGCCGTGTGCGGGTTGGCAAACTACACACGTCTATTTTTGAATGATGTGCAGGTTTCCACACGATGTGTACTTACATCGTACACTGCACCATAAGACAAGTGATAATCAATATTGAAATTAAGATGACATAAAATAAGAAAATCTCCGAGGTGCAAGGCGTTGTTTGAACATGGGACTCTTGTGTTCAAGGCATGCTTTTTGACAAATTTTCTTGACTTCTCTTGACTAAAATAAATATCTCGATTTTACACGTATGTACTTCATACATGCATCTAATCCGTGGGGTGTCCGGCTAAGAACAACATCCTCCCATCTTCTCCCGTTGGGACTCTGTAAGAGGTGACTAAGGGAAAATAAGAAGACGGGCAGCAGCGTCTTTCTATTGGATTACCTACCATCTATACTGCGGTCCCCAAGACGCCTGCCAAGCGAGGGAATTATGGCAACCCCTCCCTTCTAAGGGCCTTTGTTCAGCAGTGGACTACTTTAGGCTGCAGATGATCATACATTTCGTGGATGGGTTTATATATTTAGGTATACATATCTACTTGTTGCCGATTATTATGGATATAATACCTAAGATAATAATAAAACACTGTTTACGGTTACTCAATCTTATGTAGTAATAGGCATTTACTTACTACCTATTAAATACTTGCGTTTTAGTTTGAATTATAAAACGAGCCCGAATTTTTTTGCGACTTTTGCAAATATTATATTTGTAACAATACCATAGAATAATTTGCCAGTACAGCTAACAAGATTAGTGTTTAACTCAGATAACGGGCCTTTAAAAGTATTACCAGATATACCAGATTGGTTTATGGAATCCGCCAAAATAGTGAACAAATGGATTTGACTGTATTCACTCGGTCTCTGAGATGGGTTTTAAACATTGATATGTCCCACAGTGAGTAAAACCGGGATAACATCAGCAGTGCCCACGACTTGTACGCGTGGTCTTTAGTTCATTGTAAATAATGAAGAAAATAAAAAAGGACCAAATGAATCGTACCGAGGACCAAAAATTCTATAGATAGGTACGATAAACGATGAGGAGTTCGAATATTTATTAGAGTAGGTATGATACATTCGGAATAATATCGTAAGTATATCGTTTCGAATGTATCGTTATCAATTTTGAGAGTTGATATACGAATCCAAGATCTGTGGTTATTAGACAGACTTTCCTCAATAATACGCAACTGCTTACAGTAGGTACGTCCGATGGATTATTATGCATTAGGCTTTAGTCCATTGAGATATTGCTTTAGGCTCTCCAAACTTTCGCGCATTCAAGGGTTACCTTCCAGCTCCATCATCAGATCCTCATATTGGGAAAAGTCAATGGAACTCTTAAAGCCGAATCAAGCGAGCCTAAACACGATGTGATTACTAGTACCCACTCAAGGGTTCCTTTACCCACCTTCCAGTTCCATCATCAGATCCTCATTAGTGGTCAAAGTAAATAGAATTCTTTAAAACAAAACAAATGAGTCCAAACTCGATGAGTTTACTAGTAGCCATCTAAGGGTTCCCCCTTATCCAAATTCGAGCTTTATCATGAGATCAGCTCGATAATACTATATTAATATATTGTCACGGGTCTTTGACACATGTGCAAAATTCCAAACGATTTGAACGTGTAGAAGTGGGTGAAAATGGAGTGGCAATATTCTATTACCATCATATATACCTACGTACTTATTACAGGTGAAACTAATAAAAGCGCGTTTAAAAGGCGTTTAAGCTAGCTGCTCATATTATGGCGAACACACAGACAGCAGATACAGGCTTAGTACTTGTCAAGACAAATACATCTAGCCTAAACACGACGGGGTTATTTTGGGTATTTCAGTAGTTCCAATGGTCACCATTCCTAATGTTCCTATGGTCCAATATTAGTAAGTAGGTATGTTCTTCGTAAGACAAGAAAGCGAGTTAATAGGTACAAAAGAAACGTTTTAAAACGAGCCCGAATATTTTAACGACTGTTGCAAATATAGTATTCGCTGCAGTAGCATACAATAATTTGGGATGGTAGCAAATTTATTCGCGTTTTGCGCGGACAAATGAAATAACGGTTCTTGCAGGTGTTGCCAGAGTGACGATTCACTTAATCACATCAATTCACTAAGACTTTGCAGCTCGCTTTACGACTCGATGAAACGCTATAATATAACGTGTTAGTTGTTTATTTAATAGGCGATAAATATTGAAAATTATAATAAATATGGTTTTATACTTTTCATAGGGTGATTTTTCGCTAGTTGGGTTATATAGTTTTTGAATTTACTTTTTTATTTTTGAAATCTCAACAAAGTTATCAACTTTGAGTCATAGTGTTAAAAAATATAATGGTTCCATGAAATCTCAAACTAAACCTCTGTAAAATACGTTGATGTGATAGATATCGAAATCATTGAATCATTGATCTTGAAATACATAAGATAGTAGAAGTACTTAATAAAAAAATATAAGATGTTATTGACGCTTACAATAACATTCTTCAATATATAAGAATGAAGCTCCTTCAGAAAGTTTGAGGTGTGTGGCCCTAGATGTCTAACAAGTACGACAGCTTGCTTGGTGGATGTATAAAGTGTCTCCAGCGGCGGGCTTAAAGGCAAGACCAGAAAACCCTCAGTTTTCTGATGCAGATCCCACCGGAGCGTCCACGCCTCCCGTCTCATGTGCCGTGCGACAGCCGTGGGTAAGAATCCCACATACCCCGGTTGACCCCATAGGTCCCGGGACCTATTGCATGTGTCCCCCGCGAGAACAAAAAGCAAGTAGATCACGATATGCAGCTTGTCACTTATCGTGTAGACAGCTTACAAACAAGATCAGGGTTACTTGAACAATAGATTTACGGATGTACGGGTACTTAGTAGTAAAATGGAAAAATGAATTTAGGTAATGTCAAAATAGTAATATTTTGTATGTGGCATACCTACACATATTCGCCATCGTAGCTGTCATCATAATAATAATAATGTCATCCAAGCCCCTCAGTACCTATCCGACGTATGGATCATCTTACTTTCTAGACAAAAAGATCCGTCATTGTCCTAACCAGTAAGAAACAATTACCTACACAAAGTTGTTGCTCCCTGCGGGAATGGAACCCGTGACCTCCGGTTTGCAAAGTAAGTGGTGCTCCGCTGACCGCTTAACTAAGAGACTCTTTATCCCGAAAAATTGAAGGGTTCCTGCAGGACGGGGCATCAAAATATAAGGGTAACGCGCAAAATATATAGGATGATTTTGATATAATTTATGTAAATCGATCGAGTCGAATCGGGTGGTCAGACTGGGTTGGATGGAGTCGGATTGAGTTCCTTTAGAGTCGCTGGACGTTCGGGGTGTGGCCCTTACTTAGGATGTCCATCCAGTACGGTGGCGACTCTTAGGAGGACGGCAGCGGTGTTGTGACCCCCATCCATGTGAGCACCTTGACACCGTGAACGCTAAAATGCAAGGCACTGATCACACTGGTGCAGATCCCACCGGAGAACTTTGGTGTCCCCACTCATGTGCCAATGCAACAACCTCGTGGGCTTTAGTGGGTAAGAATCCCACATACCCTGGTTGACCTCCACAGATCCCGAGGACCTTTTGAAGGTTTCCCCGCGAAAAATAAAAGGGTCGGATCGAATCGGGCCGAAGGTGATCAAGTTCAATGGAGATGGATCGTGTTATATCGAGTTTTATTTTATGAGTATAACGCGAAAATTACCTACCTACTGGCTGCGTGTGAAGCCGCGGGTACAGCTAGTTCTTAATAAAGATTTTTTTCATATATTTTTGTTAACAGTTATGACTTAGCCTATCACCCGGTCCTGGCTTGATGTCGATTTCCGCATGTACATTACTAACCTTTATTTTTTACATTTTAATGTTAAAATGTTAAATATATTATTTGATAGAAATTACATTTTTAATAGAAAAGTTTCATCTGTATTTTTTTGACAGCACTGGCAACATTGCTTGGTAGTTAGTTTTTCGAATGCTGACAGACGCGTGATCATAGTCATGATCTGTGATGAGCTGAGCCTCAGCTCATCACCTCAGCTGCTGAGGTGATAGGATAGACGGTGAAGTTATTGTGCAAGGGAGGACGTTACAAAATTATTGGAAATCTGGGTTTATGACCAACCAGTCATTGATACATTCAAAGGTTAGTACAATATAATAAATTATAATTGCCTGTAATTAATTGAACAGAATAGCAGTCCTACATATGCCTTATTATATGAAAATGTGCTAATATTTCACAAAGAATTTTTCGGCCACTTATACTAAACCTTCCATTTTACATAAGCTGTTCGGAGTCGCTGGACGTCCGGGGTGTGGAACCCTTAGAACGTTCATTGAGTACGGCGGCGACTCCGAGGAGGACAGCGGCGGGGTTGCGACCCCCGTCCCCGTGAGCACCGTGACTGGTTCCCGGGGGGCTATAATGCACCCCCCGTCGGCGGGCTCAAAGGCAAGGCACTGAGGGTCCCTGGTGCAGATCCAGCGCGCGGGTTTTAGTGGGTAAGAATCCCACATACCCCGATCGAGCCCCACAGCTCCCGGGGATCTTTCGAAGATTTCCCCCACGTCAAAAAAAAGGTATCTTCCATTTTACATAAGCTTGTGGCGAGCTGTTGGTGCGTAAGGTCACCACGGACCCGAGTGCTCTAGAGAGTCGGTCAGGGCCCCCACCTTGGCGTGACTTCGTCGGCCGAGTGAAAACCGAAGGGGGCACGCAGGACTCTCAGCTCTGGCTAGCCTTAATTGGCTAGTCCAGAGAGGAGCTGTTAAAGCTATATGCTCCAGGGGTGAAAGTGTTAAAGGGTATAATGCCGCGAGTAACTTCGGAGAAAGGGCAGCACACCTCTCGACACCTGAGCCACCCACACCGGTGTTGCACTCCGTCGTCTTCTGACGGCCATATGAAGAGCCCATCTAGTTGGTGGCAAGTCACCGCTTGACAAAATATAATTAGTGTATCTACTAATTATGGCAAATGACCCCGACCTTTTACAATAGCCCAGTGTTCAGTCCACCAAATGCCCACTTAAGGAAATCAAGAAATCTTTCCATATACTTCAATAGTCCCTACACCTGCCAGAGTCAACTGCTGTTTATATCTTATTTCCAGCACTTGATTCTGGCAGGTATGTTCCATTTCATTAATTTGTCCTAACAGGCCTATGTGTTGGATTCGTCCCCATGCAAGCTTTTTAAAAGTCCGGGTGTAAAAGCCCGAGTAACCAAAAATGAAAAATAATAATAAAACCTTTATTGCAGGCAACTATGGCCCATAGAAACAATAAGCCTATTATTTATTATGAAGCTGGCTTCAAAATACAGAAACGGTAAATGTTGTCCTTGAGAACTGGGAATGCACGACATCAAAAAGATTATCAATGTCTAAAGGATTAATGAAAATCCACAAATACATGGACGATAGATTGGTAAGTAACAATTTATTACGAACGTTTTAACTAACTTCTACCATGGATAATCCATGCTTCTACGAAACTCAATCTATATGGGTGCGTCCCATTTCATATAAATTTATTTGGTCTATTTTCATTTCAATAACGTTCACAAGATCTAATAAACGTGAGATATACCAACTGTTGCTATAATTTCTTTACATATAACATTTATATATTCTAAAACTTATTAATATAATAATATCTTTGATACAATCCACACACGGTCATCCGATCCCAAACTAGGCAGAGCCTGTACTATGGAAACCAGACAACTGATACTAATACTTATATACTTTTTTTTTTGTAAATACATACTTAAATAGATAAACAACACCCAGACACTTGGCGGGAAACGAACCCACGACCCATCGGTTAGCAGGCAGGGTGTCTGACCACTAGACCAACGGGCCCGTCATATTTCGTATAATGTTATTGGATATAATGTTTATCTAATCGAAAATCTTTAGGTCTATAGTTTAAAATGTATATTTATAGGTACCAACATAGTTAACACCTCGATTCAGAGCAATCCGACTCGGATATGTTAGGCTAGAAGCGGAGCTCCCGCCTTAACCTTCGTGGTTATTGTCTTATGACCACCCAGAATTAGGAGGCCCGCAAAGCAGGGCTCGCGAAATTACAAAAAAACATGATATTATTATTATTTTATTTTTATTATATTAGGCTAAATAGGTTTTATATCTTGTAAATGATATCAAATGGTTTTGTAATCAATGTATGTTATGCTTAATAAAAATAGTTATTTTAAAATTATATCAATCGTTTATTATATCAACTGATATGAAATAAAATTATAGATTCAGTTATTATATCTTGTAAATATTAGAAATTATATCAAATAATACTTACCCAATCTATATCATTCATTTTTTTTTTATTTGTCCACAGCTGGAAATCGATTTTAAAAATTTCTCTACTGATGCTGAAATGCAACTGCATGGAAACGACTCCAGCAAATATTGTGTATGTATTTTGTAAGTGGTACTGATTTATGAATCCCATATTATATGATTTTACTCAGTATTTATATTATAACCATATTCTGTAAAGGTTCTAGTAAATACATATTACATGTATGCCTAGTGTATCGATGTTGTATACAAGATGGATTTGAAATCATCGGCAATACTTAAGACTATGCTTCTGCATGTGAATTACATCCATAGTACAATCATTTTAGGAATAAAAAAGTTTAATTAAAATAAATGTCAGGGATTTTTGTGAGGACTTGACTTGCGTATAAAATATGATGACTATCATTCTGAAATACGAGAATTTATCTGTAGTGATTCATTAAATGTTGTACCTATTATCATTTTAATGTTATGTAGAAGCAAAGGTTAAAATATTGCCAACATTTTCCAATGCTCCCTGTAGTAGTGTATAAGTGTTTTTGTACCCTTATGTGTAATCGTTATTTATATTAAGTATAATGTATAGGCTATAAATTATTGTTAGTCTCAATTTGTATATGCTGCAAGTTAGCTGCAGAATTGTGGTTTAGTCGGGGTATTAGTGCAGTTGACTTATCTCACTATACGGACAGTGGGATAGTCGGTCAACAGTTTCGATGTAGTTATTTCAACTGCACCAAAACTGCAATTGTATAACTAGCTTGCAGTTTAAATGCAGATCATGTGCATTTACCCTAATAGGGGGTTAAGTATTGCATATTTTAAATTAATATACAGGGTTACAGGAAAAGTCGTGCTAGATCCGTTAAGGGCGTGGAGTACCCATCATTTCTGACTTATTTCACTATGAAACACCCCACCCTAAACTTAACCCTTTTCGAGATTTTCGACTTTAAATTTTTTTATTGAAAATTGCCGATGTTTAGGCTATTAAATTTTATTTTGTTTATTTTGTGTGTATTATTATTATTGCATTTTGACATGTGTAATAAGATGCTTTAGGACGTCAATCATTAAAATAGTGCACAAGTTAATTGAATAGGCCGTAGTAGACAAGTGAAAGTAAAGAAATTACAAAAATAATTAGCAGGTTTATTTTTCTCTAAGGGATATCTAAAAAAAATATTATGACAGTTGTTCGACAGATGTGTTTTAAAATATCTTCGTTTCATCAGCTTTCTAACGAGGTATAACTATCTAGGGTTCGTATTACATTTCGTGGAAAAAAAGTAGTTGGGACGCTTCAGGTAGCAGTTCTAACGGTCCCGCATCTATTGTCCTTCAAGTTGGGACACACCGTGCGAGCGAGACAAGTGACGATTTATGCAGGTGTGAATGAAAGAAAAAATGTGTAGAGACTGATAAGGGCTGGTAATACAACACAGGATATTGTTTTGGTTGGCAGTCTGATTTTGTGCTTCGTACATAGTAGATGTGATATCGTTTTGCTCTTTTTCTCTGTGATTCTGGACTATTTCTTCTGATTTGTGACTACTGTGCTTGTTAACCGGACTCTAATTTGTACTTGTGATACGGAAGTGTTGAAGATGACGTCCTACACACCTGAGGAATATGCTGATATGCTTATTTGTTATGGATACTGCGATTGTGTGTCTGTGCAAGCTCGCAACGAATACATAACTCGCTATCCCGGTCGTCGAGTGCCGGATGTGGCCGTTTTTGACAGAGTTTATCGAAGACTTCGAGAAACTGGCTCTGTTTTGAGACGAAGTACAGACATGGGAAGACCACAAATTGATGACAACGAAGAACAGGACAATGAGATAGTGCAACGCTTTCGAGCGGATCCAACTACTTCCACTAATATTGTTGCCCGTGATCTGGGACTTTCGCAATGGAGAGTGTAGTTTACAGTGCATACTGCTGGCCTATACCCGTACCATTACACGCCGGTACACGTTATTGAAGAAGGAGACTCCGCGAGAAGGTTGGACTTTTGCAGATTCATGCTAAATGCTGACGTAGAAGACCCAGATTTTCTAAGAAATATCTTGTGGACAGATGAATCCAAATTTGATAAAGATGGCATAACTAATTATCACAACGCTCACTACTGGGCCCCAAAAGAACTAAGTAATCCCAATAAGAAAAGAGTGACGGGGTCACAACGAAGATTTAGCGTGAATGTGTGGATGGGCATTATCTCCAATCATTTGATCGGACCTTACTTTCTCCCGGACAATCTAAATGGGGAAAACTACGAAAACTTTCTGAGAGGAGACTTGAATGACTTGCTGGATGATCTGCCACTCAACTTAATAAGGGACATGTGGTTCCAACATGATGGCTGCCCTGCCCATTTCAGGAGAAGTGTCAGAGACTGGCTGGACACAAATTATCCAAACAAATGGATAGGACGAGGTGGGCCGTTGCCATAGCCAGCAAGAAGTCCGGACTTAACCCCCATGGATTTTCATGTATGGGGGCGCATGAAAAGTCTTGTATACAGCGAGCCAAATCCAGTTTCGTCTGTGGAAGAATTAAGAGAAAGGATTGTTGATGCAGCAAATCAAATGAGGACAACGTTGACCACTGGAGTAGTGAAGACTGGTCTCCGTAGAAGGATGCGACAATGTGTTAGAAATAGAGGTGGCCATGTTGAACATGAACTGTAGAGAGTGTAGAGTAAGAAAAAGTTGTGTGAAAACCTGATTTAGTAAATGACATTTCATGCTTACCTATTTTTGTTTTACTTTACTTTTTAGGGCTAAGTATTAACTTTCTTCACCACTGTCGCCTATGAAACTAAGTTTTTTTTCCACGAAATTTAATACGAACCCTAGATAGTTATACCTCGTTAGAAAGCTGATGAAACGTAGATATTTTAAAACACATCTGCCGAACAACTGCCATAATATTTTTTTTTAGATATTCCTTAGAGAAAAATAAACCTGCTAATTATTTTTGTAATTTCTTTACTTTCACTTGTCTACTACGGCCTATTCAATTAACTTGTGCACTATTTTAATGATTGACGTCCTAAAGCATCTTATTACACATGTAAAAATGCAATAATAATAATACACACAAAATAAAATTTATTAGCCTAAAAATCGGCAATTTTCAATAATAAAATTTTAAGTCGAAAATCTCGAAAAGGGTTAAGTTTAGGGTGGGGTGTTTCATAGTGAAATAAGTCAGAAATGATGGGTACTCCACGCCCTTAACGGATCTAGCACGACTTTTCCTGTAACCCTGTATAAGCTTAATGTTCCGATTATAGTATAGTATTTCTTTGTTGTTCCGATTATATATAGTATAGTATAGTATTGAAAAAAATTGAAATTGATTTTGCCCTTATTGTCACTTTATCAGATAGTGATTTTATGATCAAGTTAGTTAACACTTGTACTTATAAAAGTTGATATGTTGGAATTACTGTCTTATACCAGTGTTACATCAAATTGTTAGTAAAAAATATTATGTATATAACTTTTCTTTTCAATTATCCAAACTAATGTTTGTTTTAGGAGTAACTTTTTTGTGATTTCAATAAATAGATACTTTCTTTAATTTTGTTTTGTATTGACTTCATGTAACAATTGAGAATGGTGATTAATTTATCATAATTCGTAGCATGTTAGGTAGTTTAAGCAGTACCTAGTAACTAAGGTAATTTATTACTCTATCGTATCACTGTAGCTGCACTTGACAGTGTTTTAAGTGTAAATGTTAGTTGTGTTTGTTTGCTCACCTAAGGATTCAGTTATGTATTACATTTATTTGAAAAAGCTAATGTACAGTAACATGGAAGGTAATTTTAGCTGTTAAAGCTAAGTTAATTTGATTCTGTATCGTTTCACCTTAGCTAGAACTGACAGTATTTTAGCTATGGCTACAAATTGTGTTTGTGACTAAACCTAAGGATTATAGTTGCAATATCTAATAAATTTATGAGAGGTAGCTAATATAATCCGTAGTAGCATGGAAAATAATTTTAGCAGTCGAGGCAAAGTTAATATGATACTGTATCGTATCATCGTAGCTACAATTGATATGACGACATGAATAGAATATGATAAATAAAGTATCACAAAATATCTAATAATCCTGAGTTGCTATAAGTATTTCAATACAAAAAAATGTATTTACGCACTTGATGGCAACAACATAACAATTTATTAGAAAACGAATAACATAACCGTAACATATTTAAAGCTATGTAACCGGTAACCATTTACACATTCTTTTTAATAGTTAAAGATGTTGAATTGCTTTAATTAAATATGTAAATGATCTCATTATTCTTCTTCTGAAGATTTGTTTTGTTGCCATCAAGTTTAAGAAGGACAATCTATCGTATCAAACATACTTCTAGCAACATGAGATAGTGTTAATACATATTTTGTGATATATTTTTTTATCATATTATATTCATGTCATCGTAGGAATTGTAGCTGCATTAATACTATACAGTATCAAATTAACTTTGCTTGTACTGTTAAAATTACTTTACATGCTACTACGAATTATATTAGCTACCTCTCATAAATTAATTAGATATCGCAACTAAAATCATTATGTGTAGTCACAAACACAATTCGTAGCCACAGCTAAAACATTGTCAATTGCAGCTAAGGTGATACGATACAGTATCAAATTAACTTAGCTAATACTGCTAAAACAAACCTATCATACTACGAATTATATTAGCTGACACACATAAATATATTTGGTGTCGCAACTAAAATCCTTGGGTGGAGTCACAAACACAATTCGTAGCCACAGCTAACATATTGGCAATTGCAGCTAAGGTGATACGATACAGTATCAAATTAACTTAGCTAATACTGCTAAAAAAACCTACAATACTACGAATTATATTAGCTGACACTCATAAATTTATTTGGTATCGCAACTAATATCCTTTGGTGGAGTCACAAACACAATTCGTAGCCACAGCTAACACATTGTCAATTGCAGCTAAGGTTATACGATACAGTAACAAATTAAGTTAGCTAATGCTGCTAAAACAAACCTATCGTACTACTAATTATTTTAGCTGACACTGTTAAATGTGTTTGGTGTCGCAACTAAAATCTTTCGGTGAGGTTACAAACACAATTCGTTGCCACAGCTAACATACTGGCAATTGCAGCTAAGGTGATACGATACAGTAACAAATTAAGTTAGCTAATGTTGCTAAAACAAACCTATCATACTACTAATTATATTAGCTGACACTCATAAATGTATTTGGTGTCGCAACTAAAATCCTTGGGTGGAGTTACAAACACAATTCGTAGCCACAGCTAACATATTGGCAATTGTAGCTAAGGTGATACGATACAGTATCAAATTAACTTAGCTAATACTGCTAAAACAAACCTACAATACTACGAATTATATTAGCTGACACTCATAAATTTATTTGGTATCGCAACTAAAATCCTTTGGTGGAGTCACAAAAACAATTCGTAGCCACAGCTAAATATTGCTAATATTGTTAGCAGCCACAGCTAAATATAGCAAATAATATTCGCCGCTACCGCTAATCTTAGCTATGACATGTAGTAATTTTAACTAAAATAATTCGCTACCTTGGCTAAATTCTGGTAGCTAAAAACACTTTGCAACGACTGCTACAAACTTCGCTGTCCCTATAGTTCGTAAGAAAATTTGCAATAGCACCTAAAATTTAGTAGCTGCAGCTAATTTTTTTTTTCCGTGTGGTTCTCTTTTTTGTTTTAAAATATGTTATTATATTCAATGTGTTTCGATTAGGTTTGAAAATTACCAATTTCAGTACTTCCTTATTAAATCTGCGTTCACCTTAACAACATAGTAGAAACATGTTTATAAGTGTGTGTGTTAGGAGCCAAGATGCCTCGTCATCATATGCCTAGACCGTGGGACGTTTACCGCGCATCGGACACCTAGCTCATGACGTCACGGATTGATGGGAACGCTTTTCTTTACCTAACATCGGTGGGAACAGACGCTTATTGCCGCACTCACGGACATCAATTAACTTTAATCGCAATTAAGTTATTTTCTGTAATCTATTTATTTCGACTCTTCGAGTCGCTTATGATTATCTTTTAGTATTAATTACGAGATTATTGTTATATCTACTCGCTAACCGCGTAATAGGTATTATTTGGCTTCGAAAGTAGAAATAATCCATTTACAAAATATGACCTAATCACAATTAACTATAATTGACGTTTGTAGGTGCGGCAGTTAGACTTTAAGATTATATATTTTAATTATTGTGGAAAATTAATTATACCACTTTATTCAATATAATGAATATTTTATTGGAGTTACTATGTCGGCGCACCCCAAACTCGTAATTAGTACCTATCAAAGTGGCATATTTAACAACATTATAAAACCATGTTGTTTCAAATATCTTTGAAATATGAGACACAACACACAGAAACACTTTTACCGTTACTAACAATAATAATAATATCCTGGGACAATTCACACACGGTCATCTGATCCCAAACTAGGCAGAGCCTGTACTATGGAAACCAGAAAACTGATACTAATACATATATACTTTTAACAGGCTATGTATTAAATTTTGTAGAGACTTCTTCATTTTAGTGCCACTGAGTGCCACATTAATGGCAACTAGATGTAATGGGAACCTTTTTTCTAAAGATTTTTGAGAGTTTTTATGGATATTGTTTTACTTAATAACGATTCAAGTGTTATTGTGAAATTATGCAAGCAATCTATGTCTTCATTCTTCGAAGCAAAAGCGCAGACAGAGCCGTTTTGAAGAAACTAATAGATATTTTAAAATACGCCAAGAAAGTTATTGCAGTCTAGAAGGTGAATTATTATAAACATCATTTTATTTTATTTCTCAGTTAAATGCACCTGGAGCTTTTACAAAAGTTCGGAGTTTAAAAAGGTGCACTCTGAGAGATTATTCCTTTAAAGGACGTGGTAAGGTAGGTAAGGTTCTGTAAGCTAAGTAAGTAAGATATTCGCTTAATACACACATTAAGCGAATATCTTGCAAAATTTACCAAAAACAGGCACTAGATGTACTTCAATATAACTGTGCATGACCACATACTATTGTGTAATTTGTGGATGAATTTGCTTTTTTGATAGACAAAAAATGAGTATTATTCTCAGCATTGCTAACTGCAATTTAAAACAACTTCTTTTTTGTTCTTTTGGGCAACCCTTCAATAGGTTCCCGGGACCCGTCGCTTGTCAACCGAGGTATGTGGGATTCTTACCCACTAAAACCTACACAGCTGTTACATAGGCACATGAGACCTGGATTCTCCGGTGTGATCTGTACCAGGAACCCCTCGGTGCTTCACCTCAGAGCCCGCTGCTGAAGGGCGCGTAACTGCCCCCCGGGGAGCAGTCACGGTACTCACGGGGACGAGACGCCGCAAGCCCGCCGCCGTCCTCATTGCAGTCGCCGCCGTACTCAATGAACGTCTAGAGCCCGACGTCCAGTGACTCTGAAGTTTTTAAATCAACTTAAAGCAACGACGATAGCTTCAGTGAACTGCCGCTTGTCATCCGAGATTTGGTTAGTCTTTGCATATTATTTATTTACAAAACTTTTTTTCATAATAATCTGTAAACCTTAAAATATGTCGAAATGCAAACCTCTACAAAAATATTGCAAGACTTAATCAAACACTTGTGATAAAGAAAACGCGAGCAATTCTTATGAACTGAAAGTGGAGTTTTCTACCCTTTTCTTGGAAGGGACCGAGCGAGTTATTGTATTTCATCCATGTTTGTATAAAAAAAAGCTTCACCAACAAGTCATGGCTGAGAGCAACTTCTGAGACGAGTATTTTTATTTTTCTTTTTTAGAAATTTGCGAATGGTGTGTTGTTCCCTCGGGTATTCAGTGAACTTTCTTGTTCCGATGCCTTTTCAGCGATAGGTAGTCCGTTGTTTTATTTACTGAACTTATTCTTTTGTTAGTAGTTGCCTACATTATCCAAAGTACTTTTGAATGCAAACGATGAAGCTCATTTTCGATTACTGGCAATCACATAAAACGAGACTGAAGATAATGAACAAAAATGTTTCTATTTTTTTTTTTAGATTTTAAGTAATGATACTACTAGGCAGGAATAATTTACCTGAAACACAGTTTTTATTTAAATTTTACTCAAAAATCCTTGTATGCCAATTCAAAAAATATAATGTTTAGTATTACAGAAATCAAAAATAAAATATCTATGCAAGTTAAAAATTGAACGATTTAGCAAAAAAAAAAGAAATATAACTAAGCATATTGCATGCCAAAGCAGTGCTTCACAAAAATATAATCAGTAGTATATAGGTATCATAGGTACCAACCGATAAGCTCAGTGTATGAAGTAATCTATTTTACTAGAAGACGATTATGTTTACTTGTTTTCTTTTATGGAATTTACTTTTGTCATTTAAGCATAAGTATTACAGTTTTAACATAACTAAAAATTGTACTATCTATTTAGTTTCCTTACTCCAAGATTTCTCTTCCCGAAATCCATCCAAAACCATAAATGATTTCTGATATTTACGCGAATACTACACATTGAAATGACCCAAATTTTACGGATCATATCGTGCTTTATTTTTTATTTTAATTACATGACGTTTCGAATATTTTACAGCATTCATGGTCACGGGCGGACTGAGGCGGTAGCTATCCATATGTCATAGTTGTCTTAGGGTACCCCCTTTCCTCCAATATGGTTGAGGGGAGTGATGGCTGCTGCTCGAGTCAACTCGTGCGCGGGTGCTGCTTGGGGGGAATGGTCCGACTACTATCCCTTTGGCTTTTTAGTTTGTTGTACTTTCGTCGTATTTTATTATTTTTTTCTGTCTTATTTGATCTTTTGAACGGCAAGACACACTGTCGCTCTGATCTAATTGTAACATGACACACTGTTTAAAAAAAAGTGATAAAATGACAAGCCCGCTGAGTTTCTTGCCGGATCTTCTCAGTTGAGGCCGCGTTGTGATCCGGTGGTAGCTTTTAAAAAAAAATACATGACCTTTCAAAAGTGCTAGCGTTAACCCTATTTGAAATAAACTTTTTTTGAGTTTGAGTTTGAGTTTACCCTCAGGCCCCTGGTGCAGATCCCACCGGAGAGCCCTGGGGCCCCCCCTCTCATGTGCCGATGCGACAGCCGCGTGGGTTTTAGTGGGTAAGAATCCCACATACCCCGATCGAGCCCCACAGCACCCGGGGATCTTTGTAAGATTTCCAGAAGAAAAAAAAAAGGGTACCCTCAGGTTTTCTAATTATTATTGTTAGTCCGATCCACGCAGAAATAGCTTACAGTATCTTGAGGTCTTGCAGTGGAAGGAATGCTTGTCTTTGATTATATTTGATTATATTTTTCACGGGATCCCAAGCTGTAATAATCCGTAAAATTAATTTCATTTCAATACAATACATAAACATAATTACATTGCGTTATGAAATTGTACTAGTTCACTAATTTACCAATTAACTTAATTTTGCTTCATAATGAATATCTACCGTTGATCTGACACAAATACTCTCGACAGAGCCGTAAGGACTTTTGTCCAGTAAATCTAATTCAAAACCTTATCTAGATAACTAAGTTTGTTTTGAAGTTCGATCCTCGCTAGAGGATAATGAGTGAAGTGCTCTAGGAAGCAATAACGTCTGTAGTCTCATCGAGTTCACTGAGAACACTCCTATTCTATTTACACAACAATTCGGCGGCACTCGGCAAGGGCACTAACTATCCAAGATTCCGACGATACAATGCCTTTTGTGATATTGGTAAATCTCTTCACTTTGGTGAAGCTTTTTAATTGCTATAGGAATATAAATAGGGTTCATGAAAAGAGCCTCTTTGTAGGTAATGAAATATGTATATTTGCTTTAACTTGGATAATTAGCTAGAGCATATCATGGTAACATAATATTTCAAATAATATGTAAGCTCATAGATTTCACGAAAACAAGGAGTGAAATCGTAACTAAAATATCATAAGAATTGGTATCAACTTATTAAATATCATTAAGTTGTTAATATGTATAATTACTTAAACTATTTTGTACCAAGGCACAACATTTAAGTGGATAGCCTAAGCAACTTCGAAACAAGAGTTTTCAAGATGGAAAAATACACTTGATACTAATTCGCGACTTATTGTTTGTGTCGCATACTTTAGTTACTAGTAACATTTTGTAATAATTCATTTATTTGTCTTCTAGTAAGTCCGTTCAGCGTACTTAGCGTATTTATTTAGTATTTGTTCAGCGTAACATATCGTACAGCGTAAAAATGTATCTTCATCATCATAGTCAACAGCCGAAACGACCACTGCTGAACAAAGGCCTCCCACTTAGAAGGGAGGGGTTGCCATAATCTCCACGCTTGGAAGGCGGCTTGTGGATCGCAGCATAGGTGAAAGATAAATCCAAAAGAAAGACGCTGCTGCCCGTCTTCCTGTTCTCGCATAGTCGCCTCTTACGCCACCCAACGAGAGGAAATGGTTGGATGCAATTCTAACCCGGCATCCCACGATGAATGCTACTATACTAGTAATTAAAAAAAAAAAAAAAATCGTAATAATTAATTTATTCGTCCTCCATACTAGTAAGTCCTTATAATAACATTCTTTCAAAAATCCAATTGTAGGAAGACTGATGTAGGCAACGAAGTGAAGCAATTGCTGTCAAAATGTATCTTAAACTTTTTTTTTTTTTTGACGCTTGGGAAATCTTCCAAAGATCCCCGAGAGCTGTGGGGCTCGACGGGTATGTGGGATTTTTACCCACTAAAACCCCCGCGGCTGTCGCATCGGCACATGAGAGGGGAGACCCCAGGGCTCTCCGGTGGGAATGTATCTTAAACCTAAGTAAATAGAATTTGTAACCAGATTGATAAGCAGAAACACCGACTTTAAAAAAAAAAGATATAAAGATATAAATATACGCATGTGTACAACATATCCAGACAGTTACATACAGCACACGCACATCGAATTCAGATCAGCGAAGATCCCGCACGCTTGATGGAGTTTTGATGTCATCTATAACGGACAGTGTTGCCCTGTTACCATATTTTATTGTTATTTTTTTTCCTTAAACTTTTCTTTGGGGACCTTTTTGAAATGTCTTACTTTTTTCTTGAATCTATTATAAACCATCTGTATGTATGTTTATTTAAATTTTATTGTAATGTACACAAAGACTTGATGCGATTTTATTTTTAGACAATTTGTTGAAGAAAACTTATATGATGAAAACTATAAATAATTTATGAATACTGGCTGGCTTTTTTGGCTTACAACATAATCTTTCAGGCGAAATATTGTGGTGCCAGTAGTTTATTATAGGTCAGTGTTTTGGCCGCAATTCTAACGGATAACCCGTAATGCAATAATGATTGGTAAAGCCCACTAGCTTTTTACACCCTATTCATATCTCTTCTGCCCTATGGGGCAAGCCTTCCCTTATAAGGGGGAAGCCTTTGTTCAGCAGTGGATGATGATGATGATGATTATGATGATGCACCCTATACCAGAGGTATTGCCGAGCGTTAATATTAGCTGATGATGATGAAATATGATAATCTCTTTTCTTTTTTTCTAGTTCAACTAATTTCACAGATTTTCAGGTATCATTGTCTGCGTACCTACCGTCCCTCAAGAACGTTGACAACAAAGGTAAGTAAAAAAGAATAATCAAAAATTCTTGTTTACCGATTGGTTTCTCAGGTTCCTTATGATTTGTTTCATTCTGATTTTTAGCCAAGAAATAAATATTAAAATTGACGTTGACGCCTGAAGATAAGCGTAATGGAATTATTAATTTGAGAATATGCTGAACACGGTTATTGAAACCAGTGGTAGTAGGCAAATATTTTCGACAAACCAAATTGTACGGTTTACATCGTACATTTTTCTTTTATGCTGGCATATCATATTTGGCGACTTAGTTTCCATACTTAATATTATATATTAAAACCAGTGTGCGACACACGTCACAGCGACAAACACGCGTCGTGTGATAATCACCACTCACTAACAAACTGTAAAAAGTCGTATAAAATAAACATTATTTCAAGACATTCAACTTCTAAATTAACTAAAGTTAACCTACAACAACTCTACGGCTGTACAGATCTAACGGACTGTACAAAATTTTGTATGTATTTACCGAGTACATAAAGGACAATTTTAGTTTTTTTTTACTGTATATTTTATTTCTTAAGTAATTATTATGATATAATCCCAGATTACGTGCGTTGAAACATATCATAACGGCATACATTATTAAAAATAGAAATAATTTATGAATTTTATTTAATCAATTATGAAATAATGAATGGAATTATATTCAAATTATTTTCGCTACAACAAAGACTTCGACGTCGTAGACGTAATTAATCCAATACATTTGTTTAGATGTTGCTCAAGTGATTTCGAAGAATATGGGGTATACTGAAACAAGATAACCAATTACGACGGCCGGCCCGGTGACAATCGCCTCGTCAAGATATTCAAATTCGGATGCAAACGAGCCAGGATGGAGAAAGTTAGCCCAAATTCTGTCAACATTTCTTTGTTATCGGTTTTCCTCACGAATCATGTTCCAACTCAAACGGACACTTTGTGATACGGATAACAGATTTGTGAAGAGAAATTTCGAAATAAAGCTATTTTACTGATGTTCACAAACAATAGAGCAATGAGTAAGTACAAAGCGAGCGATTTAGACGCAACTGCGTATAATTAATGAGAAGTATTTAACTTAACGATTATTGTAGATAATTTATCCCCAAGTCTACTAGCATGCCATACCACTACCATACTACTACCAGCATGGCGGTAACAGCTCAGTGGACGAGCGCTTGCCTTGGAAACAAGGTGCGCAGGTTCGAGCCCCTTCTCGCACCTCTGATTTCTTTAATTAATCATGTGCGAATCGTCTTTGTGCGATAGTTACTAGCTTTCGGTGAAGGAAAAAATCTTGAGGAAACCTGCATGTCTGAGGAAGCCTAATTAGCTTTCGAATGACGTGTGAAGTTCGCCAACCCGCACTTGGCCAGCGTGGTGGACTACGGCCTAAGCCCCCTCATCATGAGTGGAGGCCCGTGCCCAACAGTGGGATATAAACAAGGGCTAGTATTATTATATTATTATACTACGTAGCAGCATCGTCGCGAGCACCGTGAGGGGACCGGGGGAGCATGCATTTCTGCTGATGCAAGACGATGTTGCTACCTGGTAGGTTTGTATATTAATTTTCTCTCTCTCTCCAATTTAAGAGCTGTGCTCTTGTCTGTAACGCAATTTCCAATGTGATTTATTATATGCCTTTATATTGACCTCCTGATACGACACTCCTCCCACTTTTTGTACTACCTGCTTTATGAAACTTCGCCTTGGTCTACCTCTTCCCCACTTCCCTTCTATTTTACCTTCCACTGTCGTTTAAAAGAATTGTCATTACATTATTTTTAGCAAGCTTTCATTCCAGATCAAATCAGAAAAAAAAAGTACGCATGTTAAATCTTTTAACATTGATTTACTTCTAAAAAAACCTTCTGTATGTATCTTCAATGCAGAATGTAACAAAGTTTTTATCCTACCTTTTATATCCACAGGATTCGTAGAGAATAAACCACGACCAACGTCCATTGAACTGAGAATTTGTGGCTATAAATCTGCAAGCTGGGTGTACCAAAGTTACCGTATGCAGCGGCCACAAATCTTTGTTTTCATCGAGGACCAGAAGAGCTTAAATGAAAAACCAAGATACATTATACCCAATATAACAATTAAAAAATGTATGAAACACTATGAAACAATGTCCACTGGACTGCGTGCGTATCTGGACCCGCTATGCATGAGTCCTGAATTGCAGGCGACATCACAGTATAAATAGTAATACAGTCTATATTATTTTCTGTATACGGAATTAGAGCCATATGTTCATGAATTATTTACACTTTGTCGACAGTCTGGGGACCGGAAAAGTTACGGGCATGACACGTTTTGAGTGCATAGCAGTCCCTATCATTTCTTTAGCCTGCTTGATACGTTCTTCATTCTATAGATCTGTAAAGTGGACAGACTTTAAATGCTAAAAAATATATTTCTTACTCTTAAGACTTAAGTCGTCAAACGATTTTGATTGAAAACTGGTACAGCCTTCATGACCACGATAGTACAATTATGTTTCCATATGTTGCCAAAATGCTACTACGCTTCCACGGTCATATCATCATGGTCAAACATTAGCACTATTGGGTTAGAAACCTTAAATAATCAGAGGTCTTAGCCAAGTTGCCATTATCCAATATTGAATGCTAGAGAACAGAAAACTCCATCACCATCACCATCACCATCTGGTCAGCCATCACTCCTGCGTTCGTACATATTTATTGTTCCATTTTTGATCTTCTAAAGAAAAACAGGGCATATAAACAGGTAATACATACATTAATTTGAAGCTTAGTAAAAACAAAAGAATACCATTTTTTCAAAGATTCAAATATAACCCGTGTTCGAAATTTTATGTTACCGATGAGGCAACTTGCGAGTTTACACGCGTATACTGCCAATGGCTATAAAATGTCTTTCTGAATGCCACTCCACTCCGCCCTAATGATGCCGGCCCATCCATTAAGCTATTTAGTAATTAGGTGCGAGCGCTCGAGCGGCGTAGTTGCGAATGGACCACAATGAGTGGTACTCCCTGTCTGTTCACAGTGCATGAGCGGCCTGTGACGCATTTAAAAAATAATTTAACAGTCTCTATTCCATGTTTTCACAATAGTAGGTGCTCGTCTAAAATAACTATTACTTCTTCGACTTAACTAGAAGAACAAAATAAGTAAATTAAGTATGAGAACAAAATACGTCCATAATATATTCTATTGACATCGACAATATCAGTTGAAACGGCAAACACAAATATGTACCAAGAATTTAGAATTGGGTCAACTTCGTGTTATATCACTTAATCAACCTTTGAAAGGAACTTGAGCCAAAATTAAATCCATCATAAAGGTAGATTCACTGTCGGTATCTTAACACACATACAAATAAATTGAAACACACCTTTTATTAGGACTTAGGAGTCCTGTTAAACTTTCATAGAGGTTTGAAAGTTTAACCGTTTAGACTGGGTACGTAAAATAATTACGTAATAATATATACATATATATACAGGGCGTAAGGAACCACGTACCGAAAAAATAATTTATAAGACGTCAATTAATGTCCGTTACAACATTGCAGTAACCATTTATATGGTAAATGACAAATGACTAACTTGTTAATTTTCGAGCATGTAATGTATATAAAATATGCGGAATAATATTTATTTTTCAAATTACATTGCTAATTTTCTAAAAAAAAAATAGTTAATTGCCTGTTAATTAATTGCCTATGCACTGATTTGTGCATAAAGAATAAATAAATAAATAAAATATCCACAAATAATTAATTTATTGTTTTTAAATTAAAATTATGCTTTATTATTATACCAACAAGTTATACTAATTTTATTTGAAAAAAGTGTTTTTTTTTTTGGAAATCCAAGAAAAATCTGATGAAAAATTTCAACACTAGGATGCTCAGAATCATGTACTGGATCCCTGGTATCGGTTTTCGGTACGATGTCCCTTACACCAATTATATATACATATATATATAATTACCTCGAAATTCTTAGGTCCTACTACATATTTCGTCATTTCCACTAAGAAACTTAAGTAATAAATTATTTTAACTTTTAAGTTTATCTGATTTGTATCGAATTTTATGATCAAACCTTTTGTGTAACACGACTAACATTTCACAGGATTCTACAACCATACAATATTGTTTTACTTACCCCTACTGAACAAATATTTAATTTTGTAGTCTGTACTTATGCAGCAAGAAAGTCAACGTAAGGCATTAATTTCTGTACTATGTTGTTGGGGCTCTCAATGCCTACCTATTGTGCCTAGTATACAATAGGTCTAGACAATTTGATTTCGCTTGTTAATAATTTAATTCAAGTTTGGTAGAATTTCAATTGACACCGAATGAGGGATCTCTGAGTGTCTGGTGGCATACAATTGTTTTTACCAAATATTCTGTTTAGTCTGCTTAGGTTTATCAAAGCTGTTGTGAATTTGAAATATAAAGGATTCTTGTTTGCAGACCACATTATGAAGTAGCTGGAGGGTTAAGTAAATTGGAGAGTATTTGATTTAGTTTATTCAATTACAAATTGTAAAACTCTTTTTAAATAATAATGAATATTTTGAAACTAGGTCTGTAAACAAATAGTTTTTGTGATTACACAATTCTAATCCCCGCGGTCCACCAAATTTACCCAAACACTTTGTGCCCAAAAAAATTGATTAAGGTAATGGCAAATTTGAAAGACGTACACACGTCGGTCATCCAAAGACATGTGTAGTAATATGGTCACGAAGAATGCCGGGTCTGCCACATTCCGATCAAAAATGCCTTGGTAAACGTGTGAAAAACGTGAGCTATTTGGAACACCATTTTGGAAATTACTAGGGTGATATTTTTTGTAGATATGACAAATATTTCTGGATTTTGGAGGCTTAATGATGAAAAGTGACCTAATAAAGTAATCAGTTTCTAATTGAACTGTATGGTCCTAAGATTTGCATTTTCTGTGTCATCAGTTGCATTGCATCGTTTTTCTTCTCTTGTTTTAAGTGCTGTATTAAGTTTCATCCAGTTGGGTTGAGAGTTGCGTCTAATGGGACACTGCTAAACTTACACATCTCACATCGGCTTGGGAGAATTTTCTAGTACGATTTTCATACTGTTCCCAATCTTAAAATTTTCTAGGACATCACGGTCAAACTAGTGATAAACAAAAATAATTTGAATTTGGTATGAAAATTACTTACAAAACGTTTATTATGCGCTTTTCTATTCTATACTAAGCTGCAATACAGTATTTTATTTGAAACATAAAGATCCTATATCAGACGAATCACTGCACTGAAACTAGATGTAGAAGAAACTATGCGAGCGTCAGCCCTCAGCCGTTCTCCATAGAAGGCTAATTACGGGATACATAATTAGCTCTCAATGAGAAGTTACGTGTTAAAATCCTGTTAATTTTCATTATAGAACATTGGAGAACTTTTTGGCGTACGAAAACGGGTTAGACAAGATATCCAAATTGGTTGCAACTTTGTACTGAAATAATCAGCAGTTACCTGGTAAAAAGATTTATATAACATATTTTAAGGCATTTGTATAAGAGGTATCTTACAACACAGCTAACCCCTGAAATTATTGCGCCCAATTTCGGTTTTGAAGAGGATAGTTAAATAGGGCATCGCGGTGGAGCAGTTTTGTATATTGACGTCAAAGGGTTCGCAACACTCGTTTGTTATGCAAATAGAGGGTAGTTAGGGTTGAGAAGCTGGCCACTTTGTTGGGTATTTGGGGAGACGGAAGTGATTTTATAAAGAGAAGTCTTTCCCAAGTAAGTAGTTTAGTTTCATCATCAGCGGACCAATTTTTTTCTAGTATAAAGAGATCAAAAAATATTGCCCTCTTTGATTAGGTTTTTTTTTTTAAGTTTGATTAACAAACTTCTTTCTGACTGTAATAATTAATTAGTTGCCCAAAAAAGCTTTTTCGGTGATGGTTCAGAATTAAAATCTTTTTTTTTAAACATAGACATATTTTTCATCAATCCTTGGATAACATTAAAGAGTACCTACTCTATTCCTATCAGTTCTTATATTCTATTCTTAAAACCTTGGTGTCAAACTAGCACTGTTGCATTGAGGTATTATGTACTTACGTACTACATATACCTCAATGCACTGTTGATGTTTGTTCTGAAAGTCTTCTAGGTCCCTTGGTTGGGCTCAAAGGCCCCCGGCGTTGGGCTCAAATACAAGGCACAGATGGGTTTCTGGTGCAGATCTACTTATGTGCCGATGCGATTGCCACGGGGATATTAGTGGGTAAGAATTCCACCCCCACATGTCGTATTGAATGTTTTCCCTGCAAGAACAACAGAAAAAGGTCCCTTGGTTAAAAAAGTCAATGTATATAATAATATTCTGGGACAATTCCACACACGGTCATCTGATCCCCAACTAGGCAGAACTTGTACTATAGAAACCAGACAGTTGATACTAATACTTATATACATTTTTTTTGTAAATACATACATAAATAGATAAATACACCCAGACACTTGGTGGGAATCGAGCCCAAGACCTATTGATTAGCGGTCAGGGTGTCCACTAGACCAACAGGGCTATCAAATATAATAATAAAGTATGGTATGGTCAAAAAGTATGAATCCAATCACGATCTGTCTGTCAGGATCAAGGGGAAATTTAATTGTTGTAAAGAATCCCCATTGTTATAAGGGGAAGTGTCGTTTAAATTCAAATTGTCTAATATATCAGCCAAATTACGAGGTTTATGCGACTTCACGGTGCATTGTGCCAGGGCCTCCGTTTGTTATGTTTATTTAATAACGTCTAAGGGTGTTTATTAATGGTTATTTGAGCACTTAGTCTCGGTTAATATTTTCTTGGGCAGTAAATTTATTTTATTTTCAGTTTCTGACGGGTGAGGTTTTTTATTAAATTTTTCACTGTACGTAGGAGAGTAAATTTACATTTTCTTGCGGAGTTGTTTAGATTACAAATACACACATCAAAAGTGTCTAGGGATCAAGCATTTTTAAGCGGATTTCTTGAGATTGAGATGTGGCTTTGTAATAAATTTATGATTTTATAAATTTATATGGATCCTTTTTGGTGCATTTCATAATTTGAATCAGGAACTGTGAATCAAATTCGAGTAAAAGATGAAAATCAGCTGTCAATATTTTCCCTATAAAAACATACAACGCATTGAAGACATTATTAGTGCTACTGTTTCCCTACTACTGATTAAAACCAACGTTATTATGGAGCGGCGACGTCATTTAAGCAGGGAAGAAATGCTCAGAGCCGTGGGAATGATTGAAGCTAGTTCCCGGCAACGTACTGTGGCTTTAGCTCTGAATACAAGTCAGAGTGTTATCAGTCGACTTTGGACACGTTATCGAAGCACTGGTACCGTGGCTGAGCGCCATGGAGGACGGTATCGCTGCACCACACGGAGACAAGACCGATATATTCAAATCTTAACTCGAAGAGCTCCAACAATAACTGCCATGATGTTAGCCGTGAGGCTTCATCACTCTTCAGGGAACTTAATTAGCGACCAAACAGTCAGAAACCGCTTGCATGAAGTGAACCTTCATTCCCGAAGACCGCTACGGGTACCACCTATAGCAATGCACAATCGTAGGATTCGATATCAATGGGCTCTTGAACACAGAAATTGGGCAGAAGAACAATGGCGTTTCGTGTGCTTTTCTGATGAGTCTCGTTTTGGTATGAGGTACCGGATACAAGACGTATACGACACTGGAGAACCCCTGGACGCCAACAGCGATTAAAATCCTGCCAGGAAGTCCCTCCTTATAGTGGTGGAACCATCATGGTATGGGCGGGTATTTGGATCGGCGGAAGAACTGAGTTGATTTGGATCAGAGGCAACCTCAACGCTCAAATTTATGCTGAGACGATTGTATCAGACGTCATCGTTCCTCTACAAGTGCAAATCGGTCCCTTATTTCAGTTAATGCATGATAATGCACGACCGCACACCGCAAGAGTTGTAAGACAGACTCTCGCCGCAGCTAACATCAATGTCCTGCCCTGGCCTGCTCAGTCGCCAGACTTGAACCCGATTGAGCATGCATGGGATATGCTACAGAGAAGAGCTCTGCCGAATATGGAGGGTATCCAGTCGCAAGAAGACCTTTTTTTGTTGTTGCAACGAACATGGGCGGCCATTCCACAGCGTGATTTGGATGAACTCATTTTGAGTATGCCAAACCGATGTTCTTGTGTTGTTAGTGTTCGCGGTAGAAACACGGATTATTAATTGTTTAAGTTACCCAATAAAATTTTAAAGAAAACTGTTATTTCAGTCTTTTTTTCGAACTTTTGTGTTAGTGGTTCAAATGTCAAAAATCCCTTTATTAGGAAAATGGCAAATTTCTTTATTAATGCAAAGGTGACTTGGTTTATCGTTACTGTGACAAACGAAAACACTTTATTTGATGAATCCTTAAAGAAAATTTTAATTAATATCAATCAGGAGAAAAGTTATTGCAAAAATATATGTTGATCCCTAGACACTTTTGATGTGTGTATTTGTAACGTTACTACTACGTTTTTTTATATTTTTTAAAGGACTGAATAAAATTTCGCTAGGCTGAGTACCAAAGTGATTTTTATATTGTGTGAATAATTAGCAAAAATAAATGCAAAAGAAACATTGTAATGAAAACCAAGCAGGTTTGATTCCAAAAACCTTTCAGTTATAAGCCGATTTAGCACTTTTTAATGAGAAGAGACTTTTGCTTAATACTGGGACATAAAAGCACTAGGTAGTCTGTGTTATTTATAATGCGTAGAGCTAACGACTGGAATAGTTTACCTGCATCGTTCTGCCATCCGATTATCTAGATGACTTCAATCAAGGCATTAGCAAGCTAGTGTGCTTTTATCAGCATCGATTGCATCGCCGCTTTGCACCAGGTGAGATTGTCATCATCATCATCATTAGCAGCCGATAGACGTCCAATGCTGAACAAAGGCCTCCCCCTTAGAAGGGAGGGGTTGCCATAATCCCCACGATTTACGATTTAGTGATAAATAAAGAGATTGTAGTTAAGCGCTTTTCCTGGTTCATATAGTTTTATTTTTACTCAAAGTTAAAAGTAAAGCATCATTACATTACTTTCCATAACACCTGGAAATTAATTAAAAGAGCGCATACTCGCGAAATTAGCTTTCCATGTTTACACGAACGAACTCAACTTGGTTTCTATAAACCGCAAAACTTTCCTTTGTATTAAACGAGCACCCGTTACGTAGTGTACAAACGAAATGTTATTTTAAAGTACCGGACCATAGTATGACCGTCCCATGAACGTATCAGACTTAAAATATTCTTAAACTGTATGAAGCAACGCTCAAGCAATCACATCCACGTTACAAAGCCGTGCCAGACAAGTGCACGCAGGTGCCCACGTAATTTCCTTGTTGCAGTTATCTCTGATGTCGCGGGCCATATTTAGCTTCCGCCAGCAGGAGCAAACTCTACAATTTTATATTTTGTTGCAATATCGCGCAGGTCGTCACATCTCGTGACAAATGATCTATAAAATTTTCGAGATTAAAAAGTTTCAAACTTTCATTTCAAAGTATCTTCTTTATGATGTGGTGAGCCAGTGGTGATTAATTATATTCTGTTATGAATACGCTTTCAAGTGCGAATGATCTATGATATTGGTGATTGATATGAATATTCGTTATAATAATAATATACTTACTATGAAATGTTCGAGAAAACCTCAAGCAAGCAGTCGTGCTGCTTGCTTGAGGTTTTCTGTAACTATTAATAACCTAGGCACTGAATATATTCGTATAGATAAGTACGTATCAACGTACATCACTTTTTAACCGACTTCAAAAAAGGAGGAGGTTCTCAATTCGTCTGTATAGGTATATATTTTTTTTTTTCTATGTATGTTCGCGCATAACTCTGGCAATTATGAACCGATTTGAAAAAATCTTTCTTCCATCCATTCTTTAATCCGTTAATTGGGTCCCATAAAAAAAATATTGCTTAGTAATAAGTAGTTCCTGAAAAACAAGAATGGTGACTGCGCACTGAGAGCTGCAGGAAAGCCTATATAGATGACTTTATGGTGCTTTTTAAGGACAAAAATGGTCATAACTCTGGTAAATATTTACCAATTTCAACGATTCTTTTTTTATTCGAAAGAAGAAACCACTGTAATGAACCTGTATGAATTTTATCACAACCGGATAATAACTTCCTGGAGGACTATGAATGATATGGAGGAATTTATCTGGTAAAAACCATAAAACTGATGTTCTCCTTTACATTTCTCTGATAAATATGAACCGATTTCGATGATTCTTTTTTTATTCGAGAGAGTAAACTACTATGATGATTCCATGGAAATTTCATTACGATCGGGTAAATTGTTTCTGAGTTTCTGAAGAAACATGAATTATGTAAAAGTATGTAGACGATAATGTGAAATCATAATGATGTCATAACCTACCTAGATCATTTTACCGTCTTCGATGGTTCAATCTTTATGTATGGAAATATCACTAAAAAGTATAAAATAAAATATTTTTTAAAAAAATTTAACCGACTTCAATAACACTAAAAAGTATAAAATAATTTAAATATTATTGAATTTGGTGCCAAATATACACAGCAGGTACGCTAACACCAACTTCTTTAATATTTAAATTATTTTATACTTTTTAGTGTTATTGAAGTCGGTTCAATTTTTTTTTTAAATATTTTTTGTATTTTAGTATTCCATAGAAATTAATTAGGCGGCCCTGTTGGTATAGCGGTTAGGCACCCTGGCTGCTGCCCGATGCTGCGGTCGTGGGTTCGATTCCCACCAAGTGTCTGGGTGTTATTTATCTATTTAAGTATATATGTATTTACAAAAAAAGTATATAAGTATCAGTTGTCTGATTTTTATAGTACAGGCTCTGTCTAGTTTGGGATCAGATGACCGTGTGTGGATTGTCCCAGAATATTAAAAAGAAAAAACTATTTTTGCATTTTAATTTCTTTCTTTCTTTTCTTTCTTTTTCTGACGTATATTGTCCCACTGCTGGGCAAAGATCGTGAGCCACATCAGATCAATAATTCTTAAATGCGTCTGAGTCATCACGCCAACGTTTCTTGCCTCCCCGACGACGACGTGCACCCATTAAAGGTGCGCGTCCATTGGCACGCGCCGGACGCATCGCACGCACGGCACGCAACGGATTTTAGTTTGCTTTGTATGATTTTACATAGCGCTGCGTCTATTATCCGCGCCGGCATTTTCCGATGCGGGCCGTCAAAATCATAGAAAGCAAACTAAAATCCGTTGCGTGCCGTGCGTGCGGTGTGTCCGTCGCCGGCCAATGGACGCGTACCTTTAGTGACAATTTTGGCCCATCTGTCTGCCGTGATCCTACAAATACGAGTACATACATATATCTCGCCCAAACACACAAATCCCCATCCCGTCAAATTAAATCAATTTTAATTGCAGGTAACAAATATTCCTATTAAAATAAGGTGATTCGATAATATGAACTTTAGGTTTGGGAAAAAAGACATTAGCACTCGCTATGCTGATGCATATATTACACATTTTACCTTTTTCAATTTCAAACTGAATACTTACCTCTGCGATCAGTGCGATCCCCAAGCTGGAGCGTCCATAACTCATACTCCACGTTCTGTTTTATCGAATTTACACGTTTCAAAAATCCAATCGTGTACTGTTGAACGAAAAATGTCACTGCAAAATAGGACTTCATAATACAAGTGGAACGTGGCCCGGGCAATATGCTGACGGTACTGTACGGAACACTTGCAACTCGATTTTCACCGTTCCAGTGGAATGGTAAAATTTAAAATCAGTAGGATTTAGTGGATACTGTTATTTGATTATATCTTAGTTTGGATTAAATGTGATAAAAAATAACAACGCGGTAACAGCTTAGTGGGCGAGCGCTTTCCTTAGTTAGATGAAAGGTGCGCAGGTTCGAACCCCGGCTCGCACCTCTGATTACTTTAACTAATCATGTGCGAATGATACTTGTGTGATTGTTACTAGCTTTCGGTGAAGGAAAACATCGTGAGGTAAACCTGCATGTCTGAGAAAGCCTAACTAGTTTTCGAATGACGTGTGAAGTCCGCCAACCCGCACTTGGCCAGCGTGGTGGACTATGGCCTAAGCCCCCTCATCTTGAGGGGAGGCCCGTGGCCAACAGTGGGACATAAACAAGGGCTACTATTTTTAAAAATACAATCTCTAACGACTGGTTTAACCAAATTAGATGATTTGTTTTTAACATAGTTTATATTATTTTCTTTAGTTCCTTGTTTCTTAATTGTAGTACATTTTATAAAACCTGCTACACTGTTTAAGTATAAATTTTTAAAGTTGCAATATGCGAAAACTTGTTAATGGTTATTTGTCATTTAAATTGTTGTATTCTAGATTTAAGATACTGTTTGTTTTCCGAATAAAATAAAATAAAAATAAAATAAAATCATCAGATGGAAGACATCCACAGCTGAACAAAGGCCTCCCCCTATTTGGGCATAATCCTCACGCTTGGCAGGCGTTTTGTGCTTAATTTTGTAGAAATAGCTTTCGATTGTGTATCGGCTGTTATCTCCGTGCACTATCATAAATATTTCTTTCGGAAACATGACAAACAATTGTACTGGAAACAAAAAAAAACAATTCAGGTTTTGCAACACTCGATATTTCGGGATATATTCATTCTACTACTATTTGTTGGTGAAAAAATATTTTGACCTGATATTTTGACTTTGAGTGACCTGCGATCCCCAAGGATAATGGCAACTTCTAAAGGAGAGGCGTTTGTTCAGCAGTGGATGTTTCGACTGCTGCTGATGATGATGTATGAGTCACAAGAAATATAATGTCTTGTGCTTTGATTATATATACGTCTAATAACGTCTAGATACCTAGTCGTCTTGTAAAGTTACGTTACTAAGCATCGCAGCCTCATAATTCGTGTGTGCGTGCAGGCCTCGTTGTACACTCGCGTCATCTGTGGTTGTTTACTTTTACTTTTATTTTTACTTTTACTTTTAATTTTTCCTTTACCTTTACCTTCACCTTTACCTTTACCTTCACCTTCACCTTCACCTTCACCTTTTTACTTTTTACTTTTTTCTTTTTTCTATTTTCTTTTTTCCTTTTACTTTTCCTTTTACTTTTTACTTTTTCTTTTTACTTTTTACTTTTCCTTTTACTTTTTACTTTTTACTTTTTACTTTTTACTTTTTACTTTTTACTTTTTACTTTTTACTTTTTACTTTTTACTTTTTACTTTTTACTTTTTACTTTTTACTTTTTACTTTTTACTTTTTACTTTTTACCTTTTACCTTTTACTTTTTACTTTTTACTTTTTACTTTTTACTTTTTACTTTTTACTTTTTACTTTTTACTTTTTACTTTTTACTTTTTACTTTTTACTTTTTACTTTTTACTTTTTACTTTTTACTTTTTACTTTTTACTTTTTACTTTTTACTTTTTACTTTTTATTTTTTACTTTTTACTTTTTACTTTTTACTTTTTACTTTTTACTTTTTACTTTTTACTTTTTACTTTTTACCTTTTTACCTTTTACCTTTTACTTTTTACTTTTTACTTTTTACTTTTTACTTTTTACTTTTTACTTTTTACTTTTTACTTTTTACTTTTTACTTTTTACTTTTTAGTTTTTACTTTTTACTTTTTACTTTTTATTTTTTACTTTTTACTTTTTACTTTTAACTTTTTCCTTTTTACTTTTTACTTTTTACTTTTTACTTTTACTTTTACTTTTACTTTTACTTTTACTTTTACTTTTACTTTTACTTTTACTTTTACTTTTACTTTTACTTTTACTTTTACTTTTACTTTTACTTTTACTTTTACTTTTACTTTTACTTTTACTTTTACTTTTACTTTTACTTTTACTTTTACTTTTACTTTTACTTTTACTTTTACTTTTACTTTTACTTTTACTTTTACTTTTACTTTTACTTTTACTTTTACTTTTACTTTTACTTTTACTTTTACTTTTACTTTTACTTTTACTTTTACTTTTACTTTTACTTTTACTTTTACTTTTACTTTTACTTTTACTTTTACTTTTTTATTTTTTTTTTTGAGGCACACAAAACAGAAAACTGTTATTGTGAATGTAAAAATATTTCTAAGTACCACTATAAAAGCAATTAATTAATCTAAAAAAAAATACAATTATTTTAATTGACTTACTTGATGTGTTGGTCTACGTATTTACGTTTAACTGATTTTATTTTAGCTAAAAGAATAATTACCCCAGACTTAAGATATATTATTATATATATATATTTAGCAAAGCAAAACAAAGCAAAGCTAAGCAAAGCAAAGCAAAGCAAAGCAAAGCAAAAGCAAAGTAGTAAATAATATGCAAAAAATAATATACATGTCTGTCGGTATTTCGTGTCGTTTTTCACGTTACTAAGCATCGCCTCATAATTCGTGTGTGCGTGCTTCGTGTGTGCGTGCAGGCCTCGTTGTACACTCGCGTCATCTCTGGTTGTGTGCGTGTTTGGGGATCTCCCATAGGATTTTTCCCATAAATAGCGATAGCGTTGTAGGCTATGCATTGATATGTACTGTGTAAATGTGAAATTCCTTTTTTTGTAAAATATAATGTATAGCTGTTTGTTGTCCCTAAATAAAATAAAATTAAATGAAATGACATAAGCGTCTTACCGCGTCTTGTCGCGTCTTACCGAGTCTTGCCGCGTCTTACCGAGTCTTATTGCATCTTAATGCATCTTATTGTATTTTATTGTATCTTCAGTGGATAGGTAAATTATGATGGATTGCGAAAAACAAAAATAATATGCAAAAAATAATATACATGTCGTACCTGGTAAAATCAATTTAATATCAAGACAAATTATTTGGTCAAGAGTAAAGTGACTTCTTATGGGGACTAAGGTCAGCAATGGTATACGTATTTACTACTGTGATTACTATGTGGGTCTCAAGAAAAAACACAAATAATATGCAAAAACATATCGGTCGGTATTTCGTGTCGTTTTTCATTGTTACACATTTTTATCCCCCTAGCCCCCCCCCCCAGCCCATGCAATATAATGTTATGAATTGGACTATTTTCCTTATGCTTAATCGTCTTGAGACGACTTGTCAGTTGTCAGTGTTGTCTTGTCAGTTGTTGACAACTGACGAGCGGCAGTGCAAAGCAGCTGTATAGGCAGGCGTGTCGCTTATCTTACTTGCCTCATCACCAGAATTTATTTATTTATTTATTAATAAGACACACAAAACAGAACATAGTTATTGTGAATGAAAAAAATACTTTTATTGACTTACTTAAATGTGTTGGCCACTGTCTACGTATTTACGTTTAATTGATTTTATTTTAGCTAAAAGAATAATTACCCCAGACTTAAGATATATTCCCCCATTTTAAATAGCCACACCAGTCTAGTCGGAGAATGTACAAATTGTCGTAAAAAACAATCGAGTTTTTATAATAATCCTTCACAGAATCTTAAGACTTATCAATGGAAAATTATGTTAGGATCTTTATTAATTTTACTTAGTTAATATTTTCACGATTTGATTACATAATTCGGCATAATGTTTTTTTTTTTTGCGAGCACAAACCGTCGGTACAGTTCAAGTGACACTAAACAACCAAGTCTACCAATTTGATGTTTTGGTGTACCTGATATTGTCAAGTGTTTGAACATCGAACGTGCTATCTAGACGTATATATAATCAAAGGTCTTGTGCCTATATTGTCATTTAATGAAAAATGAAATCGTCGTTAAATAAAAGAACTAATTGAAATGAAACTAATTTTACGGATTATATCGCGGTTTATTTTTGATTTTAACTTCCCGACGTTTCGAATACTTTACAGCATTCATGGTCACGGGCAAAATTAGTTTCATTTCAATGTGTAATATTCGCAAGTATTATATTTAGTATTGTGTATTGTGTGTAATATTGTAAGTATCAGAAATCATTAAAAGAACTAAATTAAATAAATATGTACATTATCTACTTAAACTACATACATAAAAATACATAGATATATTATAAATAATAAACTTAATTAAATACTAACAATATACACTACATAATAAAAAAAAAATCAGAAAAGGAATAACATAAATCTTGTTCCAGACAGCAGTTCAAATGCCAATTCCAACCCATTTTCTAGTCGCAACATATCCACGACCAATCAATTCACGATACGTCTCTCAATGCCTTGTATTGTAATAGGCGTTGTGTGCCCAGGGAGCCGATAGCCTGAATAGGCTCACCGGTGGGCCGTGTCACGACGTGTCAGAACGTGCTTGGCGTTCGATGCCTGTAGATTGCATTTGTTCTATGACGTGGGATCTAGATGGGGGATCTAGGATGGAATGAGCCTGAAGCGGTTATCATAATGATGACGCGCCTGGAGCATTCGGATCAGACATCTCTTTGTTAATAGATTTCGGCTGGATGATTCGTATCGATTCGGTAAGTACGTAAATGTTCAAAGATTTTGGGATAAATGAGAATAATACCTAAGGAGTTATATGAAGTTTCTTTTTTCAATAATGTAAAGGTAGCGTGAATTTTAATATTTTTCATATTCTTCACTGTAATACGATTATTGCCTACTAATCTGCAACAGTTATTATATTTTTAGATTCTTGAATTATTATACTTATTGCCGAATGGAGATGACTGGGGGATGCATACGCCAAAGAGGTGACTTGTATTTATAGTACAAAAATAATATCAATTGTTTTATGATCTAATTTTTTTCCAGGTTATATAATAATCAAAATTGATAAAAAACAAAGAAAGATCACTTATAAACAAAGATGACTTTTACATAAAATCCCATCTATATTTTAATTTCTAATTTGTGTAAATTATAATCGAGTGGTGATTGAAATAAAAATCATCATAATTTCAATAAATAAAATGGCTGGGTGTTACCAGCGGCTTGAAATTTTCTGATAAATAAAATTGTATGAATTTAATTTTGACTACTGCCAGACCTTAAGAAACTATGGGCTTTATTGACGCCCCGCGCCTCCGTAAACGAGGCCTTAGGTATTCGTTCTATTACCTAAAGAATAGAATACCTAAAGGTTTCCGAAGACTACTCTATCTTAGGGTTATTTAACACTTCAGTCCTCCTGTGAAAAATAAAAAATATAACCCAATATAATCCGTAAAATTAATTCAATTTTAAATAATTGATAAAAATAGGGAGGTTAAAACCGGAAGCACCCTGTATATATTAAAAAGTATGGCTGGTTGGATCTTCCGCGGTAAGTAAAAAATATTTCACACCATAAACATTGTACTTAATTCTAATTTATTGATGCAAAAGCTGCGTGAATGAATATTGATTCAGATTAATACGAATATATTAATGAATTTAAATGTTCTCTTATTTATTTCGAGAGTTCTTAAATATTTTGTATTACCTAAGTGCTATTTAGTAATTATAGAAAAATATAGTCTGCACTTTGGATAGGTACCCTACCCTACCCTACCTGGTAAAAACAATTTAATATCAAGACAAATTATTTGGTCAAGAGTAAAGTGACTTCTTATGGGGACTAAGGTCGGCAATGGTAGACGTATTTACTACTGTGATTACTGTGTGGGTCTATAGTGGTCTCAGGATTCGACTCTTCTTAACAAGTTCTGGGGAAGTTAGCTGTTTACAAAAAATGACTTTAATAGTATTATTTAAAAGTAATGGATCGTCTTCGTGGGATTGTTACCAGCTTTCGGTGAAGGAAAAAATCGAGAGAAAACCTGCATGTTTGAGAAAGCCTAACTAGCTTTCGAATGACGTGTGACATTCACCAACCCGCATTTGGCCACCGTGGTGGACTAAGACCTAGGCCCTTTATCTTAAGGGTAGGCCCTAAGAACAAGGGCTGTTAAAAATGTAGAGGAATAGTAACAAATTGGTAGAAATCGGGGCTTTATGTTTTAACATAGAGAAGTATTATTTGTACCTCTAAGTGCATTTAAGACCTCCCGTCAAATACACAAGGTATCGGCTGACTGTTCTATATCCCTTACATTTTGTAGCAATTTACTGTTTGTATTGTGCAGACGGAGAACTGTATTTTTTTTTAAATTTAGCACTACTTTGTTATTTGGCAACATTGCACATCCGGGGCGATTGCTGATTATCTTTAGCCAGAATAATAGGCATGATGACTAATTTTGAAAAAAATACTCTATAATGTACTTACGGGTCTACTATTGCCGAAAATAATCATATTTTTGTGTTAAAGGAGAAAGATACAGTTTCATACATTCTTGGGCTACACAGTTTCATGCATCGAAAAAGATGAAAATGGTGTCAAACTATAGCTAACATGATACCAGACAATCTCTAAAAATTCTGAAGAATTGGACAATCTGAAAACAGAGTTATAAGCCACTAAGCAAAAGTGAGGTTATGATATGAAAAGCTTATAGTTTATCACCTGATTTTTATGTGCTGTGGATATTTTTATGTATTTCATTGTATACAATAGTAGGATATTTCAGATATTGGCCATAAAGGGATTTTAACTCAACTGCGCCAGAAGGAAGGTTATGTTTTTCTAGCGTACATACGCAATGTTTATTTCTTTGGAACTACCTACTAAGCTTAGCGGTTTAACTTATGCTAAGTCAACGACTTAAGCCAAGACAATTAAGAGCAATCTAACGAGATTGCTCTTAATTGTGCAAGGGACATGGCTGTAAAATAATAATGTCCATAATTCACATGGTCATCTGATTACTGACTAGACATACCCTGTACAATGGTAACCAGACAAGTGATACAATACATGATGTGCACAAATACAATCTTTTTTTTTATACCACCAAGGTGGCAAGCAAGCCTGATGGTAAGCAGTCACTGCAGCCTATAGACGCTAGCAACACCAGAAGAATCGCTAGCGCGTTGCAGACCCTTAAGACATTAGATATTAAGTCTTCGTGTCCTGTAATTTCACCAGCTACAGTGCCCTTCACGCCGGAACACAACAATGCTTACACACTGGTGCTTGGCGGCAGAATATCTGACACTGCGGTGGTACCTACCTGGACGGTTCCTTGCACAAGAAATCTACCACTAAGTAAAAAAGTAAGTAAGTAAGTATATAGATAAATAACACCCAGACAGAAAGTGGGAAGCGAACACACGACCTATTGGGCCTGAGTGACCAACCACTGGACCAACAAGTCCTCTCATACAGTAAAAAAATGTAATAAGGGTCTAAATATACTTCTTTCTTCAACCTGTTGCCACCCAATGCATGCCACACTTCTCGGTCTTGAGCTTTCCTCATCCAGCTTCGTCCGGCTACTATAACTAGGTCATCAGACTATCTGGCCAGTGGTCTGCCGACGCCTCTGTGACCCGTGCGCGGTATTCACTCCAGTACCTTTCTTGCCCATCTCTCGTCCTGTCTACGGCATATGTGGCCCGCCCACTTCCACTTAGCCACGGTTTAAATCACAGATATAGATATACATATATTATGTATATCTATATCTGTGGTTTACATAGACTACTTCAAATAAATACATACATACGTTAAGTTTAAATCTATTTTGTTTGCAATCGGGGTTTTTGTGCTTTTAGGTAAATAGTTTTTATTTTTACTGGTTTTAAGTAAAAGACACTATGATATATAACTTCTTTATTCATCTTTTTCTTAATTATTGAATTAATGATTAATATATCACCTAAAACCTGATACCTGTCTAAACTAAGGTACCATATTATAGACATTATATGGCCGCAGCAGCTTACAGTGCTCCTTACTCGGGACGAAGTTTTTGGATTAGAGACCATATGTACAGCATATATGATTTGCTGCTACTATCTGCAACAAAAATACATAGTGAGTAAAATATTTTACAATAAAAATGTACAGCTACAGTTTAAAAATAGTATACCAGTAATATGTAGTACACATAAAAACTGATCTAACTTAGAGATGCAATATATAGGCCAAATAAGCGGGTAGTTCTTTGGTAGGTCTTTGGTTTGGTTTGGTTTCAGGTAATATATGACGGAGGTGTGTATACTTACAGGTTGTGGTGCAAGCCATTGACGAATCACTGAAAGTACTCTTTCGTCATCTAAGACACGTCGGCATAATGTAGCGACTAGTATTATAATTTTTATATCAATTTACACATCGATCCTTAACAACAATTCAGTCGTTAAGCCGGCCGGTTAACAAATCCAATTCAGTTGGCTATGCGAGCTTCGTCGTCGCGTGTCCGGTATAAATACTAGATCAAGTTAAGCAAGATCAGCAGACCGTAGTTTTAAAGTCGAGGAATAACAAATCAATAAAACACAAACGCACAAAACGATACAACATGAACGAGTGATTATTCATAGATTAATAGAGTTGCCATCTGTCACGTATTGTAACAAAGGTAAAAAACGGTCTGATTTCAACAGACTAAAAATACACAATAAATCGAATTAATTAATCGATATGTAAATATGTATTTCTCTACGTATAAATATATATTTTTTCTTGATTATATTTCATAGATTTTATGTTGTATACTTATTTTCATTGATTTCGATAGATTAATTTACTTTTATTTTATTATAATGCTAACTGCATTCTTCAAAATGGAGATTTTATACTTTTGCTTGAACACATCCACGATCATCGATAATCGATTCTATTGTATTTGTTACCTAAACCTTTTCCTATTTTCTTTCCCAAGATTGATTAGGAGGCTGATATTTGTGCACATTTTTACATAAAAATATAACCATTTTTTTAAACCATAACTCATCTTATTCGGCGTTAGCCCTGAAATATCAGCCTCCTTTACAATTAATAGCAATATTTTCAATTTTTAAAAAAGAGTTTGAATTTCGTTCTAAAACGATGGCCGGTGCATGGTGCCATAATAGTGACGTCACTGCGGTGCAAATAAACATCTGTCTAGGTCTATAAGTGAATCATTGTATGAAAGAAAAAGTTGAAATGACAGTTTGACAGTTGTTTATTTACACAGGATTGACGTCATTCACTCTGATCAGCGTTTATTACAAAATGGCGATTAGCTGTATTTGAGTAATTTATTTGCATATATATCACGAAACTCTCTCTATTATTATGAAAATTAGATGCATTTTTGGAATCAGTGCAATCTGTTCTAATATTTAAAACCACAGATTTATTGGTATTGTGTTGCAGTCATCATGCCATGCCTATTCTCTATATTAATTATAAAATGGGTACATGGCTAGGTGGCCGGGCTGGTGGTGGGTCACACCTTCCCTTCAAGATGTTTGAGGGAAGTGATGGCTGATGGCTGCTACTCGTACTGCTTGGGGTGAATGGTCTGACTATTATCTCTGACCTTTTGGTTTTTTATAATTCCGTTTTTTATAGTTCAAAACTGCTAAGCCAATGTGAAATAAATAATTATTTTTTTATTTCTGGAAAATAGCCCAGAATCTCATTATTACGGCAGCCGCACTTGTCGCCATATACTCAGCCAGATTATAGACTCCTGTATTATTGTAATCCACTTCGATAAAGTCCGCTTGGCTCGCGGGACAATGATATTCCACATGACCGCTCACGTGCGCCAGTGGATGCCATTATGTCGTAATCACTAGTAAGCAAGAAGTTTAACGTCTTACCGGTATTAACCGGTAAAGAACAATTTAACAAAATTATTTTATTAAGTTTGTAATTTTAAATGGCAGGCATATTTTCGATGATCCTTGATGATGAATATGGACCATATTCAACATAAAAAAAAACATAACATACTATGCTAAGGTTTTTTTTTTGCTTGAATTTATACATGTATACCCGATGATAGTTAAGGATTTAAAATGTGAAAAGACGTTGTTGGGGTTCGGTTTTACAGAAGGTAACATCTTAGATGAATTGACATATAATTCATCTAAGGGTAATATATTATATCTTGTTGACGGGTCTGTTGGTCTAGTCACTAGATTAACAGGCCTGTCAACAAGAATACTAGACTCGTGGGTTCGATTTGTGGAAGTGTCTGAGTGTTTTATCTATTTAAGTACTATATAATTACAATAATGTATATAACAATTCGTATCAGTTGTCTGGCCATGGTGGTCCATATAGTAGGTACAAGCTCTGCCTAGTTTAGGATCGGTGAATAAAAATTTAAAAACACAAGAACTATACAATAGTATACTATATACCTAATTATATATTCCATATTACTTACGTTAAACAATATTAATCATAAAACTAAATCAGTGTACGATCTGTTTAGGGGTATCCGCCCATTGTGCACCTTAGCATGGTAATCCAGTTCGGCAGAGTAGCGGCTCGCGGAGCACCGATATTCCGTGTGACCGCCCACGGGATTGTGGATGACACAATGCAACACTCGCCAGTAAATTACCCAAAACTTAACAAATCCAATCTGTTTAATTCGATCAAAAGTGTGAAATTAAAAAATTATCAGATAAAATCAGGAAGAACTTTGAATAAAATAAATTAATTATAAAATAATTATGAAGTTCACTATCTGATCCATGTCTTAAAGAGGCGCAACTGAATATGACACCTAGTTAAATATTACCCATAGAATTTTTTTTTTTTGAGTTAATATTTAACAGATTCATTCGGAAAAATCTACTTGAAAAAGTAGAAAATTTTTCTCACGAATATATACACTTCAATGTTTGGAGCTACATAAAAAATCCATTTCACTTTTCCAAGTTCAAGTAAATTTAAAATCAACTGCCGACATCCCTCTACTGAAATCAAATTATTTTGCCACCGTGAAAAATGGGAAAACATTTTTTCTCCTTTTGATCTTAGGAAACTTTCCCTTCAATATTTTGAGTAAGCAAACATCAATTTAGCATAATGACCTGTTTCGTGTATAATATTCTCTAATGATTTAAGTAACGTTTTGAAAATCAAATACAAATTAGAATGATCACAGAACACCAGGTAATCTTCCTTTTAATTCGTTTGCAGATTTGAAGATTTAATATTAAAATACAGGATTCATTAAAGTAAGTATAGAATCTGTTTCAACAGTTTAGGGACAGAAATAGTTTTATATAGTTATTACTAGCTGGCGCAAAAATAAAACAATCTATTATTTTATAGGGTGTGTGCATCTACAAGAAGTCTATTTTAAGAGATAAACAGTAGAAAAATATGATAAGGAATAGGAACATTGAAATATTGAAAGCCTGTTGATTGCTTTGATTTATTATCACTTTGAATTAGGTCGCACGGTACGTATATAAAATATATATAAGGGTTTTGAATAACAATTCAAATTATTACTGTGTAAATCAACGGTAAACATTAAATCCCTAAATATCCCATTGTACGACAATGATTCCTTTTCCATGATCGTACGAGTTATAAGAAAATCTATCACGTGGGTCAACTTACTCCTTGATAGAAGTTTAAAAACCCTGGGATTATCCTGGATTTTTTGTTATGATTCAAGGAAAGGATTCGACTACTACGGCTATTAAAAAGGTTATTCTATTATAGTTCATATAATTTACGTTATCTTATTGTTACTTATACGTATATTTGCTACTGCAAATACTGCTAGAGATACTTCTCTATTTGATATTTTTGACCAAAATTATGTGACGTTATTTCTACAATTCGAATGTTGGACCTGATCGTCACCACTCAGTCATCAGAAAAATCCACCTGTTTATCCAGTACCTGTTGGAATGTATACAAAACTCCTTATTCTATTAGGAATAGACATACACAGTGACATGTATTGTCTCAACCCTTTTTGCCGTCATCCGCTACCGCGACAAGACCTGTATATTATTATCCTGAATAAATCCATCTTTCTTAACTTCCACTGCCTATCTTTTTGCCCATAACCCATCAGGTTATGGGCCCAGGGCACAGTCGCGCTCATATTTAATAATATTTTTGCGATTTTTAGATCAGGTGATTTATTGAAAAAAAATCTCAACGTGAACGGTAAGCAAAATGGCGTACCAACCCGGACCATCTTGTACCAGCATAGAAAAACTTAAAGGTAATGAAAATTATGGTACATGGAAATTTCTCATGAAAATGTTATTGATTCATGAAGAATTGTGGGAAGCCGTTGAGGATGACAAGGATGAAAAGAAGTCGCAGAAGGCGCTTGCGAAAATATGTTTGTCGGTACAGCCTAATGTATTCCCACATATTAGGAATACTAAAGGTGCGCGTGAAGCATGGCAGAGTCTTGCCAAGGCTTACGAGGACAAAGGTTTGTGCAGACGGCTAAGTCTTTTGAGGTCGCTTTTTAGTACAAAATTAAGCGACTGTAATCAAATGGAAGACTATTTGGGCAAAATATCCAACCTGGCACAGCAGTTGCATGATATAGGTGCACCAGTAGACGACGAGTTTGTCGCGATTATAATGCTCAGTGGGTTATCGGCTCATTATGATCCGTTGATAATGGCGCTGGAAAATTCAACATTAAAACTAACTACTGATGTTGTAAGTAGTAAGCTTCTTCAGGCGTCAAATCGGCAAAACGGTAACGATGTTATGCTTGACAGTACAGCTTTGGTAGTAAGAAAAGGTCCAAAATGCTATAAATGCAAGGAATTAGGTCATTTCTTCAAAGACTGTCCTAAAGGTAAAGCAAGTAAGGCTAACAAGGAGCAGAAGAAAGCGAAGAAGTCTATTATGGCTGTCTCAGCACTCTCTGTGGGCTTTAAGAGCGGTGCTTGGTACGTCGACAGCGGAGCACTAATCATATGTGTAATAACAAAAGTTTAATGTGCAATTTTAGCGTTGGTGAACCTATTAGTGTCTGTGTGGCTAATGGACAGACTCTTCAAACATAAGTAAGTGGAAATGTCCAGTTACATTTAAAAGACTGTGTAAGGACTATAGAAAATGTTGTATATATTCCTAGGCTTACAGCTAATCTATTATCGGTAAGCGTATTAGTTAATAGGGGGTATAAGGTTATTTTTGTCAAAAATAAATGTAGTGTTAGGGATAAGGATACTATCCTAGCTACTGCTACTCTTTGTGATGGTTTAGCTAGATACTGTGGATAAGCCGTTGCATCGCGAGAGGGCAGTCATGTCACTGCCTGAGCTGGGGCGTGAGTCTGTGCTGACCACGTCGCTTGAATCGCAAGAGCTTTGGCATAAGCGACTAGGCCATCTCAACGCGAGGAGTATGAGTTTACTCAAAGCAGGTATGGTAGACGGTGTCAATTATAACAGTGATCGTTCACAGTTTAGTCCTTGTGTTTCCTGCATCGAGGGTAAACAACCACGATTGCCATTCCCAAAGAAGGCTAGTAGGGCAAAAGCGATACTAGGGCTGGTACATACGGATGTATGTGGTCCTATGCCGTGTGCTTCTTTCAGCGGTTGTAAAGACTTTCTTACTTTTATTGACGATTATAGTAGGAAGACGTTTGTGTATGTATTGCAATCGAAAGATCAAGTCTTTGATCACTTCAAACAATTTAAAGCCATGGTAGAAAATCAAACTAACCGTAGGATTAAAATTGTCAGAAGCAATAATGGTGGGGAATATGTAAATAAAGCTATGCAAAATTACCTAAAAGAATGTGGAATAAAACACCAAACTACAGTTCCATATTGTCCACAGCAGAATGGTGTTGCCGAGCGGGCCAACAGAACTATTGTGGAGAAGGTGAGATGCATGTTGCGAGATGCTCAGCTGGATCTAAAATACTGGGCAGAAGCAGTCAACACTGCTATATATCTTAAAAATAGATCTCCAACCAAGGCGGTTATCGGTCTCGTTCCTGAAGAAAAATGGAGCTACAAACGGGTGAGCTTGGAACATTTACGTGTTTTCGGATGTACAGCACATGCTGTTGTACATAATAGAAAGAAACTGGATTCGAAGACGAAACAGTATATCTTTACAGGGTATTGTGAGGAAACGAAAGGGTACAGACTAATAGACCCACGTAACCTGCACAAGTGTACTGTGGCTAGAGATGTTGTGTTTATGGAAAATTCTTTCTTAAAACAAGGGTCACATGATGATAATAGTAAGGGTCAGATGTGTGTTGATCCAAGTTACCCAGATAGTAGGAATGTTGTGTCTAGTGATCAGTTTATGGAAATTCCCATAAGTGTTCATCAGCCACAATCCTCGGTACTGCCTGAGACATCCACTGTGAGTCCAGAAATATCTGATGACCTAGCAATAGAAGAGACAAATATAAACACAGTGATTGACTCCGACAGCGAGGATAGTTACCCTACAAATACTGCTTCGGATCCAACTTATATTCCAGGAGACAGCACCCTAAACGAAGCTTCTGCGGAGAGTGCGGAGGATTTTGAATCATCATCAGAAGCTGTACTGATGGTAAGGAAACTGTGCAGTGATGATGACGATCCTGATACTGTGCAAGAAGCACTGACCGGCTCAGATGCTGCAGAGTGGAAGCGTGCGATGTCAGATGAGTACAATTCTTTTGTTAAGAATAAATGTTTCACTCTTGTTGAAAGACCGGAAACCTATAAAGTGTAAGTGGGTTTTTAAGCGAAAACGAGGTTTAGATGGAGAGCTTTTAAAATATAAGGCCCGACTCGTAGCTAAAGGCTATACACAGAAATATGGGGTGGATTACTCAGAAACTTTTTCGCCAGTAGTCAGGCACTCAACTATTCGTACATTGCTGCCTGTAGCGGCGGAATACAATTTAGATATACACACATCAAAAGTGTCTAGGGATCAAGCATTTTTGGGCAAAAAAATGGGCAGAAGAACAATGGCGTTTCGTGTGCTTTTCTGATGAGTCTCGTTTTGGTATGAGACCGGATACAAGACGTATACGACACTGGAGAACCCCTGGACGCCAACAGCGATTAAAATCCTGCCAGGAAGTCCATCCTTATAGTGGTGGAACCATCATGGTATGGGCGGGTATTTGGATCGGCGGAAGAACTGAGTTGATTTGGATCAGAGGCAACCTCAACGCTCAAATTTATGCTGAGACGATTGTATCAGACGTCATCGTTCCTCTACAAGTGCAAATCGGTCCCTTATTTCAGTTAATGCATGATAATGCACGACCGCACACCGCAAGAGTTGTAAGACAGACTCTCGCCGCAGCTAACATCAATGTCCTGCCCTGGCCTGCTCAGTCGCCAGACTTGAACCCGATTGAGCATGCATGGGATATGCTACAGAGAAGAGCTCTGCCGAATATGGAGGGTATCCAGTCGCAAGAAGACCTTTTTTTGTTGTTGCAACGAACATGGGCGGCCATTCCACAGCGTGATTTGGATGAACTCATTTTGAGTATGCCAAACCGATGTTCTTGTGTTGTTAGTGTTCGCGGTAGAAACACGGATTATTAATTGTTTGTTACCCAATAAAATTTTAAAGAAAACTGTTATTTCAGTCTTTTTTTCGAACTTTTGTGTTAGTGGTTCAAATGTCAAAAATCCCTTTATTAGGAAAATGGCAAATTTCTTTATTAATGCAAAGGTGACTTGGTTTATCGTTACTGTGACAAACAAAAACACTTTATTTGATGAATCCTTAAAGAAAATTTTAATTAATATCAATCAGGAGAAAAGTTATTGCAAAAATATATGTTGATCCCTAGACACTTTTGATGTGTGTAGATCATTTAGACGTGAAAACTGCGTTCTTAAATGGTGATCTTAATGAAATTGTATTTATGGAGCAGCCAGAAGGCTATGTACAAAGAGGTAAAGAAAAAATGGTCTATAAATTAAATAAGGCTATATATGGATTAAAACAGGCTTCTAAGATGTGGTTTGATAAAATAAATAAGATTTTATTGCAGAAAATGAAGTTCAGCAAAACCTCATCTGAGCCATGTGTATTTTTTAGAAGAATACAAGATGACATTGTCATAATCGCTCTATATGTTGATGACATATTATTATTTTCAACAAAGAATTCGGCGATAAAAACGAGAATTAAGCGAGAATTGATGAAAGAATTCGAAATGAGAGATCTAGGTCCTGTTTATCAAATCCTAGGAATGAGAGTCTGCAAAGATGGTAACAAAATATCTTTAGATCAGTCAGGTTATATCCTCAAAGTTCTAGATAGATTCCGGATGAAAGACTGCAAGCCTGCAATAACACCAATGGAGAAAGGTGTTAAATTGGTTGCATGTGAAGGCAAAGAAGGTAATGTTAATTACAGAAATTTAATTGGTTGCCTTATGTATGTTGCAGTATGCAGTAGACCGGACATTGCTCATGCAGTGAGTGTTCTTAGTCAGTTCAACGACTCACACTCTGAGGTTCATTGGAAAGCTGCTAAGCGGGTGCTGCGGTATTTGAAAGGAACGATGAACTATCGTTTACTGTTTCAAAAAGGAGGACTGGATATTACCGCGTACGTGGATGCAGACTGGGCAGCGAATGAACTTGACAGAAGATCTTACACAGGTTTTGTTTTTAAATTGGGGTGTTCGTTGATCTCGTGGGAGAGTCGTAAACAGCGAACAGTCGCACTGTCTAGCACAGAGGCGGAGTACATGGCTTTATCAGATGCGTGCAAAGAGGCTTTATTCATTTCTAGTTTTTTAAAAGAGCTACTAGGGAAACTATTCAATGTATTAATTTATAATGACAGTCAGTCAGCTCAGAAATTGCCCTCGAATTGTATGTATCATAGTAGGACAAAGCACATTGATGTACGACACCATTTTATAAGAGATTGTGTATCCAATAACATTGTAAATGTTAAATATTTGAGTACAGAGTTAATGATAGCGGATATATTAACTAAACCGTTAACAAAAGTTGTACATGATAAATTTATTAAAGGGTTATGTTTATTTAATAAATTTTAGTTTTGTATAGTACATACTTTTGTCACTTTGCTAACTTAAATATTTGTTTTATACTTTGTTATATGTTTATGTATTTTTGTGTATGGTACATAGGAGTTATGTTTAAGGGTCAGTGTTGGAATGTATACAAAACTCCTTATTCTATTAGGAATAGACATACACAGTGACATGTATTGTCTCTACCCTTTTTGCCGTCATCCGCTACCGCGACAAGACCTGTATATTATTATCCTGAATAAATCCATCTTTCTTAACTTCCACTGCCTATCTTTTTGCCCATAACCCATCAGTACCAGATTGTAGACGGACGATTATGAATTTTCTTCTTGTTAGCAATGTGCTGTTTCTGTGTGGGGTTAAAATTATTCCACATAAGGCAACTCCATTTAAGGTGTGTGGATTGTCCCAAGATATTATTATTATTATTTATGTAGTTTTAAAATGTTTTCTGCCTTGGAAAAGGGGTAAAAACTAACACACGGGTCTTGACCAAGTGTGTCAGTTATGATGATGATGATGAAGCTAAGAATTTACGCCTGAGACGGCACGTATTAAGTATTACGGCTTTTTGTATAAGTGAGAGAGTAGATTTTGGCATTTGAAGTGTGTTGAGGTTTGATTGTAGGGTTTTTGGAATGACTCCAGTCGTGGAAATAACTATGGGTATAATTTTTGCTGTATCTACCTGCCATTATTATTATTATTATTTCGTCAGTCCATCCATGTTTTGAATAGTTATGTTACGTCTCCACGTTAAGTTGTTGGTGTTAGCATTACAAGTTCGGATGTTAATATACTAGTTACTTTAACTTAAATTATCAGTATTTAGTTTTTTAGTTACATAGAAACATTAAAACTAAATTTTAAGATAAAATTATGAATGAATAATGAAGTATGGGTAAGAAACAGCTCAACGTATTTCTTCCTTATAAAAAACCTACTTTTGTGGCTCAGCAAAGAAATAAATATTGAAGACGCAATAAAAACAACAAAAGATAGACTTGCGTCGTGTGTTGAATTTCAGAAATCTGATTAGAATATTCGATTTGAGAGCTTCTGTTCGGTGTAAATAGGACTATTGTATTGTGTGATAAATATTCAATAATTGTTTATGAAAAAAATAGTTTTTTTTTTAATCGTCATGCACATTTGTCCCATTTGATGATTGTGTATTAGTGTGATGCATTAGTTTATATTTGTTCACTATTTTGGAGGAAAGTCACAGTTAAAGCTAAAGTATGCTCTTCAGTCAGACTGGTAATATTTGCCTTTACCCGTTAGAGCAAAATTTATTAGTAGTGACCCCAAATCGGCAAAGGCCGTAATTTTCCAATAAGAAAAAAACTAAGGACCTTATTTTCGTTTGTTAAGCAATACTATGACTTGCTTTTGAGAAATTTCACTCCTTCTAGTAGTTGTAGATACGTAGATCCACAATTCATTTAAAATCAGTATTTTAATTTATGTTTAAGTAGTAGGTACCTATTTGTTTTATATGTTATACAATATACATATGTTATACAATGTATAAAACTCAAAAACAAACGCATAAATATGTCATATTTATTTGTTTGTTTTTGAGTTTTTATAAGTATGATTATATCGTTTTACTTGGTTTGCATTATGTCAATTGGTAGGGTTGAATATGTTGTATTCGACCTCCTATTCGGCTGGCCACTGATCAGCCATCACACCTGGGTTCATATAATATTTATTATATTTATTATGTTCATATATTTTTGATCTTGAAAAGAAAAACGGGGTATAACATGATTGGTGGTAGAGTCAAGTCGTGTTATACCCCGTTTTTCTACCGTTTTTCTTTCGGTACCCTAAGGTAGACGAGTAGAAAATGCCTCTGGAATTAAGTCAACCTATGACCTATTTTATGTGCATAAAGAATAAAGAAATAAATACAGTTCAGAATGTGGCCTAGATTTGCGTTCTTCAGAACGCACTGGGTAGCCATTTTATTTTCCAGGTCGTAGAAGCACGCAAGCGTGGTTATATTTGCATACTCGTAATAAAGCAATAAAATGTTTTCACTTGGCTGGGAGCTTATTTCATAGAGGTGTATGTTAGCGTTAAAAAGATCGTTGTGAGCAAAATAAATATCTAAGTCCTTTTAATTTGTTGGGGGTTTTCTAAAATATACATTTTGCGTTAGTATTCTGATAATATAGAATTAAATCTTCTTAAATATATGTATAACATGTATCTAATTGACGATGGTTTCGATCTGCACCATGATAATACGCGAACGGTATAGCGCGATCACGCGTCGACCGCTGACGGATTAATATTATAATAATGTTACTGCACGGAATATAACTACATATGTACTCTTTCTGCGATTGGAAAACTTTAAGAATATCCTGAATATAAAATATGGATATCTAACACCTCAGTCCTCCTGTGACTATGAATACTATAAAGTGTAGGAAAAAATATAAGCCGTATAATCCATAAACTTAGTTTCATCAGTAATAAAAATCCATTATGCTATAGTTAGCATTAAGAAGGCACGGTAAGGTTTTCACAACTAACAACCATACTTAATTCTGGTTATATATATACTAGCTGACCCACGCAGCTCCACCCGCGCTGTATTTACGTTAACTAAACTTTCAATAATATACCTACATTCGCATAGAATACAAAACCTCCTTTTTTAAAGTCAGCTATAAACTTGGACCCACTTTGTACTTGCCCTCCGAAGCACGAAGACATTTAGTTCAAATGGCGTTAAACGGTCATCCATCTATTTGATGACCTTACCCAACGTTGCTTAACCTGATCGATTTCCAAACATTGTTAACAACTGTCTATGAGTGTTCCCTTACAAATATTTATTATAATTATAATGAAAAATTGTTAAAATCGGAGCAAGCGTATAACCAAATTCACATTTAGACTTTAGTCCCCTCTCCCAAGGGAACCGTGCCGAATGTCGGGATAAATAGTATCCTATGTCCTACCTCGGAGTATTAACTCAAATCATGCCAAGTTTCATTTCAATCCATCCAGTAGTTTCGGCGTGATGCTCAGCCGAGATACAGACAGACAGACAGACAGAGAAAAATAAAAAAAAATACATTTTTGGCTTTAGTATCGGTTATAGAATGCCCTCCAAACATAATTTTCAAAATATCTTCAATGTACAGAATTGGACCTGTTACAGTTTTATTATAAGTACTAGCTGACCCACGCAGCTCCGCCTGCGCTATTTTTACGTTAACTAAACTTTTAATAACAGACATTCGCATCTAATACATAACCTCCTTTTTTATAGTCGGTTAAAAACTGGGACCCACTTTTTACTTGCTCTCCGAAGTACGGACCCGTTTAGTTCAAATGGCGTTAAACGGTCACCCATCTATTAATGACCTTACCCAACGTTGCTTAACCCGATCGATTACAAAACCTTGATAATAACTCTCTATGAGTGTTTCCTTACTAATATTTATTATATTATAAAGAAAAATTGATAAAATCGGACCAAGCGTATAACCAAGTACCCATTTTGACTTTAATCCCCTCTCCCAAAAGAACCGTGCTAGATTACGGGATAAAAAGTATCCTATGTCTTACCTCGTAGTAAGATCTCGAATCATGCCAAGTTTCATTTGAATCCATTCAGTAGTTTCGGCGTGATGCTCAGCCGTGATACAGACAGACAGACAGACAGACAGACAGACAGACAAAAATTTAAAAAAATACATTTTCGGCCTCAGTATCGATTATAGAATGCCCTCCAAATATAATTTTCAAAATATCTTCAATGTACAGAATTGGACCAGTTACAGTTTTATTATAAGTATAGATAGATAGATAGATAAATACCTATACATTTCCAATTAAGCCAGCTTTCAAGTAAAACTCATTCCTCGGTTCTAAAAAATCCGCATTCAAATTCGTCCACTGATTGGAGCGCTACGATGCCACAGACATACATACAAACAGACAGACTTCCGTACATAGGCCTCAAACTTAAAACTCATCATAATATGAGTATGTTACGATTTAATTTTTATTCGTATGGCAGCATTAACACCAAATATGAGTCTGCTAATTAGTGCTAATAAATGAATTGAGTATCATTCACCTATAATGTGTGATCATTTTACGAAAATTACAGGAATTGCGAAGAATCTGCTGGGAATGCAGAATACGAATTCCTTTTAGATGAAATGCCTGATGTGGCCTTTTTTAGGTCCGTGCCAGTCAGACAAATAAAATAAAATAAAGTTTTTCTAATTATTAAAGTATGTTAACTTTAAATTACACGGTACTTACTTTCATATAGCGAATAGTCATTCCATATTTTTAAAATAATATATTATTGATCAAAATCCATTTTGAATGAATAGATACCTCATGAATCTATAGATTCATCAGGTATCTAGATTTTCAAAAGTTGCTATATAGGTCAGTTTGTGGTACAAGAACATTAGTAAAATTTTATTAGGTAGGTTACACTTTGCATTGGAACTTGAATAAAAGTAATTTATTTTAATAAAAGACTAAACATGAACAGCGCATTAAAATGTTCAGCCTAAGTAGCTATTTATGTAATTTTGTTTGTAATTACCATAATGGACCTTAAGTTTCGTTATGAGAGCACTTTTTTCATAAAATGTTTTAAGTATTTCATCCATATTTACAGCTACGTTTTTCATTAAACTTTATGTTGTGATGGTCTCTTATGAGTATAAAAGGTCGGTAAAAGCTGCTTACAGTAAACTATAAGGTAAGCATCTGCATACAACAAGACCAGTAGCAAAAAAGTTCTATAGATTAAAGTTGCGTATTTGATTATGATTGAATCCTGCTAAGCGGACGATGACATAAAATATGTATTTATCTTTTTTCTATTTTCTCCGTATTGTTTACTATCTATATCATTTGGATTTGGCTTATAGAATAATCTCCATTTGGATTCGTTAGTTCGTAACTATTCTAGACAGATTTTTTAGGCCCCACACGATATAATTGAACCACACAATTTACCTCTAAAATTATTCTACCTATTTTCTATTGATTAAGTACTCAACGGCCGATGGTTCCGATTTGAACCATGATAACACGCAAACGGCTTAATTGCGATCACGCGACCACTGACGGATTGATATTGTTATCACGCAGCTAAGTGAAATTTATAGTTTTAAATAGCTATCGCTTTACAGATTCTGTGGAATACCACCTTTACACTTCAGACAGGCGGTTACGAGCCGAGACAAAGAAACGGTAAATATGTGGCGGGCTCGGCTGAATAATGAATATCTCTGGCTGTCGCCCCGGGTCTATGCTTTTGTTTAGATACTGAAGTGCAATATGGACTTTGTATCCGTTGGGATAGCTGATTATATCTGTCTGGCGGTTTTGCATGTTATGCTACATTCAGTAATACTCGATGCTTAGGTACTAGGAGTGTGCGTTGAATGAACGAACTGTTTTTAGACTGTTTTTTTGGCTTCAACGAAATAAACCAGTTTACAGTCCATCGATAAACCAGTCTAATGGTAGACTTGTTTATCAGTGAACTTCATGCAATACGTAAGTAGTCTGTGAATGTCGACCACTAAACTTTTCATCAACAGTATAAACTAGTCTAAACTTAAGACTGTTTTATAAACCAGTTTATCGCTGACGCTAAACGGTCTCGTTTCGTCGACAGTAAAGGCTTCGACGACTCACCTCTGATGCTTACAGACGTGACCAACCGTTTAGAAGCAAAAATGAACCGCACATCAACGAACAGCGAACATATTTTTTTTTTCGGCTGGTATATTTTGTTAGAAACATTTGAAAGTAGGCATGGACTAGCGACTTCATTTTCGAAGATAATCTGAAGATATTTTAAATTATAGTGACTTCATTTTCAAAGCTAATCTAAAATATTAATCTAATATAAAAACGTCAGCTGAAATATTAGGTTCAAAATGTTCAAATGTTACGTTATGAACGACGCATCATTTAAATTGTCATTTAATATTGCTTTTCTTTCAATATCAATAACCCTTTCTTAGAAACGCTTTGAATATATTCAGTGCATATGATTTTCTTAATCCTCTTTCATTTTTCCATGTCTGGTAGTAAAATAAAAAGATCAAATTATTTTTACAATAACCAAAACAATCTTGTTAAAGTGAGTACCTAAAGATATTATAATTTTCTTTTTCGTCATAAATATAATTAATACCAAACTTTAAATTAACATCGATAGAAAGTTTTCGTCTTTGTTCATTCAACTTTAATATTCACTCAAACCAATTCCTTGAAATCTGGAATTGTTTGAAACAATTGATTAATAAGGTAGGGTTTCTCGAGGTGTAAATAAAGTGTAAATATTCGTATTTACGGCTCGTGGGCGTGGAGTACCGTAGCTTGTCACAGCGCCTCGCAGTGACTCCTACGACGGTCCTGTCACTTCTGGCTTTCCTTACATCAATTACTGCAAATGTCGAATACCTTAGAACTTTGAATTCGATTCTGTTAAGCTCTGGTTTTTTATTACCATGTCCAAAGGTATTATTATTGTTTTAAACTGTGATAAAAACGTATTTTTAATTGGTACCTACGTCTCCAGATTACCACTGAATTTTGGAAATAATGGATCAATCTTATCGTGCAGAAATGAATGAGCTGGACACCCGACACAATACAAGCTAATGCTTGATGTTTATCTTACTATATGGAACAGGATTCAGAATGGAAGCTTCGCATAGTATTAACACAACGCATAAGCACTTATTTACAAAATGGCCACTTCAAAAAACGTACAGCTCGCAAAAATCTACTGTGCAAAACGTCCACATTACGTCATTAATGACGATACACTTATAATTAGTAAATTTAAATAGCTAATAGCTAAACAAGGATAAGGCTAGCTAAACAAAGATATATTTCACTAGTATAACTATACCAATAGCAAAAAGACGAACGGCAGTGGTTGTAGTGTATGTAAGCTTCTTTATATTATTTAGTATGCATGCTCCTTTACTTCAACGTATCGTTTTATTGTCTACTTAGCGCTATGTAATACTTTGACTAGTTGTGTGCACCGACGTAAGTCATTTAGTTATTCATTATATCTTTAGAACTCAAACATGAAGTATTAATTCATCAATCTACCCAGTACCCTATACCAGCATATACTGAAGGATCCATCCTTTATAATATATGGCGCATCTGCCATGCGTTGCGAGTACAGGGAAAATAATAATATATTTTTAAATTATTCCGTCAATAATAATATTATACAATGTGCCGATCTACAGTAGAAAAAGACGAGGTATTTATAACCCAGAACACTGCAGGCAATAATGAGGCCAATCTACAATATATGACGGGTACTAATATCATCGTGTTTGGGATGCTGGTGATTTTCATCATCGCTGCGTGCGTCCTAGCACGTCTGTACAAAAAGTGCCATCGGCGTTGGATCCAGGAGGAGATGGGTCTCCAGGCTATAGCACGTATCCGAGCTTCACTGCGAGGACGTGGAAACGCGGAAACTACGGCGTAAAATAAACTGTAAGTTATATTTTATTTTGAAAAGAGTGAATTATATTCCCAAAAAACTATTAAGAAAAGACAGAAAGTGCGTTTAATTGTGTCGCGAGTGAAATCATAATTACGAAATAATGTATTAAGGACATTAAATATTAATTAAGTTTATACTTTAGAATAGCAATATTAATTACGTTATAACTTTGCATTATAAATTGTCTACAATCGTGCATAATCACTCATGCAATTTAACACCCGGCCGCGATTATGAAAACGTATGACATTCTTTCGCCGCTTCGTTAGCGGCTTAGCGACTACTAAGCCGCTAACGCAGCGACTTCTAGCAGCCCTACTCATCGCACAACATGACGCCGTCTGCAATTTACTGGAAAACGTTGTTGGGAAAATACTGCTAATGTGTCTCGGTTCTCAAAATTATCTATTATAATCTGATTAAATGGATGGAACCGCGATTTCATGTCAAAGTTTAAATAGTTATATGATTAAAATCTGTACACAAAGAATCTTCAAACTGCTGATATTTTATCGTAAAATTGCTTACGTCAAGATAAGTAAGCTGATAATGTAAATGTATAATATGTAGCCCCTCCAATTACAGACACCAAAGGCATTTGCTCTAAAGTAGCAAAGTTTGTGCTTACTCTCAAAGCCTAAACTCCGCAATCAGCAGTCAGACGGGATAATCCAAATTGGGCAAACAAAATCGTCAGACTAGCTGTTTCACTAGCAATAATTTGACGTCTAGAGGCCGTCGAGTATTAGCAAACGCAGCAATCAAGTATTAGCAATCAAATCCTCGGTTAATTTTCTAGTAATGAAACTTCCATAAAGAAATTATTGTACCTAGTAGTAGAAAGGTTGGTCAATTAGCAAGATTTTCTTGGACTGATGTTCTACAAGCACAACCGCTTGTAAATTTCCACCTTATTCAACTTTTTGAAACTTTAGTTTCTTATATTATTCATCATCATCATCATCATCACCAGCCGGAAGACGTCCACTGCTGAACAAAGGCCTCCCCCTTAGACCGCCACAATGAACGACAATTTGCTATTTGCATCCACCGGTTTCCTGCGACGCGAACAATGTCGTCGGTCCACCTAGTGGGAGGCCTGCCTACGCTGCGTCTTCCGGTTCGTGGTCGCCACTCGAGAACCTTTCTTCCCCAACGGTTATCGGTTCTTCGAGCGATGTGGCCGGCCCACTGCCACTTCAACTTGCATATTCTACGAGCTATGTCGGTGACTTTGGTTCTTCGGCGAATCTCCTCATTCCGGATTCTGTCGCGCAAAGAAACTCCGAGCATAGCTCTCTCCATAGCTCGTTGTGTGACTCTGAGCTTCTCCAAAAGGCCAGCTGTTAGAGACCACGTCTCAGTACCATATGTCATCACTGGCAACACACACTGGTATATATATTATTATGTTTCTGTTATATTGAAATCTCAAGATAGCCCCACGGAAGCTGTACAAATAATGATAAATAGTGTCATACTGATCGGTACGACCACACGGCCAATCTTTCACAAGATCAGCCACACACACGGAAGACATTAATGGTGCTTAAGTACTTGTGCAGGTACGAGTGTACCATCGCTTCTTTTACTCTCGCAATCCGATGGGAGACTAACACGTCCAAATAGAGAGGTCAGGCTTAAGACCAACTTTGTGCATGCCCATCTGAAGCATGGGAATATGTTACATTCTAGACAATCGGGTTATCAAGTTGTTTTGTCCTAACCAGAGGGCCTAGACAAGATACAATCTATAAAACTAATTAGCGATTCTATTTCTTCATTCGCTAAGGGTGTAGATTGCCTATAATTAATTTGTCACGTGATTTTTATATGTCATTCTCATACATTTGTATTCTTTCTATTCGCGTTAACGCATAGAATGTTAAGTACATTGTCTAGTAGACCAGTTCAACTGTAAACTGATGAACTTTATATAATTTCTAAAGTACCTACATGGTTTAAAACAGATTGTTCACCTTTACACTTCAATTCAAATTTTAACCAATTATTTCGAAAGCTACACATTATCAGCATATTGTGATCATTTCATTTACGATTCACAGGATTAACGATTTTGCCTTTGTATTGTCTGCGATAGAACATGGAGTAGTAAAATGAGAACATTAATTCAATATTTACTTAGATGCATATTAATAAGAAAAAACATATCTAAGTTATAAAAGAAACTCAATAGTACTTTTGAGTTATGTTAATTTTCTACATATTGACACAAAGATTTAAAACATATATTTTGAGCTCCATTTCTTTTGGCGCTATACCGCTATACAACTCATTAAGAAATAAGCAACGTTATGTCTGCTTGTGGCGGCTTCGTGTGGCGGGTCACCCCCTACCCTCTAATATGGTTGAGAGGAGTGATGGCTGCTGCTCGAGTCAACACGTGCGCGGGTGCTGCTGGGGGGACTGGTCCGACTACTATCCTTTTGGCTTTTTAGTTTTTTTGTAATTTTTGTCGTAATTTATTATTTTCTTCTTATCTCCCATTATTGTTTTCCCTTTTTTGCTTTATGTTTCGAACGGCAGGACACACTATCGCTAATGTCGATTCATTTGTAACAAAACAATGTTTAAAAAAAAGTGAAAAAATGACAAGCCCGCTGAGTTTCTTGCCGGATCTTTTCAGTTGAGGCCGCGTTGTGATCCGGTGGTAGCTTTTAAAAAAATGACAATTCAAAAGTGCTAGCGTTAAGCCTATTTGAAATAAGGATTTTTGAGTTTGAGTTTGTTATATATTGGGTTCTCAGGGTTATTAATTAAAGGGTACACGACAAACGATTGAAAGGTGTATATTATAATGCGCGAGAACAATTACAGGTAGGTAACGAGTATAATATCTATACTTATAATAAAACTGTAACAGGTCCAATTCTGTACATTGAAGATATTTTGAAAATTATATTTGGAGGGCATTCTATAACCGATACTGAGGCCGAAAATGTAATTTTTTTAATTTTTGTCTGTCTGTCTGTCTGTCTGTCTGTCTGTCTGTATCACGGCTGAGCATCACGCCGAAACTACTGAATGGATTCAAATGAAACTTGGCATGATTTGAGATCTTACTACGAGGTAGGACATAGGATACTTTTTATCCCGTAATCTAGCACAGTTCTTTTGGGAGAGGGGATTAAAGTCAAAACGGGTACTTGGTTCTACGCTTGGTCCGATTTTATCAATTTTTCTTTATAATTTAATAAATATTAGAAAGGGAACACTCATAGAGAGTTGTTATCAAGGTTTTGTAATCAATCGGGTTAAGCAACGTTAGGTAAGGTCATTATATAGATGGGTGACCGTTTAACGCCATTTGAACTAAACGGGTCCGTGCTTCGGAGAGCAAGTAAAAAGTGGGTCCCAGTTTTTAACCGACTATAAAAAATGAGGTTATGTATTCGATGCGAATGTCTGTTATTCAAAGTTTAGTTAACGTAAAAATAGCGCAGGCGGAGCTGCGTGGGTCAGCTAGTTCACAATAAAACAGTTACGCGCGTCGTCGCGGCTATGGGCGGACTAGGTACATCTTTGTCGCTCTCGCAGGAGATTCGTAGCTAAGCAGCGGGGTGAGGGGCGAGTGCCTATCCCTTGCCCCGCGCTGGACATGTTAGGGCGCAAATTCACATAATATGGAATAAGGTTCGGTTACATCCTCATGAACAATATTTTGCCTGATAATCATGAACAAAGAAAATAAAAAATCAGTGTCTGCTATAGTTAGTCCTATAAATGTCATAAATATTCACTAAAACCTAAATTAAAATGGAACGTCCGTCCACACTAAATTTCTCACATCTCTCACTCTGTTCATGCCTTCTGTTCCGATCACCGACATGTGTCAGACAGCGATGCGAAGGCAAATTAATTCGACACGTGTGCAATTTGCTTGTGTACCTATTAAAGTTGAATTCGTTCGTTCTACACTGACATTATTTTATTGAAGTTTTGATCAATACGTTCTTTGTTCTGAACAGATTAATTACGTAGAAACCGTTGAGAAATATAATTTCAAAGCGCTTAAAGTAAATCGTTTTAATTAAATTCTCTTCTTACTTCTTACCAAACTCTGCAATAAAGAAGGGAGGTTTGGCCCAGCGGGAACGTACGCTCACAGTAGAACGTGGAGGTTACAGAAGATTACAGCCAATTAACGCCAACTTCACTTTATGCGTTGTGTTCATTGGCGGTCCGAGAGGGGGGGTCGTACCCCTACGACCCATACGACGGGTGGGGGGGGTCATGACCCCCGTCATGACCCCCCCAAAATCTCAAACTCATTCAGGTTAAATTTACATTCTTGCTTTAAAACGACTAAATTTTATCCGAAATAGGTTACGCACTTGAAACGCTCAGTCGCAAGGTGGGAATCGAACCCACGACCTATTGGCTGGCGGCCAGGGCACTAAACCAACGGGCCCGTCAACCATGACCCCCCCCCCCCCAAAATCGTTGGCTGTGACCGCACCTGGTTGTGTTATACGTAAAATGTGTAAGGTCTTATGGTTCTGGTTAAAGGGCCTATACACAGGATCTTTGCCATTTGTTGTTAATAAGCTATCCATGACATTTTTACCACTTACAAATAGGTTATAGCTTAATATGGCATTATGTATACAACATAGTTTGAACATTAATGTCCTTCACCGGTACGACCAAAGCGGGATAAACACTCGGGAGATTTATAGTGCACAAGTGCTTGCGTAGACACAAGTGGACTCTCTTCCTTTACTTTCACAATCCAATGGCATGGAAGACCGACACGACCGTGGAGAGTTCCGGTGCAGGACAGACTTTTTACATGCCCATCCGACGCATGGATCATACGTACGTAGGTACCTACTTTAGAAATCATCATCAGTTGAAAGACATCTACTGCTGAACAAAGGCTTCCCCCTTGGGAGGGGGGGGGGGGCTTGCCGTAATCCCCACGCTTGACAGGTGTCTTGGAGACCGCAATATAGGTGATAGGTAATCTAGTAGAAAGACGCTGCTGCCCATCTTCTTGTTTTCCCTTAGTGGCCTCTTACGGATACCCAGCGGGAGAAGATGGGAAGGTGCACTAAGCGTTTCGCTTCTTCTTTTCTCATGCGCACGGCCAAGCTGTGGAATACCCTCCCGGACAACGTTTTCCCTAATAAATATAACTTGGGTGTATTCAAGTCTAGAGTGAACAGGCATCTTATGGGTAAGCGCGGTCCATCCTAGACCACATCTTCACTTACCATCATGTGAGATTGTGGACAAGCGCAAACCTATTTATTATTTTAAAAAAAAGGTGCTACTTTTACCCGAACACACCACGGGTACTTTAGAAAAACGGAAGTGACACAAGTAACACCAATCCTATCATCGAAAATGAGGTCAATCTTCGCATCGAATCTCTATTAAACATTATCTATGCAGATTAAATGTGTTTAGCTCTTTCAAGGGTTTCCTTAAACGGATCGTATCCAAAAATAAATTCAAGGAAATTGTCGTTCAACACGAGAACACAACAAAATGCAAATAGGGAGACGGACCGCTGTATGATGTACTCCGAAATTAATGCGCCATGAAATTACGTATTTACCTACTTACCTAGTCAGTGGGAAAATTGGCTTCTAAATCCCGCTTGTCCATTGGTTGCAGGAAGGATTGGCGTTTGGCAACCGGGACTTTTGCTTAAACGATAAAATAGGTTCGATTATTCTAATAACAAAACCGTAGTTAGTGCCTGAAGATGAATGTTTTTAACCTGTGTGTATTGCCAGTGATGACATATGGTACTGAGGCGTGGTCCCTAACTGTTGGCCTTTTGGATAAGCTCAGAGTCACACAACTAGCTATGGAGAGAGCTATGCTCGGAGTTTCTTTGCGCGATAGAATCCGGAATGAGGAGATTCGCCGAAGAACCAAGGTCACCGACATAGCTTTTAAAATCTGCAAGTTGAAGTGGCAATGGACAGGCCACATCGCTCGGAGAACTGATAACCGTTGGGGAAGAAAGGTTCTCGAGTAGCGACCATGAACCGGAAGACGCAGCGTAGGTAGGCCTCCCACTAGGTGGACAGACGACATTGTGCGCGTCGCAGGTAACCAACCGGTGGATGCAAATAGCCAATTGTCGTTTGAAGGGTGAGGCCTATGTTCAGCGGCAATGGACAGGCCACATCGCCAAAAAAACGATAAATGATGGGAAAGAAAGGTTCTTCGAGTCGCGACCACGAACCGGAAGACTCAGCGGAGACAAGCCAGGGATCCAAGTGGGTGGATCCGTCCCTTGCACAAGGAACCTTTTTTTTCGCGGGGAAACCTTCAAAAGGTTCCCAGGAGCTGTGGGGCTTCACCGGGGTATGTGGGATTCTTACCCACTAAAACCCCCGCGGCTGTCGCATCGGCACATGAGAGAGGACCCCAGGGCTCTACGGTGGGATCTTCATCACGAGCCCCTCAGTGATTTACCTTTCAGCCCGCCATCGGGGGGCGCATTGTAGCCCCCCGGGGACTCAATGGACGTCCTAGGGCCCACACCCCGAATTTCCAGCGACTCCGAAGGTGCATAAGGGACTTATAATCTGCAAGTAATATGAGAAGTTAAGAAGGAAAAGTACCTACTCAAATTAATAAAGATTTTAATTACTTTACGATAATATTCAGAAACTTCTGTTAAATATTTAAGGTCACCGCAAATATAAACGGATCGTTCGACTGACTGTCTATTCATACAACTTCAACTTAAGAATATTTCAGAATTTAGCCAATTTTAACGCTTTAATTTTTTAATATGTTTAGTCTAATAATTACTAGAGAAAAGCAAAATGTCAATCACAGGTCACAACCAATTTAGACGTATCTAATAGATTTTATCGACGTGGCAGTGTGGTGCTATTATCATCGATTTTCGTGCCCTTCATCAATCACAGTTCCCTATATAAATTCCAGCACAATTAATAATTTATACCTCGTCGGCGAAGTAAAGAAACTTCTTGGCTGTCAATTTTTTTGGTCGGTACCTCTGAAAAATTAGTAGTCATCAAATGTTCGGAGAGGGGATCATAAATTTTGGGGTGGTACTTTCGTGATTTCATTCGCATTCCCCTTAGAACACGGGGCCAATGCGATAAATTATGCCCATCAATAATACCCAGGCAGCGTTGTGTCAACAACATGCTATGCTGATGATATTTGTAGCTATTTATTTAGGTACACCCTTGGCAGTTGCGGTGTGACAGCATAACTTGCCGGGTGGATTGTTTTATGCATAATAAATGATTCCACGTGGCGGATCTTGAATATTAAAGATGTGAAACGTTATAGGCTTATTTGTTCATAATTTGTAATAGATATTTGCTATATTATACTCATGGGTCTTATTAATTATCAGACTGAATACGTCCACCAATGAACATAGCCTTCCCTCTTAATTGATGCCATAATTCCCACGCTTAGTAGGCGTCTTATAGGTCACAATATATACGTAGATGCATCTTATATAGGTATAGAAGGTCTTCAGGTCTTAAACAGAAGGTCGTCTTCAGGTTTACCCTTAGTCGCCCACAACACGGGATGAAATGGGAGGATTCTTGCCCGGACACCCCATGGATCATGGGCACTCATAGCCAGTTGTAATCACTGTTCAGTAGATTTCACATGTTAGTAATCCGACGTCAGGCAAGGTCTGACAATAGATGGGTAACCGTTTAGTGGCATGGTATCTATGCGTTTCCGTGCTTCGGAGTGTAGTACATGAAAAGTCTGTCCCACGGGGTTCTTGTCATATAGACAGCAGTCGTTAATCCGATCAGAGTTCTAAGCAGCTTGAACAACTCTGATACCTACCAGATGACCATACGAAAGCTAAATCTTATCTTCTTAGTCTTAAACTCCTGCCGGAGTGGCTGTGGTCATGGATCGATTGGTTGCAACTTCTACAAGACTACTCAAATTCATCAAAAAACACCGTAAGTAACAAGTAATAAGTTTTAAAAACTAAAACCTGACTACCCGATAAAATCGCAGTCTAATAATGTGATATGATATAGCCTATAACCAGCGGACAATCAAGACGCTTCTAACGACACCCTACATGTCTAATTATGTTAAGTAGATTAGAAGATTTGCGGGAACAGATGAACATAGGTACATACATACATTCTTATTAAAATCATAACCCTTCCTCCGTTCCGATAAAAAACTAAACATTTAAATTTAGAACCTTCTCCTTTTTAGAAATCTAGGTTAATAAAGTAACAATATTTATTACTTTCCCCAAAATTAGTTTTCGTTTTTATTATACGTGGCTATAAATAAAGCGGGCGCTAACTCAAATCCTAAGTCCTTTTATATAGAAAAAAGAAAGAAGCCCTTTACCCTCGGGAATACCTTACATGTTTAACGAGAAAACTGGTCGATCGGTTTGAAATTTCAAGTGTAGGTACCCCTTTCAGGGTTCAATCGAAATAACCACAAAACATTTCGATCCCATTTCCGATTCTCGTCACACAGCCGTAGCGAGGAGAGGTTGGGCGGACCGGCTGAGGTAGTTTTGATACGTATTCCGAAAGCGTAGATATACGTCGAGTTCGTGTACAGGGTCGGTATGATTTCGATTTGAGCAATCGGATTAACGTTCAAGTGCGATTATCGAATGATTTTGTAGAAGTTTTGCTGTTTATTTTGGCGTAATCTGGGCTTTAAACTGTCTATATAATTATCTACCCTTTAACATAATATCGTATCTTATCTGCTCGCCTGGACAATGTCCTTCTGGCTTTAGTTAACTTTACGGATTATTATATGGTGGTTTATTTTAGATTTTACTTTCTTGACGTAGTTTTATTTCAATTTGTAGTATTCGCGTATATAAAAAACAACTTTATTTAAAGTTACTGCATTAAAGTAATAGATATGTACTTCATTAACTACATAGTATCGTACAGTAAAGCTACACATACGTTCCTAATAATTAATTGACATTTTCAGAGAATTGCTTGATATTTCTTTGTCATTGATAGCAATGACAAATAAATATCAAGCAATTCTCTGAAAATTATCCTTAGGTACCTATACTTTTTCTGGTTTAGATATTTTCCTTTTCTGGTTAACCCCTACAATAGACTCGCTATGAAACGTACGTCACCAAGAAGGTCTCAACGGAAGACCAGCGCTGGTTGTGTTGTCGCTACCAGCATTATGCTGAGTTGAGACCTTTTTGTGACACATTTTATAAAATACTTAATATTATGTTATTAAGGACAAATCCGACAATTCAATAAGGAAAGGTATTGACTCTATTGTTTACAATGGTCAAGAAATAAAACATCCAACTGAAATAGCTACAACATTTAATGAGTATTTTATAGCCGCAGCAAATTCAGACCAACATTTAGTTTTGGATCACCATTATAAGTACCGCATGGATAGAGTAAATAATAGCATATTTTTGAAACCCTGTTCTAAAGATGGAATTGAGAAAATTATAAATGGTCTTAGAAATACAAAATCAGTAGGGTATGATGGCATAAATACAAATATCCTAAAAAAATCTATAAATATCCTGGCACCAATTTTAAGTCATCTGGTCAATTTATCGTTTGAGCAAGGTTGTTTTCCGGAAAAATTAAAGCGTTCTATTGTTAAACCACTGTACAAAAAAGGCAATAAGAATGAAGTTCAAAACTATAGGCCTATAACTCTAATACCAGTGTTCTCCAAAGTATTCGAGAAAGCTATGCACAGACGAGTTTATGACTTTCTTGACAAACAATCTGTGATTGGCATAGAACAACACGGGTTTCAAAAAGGAAAGTCAACAACACTAGCTACCTATTCATTGGTACGCAGTGTGACTGAGAGCATTGACAGAAAGACTCCGGTAGTAGCTATATTCTTTGACATGTCTAGGGCATTTGACTGTGTAGATCATCAAATTTTGTTACAGAAGTGTGAAGCTTACGGTATCAGGGGACAAGCCTTAGATTGGTTAAAAAGCTACCTACAAAATCGTGAGCAATGTGTTGAAATAACGAAACTTAATGGGACTAACAACGTAACTATACACAAATCCCCATATCTGCATAATCCGCTGGGTGTTCCGCAGGGCAGTGTGTTGGGACCTTTATTATTTCTTTTATATATAAATGACTTATCCAGTATTTTGAAAAATCAATGTATTTTATTCGCAGATGACATATCAATTATAATTCCTGACCAAAACTGTAATGACTTTGATAATACTTTAACTAATGTAACAGAAATGGTAACACAATGGCTAGAGATAAATAAACTTACTATAAACTTAACAAAAACTACATTTATCCAATTCACGAACTACAAAATGAAAAGGAAAATAATTAATATTACATGTAAAGGACAAAAGCTAAAAGAAGCAAACCACACTAAATTTCTTGGTATCATACTCGATCAACATTGCAATTGGAAACTGCATGTAAAAAATGTGTGTAAGAATATAAATAAATTTGTTTTTGCATTACGTAGACTTAGACGTACAGTAGGTTTAGATGCAGCTCTTACAGCATATTATGGATATGTCACTACTATATTAAGGTATGGTCTGATCATATGGGGTAACTCAACTGACATAAATGCAGCATTCATTGCACAGAAGAAATGTATAAGAGCAATCTATAGTATGGGTCCGCTTGAGTCATGTAGACCTTTGTTTAAGTCCATGAAAATGTTAACTCTTGCTGGATTCTACATCCTTGATACATGTTTGTTTATAAGAAAAAATCCAAATACCTTTGCTGCAGTTCAAAAGAAGCAGTTAGTTAATTTGAGAGATCCTACAGGTTTTTTAATGCCCTCATGTAGATCAGCCTTCTTTCATAAAAATTGTTTTGTAATGAGTATTAGGATATATAACCATTTACCTAAATATTTTAGGGAAATGCCTTTCAGTAAGTTTAAGAGTCGCCTAAAAGAATGGTTAATAGAGAAATGTTTCTATACAGTTAAGGAGTTTTTTGAGTATAAAGAAAAAAAAAAGCTGATTACCTAGACTAATAATTATATTTTGCATGTTATCGACGGTAACTAATGTGAAGAGACTTGTTATTTAGCCATAAGACCTTTGTAAACCACATTATTGCAAATAAATAATCTTATCTTATCTTATCTTAATGTTTTTTTCTGTTTTTTTTTTGTGTGTCATGAATAAATGTTTTTCTTCTTTTTTATTTTTCTTCTTATGTTTGTATTAAAGTTAATATTTTTTTTTTGTTTCTTATAAGAACACTAAACCTTAGTAACATTATTTCCGATTACTTTATTTTAGTAAAAACAACAAAGAGATTGAATGTATCAGAGCAGCCTTTAGTTTTTTTTAATACAAAATCTATTATTACTGTTTACATTTGCCACCTATTTAATATTCAAATAAATGAGCGACTGAATAGTAATTTTATTATAGTAAGATTTGCAACATCGCAACGTATTATCACACGTAACAATTTTTTGGTTAAATTTTGGCCCCTAGGATCGGTCTACTCTTAAATAGTAAAACGTATTTGGTAAAACCCCATGTTATAAATAAATAACGAAATCGTGAATACAGTTTGTTCTGTAGATAGACATAAAACTACACGTTTGTAAGTTACGAGCCACGTCCGAAGATATTCTTCATTCTGAGTTTACGACTCTCTATATTTGAAGTTTAGATTAACTTTATCAGTTAAAGCTTATTTTTACTGCCTTTCATAAAACACCTCTACGCTTCAAACTTTTAAAAAACGTTAGCAAAAATGGAGAAAATTATACGTATTTTTTATCCGTTAGTTTTTATACTTACTACTTTTGCGCTGAGTTTCTTGCCGGATCTTCTCAGTTGAGGCCGCGTTGTGATCCGGTGGTAGCTTCTAAAAAATGACGATTCAAAAGTGCTAGCGTTAAGCCTATTTGAAATAAAGATTTTTGAGTTTGAGTTTGAGTTTGAGTTTGTTGTCTGAAGGAAGTATTTCATCTTAAAGATCTAGGACTCCGAGGAGGAAGGCGGCGGGATTGCGACCCCCGGCCCAGTGACCAGCGTGTCTGGTTCCCCGAGGGGGGCTATAATGCGTCCCCTAGCAGTGGGCTCAAAGGCAAAGAACTGAGGCGTCTGGTGGTGCAGATCCCACGAAAGCCCTGGTGTCTCATATGCTGATGGGACAGCCGCGGGGGTTTGAGTGGGTAAGAATCCCACATACCCCGGTTTTGAGTGGGTAAGAATCCCACATACCCCGGTTAATCCCCTCAGGTCCTGGGGGACCTTTTGAAGGTTTTCCCCACGAGAAAAAAAGGTCCCTTGTGCCAGGGACCATCTAGTTAGGCGCAACCGCAGCGTCAGATATACAGGGTGTAAGGGACATCATACCGAAAACCGATACCAGGGATCCAGTACATGATTCTGAACACTCTAGTGTTGAAATTTTTCATCGGCTTTTTCATGAATTTCCAAAAAAAAAATTTTTTTTTTTAATAAAATTAGTTTGATATCATTTTTGGTATAATAATAAAGCATAATTTTAATTTAAATACAATAAATTACTTATTTGTGGAAAATTTATTTAATTATTTATTTATTTATTCTTTATGCACTAAAACAGTACATAGGCAATTAATTAATAGGCAATTAATTATTATTATTTTAGAAAATTAGCAATGTAATTTGAGAAATAAATATTATTCCGCATATATTCATTACATGCTCGAAAATTAATAAGTCAGTCATTTGTCATTTTCCATATAAATGGTTTCTGTAATGTTGTAACGGACATTATTTGACATCTTATAAATTTTTTTTCGGTACTATGTCCCTTACACCCATTATATATTTAAAGTAAATCGTGATCTCTCCCTGGAGTATCGACCTTCCCATCTCATCAGACTGTGAAGGAAGAAAGAGTGCAGTTGTGTCTAAGCAAACACTTTGTGCGCAATAATATCTTCTGCATAGGCTGCAGCGAACTTGTGAATTATTGGCCGCTATCATCATATCAGCCAGAAGGACATTATACAGTGCACTGCAATATCGTTCGCCCCCTCAAACATCACTTATCTCAAGCTCAGAAATTTCTCCAGGTACAGTGCCCTTTACACAGGAGCAAATTTTACACACTGCTGCTTTGAGCCAGGCTATCCGACTCTACGACAATAATCTACAGGCCACATCTAAACTTTTTTATGCATAGAACTTAAAAACAGTTAAAAAGCATATCGTGCAATATATACATGCAATTGTACACATTGTATTGTTACGCCGCCGAGGCCTCACAACTATAAAAATGGAATGGTGCGAGTTCGATAGAGTCAATAGCTATTTCGCAACAAATGCAAAATACAAAATTATAATCTAAAGAAAATGCAGCTAGAACTGAAAGAGCCAACTATGAGAAATTTTAGTAAAACGACAGTAGTTGTGTACGACTGTAACTCTTTGAAATCTATAAATTTATCCAAAAGGAAAAATAAGAATAATATTAATACCTTAAGAAACTTCATCTAAAGTATAAATTATAAAAGCATAAAAACCCCGACTGCGAACAAGCAAAATGGTCCTAAATTACATTATACATACATTATACGTATACATATGCATATTTAAGTATATATTTAAACTCGTTTCGTTAAGACCTTTCATTTGATACCCATATTGATGTTTTTGGAACTAAACAAAATACATTTCTTTTTTTTTTTTAAAATATATACCCTATGTCACTCCCACAACTAAGACAAATCTAACGACATATTATAAGTCACTGCCCATCACGCAGTTTAGGCTGTAGGCCATGCCAAATAAATAGACATACATACATACATACTTGCATATATACATACTCCCGAAAAACATAACCCTCCGCCTGGGGCATTCGGGCAAAAAGGGTAGCGTTTGATCATTTTGGTAGTAGAACGGCTGGAATCACGATCGAGCCACTTGGTCGAAGAATCTATTCTCTATTTGAAAGTAGTCTACAATCTATTCCCTATGTGAAAACATGTGGAGACATCTCCTCTAAGGAAAAACACATCGAGTTTATAAAGCATAACCCGCGTGAACCACTACTCGTTGCTATGCCGACGAGTTGGTACAGAATAAATATAGACAGTTTTCGTATTCCGTATCACGTACAATCAATTTAAGAACTCCTGCGGTGGGTCAACGGATATTTATGAAGATAACTTCGATTTATAGAGATTGCTTCGCGTTCTTTACACTGCCAAGTAGAAATATGGAAGTCTTTTCAGTTTACGTGCGTTCTATGTAGATGTTTTCAATGTAGGAGGCAAAAGGCATCGACCTATTTTTTAAGTCAACAACCAAATATGCGGTGAATTTAAAACCACATCTTTAACGAGTTTTCATAATGTTATAGACACAAAAAAATTATCAATATACTATTTCTCGAGTTCTTGAGGGGACACCGCTTTTTGTCAAACCTAACTTGGGTTTTGATAATATTAAGGCGGCCTAAGTATGGAGGAAGTGGATTAAGAAACCCCAAAATAACAAATCAAGCAACTGGAGAGGCCTATACGTCTAGCAATGGATAACTATAGGCTGACGACTTCTTTTGACACCTTCGGGTGAGGTTGTTATTTACCCTAAGTATTACAGGTTTTTCGTTATCTTGGGATTCATTGGATGTTTGCCGTGGCTCACACGCCTAATAAACACTTACTGCCGCACTCTCAAACGCCAATTAACTTTAATTCAAATGAAGTCACCTTTTAAAAACTATTTCTTTCGACTGTCGGAGCCGTTTATGATTATTGAATACGAGACAATTGATATCTTTATTAAGCTCTTGGACTGGTACGGATTCGGCATCAACGTCAATGGCAAATACATCACTCACCTTCGTTTTGCCAATGATATAGTCATTATGGCAGAGTCGCTGGAGGACCTCAATACGATGCTCAGCGACCTCAGTAGCGTTTCCCAACAGGTGGGTCTTAAAATGAACATGGACAAGACGAAGATCATGTCTAATGTCCATGTTGCACCCGTACTGGTTGTCGATGGGAACGATACAATCGAAGTTGTTGACCACTACGTATACCTAGGCAGACCAACACTAACAGACTATCCAGTTAGGTCGATCCAACTTCGACAAAGAAGTCACCCGAAGAATTCGGGAAACTACGTGACACCTTCTCATCTAAAATTCTGCAGTGCCTAATCCGGAATGAGGAGGTTCGCCGAAGAACCAAGGTCACCGACATAGCTCGAAAAATATGCAAGTTGAAGTGGCAGTGGGTAGGCCACATCGCTCGAAGAACCGATAACCGTTGGGGAAGAAAGGTTCTCGAGTAGCGACCACGAACCGGAAGACGCAGCGTAGGCAAGCCTCCCACTAGGTGGACCGACGACATTGTTCGCGTCGCAGGCAACCGGTGGATGCAAATGGTAAATTGTCGTTCATTGTGGCGGTTTAAGGGGGAGGCCTTTGTTCAGCAGTGGACGTCTTCCGACTGATGATGATGATGATATCTTTTTTCTATCTGCTTAAGTATTAATTGGCTTCCAGTGTCGAAATAATCCGATGTCAAAAAATGGGTTAATCATCATTAACTATAATTGACGTTTGTAGGTTCGGCAGTTAGACGTCCGTCAAATACGGTGGTGACTCCGAGGAAACGGCGGCGGGGTTGTGACCACGTCCCCTTGACCACTGTGCCAAGTTACTTGGTTTCCTGGTTTAGATCCCACCATAAAGCCCAGCTCAGCTCTCTCATTTAGTGGGTAAGAACCCAACATGAGGTATGTTGGGTTGATCACCGCAAATCCCGGGGACATACTGGAGGTTTAACCCCCGCGTCAACAAAAAAAAAGAATTTTTTTTATATTATTGTAACTTGCTCAGAATATCATCCAATGAAGTAAAACAAAGTAGTATTCTACAAACAATCTATGTACAATGATACTACGGGTCGTCAGAATACGGTATTACAATGTAAAATCCCGTAAATTGAACAATTCACACTCACAGCTCAGCCGTAATCTCATAAATATTACATAAAATTTCTAAAACGTCGACAGTATAAGAGAAACGGGCACTTGAAGAGGATCCCCTCCTTTAGTCCCGTGTGTATTTAATAATGCATGTTTCGACAGATTTTCTTGCTCACATAATGCACTTTGTGACGTCACTTTTCCCAACGCTTGCCTCCCCTTTCTATTTTGGCAAGTGCTAAATGTATTAGTTCTGCATGGAAACACCATTGTGATGTACCATAAATAACACTTTACTATTGGGGTATTAGTTTATTGGTATGGGAATGACCAGATGTTCCACGATAGTAAAATAGTGAGCAATTTGTTAGAGTACTATACTTGTTCACACCATTGTTCATATAGATCAATTGATGGTTTTCGTTTTGGTGTATACAATGTGTTTATATAATAACGCAAAACTTCGGATTCCCTAATTCAATTCTATTTTTAACTAGCGACAGCTAGTTAAAAATAGAATTCCAAGCAGCTTCGCCCGCGTAATTTTCTAATTTACTGCGCTACTTTTTTTTGCGTAAGAACATTCTCCTGACAATAACACATACACACACAAAAAAAAATTATCCAATTTGGTGCAGTCGTTCGAAAGTTATGCGCGTACTATCGCGGATACGAACACTGTACCAGTTTTCAATCAAAATCGTTTGAACGACGGGCGAGATAAGCGCTTCCGTGCGCGCATTCCGCTTTTTGGGCCAGCTCGTGCAAGCAATTATAGTCCTAAAGGTGGTACACCGTTTGTGACTGCAAGAATACATACATTTCTGCGATTCATTTTTATTTACATAGATTATTATTAGTTTAGCACACTATTATTTATCTTTGCCTGGCTGCCCCAGAAGTCTTTTATGTTTTTCTATCTAAATTATCATTGTGGCGTCATCTTGATATGTCGAGTCACCAAATCGTCAATAACTGAGGCAATCATAACCATTATTAATCACTATTTGGCAAACGAACAGTTGATTGGGCACCATCAGACAAGGTCAGCCCACAGATAGATGACGAGTGGCAGGCATTGGTGGAGCTTATCCGTGCTTCGGAGGGTACATACAAAGTTCGTTCCGGTAGTTACAATCTAGACAGCACTCATTAAGACAAGTTAGAAGCTGATAGGCAGCTTGAACAACGGATAGCCGGTAACCAACTAGTCTACGATATAAGTTAGTTTTTCCATGATAAGCTTGGTAAGCGCTCAACGACTGATGATTCCGATTTAAACCATGTTAACACGCGAAGCGCGCATCGCGATTACGCGTCGACCGCCGACAGCTTAAAAGAAATAAATGCCATACATAAGTAAGTCCGGTGAACAATACCCTCCATTTCGCTACACAATACCCCGAATTGTTACACTCACAAATGCAAAACTAAACACCTGATCCATTGTCGCGACGACACATAACAATAGGGACAAGTGAACGCCATTACTTATACCCTATCCGAAAATATTCCACTGCTCAAATTTGGGAGGGAACAAATGCTCTTAGCAATGTGGTACGGTAATGTTCACCGGCCCCTTGAATTTTTCATTCCCTTGTGGCCCGACAACTAAGCATTACCAAAATTGCGTCATATTTCTCTCGCCAACATACCGTTCGCGGGGAATAGTTGGACAATTGCTACTTTTCTGTACGTTTCGAATGTTAGAGTGATAATTATTTGTTTAGTCGCTAATTATTTGCTACGACTGCGATTACGTTTCTTATTTTACTGAATATAAACTTTTATTTATTGAATAAGAAGCCGTGGATAGAAATGAACTAAACTCTAGGAAAAGGAGCCCTTTTTTCTGTCGCGGGGAAAATCTTCGAAAGATCCACTTGAGCTGTGGGGCTCGACCGGAGTATGGGGTAGGATTCTTACCCACTAAAACCCCCACGGCTGTCGCATCAGCACATGAGAGGGGACCCAGGTCTCTCCGGTGGGATCTGCACCAGGGGCCCCTCAGTGCCTTGCCTTTGAGCCCGCCGCCAGGGGGGCGCATTGTAGCCCCCCGTGAACCTGACACGGTGCACACGGGGACGGGGGTCACCCCCCCCGCCGCCGTCCTCCTTGGAGTCACCGCCGAACTCAATGGACGTTCTAAGGGCCCACACCCCGAACGTCCAGCGACTCCGAAGGATGCAGATCCAGTAGGTACTCTGGTAACTAAATTATTAGTGTTGGTAAATAAATTATTATATAGATATTTCCATACCAACTAATAAGTAAAGTTCATTCACATTCGGTATCTTCGCGAGGCGAGCGAGTTGCCTAATAAATAACGGCTCATAAATAAGTGAGAGCTCTTGGGTTACTTCGGAAACAGTCTACATCCATCAATACACATGTGCCTGTGAATAAAAGACTTCACTCACGCACCTATTTCTTTATTTATAGCATTACAGTTGAAGCGTATCTTCAGGAGTATCTTAAAGAAATTGGTCATAATCTAACATTTGGACCTAGTATGGTTTCTTTCTATACAACCAAGGTGGCAAGCAAGCCTGCGACCCGCCTGGTGGTAAGCAGACATCGCAGTCTATAGACACTAGCAACACCAGAAGAATCACTAACGCGTTGTCGACCTAATGATTTCTGATATTTACGCGAATACTACACATTGAAATGAAACTAATTGACGGATTATATCGCGGTTTATTCTTGACTAGCTGACCCGTGCAGCTCCGCCCGCGCTTTTATTACATTTTGTTTTTTATAAAAAAAAATCTAATTATATGCTCTTTCTCTCTTCTCTCTTTCCCCCTCCCGCTTCGGTTTCCGTCACACTCTCCCTCTTCCTCTCCCTGTTGTCCCTTCTCTGAACCCTCTCCCCCTCTCTCTTCTACGAACTTGCTCCTTCTCACTCCCCCCTTACTCCACCTAACTCCCCCGACCCCTCACCCCATCACCCCCTCCTCGAATCCCCTCTCCCTCTTTCTTGCACCCTCCTCTCGTTCGATATATCCTCGTCAATCATGGTATCTGCGGCATTAAATATACTTTATGACCTATTCTCAGACCTCCCCGATATGCACACAAAATTTTATACATATCGGTTCACCCATCTATTTAATGACCTTTCCTTATGTTGCTTAACCTTAACCTAGAAATATAGTTTACGGCCTATTCTCAGACTTACCCGAGACGCACACAAAATTTCATACAAATCGGTTCACCAATCTATTTAATGACCTTGCTTTATGTTGCTTAACCTTAACCTACCGGGATAAAAAGTAACCTATGTCCGTTTCCTGGTTCTAAGCTATCTCCCCACCAATTTTCAGCCGAATCGGTTTGGCCGTTCTTGAGTTATAAATAGTGTAACTAACACGACTTTCTTTTATTTAGCTAGATTAAAGTTCTATAGTGATTGTATGTTCAATTTCACCGATAGATGGCGCTGTTCATAATTGTAAATCACGCTAACATCGTAAATTACTGTCTAATGATATTCGATAATGAAAGTTCTTAATTTTTCGCATCTTTTATTGTTGCAACTGTGATACAATACCTATACACTACCTGGACTTGGGGAGTTTCATTAAAATTTCATGAACGACAGATTTTAACTTTTCAAAGATATAATGTTATATTGCTATCAGCAAAGTACTTAGAACAATACAGAAATCTAATGAAAATTTCCTGGGTGTACCAGACCGGCTTACCCCTTACATAAATTGACCCTTCACCACTGCCATGCCATATCTTATGCAAACTAAATGTCTGCTCAGTCCCTATTGTATATAGCGTAATAATACATATCTTAATGATTAACTGATCAGTCTATAATTACCCTATTCACATACAAAGGAAATTACGTGGTAATATGTGCAAGTAATGTTTCACTGCTTAGCCCCTATGAAACATAGCGTGATGTTTTATATACCAATTTATACCTAGACTTCTACACAACACATCAGTGAAAGTCCTATCAAAATCCATCCACGGGTTTTCAAATGATACCTGGACAAACAGAACGACAGACAGACAGACAGACAATAATTCCAAAAAAAATTGTTTTGGCCTCTATGTCGATAGTATACTATCCCCACATAGAAATTTTGGAAAAATATTCAATGTACAGAAAAAGTGCTCTTTGAGTTTTATTATAGTATAGATTTTAATTACCCGACGTTTCGAATACTTTACAGCATTCATGGTCACGGGCAGACTGAGGTGGTAGCTGTCCAAATGTCATAGTTGTCTTAGGGTACCCTCAGGTCTTCTAATTATTGTAGTTAGTCCGATCTACGCAGAAAGAGTTTACAGTGTCTTGAGGTCTTGCAGTGGAATGCTTGTCTTTGGATTTGACTATGTTTATCACGGGATCCCAAGCTGGTGGTAGCACCCAGCCATCTTCTCTATTGAAATTTGGATGCTTTTTAATTTCAATAGCCTCTCGAATCATCCTTGGTAGGTAGCGCTGTTCTTTTGCGAGGATTTGTGGTTTGTCAAATCTAATATAATGGCGGGTGCGATACTGAACATGTTCACAGACTGCAGACTTTGTATAGCGTCGATGTTTAACGTCAGCTATATGTTCTTTTACCCGGGTTTTTACTGATCGTTTTGTTTGCCCGATGTATGAGAGCCCACAGTCACAATCCAGTTTGTATACTCCTGCATCTTGTAGAGGTATATGGCACTTGACTGATGGTAAAAACTGACTAATCTTCTTTGGTGGCTTGAAAAATGTTTTTATTGAAGCTCGCTTTAAGATATAGCCAATTTTGTCTGTTACCCCTCTAATATATGGCAATACAGCAGGCATACGTTCGACTGTGGATGGCTTGACACGTTCACCGTGACGGCGGCGCGGAACTCGGAGCTTGTTATCATGCAGGACCTGCTTGACATGTTGAAGCTCAGCACCAAGATGTTCCTCGTCACAGATCCCGTGTGCTCTCTGAAACAAAGATTTTCCAACGGTAGCTAACTGTGTTGGGGGATGATGAGATTCACCGTTTAGATATCTATCTGTATGGGTCTTTTTCCTATACACAGTATGACTCAAGGTGTTATTGGGATTACGGATTACTAAGACATCTAAGAATGCTAGAGAGTTATTTGATTCCAACTCCATTGTAAATTGGATTTTAGTGTTTATGGAGTTAAGGTGATCTAGGAAAACAGTTACTTTATCTGATGGTAATATTGTGAAAGTATCGTCTACGTACCGCTTGTAGAATCGTGGCTTAACAGGTGAAGTATTAAGGGCCGTCTCCTCAAAGTCCTCCATAAATATATCGGCAACAATGGGAGATACAGGTGATCCCATCGACACACCATCTACTTGCTTGTAGAACTCCTCTTTCCACAATAGGTAGCCAGATGTAAGGCAGTGTCTTAATAGTTCTGCATATCCCACTGGTATGTTTTTCTCTGCTAGCTTTCTTGTTACAATTGAGATGCAGTCTTCTACTGGTAGGCATGTAAATAACGACTGGACATCAAAACTGACCATTGTTTCATTGTCAGTAAGACATAGATCTTTAATCTCACTAACAAAATGGTAAGAATTCCTAGTGTGAGCCTCTGTTTGCCCTCTTAGTGGTGAAAGAACTTTTGCTACATGTAACATGTCAAGCAGGTCCTGCATGATAACAAGCTCCGAGTTCCGCGCCGCCGTCACGGTGAACGTGTCAAGCCATCCACAGTTGAACGTATGCCTGCTGTATTGCCATATGTTAGAGGGGTAACAGACAAAATTGGCTATATCTTAAAGCGAGCTTCAATAAAAACATTTTTCAAGCCACCAAAGAAGATTAGTCAGTTTTTACCATCACTCAAGTGCCATATACCTCTACAAGATGCAGGAGTATACAAACTAGATTGTGACTGTGGGCTCTCATACATCGGGCAAACAAAACGATCAGTAAAAACCCGGGTAAAAGAACATATAGCTGACGTTAAACATCGACGCTATACAAAGTCTGCAGTCTGTGAACATGTTCAGGATCGCACCCGCCATTATATTAGATTTGACAAACCACAAATCCTCGCAAAAGAACAGCGCTACCTACCAAGGATGATTGGAGAGGCTATTGAAATTAAAAAGCATCCAAATTTCAATTGAGAAGATGGCTGGGTGCTACCACCAGCTTGGGATCCCGTGATAAACATAGTCAAATCCAAAGACATGCATTCCACTGCAAGACCTCAAGACACTGTAAGCTCTTTCTGCGTAGATCGGACTAACTACAATAATTAGAAGACCTGAGGGTACCCTAAGACAACTATGACATTTGGACAGCTACCACCTCAGTCCGCCCGTGACCATGAATGCTGTAAAGTATTCGAAACGTCGGGTAATTAAAATCAAGAATAAAAGGCGATATAATCCGTAAAATTAGTTTCATTTCAATGCGTTGTCGACCCTTAAGACATTAGATATTAAGTCTTATGTGTCCAGTAATTTCACCAGCTACAGTGCCCTTCACACCGGAACACAGAAATGTTTACACACTGCTGCTTGGCGGCAGAATATCTGACACTGTGGTGGTACCTACCTGGACGGTTCCTTGCACAAGGAACCTACCACCTAGTATGGTTAGTTGAATTAGATGCACCCTTCGTACAAATTAATGGGCATTGCCTAAATTTTAACATAATGCAGCGGTAAATGTTGCGACCGCTAACTACATAAATGATTCAAACAATACTGTTATCAAGTTGGTAGAATGTTTGGCTCAAAATCTTCTTCGACTTGAGGTCATTTCCTACTGGAGGTTGAAAATTGTCGTGTCAATTTTTATTTCTCCACTGTTGCAATAAGCAATGACCTCATGCTTGTTACGAGCCAGCATGCCTCGTCAGCATATACCTACCTAGACCGTGGGACATTTGCCGCGCATCGGACACCGAGCTCATGACGTCACGGCTTGATGGGGACGCTTTCCCTTACCTAACATCGGTGGGAACAGACGTTTACTGTCGAACCTACAAACGTCAATTAAAGTTAATGATCATTAATCCATTTTTTGTAATCGTATTATTTCGTCACTCGATGCCCATTAATACTTAATACGCAGAAAGTGAGTAGAGATATCAATTCTCTCGTGTTCAGTAATCGAAATTAATCATAAACTACTCCGATAGTCAAAATAAATAAATGTTAAAAAGTGACTTAATTAGAATTAAAGTTAATTGGGGTTTGTGAGTGCGGCGGTTAGACTTTAAGGATAGATACTAAGATTATATATATATTTTAATAACTATTGTGGAAGATTAGTTATACCACTTTATTCATTTAATCGAATATTTTATTGGAGTTCCTGTGTTCGGCGCCCCCCAAACTCGTAATATGCTTAATAATAATAATAATAACATCGACATTTGTCGGGCATGTCATCGCCCTGGTGAATCCCTCAGGCATATTATTTCCGGTTGTTCACGTCTCGCAAATGGCGAATACTTGCACACACACAAAAGTGGCCAGGATAATCCACCAGCAACTTGCTTTGAAATACCGCCTTGTGACGTCCGAGGTACCGTACTACAGGTATGTGCCAGAACCAGTTCTGGAGGATGGCCATATCACGTTATACTGGGACCGATCTATCATCACAGACAGGACTATTGTCGCCAATAAGCCTGATATTGTGCTGATAGATCGCACCGAGCGTCGTGCAATGATTGTAGAGGTCACTGTCCCCCATGACGAGAACCTAGTGAAAGCGGAGAAAGATAAAGAATGCAAATATCTTGATCTCGCGCACGAGCTTGTCGACATGTGAAACATTGATAGGGCAATCATTGTACCTATAGTCGTTTCCGCCTATGGCCTAATGGCCAAGAGCCTCGATAAACACCTCATGAGGCTCGTGTTAGACGGCTGGATCAAGGGCCAGATGCAGAAGGCAGTGCTCCTGGAGACGGCACGCATTGTGAGGAAGTTTCTCTCGCTGGAGCCTTAACCACCGTCTAATACGACCCTGTTCCCGCAGCCGGTTGGAAGGTGTTTTTTATATTTTTAAATGTATTTATTTTTTATATTTATATTTGAAAATGTAAAAAATAGAAAGAATTTTAATAAATGGTATAATAATAACATTTTCTTTCAAATAATTATGATTCATAATTTGTTAGTATGCTCTTACAATCTATGTTAGTAGGTAATATACAATGTAACAAGAAACTAGACATGGAGGGAGATCCAATGTCTCAACATAGGACAGTCGAACCTGTCTGCCTGTGGGCAGACACGTTAGACTGTCTGTGTAAGTATTATTTAGCACTTTAGAATACTGTTGGAACTGGTTCGGATACGCTGCAGCATCGAAGCAGCCCTTTTTCTAAGGAATTCAAGGCAATTTCTTTTTATGGCCAAGATGTTCTTTGTCGATCGGGTCCTTCTATTTTACCCTGTATTATTATGAGCTTAATTAATTACTTAATATTATTTCTCATATAGAGAGGCCTATGATTCAGATAATGTGTTCATTATTTTCAATTTCTTGATATTATAAAACTTTTTGTTCATTATCTGCAATAATATTTCATTTTACTCTTCCTGCATCCAAGATATTTATTAGCATCTTTCTATTCTACGTTTCTAATTTCTCTACTCCCTTACTCATCGTTTTCGTAATTGTCAAGATCATACAGAAGAATAAATACTACATGGCAGCAAAACAAGCGAATGCGTGTATTCATTTGTAAAGAACGGTTGCAGATAAAACCTGCAGTCCTATGCTCCTCTTGTTCATTCTCCATACACCCCAGAGGTTTTTATATGAAAGCAGATATTTACAGATCAAATTCAAACTAAAAACGGAGAACGGTTGCCTGGAAGAGATCGCTCATAGCGATAAGGCCGCCCATGGTTGCATGTCTATTAATTTATACCTATTCATTTAGTATCTGTTTTTTGTGTGTGCAATAAAGAATTGTCTATCTAACTATCTAACATCCTCCTTTTTATTAGAAGGCGTATAATAGGTCGGTTCTTTCTTAAGAGTGTTTTTTTATTATAACATTGAATAAACTGTTTTAACATTATATCGATAAGATTTCCTGGATAATTCTGATAGTGACCAGCAGAAAAGTAATTTTACTGCTGGCAAAATGTTCGTCGAATTTCATGGAACATTTGTTTCGGTAATCCGTAGTGATTACATAAAAAACAGCTACGTTTTATAAGCCAATTTGATTTTTGAATATCTACAACCATTAGAAATTGCATTTGCAATAAAAATCTTTTCAATAATTTTATGTATAATTAAGCTAATCTTGATGTTAATATTCTTGAATTGTTCATCTAAAAATTGAGCCACTTTCATAGAAGCTCCTGTGTTTGTGAGCGTTTACAGGATGTCACGGCCAATATTTTTTTGATAACAGAAAGGGGGAGGCCTATGTTCAGCAGTGGACGTCTTTCGCTTGGTGATGATGATGATGAAGTGGCAATGGACAGGTCACATCGCCAAAAAAACGATTCTATGGCAATTAGTCACCCTACTACATATTTCATGCTTATGTATAACCCACTAAGTTGTGCGTTGTCCATCAGTGAATATAATTTTATTGCCTAATCAGAATGAAAAAAAGAATTCTGAGTGAATTGCTGACAAATCCTACAATATAGAATACTGAGTTGCAGCTAATTAACAATAAATCATCACCACTGATCACCACAGAAGACCTCCACTGCCAAACATAGACCATTCTCCTATACTTATAATAAAACTGTAACAGGTCCAATTCTGTACATTGAAGATATTTTGAAAATTATATTTGGAGGGCATTCTATAACCGATACTGAGACCGAAAATGTAACTTTTTAATTTTTGTCTGTCTGTCTTTCTGTCTGTCTGTCTGTATCACGGCTGAGCATCACGCCGAAACTACTGAATAAATTCAATTGAAACTTGGCATGATTTGAGATCTTACTACGAGGTAGGACATAGGATACTTTTTATCTCGTAATCTAGCACGGTTCTTTTGGGAGAAGGGATTAAAGTCAAAACGGGTACTTGGTTATACGCTTGGTCCGATTTTATAATTTTTTCTTTATAATATAATAAATATTAGTAAGGGACACTCATAGAGAGTTGTTATCAAGGTTTTGTAATCGATCGGGTTAAGTAACGTTAGGTAAGGTCATTAAATAGATGGGTGACCGTTTAATGCCATTTGAACTAAACGGGTCTGTGCTTCGGAGAGCAAGTAAAAAGTGGGTCCCAGTTTTTAACCGGACTATAAAAAATGCGGTTATGTATTCGATGCAAATGTCTGTTATTCAAAGTTTAGTTAACGTATAAATAGCGCAGGCGGAGCTGCGTGGGTCAGCTAGTATTAAATAGAGATAGACAAGTATAACTACAAATTATGTATTATTAGAGAAAATATTGAATTCTAAAATATAATAACAGCCGGACAAGAAGATATCAGTCTCATTGTTTAACTTTTTAGATTATAAAGTAGTTAAAGTTTTACGTTTCAAAATGAGCCCTACAGTCAGTCTTTGTAATCATCTTATTTTCCGATTTAAACAAAGAGCGACCGTCATTAATGTTTGAAGTCTTAATCAGACTTGTTCTAAACTAAAACGGATTGGTTTAACTAGAACAAGATGAATGTGAAAAGTTTTCTAGTCATAATTCAATATTTGTCGAACCACTGCAGGTGTTGCTGGAAGTGAGAACTATTCTGTTCAATTTATTGATAGTGATAGTATTATGCTGAATACGATTTAAAAACCCTATATTATTAAAAATTTAGTCCAACTTATATTGATGATGAGCGACAGTGCAGTGTTTTCTATGGGCGTATCGCTTAACTTTAGGCTAGCGAACTGCCTGTCTCGACACTAAGATGTTAAAAAATAACCTATGATAATCCACACCGGGGTAGGTGGAAGTGTGGACCTTTGCCCAGGAGTGGGACACAACATGTTAGTAAAACAAAATCCACACATGGTCATCTGGGCCTGTACCATCACCCCACAAAGGAATATTATTTTCACCTTACTTTCACGATAGACAGTGACAGAGCTATAAACTATGAATATTGCCATCTCTATCTCATGTCAAGTAAGTTGATAATAATTCTGCTAATAGAGGTGGTGCTAGGGCTCCTGAACACAAACTAGGCAAAGCCAGTACTATGCTAACCAGACAACCGATACTAATACTATTTTTTGTAAATACATACAAATAGATAACACCCACCTATTGGGTAGCGGCCAGGGCTTGTACATGGCCATCATCTGCTGCTCAAAGTCGTCCACTGCTGAACAAAGGCATCTCCCTTAGAGGAGAGGGGTTGCCATAATAACCACAATTGGCAAATAATATCTTGGGACAATCCACACACGGTCATCCGATCCCAAACTAGGCAGAGCCTGTACTATGGAAACTAGACAACTGATACTAATACTTATTTGACGGGCCCGTTGGTCTAGTGGTCAGTCACCCTGCCTGCTAACCGACGGGTCGTGGGTTCGATTCCCGCCAAGTGTCTGGGTGTTGTTTATCTATTTAAGTATGTATTTACAAAAAATAAAGTATATAAGTATTAGTATCAGTTGTCTGGTTTCCATAGTACAGGCTCTGCCTAGTTTGGGATCGGACGACCGTGTGTGGATTGTCCCAAGATATTATTATTATTATTGCTTATATACTTTTTTTTTTTGTAAATACATACTTAAATAGATAAACAACACCCAGACACTTGGCGGGAATCGAACCCACGACCCATCGGTTAGCAGGCAGGGTGTCTGACCACTAGACCAACGGGCCCGTCAAAATGTTTTAGGGATTATAATTGTACATGGTAATTTTATGTTATTAAATATAATTTCCGCGTTACCCTTTCCATAAAATGTTTAACTACCGTTTATAATGATTGTATTATTATTCAAACCACAAAATGTATTTATCTGTTCACGGAACAACAAAGAAATATCACTGAAGACAGCCATTTCCATTGGCCTCGGAATAAATTACAAACTCACTTAATTTTGCTGTTGTTTGTAATCCCTACAATAATTTCTTTCGAGGCCTTCATTTCAATCTGGGGGAACTCAGTAGCATTGAGGATTAAAGATGATTTACGGGACTAAAGGAATTATTAAGAAATAATAAGCATTATGAATAAAGACGTCGTATTTCTACCTTAATTTGATCACGAAATAATTCATAAGAAAATCTTTTTGTTTTGACGGCGTAAATCCGTATAGGTAGTTATTATTGAATGAAAATCATATTTTTAGGGTTCCATGCCTAAAAGGTAAAAAAGGAACTCTTACGGTGTGACTTCGTCTGTCTGGTACATATTTTAGGAACCACTGATGCTATCGGTTTGAAACTTGGAATAGTTTTAGATCTTATTTACCTAACCTTATCGCAAATTATGTTTTTTTGTTTTACTTTTTAATGGGGGCTGAAAATTGGTCGCAAAATTTCAAAGTGAGACCAATATATCGAATGGGATTATCATATGAGAGACCTTTATTTGTACATTTCAAAACAGAGTTTTATTTTGGTAAAAAATATTTCTTATCTATCCAAGCTATATTCGTTGAACTTTGTATATCTATTAATATATTTAACATAAAGATTCATATTCCCATCTTTCAGAAAGTTCTGGCAAGGCTGGAGCTGCCGCTGCGTCAGCTGAAAGCCTCAAACGGCGCAAATATAGTAGCCTCGATCGCGGCTATATGTTTGAGCCGTTTGGGGTTGAGACATTGGGTCCGTGGGGTCCTAGCGCTCATCACCTGTTTAATGATATATCAAGAAGGCTAGTAGAGTCAACTGGGGACCAGAGGGCTGGCACGTACCTTGCTCAGCATATTAGCATTACCATCTAGAGGGGTAACGCTGCCAGTCTTCTGGGTACATTACCAGGTGACAGCGATGCACCAACATATTTATTGTAATTTACACACATCAAAAGTGTCTAGGGATCAAGCATTTTTAAGCGGATTTCTTGAGATTGAGATGTGGCTTTGTAATAAATTTATGATTTTATAAATTTATATGGATCCTTTTTGGTGCATTTCATAATTTGAATCAGGAACTGTGAATCAAATTCGAGTAAAAGATGAAAATCAGCTGTCAATATTTTCCCTATAAAAACATACAACGCATTGAAGACATTATTAGTGCTACTGTTTCCCTACTACTGATTAAAACCAACGTTATTATGGAGCGGCGACGTCATTTAAGCAGGGAAGAAATGCTCAGAGCCGTGGGAATGATAGAAGCTGGTTCCCGGCAACGTACTGTGGCTTTAGCTCTGAATACAAGTCAGAGTGTTATCAGTCGACTTTGGACACGTTACCGAAGCACTGGTACCGTGGCTGAGCGCCATGGAGGACGGTATCGCTGCACCACACGGAGACAAGACCGATATATTCAAATCTTAACTCGAAGAGCTCCAACAATAACTGCCATGATGTTAGCCGTGAGGCTTCATCACTCTTCAGGGAACTTAATTAGCGACCAAACAGTCAGAAACCGCTTGCATGAAGTGAACCTTCATTCCCGAAGACCGCTACGGGTATTTGTATTTTTTTTTGTTACTTGTGTATATATTATTATCTTTTTCTTTTCTTTTATACATGTATATAAATGTAAATACTTATTTGTTAAATTAGATGTCTCAATAAAAGATTCATATAATTATTTGCTCTTATCGCAGAAACCCCTTCCTTTCTGGAGCTTTATTACATACGAATACTAATAATTATCTACGAGATTTTCATACATGTTTTACATGAAAAGTAACCAATTTTTATAGATAGATACATTTTTTATTTCTTGCAGGCTTCATATATTTTAACTCATTCTATTCACACCATTCGCATGTAAATGTTAGTTCACCAACCAACGATATTCTTACTTTATATATTATTTTTTATGAATAAAAACGCTTTCGTTACATGTTACCGAACGGGAGGCGTATGTCGGCTTTTTCAATAAATATTTATTTCACCAAACAAGTTCATGTAGCGCCTGTGTCACGTACAACAACGCGTGAGGGGGGCAATTGACGATAAGACGATTGTACCAACACATTCGCAACGAGGTAAAGATTCTACGATATATATAAAAAAAAACATTTGTTCTGTGAATATATCTATAGAACTATAGATTTAGTCTTGATTTTTCTTACTTAGCTGGATAACAAAAATATCTTGAAGGTCAGAACTATTTAAAAAAACTTTAATAAATCGTAGTCTAGGGGTATCTCTACTTCGGAGTCGCTGGACGTTCGGGGTGTGGACCCCAGGACGTCCATTGAGTACGGCGGCGACTTCGAGGAGGACGGCGTGGCGGCGGCGGGATTCAACCTCAGGATTCAACGGAGGCGGCGGCTAGAATGCGCCCCCCGGCAGTGTCAGATATTCTACTAGGCAACGGTGTGTTATTATGTGGGGACTTTGTAGCTAGTGTTTCATCATGTGACTATGACGTCGGTCCATCTCTAAAAAAGAAGAAGAAAAAGAAGAAAAACATTTATTTGCATAGCACGACGCACACATCCTGTTACATAATAATAATCTTTCATGTTATACAATTACGTAGATAGAACTTATAAACAAAAAACTACATAAACGAAGAGGATACACACATCTATGACTATCAATAAGTATTTATAAATTTATGAAAAACAAAAAATCTTTTGATTGGTTTGACATTGACAACTTGACTTGCCTTGTCAAGGTAGTTCAAATGACATTTTGACTTTTGACATTAACCTAAAAAAAAATACTTTTATGACACAAATGTATATCTGATTATTATTTAAATGTATCTTAAGTACAACATAGGAAAAAGGATTATCAACATGAACATTATCAATTAAGCCTCGCGCCGCCGCCCGCAAATTGGTTAGGCACTCAGCTTTTCGCTAAGGACGGGTACATGTCCCACCCTTGCACTGATTTTCAATAGTCGTCTTTAAGTCTTGAGTAACTCCTATGTACAGTCAATAGTTCCGTAAGCGCTCAGCCGTGTTAATAGGCCTAATAAAGATAACCTGAAAACATAAAGCTTACGACCGCTTCTACCAAGCACCTACTGATAATAGTTAATTACCTATGTAAAGCTAAGGCTGGTCCTGTTTCATACTACTTTTATCTCGTGAAACGGTGGAAGGTCCAAATTTGGTAAAGTGCGAATTGCATTCACGCACTAAATGTCGCCGCACACGGGCCACTAGCCACATCCACAATCGCCGCCACTTGAAGCTAGAAGCGGCTACAAAAGAAGCTGACGCACGCGACAGCCACTGGTGGTCCATGTTGGACACTTGCGGTCGGTGGCCGCTACTTTTTTTAACGCGTGCTCGCAGTGTAATGAAGGGAGAGAGGGTGGGGAGTCGCGCGAGTGGCTTATGTCGGCGTTTTGTGGCCGAGCCGAGCACTAGAGGTGTGTGCTAGAGGCGAGCAGTGGCGATTTGTGGCCTATGGCGACCACCGGCGTCTACAGTGTGCGGCGAGTTCATGCAAAATGTATGAAAACAACAAGAAACAGGTGGCTGCGTTTTGTGGTTGTGGCTGGTGGCCTGTGTGCGGTGACCCTAAGTTTTCTTTATAATAGTGCATTACTATTTTTGACACACTATACTAATTTTACTAGGTGGCAGGTTCCTTGTGCAGAAAACCATCCAGGTAGGTACCACCGCAGTGTCAGATATTCTGCCGCCAAGCAGCAGTGTGCAAGCATTGCTGTGTTTCGGCGTGAATGTCATGACACAAAGACTTAATATCTAATGTCTTAAGGGTCGGCAACGCGCTAGTGATTCTTCTGGATTTGCTAGCGTCTATGGGTTGCGGTGACTGCTTACAATCAGGCGGGCCGTGCGCTTGCTTGCCACCCTGGTATAGTATAAAAAAAAAAAAAATATGGAAGCTTGACTCGGGGTGTAAGCTGGTGAATGCGTGACGAGAGCGTTACGAAAAGTGTGATCGGGCTAGGCGAACGGAAGTTGAAAGGGAAATATAAGTTAGTGAATATAGAAAGATATTACGAAAGTGTTAAGAGAGAGAGGTGCGAGCACACATTTTGTTTCTATCTCTTTCTCTCATAGCGGTTTCGTATATCTAAGAAGTTTTACTTCAGTCGTGTGGTCTAAAGCACACTCGTTTTTTTTATTCAGCTTAGTGATGGAAGAAGCAGGACATTTGTATGACGGTAAGCGCCTCGCTATCCCTTAGACAGCTGCACTGCACTGTTGCTAGTCACCTAAGATATTTGCTATTAAGTCTATTGTCTCTCACTTCATACTGGCTTGGCGTCACCCTGCACCAAACAAAGCAATTTTTTCCACATAACTTAGCGGCAGAGTATCTGACACTGCAGAATGGATGGTGTTATGCAAAAGTTTTGTAAGGTGGATGTACTTTTCCAAACTGCACCATATTTCAATGTGTTGCTTATACTTTCTCTCTTAAGTACTCGTTAAATTATGGGAGAAACAAAATTAGGTAGTAGACTAATCAATACTAATTTTACGTACAAGTTATCAAGTCAAAGTGTAGTATGTACTTATTATACACATATGTACCGGGAAAAGTTTGTGTAGTTCTGAGTTCGTGCCGCAAATCAACTTAACTAGCGCACGCTACTTTAAACTACGTTGCGCGATCGATTTGGAACTAACTTGGACGGTTTTAAGCTCGGGTTGTGTACAAATATTGTGATAATGTTACAAGCAAAACACTATGGAAGGAACACATATTATGAAAACTCGGGTACAAATTATGAATGCACTGAAGGACGAAGCTTGTCACGTAACGGTTGGTTTAGAGTAGGGTAGAGAGAACCCGGAGACCGCTACTAAGATAGGTAAGTAACTAAGGGGAAGTAGCAATAAAAGAATGAGAACTCAGGACTTACAATATAACTATAATTACAGATAAAAACGTTACAGTCCTCTAAAGATAGTTACGCAGTTCGTTTCACCGGGTCGGGAACGCGGACACTTATTAGCGTAAGATCACGTAACTTGCTTGCAAAGATTCCTAGGCGCAGGAAAGCCTGGCGGCGTGCCTAGATGGCACAGCCGCAGCCAGGCCGTTGGACGCCGGCAGGTTTAGCACCGGCCACGTCAGTCAACCAGCAGGCTGGCCGATGAAAATGGGGTGCGGGCGTCAGCACGCCACAGCAGCAGCACCCGTAGGTATGTGGCCTCTGGCGTAGATAATGGCCGATTCCGGCTCAAGACCTGGTTCAGCTCGGCCTCCGGTCTTGCGACTCTAGGCTGTAGACCTTAGGCTTTCCACTCGTCTGCAGACTCCAGACCCAGCCTTCCGACCCAAGACTTCAGACTCCAGACTTCAGACTATACTTCAGACTCAAGACTTCAGACTAGACTGACGTTTCTTTTTCCTCCCTGCCACTTGACAGCTCCTTGTCTAAATTTAAATTTATAAAATGAATTAAAAATAAATACAAATATTTATAAAAAAGATGAGGTATGACAATGGAGGTTGATATATGAGGAATGAAATGAGGTGATACACTACAAGCTTGTTGGGACAGTCTAAAAACCTCTTTACATTTACCTATAGCGTCAGGAAGATAGAGGTGTATGGGGCGCCGAATCTCACTTAAATATTTAGAATATAATGTTATCGAACTTACTCCGAAGTCCAGAAAATATTGCATGGATCTTGATAGGTAATTTGAGACTGAACTGATGCTACCGAGGTTAAATTATTTTAACATAATATTATGAAACAGCACCGAAATCTTTAGCTAAAAACCCGTCACGTCATAGCAAAAAATTACTACTGAAAAGCAATTCTGAATTAAAGAAAAAACCGTTCAGAATGAAATCAATAATTTCCAAAAAAAAATATATGTAAAATAACGTTTAAAGGTTGGTTGTATATATATATATGTATTAGATCTGGCCCCAATACCCCCATTTTTCTTTCCGTAAAGACAGCAAACCCAAACAAAGACAAAGACGTGTTGTTACCAAGAAGTCGGCACAGACGAACGAGCGACTACTAATTGGGTAATTCCTTTAAGGCATTCGTTATGATTATCAAGTAAGACAGACTCCCCGGGGTGAAACTTTGCAAAGTACTTAGCACTTCTCTTCTGAATACGTGTGATATGTAAGTGCCTACGCTGCGGTGGAAAGGGGCGGCGTACACCGATGTATGAATATCTTGGAAGCAAACAACAGGGTAAATATCTTTTTTGAAAGTCTAATACACAATGTCTAATGAATAAAACATTAACAATTATAAAATAGGTAAACCTATAACCATCACCACCACTAACCATCTTTGTAAGAAAAACAATAGAATTATCGATTAATATATTGAAGAAAGTTTAGCGACATAGTATAGAGTTAAAAGACATAGTACGTTCAATAACACGCAGTTATTTACTGTAAGAAGGATGAAAAATTAAATGATATATCTTTAAGAAGTAAACTGATTTCGAGTAGCGATCACGAACCGTAAGACACAGCGTAGGCAGGCTTCCTTCTAGGTGAACTGACAACATTGTGCGATGCAACTGGTGGATGCAAATAGCCATTCATTGTGGTGTTCCAAAGGGGTAGGTTCTTTTGCCTATGTTCAGCAGTAGATGTCATCCAGCTGGCGATGATAGTAATAGTAAGAAAGCTTAATTAGCGAAGTATAACAGAATAAATAATGCCTTAAATCTTCCAGTTCCGTTGTGCTGTAACGGCGAATAAGCTAGCAAAGACGAGTCTAAGACGAGTTGCAGTGCAGGAGGCTGAGGGCCCTTTTAAGGTCGTTTTAGTGACACCTTTATCAAATGATCCGTTTTCTTATGTTGTTAATAAGCTGTGCCCGTTGAGTGTCTGAGTAAGAAAAGCAACCACCCTTCTCCTCCGATTGGGTGTCGTACGAGGCGACTAAGGAAAAACATGATGATAGGCAGCAACGTCTTTCTATTGGATATGATAATTTTATATGTTATTCTTTTTAATCTACTGCTGCATTAATACTTACCATCGGGGCCACCTCGAATGGCGTCTGGATACATCATTGAGTAATCTCTTGATCATGATGTGTTTAATCCTATGTCGTCACGAAAAGAAGGAGGCGATATTTAAAAACAATAATTAACCTATACTTTAGGGACGAGTTATTATTAATAATACTTAAATAATTATTCAGTATTATTAAGTACCGGTTTCGATGGTCGTTAGACAATAACAATAAAGTTCAAAGCATTAACCGTTCCAGTGAATTCATTTAACCTTTATTTTCCGTATTCAGCGCAGAGTTACAAAGTTATTTTCTAACTTCCAGTCACCAACACAATGACGTAAGGGAGCTTTGAAGCCACTTCCGTCTTCTACGTAACTGTTATTAGACAGACTGTTCGCACAATTTCTATGGTATTTACAGGGAGGCAGGGAGGGTATACAGTTTCTGGATATTAATTCGTACTTACTGTGGAGACATGAAAGCGTTTTCAGAGTTCATTATATTCGCGTTTTGTTGATGTTGTCCTTTATGTCGAACGGTTAGTGTTATAAGGTTCAAAATATGTCATTCACTTACTGTTAATTGTTATTGTGTCACACAGTAAGAAATGAAAAGAGTCACACACACAAAGGTTGTGTGATTGAGTGGTTCAATTTGGTAAATCTGTACGTAATAACACACTTCTGGATGATGAAAACTGCAATAAAATCAATTATATAACTTTAAAGAAGAAATAAGAACACTACGTGTTCTTATTGCAGACATTTTTAAGATTCAAAAGGAAATAAAGGAACTCTTATGGTGTGACTTCAGCTGTCTGTCTGTCACTCCTATTATATTTCAGGAACCATCGGTGCTATCGATTTGAAACTTGGAATAGTTAAGATCTTACTTACCCAAGCTGATCTAAAATTAAAAATATATTTTGTTTCTGTTATTTTCTTTTCAACGAGGTGCAAAACGGGATAATCCCGAAAATTTCAAAGTGACACTAATATGTACGAATACTAAAATAACTTTATGCCTGCAACAAATGTGTTAATTGTATTGATTGTATTGATACACCGAATAATACCGTACCCTCAAGGATCGGACACATATTTTTAAACACTCTGTTTTATTTATATACTTATATTATATAGTTTCATTTAAATATGGAGTAGTGTGTGTATTAACAAAAACTATGTAAATACAAGCGAGGTCATACGTTTTTATTTTGTGTAAGTAATCAGATATCAGACATATAGATAACGACTGTGTTTAATAGTACAGTTAACATTAACATTAAGATTTAATACCAAAGATCTTATAACGCCTCCGTCTTACGTTTCTGTAGGTACTAAAATACATCTCGCCCTATTTTCATATCCATAAAAGCAAGTGATAAATATCTCGTTACTGATACGTCTCGCATTGTAAAGATGTTTACAAGAATTAGGCTTAGTTTCCAACGTCTGATATACCATCGAAGCGATATAAAAATATTGCTATAAGAAAAAGTATTTACTAAAGTATCATTTTTTAGTCATAATCACTAGATTATGACTAAAAAATGATACTTTAGTAAATACTTTTTACTTTTTCAAGCACTAGCTTGACTGCAATTCCACCTGGTGGAAAACAGCGATGCAATCTATGATAGTAAAGTATACCAGCTTATTATGAGCCTATTCATTCTACCCTTGAGGTCAGGTGACCTCATTATAATGTACGGTATAAGGTACATTATAATCAGATGGGATGGCAGGCAAAGTATTCCAGTCCTTGAAGCCTCCGTGGTGCAGTAGAAAACCGCATGCTTTGAAAACCGGTGGTCGTGGGTTCGAATCCCGCGGGGAGCAACAACTTTGTGTATTCTTCAGCTAGTATTTTCCTACGTATTAGTGATGTGAAGGCATCGAATGGGCAATGTAAAAAGTCAATCCTGTGCCTGACCTCTCCCCGGTCGTTTTGGTCTTCCGTTCCATCGGATTGAGAGTGAAAAGGAAGTGAGTGCACTTTACACTTGTGTCTATGGAAGCACTTGTGCACTATAAAATCTCCCACGCAGATTGGCCGCAGTGGTCGTATCGGCGCTCGTATAAACGACGATGAAGTTCGTTTAGTTCAGTCGTCACACTGGACTCGGCCTTGCGGCCGTGCATGGCGGAGATGGCCATTACGGCCATCTACGGCTTTGCTGTGCGCCTCGTCGTTCAATGATAGTTATTGTATAATTAATAATATATTTTTTTTTAATTTTAATTTTTTTAATAATTTTTTTAATTTTTTTTTATATTTTTTTTTTATTGACTATTTTTTTTTTTTTTTTTTTTTAATAATATTGGTAACTTCTTTATTTGGGCCGAATTAACCTTCAAATAATGTTTTTCTGCGGTGAGTTATATAGCTCGCCACGCCGCTGCCGGTCGCTGCCATCTTGTCGTGAATTAGACTGAAGACGCAGCGTAAGCAGGGTTCCAACTATGTGGACTGACGATATGGTGAGAGCCGCGGGCAACCGTCTTTTGTTTAACAACGAACCTCTTCCCGCTGATTATGATGACGATGAGTAAAAATATAAGGCAATACCTGTCTTGTATCTTTACCCGGTGGAACGATGCCTTAAACTTGGCAATCGGCCGAGAGCGGCAGAGCGCGGCGCCACTTGTCGCGCAACAGCACAAGTCGCAAGGAAGCTGCAACGCCACTCCTTCGGTATTAGTGATGTGATAGTCATGTAGAAGTTTTATCGATTTTTTTTTATTAGAACTTTACTGAAAGTTGTTTTTCCCAAACTGAGCTCACTATATTATTTTTTTGGTGTTGCTGCCACTGCTGGACCAAGGCCTCATCGGTTGGTGATCCTCTGTCACTACCATCTCCGGTCATTTAATATTCGCGAAGATTTCTAAATGATTTTTTTTCGGTCTTATTTAATCTTTTGAACGGCAAGACACACTGCTGATCTAATTGTAACATGACACACTGTTTAAAAAATAAGTGAAAAAATGACAATCCCGCTGAGTTTTTTGCCGGATCTTCTCAGTTGAGGCCGCGTTGTGATACGGTGGTAGCTTATTTAAAAAAAAAAACATGACCTTTCAAAAATGCTAGCGTTAAGCCTATTTATAAATAATAATAATAATAAAATATTTTTTTTACGATGTTCGGCCCTCTGCGAACCTGTACACATCACTATATCCCATTCACACTCCAGCTTTGTCTTCAAGCTTATTTCTATTTTATTACCTTAAAAATAATTAAAAGTAGGCGTAACTTACCTAATTTTAGTTGAATTTTAAAATTTCTAAATGTAAATAAATATCTTAGGATAGGATATTCCGTGTATGAATATACACAGGGTAGACCCAAACCCGAAATGTACTAGGCTAACTGAAATGACCTAGACACAAAACAAAAAACAATGTTCATCTACAAAAATATTTGTATAGGCTGGGAATTGAAACCACGAATCATTCAATAGTAGCCAGAGTATCTAACGGCTTCACCAATTGCGTAAAATAGTATAAGTAATTTCGTTTTGATTATCGTCTTTAGCCGTTTTCATAAGATTGTTAACGATAAAACAATGACAGAATTAAATGTCGATAAAACTGTGAAATCGGATAGGGGATCACTAGTGAAGTCTTCTAGTGGTAATGCAACTGTATCCAATTCGTTATCGGATCCTGAGTAGGATTTGTCGACGTCTCGAGAGCACACAACGGTAGATTCAAATGCTATGCAACTTCTAGAAAGCAATTGCTTCTCGATGTTGATAATAATAAACATTACTAAAGGTTATACTGGGTGTCTCGGAATGGGTATATCAAGCCAAAGTGTAAGTAAGTACCTATTGATAGTAAAGATTCCAAAAAAAAAAAACCAAAATAGGCAGAAATAGATAGATAGATAGACAATCCTTTATTGCGCACAAACAAATAGATACAAAAAGAATAAGACACAAATTAATAAAAAATGCAACAATGGGCGGCCTTATCGCTAAAAGCGATCTCTTCCAGGCAACCTTTGGATGGAGAGGAAAATAAAGAAGTTACAAAGAGCAGAGGGTGCGCGCACTCGACATGAATAGGTAACATTAACACAAAGACACATAAAAACACATATGTTGTAAACTATAATAATATATATTCATATGAGTATAATATGTAAACATACATCAAATAATTAAGGATCAAACGAACTTACCCTTACGTGAAGTTCGATCATAATTATGTGAACAGTTCGGTCCTTAGCAACTTATAATGTTTACTTATTGTAGTTATGCGTCCTGACTACTAGCCTTGCACGGAATGATTTAAAGTTTTTTTTTTTTTTTTCGGGTACTTAAATATGTTGTCACCTCACCGCCTCCTATAAGACGGCCCACCCGCAGTGTGTCTTCATTATGTTTAGAGTAGGAAAAACGTTTCACATTTTATCCTTGGGTCGGGTGATGTGTAAAAGGGAGGGGAGTATATAAGTTGCTAAGGACCGAACTGTTCACATAATTATGATCGAACTTCACGTAAGGGTAAGTTCGTTTGATCCTTAATTATGTTTCACAGTTCGGTCCTTAGCAACTTATAATGTTTACTTATTGTAGGATGTTTAGAGTCTAGATCTATAAAATGTGAATAGTTAGCTATTATGATTTGGGGGAATAGGTAATATAATACAAGTTATGCCCTAAAAATCCAAATTCATTTATCTCTGTAATCTCTGTAAAAGCATCACATAATATTAGGTACTAGATTTTCCTTTTTGTTTTAAATATCAAAAGAGAGAGTCTAACTCCTTACGACTCTTATAACACTAATAATATAATATTACACTTAGCCAACAGACCATCCATACGTAAGTATTAAGTCCGTAATAAAGAAGTTTTTTTTTTTATTTTTTTTTATTCAATATAAGCCAGCGCTTGACCACAGTCCCACCTGGTGGAAAGCGGTGACGCAGTCGAGGATGGTAGATTATCTTCAATGACCAATCGTAATATTAATACTGCAGAGGAACCGCAAGCAAAATTATACATTATGGTTAAGTACCTAAGAATTGATAAGTCGTATCGAGAAAAATCTCTCCTCAAAACCTGTCAACAGTGGCAATAAATAATTGTCTTGTAAAAACGCGCAAATGCACCTTATAAAACATATTTGAAAGGAAATATGCTCCATTAGATAATGACTGAAATTGAAGTCTATAATCGTAATTATTTTGTATAATCAATAACCGAAAAATATATACGAGTATATGTATAAAATATATATATAAATAATGTAAGTAAATATCAGTTTGTGAACGTAAATGTTCCTAAAGGCCACACAGGCCACATAGAATAGTTAGAAAAACCTTACTGAACATATCACCTTGACAATAGGTAAGCAATAATTTGTAATTCATGAACAAACTTGTATTTCATTCATAACAGTAAAAGTTATCTTTATTATTAATTAATTGCACTTTGAAAGTTATTGCTTTCTTTTTTGGTTTGTGTTATAGGAAACAAGTACTGGTCAAGACACATTAGGTTATAGGTCACATTTTATAAGTTGAGGGTAGATGAGGAGATATACCCTCCAAATGTTATTTATTGTGTCACCTACCCTCATATGTATCTATCAGCGTCAGCTGATTGTAATGTCAATGACCGTTACTTTATGTCATAAAAAGGATATTACAACAGTCATACATGGAACTTAAAGTTCTTTATTTCATACTAACTATACCGCCCGTACAGGAGGCGCTAATAACTTAAAGAAGATTGTAAGCAGATCATGGTCGTGATCGCTATTTATTTAGTACATTTAGGTGCTATAAAGGTAGGTAGGTATATACACAACAGTCACAGTCTTTAATTAATGCGGTCATTACCGTACGTAATTTTAAATGTATCTAGTCATTGTTCTCGATTACTGTTCCAAAAAGGATTTAAGTTCTTTATTATATATATATATTTTTTTTTTTTGCAGTAGTTTTAAAAATATAGGGAAAACACTTAAAGTCTCCATATTACAAACATATCTATTTCCGGTGTACTTAATATGTATTTTATTTTCTACCATTAAGCACCTTATCTAAGTATATTTTCTTCTTTACCTTAATGTTACTTTACATGGAAAATACAAATATCTAAATAATTGTTTGGTGTTCATATAAATATATGAAGCAAATAATTATGTATAGCGTTTAGAACAGACTTATCAAAGAAAAACCTTAGACCTTCCGTTTGGTTTATTAATCACGGTTAAAATCAGAGGTAAGATACTCATATCTGGACCTTATACAAACAAATACGCCAAGGTATGTTTTTATATTTTGTATAGACAAATAACGCTGAAGACATTTTCACGCAGACAAATCTGTTTTGCATGTGAATCGAACCCGCAACCAGGGCATAAAAAAAAAAACAATGAAAATTACCCAACAGTTTTTTTTTCTTTTTTTATTATTATTATTACCAAGGGATGGTATAGTGAGTACTAGTAAACACGACTAATATATTTGTGTTCAAGAATAGTTCCCATCTCCAAAAATATAGTAACAACTAAAATGAATAGGTAGTAAAAAATACTGATATGGTCGTTGTCAATCTCAAAAATCTTAAGATAATATATCAAAAATATATTGAATAGAGGGCGTAAACTAGATAGTTTTGTGTTTATTGTAGACAAAGCTTAAAAGTTACTCAAGACAGCTTGTTTGTGGTTTATTACACATTAAAAGGCACATCAAACTTATAAGAGGAATATTCACAACGCTGGTAGATAAAATATATCAGGAAAGATCCAAATGAAATATCCAACAAAAAATTACATAAATATAATCGTATGGATTCTGAATAATAACATCAAAGATGTTTTTTTTTTTTTTACTGTGTGGGTTATATAAATATATAATTGTATTATGACACAGTGATAAGCTCGAACAGAGTTCCCTTTTTTTTAATGCCATAGTTAAAAAAAAAATATCACGTAAAAATGATCGTGTTAAGATAATACAATAAGACTAACTGTGTTTGGACAGGGTTTTTGAAACACCCTGTATATACTTTTACTTCATTATTATTATTTATTTTTGGAAAAATCGAACTTTATGAATTTACTACACAGATTTAATGTAGTATTCAATATTTTATGACCATTAGATTTAGAAACTAGAATTATGTATGACAAAAAATTCGTCCTCAATTTTGTCATAAGTATTCAAATATTACAACTACATATATTGTTCATAAAGTTAAACCATAAATATAGTCATCAAGGTCATACATTTAGCTAAATTAACGACGAATTAATAATATGACGATTGTTTTGTTCTCTAGATCAGATTTATCAATAGTTATTTTCAACTAAGTATTTATAATAAGTGTAAGAGGCGGCCGGCGGCCGGCGGCGCGGCGTACTGTCCCATAAGTTCAGAGGCTACTTACTGCAGCTCCACGGTGATGCTCACGGATGCTCCGGCTGTAGGCCGGCCAGGAACTCGTCAAGCCTGTGGTAAAGCCCGCCGCGGCCAGTCCGCCTCGGATCTGCTAGATACCACTTTGCAGTACGAACTACGAAGTTTTGAAGTCTTATTAATTCTACTGTGAAAAAATATTAGTATTGTTATTATATGTTCTTAATTATTTACTCATCTCGTCCAGTGGCGCACGACGTATTCCGATAATTAGGAGTACCTACAGATCGAATTATATCTGACGATATTGTACGAATCCCAGGCAACTGGTGGATGGTAGTAGCAAATTACAGTTAATCGTGACGTTCCAAGATGGACGTCTTCGTATATTCAACAGTGGATTTTGTCTGGCTGATGATAATGATCGGATTATATGTTCCCAGATGTGTTGGCGGCATGCATTGCATGATAGTGTTTGCAGCAATTACCCGCAATAAGGAATGCGTATCGCATTTATCTGTACATATGTACATTGTAAGGGGGAGACCTATATTCAGCAGTGGACGTCTTCCGGCTGGTGATGATGATGATGATGATGTACATTGTTTGTACAAATGAGACGACACGGTGTGGAAACACGCACCGTAAAGAAACATGTCATACTGACATACCAGCAGCAAGACCTATACTCACATGAACATTGTGTATTGCACAATGACTGTAAAGTTGTTCATTATCTTACGACAGAGACGACCCAGATTGTATTGGAAGCTCGCATCGTATGAACACAGCGCAAGCAACAGCTACCCGATGTTGGGTGTGTGCATCGCATGAACCGTAAATACTCACATATATACTCACATCTGCAGAGCTGACGTATCGCACTATAACGGTGAACGTGTTCATTATCTACGACAGAGACGACCCCGATTGTATTGGAAGCTCGCATCGTATGAACACAGCGAAAACAACAACTACAGGAGTGTGCATCGCTTTTGTGTAACGCACTATACGGTTAACGTGTTCAACACTACGACAGAGACGACCCCGGTTGTATTGGAAGCTCGCATCGTCTGAACACAGCGAAAACGTCAAACCCGCTAGTGGGGCGACAACTACCCGCTGGTGGGGTATCGCTGTTAACCGTAAATGTGTTCTTTATGTACGTGTGAGACGACCCTGTATGGAAGCTCGATTCGTACGAACACAATTTAAATAGTGCACGACGATCCATTTCCCGAAGACGAAGAGTCGTCCGACGTCACCACCGCGGCGGCACCTCTCCGTTGTCCCGACGTCGCGGCGTCGCCTCTCAGTTGTCCGGTTCTTGACTTTCACTTTTTCTTTAATACTAATTAAATTCTTCTTATTTAATACTAAATACACTTGGAGCTTGGATTGGAGACGTGCGAAGGCTTGAGCACGGAAACAAACATTGAAGACACACTGCGGGTGGGCCGTCTTATAGGAGGCGGTGAGGTGACAACATATTTAAGTACCCGAAAAAAAAAAAAAAAACTTTAAATCATTCCGTGCAAGGCTAGTAGTAAGGACGCATAACTACAATAAGTAAACATTATAAGTTGCTAAGGACCGAACTGTGAAACATAATACTATTATAAACATACATAAATCAGTACGTACTAATATAACAAGAAAATTACACAAATACGGATTAACTTATTACGCCAAATAAAACTTCTTCACTAGATCTTTGAAAATTGGCAGTGACGAAGCACGCCTTATAGAAACGGGCAAGGAATTCCACAGGCGAACCGCCTGCACCGTGAAGGATTTGTCATAGAAGGAACTGCTATTTAAGGGCATCGTAAGACAAAGGTTTTCCGAGGACCTAAGACTATAGGTGCTAGAATTCGACAAATAATCGAAACAAATAAAAATAATAAATAAAATATATAATTTTGAATTAACATACATAAAAAATATCTATATAGTCTTAAAACTGTTTCTAAGCAACCCTATGTCATCGTGCCAACTCTTATGGAGCCACTGTGTTTTCTTGATTGCGTGCCTTCCCTGTTTATTAAAAAAATCATTCATTTTCGGTTAAATAATGAACAACATTTTGAGCTCTCTGCACTAAAACTGTTGACATTTTTTTCATTATTTTCTTTCACAAATTGATTGCTTATGTGATGGGTTACACATCATTGCCGTTTTAATTTCCCATTTCTTGGACATCCTGTATACGAAATACCATATTATTATAAACACCTGAGTATAAAAAGAGAATTTATAATTAATCCTAAAATTGCGTATTCGCCTAAACTTAGAATGATAAAATAATCTGCTCTACAAGTACATGAATCCTGTGATCTCCTGCGACTACGAGGAGGACGGCGGTGAGGTTGCAATCCCCGTCCCCGTGAGCACCGTTTCTGGTTCCCGTGGGGCTATAATGCTATAGATGCTAGCAACACCAGAATAATCACTAGCGCGTTGCCGATCCTTAAGACATTTGATATTATTGTCTTTGTGACTGGTAATTTCACCAACTACAGTGCCCTTCACGCCGGAACAGCGGCGGCGGTGCTTGGTGGCAGAATATCTGACACTGCGGTGGTACCTACCTGGACGGTTCCTTGCACAAGGAACCTAAATAATAATAATAATATAATACCAGCCCTTGTTAATGTCCCACTGCTGGGCACAGGCCTCCCTTCAAGATGAAGGGGCTTAGGCCATAGTCCACCACGCTGGCCAAGTGCGGGTTGGCAACCACCTAGTAAATAATGTATGTATGTGTTTATGTTCCGAATTAAATAATAATATGTAGAGTAAAAATCTCAATCTATCATTTCCAAAATGCACCGTCATATCTGACAGTCATTGCCTACAGAGCGGGGTTGATTGAAACGAAACCAAATACAAGGTGAAAGTTTTCCCGTACCCGAAATGCCGCCTAACATTCAGGAAAACAATAGATATTCATGACCAATTGTACACACACACACACACATATGATTACAGTTCTGAATAAACTTTCAACGACCTGTCGAAATGAAACACTAATAGCTAAAGCTGCATAAGTAAATTTTATACAAATTGCTTAACTGCGTAGGCATGAGTGGGACCAAGCAAACTACGCAAACTTCGTACATAACACTTTTAGTAAAATTTTACTTCCCCTAGGTGGCGTATTTGCGAAGTTTCATACAAACAGCTCTGCAGAAAGGTAAACAAGTTTGGTTTAACTCCTATTTCGACACTCCAAGGAGACGTGTTCAACGTATGAAGTTCCCGTGTCGATGACTAATTAGAATGTAACTTGGAGAGATTCGTCTGAACTCAGTTTTGGGACATTTTATGTAGTTTGGACATAGAGCAGAAAATGTTATTATTTTCTCTTGACTATTAATACAGGGTAAAGCGAACGGTGTTACACTAACATTTTTTTTTTGTATTTTTAACCGGCTTCAAAAAGAAGGTTCTCTATTCGACGCGTATGTATGTAATATTAATAAAAATCCGTAATATTAATATATGTTAATCTATATGGGCTTCTAAAAAAAATTACCAAATTTTATGAGTGTATGTATATATTGTATATATGTATGTATGTATGCATATATGTATGTATGTATGTAAGTTTGTCCGCGGATTTCTCAGAAACTACAAGTCCGATTTCGAAAATTTATTTTGCAATAGTTAGAGTATTTTTCAACTTAGGGTAGAGTATAAGTTTCATCAAAATCGGTCAAGTAGTTTAAGAGATATATTTTTTTATGTTTTAGTAAGTTACTGTAACGTAGTCGTTCGAGTTGCGTGATAGTGCTGATACCTATTTTGCTAAAATAAACTATTTTAAAAAAAATTAAAACCGACTTCAAAGTAAATTATCTAAAAAGCATAAAATAACGAAAATATATTGAAGTCGATGCTAGCACATCATGTTAACTAACACTAGCACCAGCTGACACCGACTTCAATATATTTTCGTTATTTTATGCTTTTTAGATAATTTACTTTGAAGTCGGTTTTAATTTTTTTTTAAATAGTTTATTTAACACTTTTTAGTGACTTATTTTACCAAAATAGGTATCAGCACTATCACGCAACTCGAACGTCTACGTTACAGTAACTTACTGAAAACATAAAAAGTTTATATCTCTTAAACTACTAGACCGATTTTGATGAAACTTATACTCTACCCTAAGTTGAAAAATACTCTAACTATTGCAAAAAGAATTTTCTAAATCGGACTTGTAGTTTCTGAGAAATCCGTGGACAAACCTACATACATACATACACTCATCAAATTTGGGAAATTTGTTTAGAAGCCCACATAGACTAACATATATTAATATTACGCATTTTTATCAATATTACATATATACGCGTCGAATAGAGAACCTTCTTTTTGAAGCCGGTTAATAAAAGTCACTAACTAACTAACTGTCAGCTCGTGCTAGTCTTAGTTGACATGATGTGCTAGCACCGACTTCAATATATTTTCGTTATTTTATGCTTTTTAGATAATTTACTTTGAAGTCGGTTTTTATTTTTTCAAAAATAGTTTATTTAACACTTTTTAGTGACTTATTTTAGCAATATAGGTATCAGCACTATCACGCAACTCGAACGTCTACGTTGCAGTAACTTACTGAAAACATAAAAAGTTTATATCTCTTAAATTACTGGACCGATTTTGATGAAACTTGTACTCTACCCTAAGTTGAAAAATACTCTAACCATTGCAAAATAATTTTCGAAATCGGACCTGTAGTTTCTGAGAAATCCGTGGACAAACCTACATACATACATACATATATACATACATACATAAATACATACATACATACACTCATCAAATTTGGGAAATTTGTTTAGAAGCCCACATAGACTAACATATATTAATATTACGCATTTTTATTAATATTACATACATACGCGTAGAATAGAGAACCTTCTTTTTGAAGCCGGTTAAAAAGTGTTAAATAAACTATTTAAAAAAAATAAAAACCGACTTCAAAGTAAATTATCTAAACAGCATAAAATAACGAAAATATATTGAAGTCGGTGTCAGCTCGTGCTAGTTAACATGATGTGTTTTTTTTTAAATAGTTTATTGAATAATAAGTTTTGGTATTGGTATCACGGGCTTGTTTCCGCAACTCCACGTCAAATCGCGTATTTTGCGTACGAGTGGGAATAGATTCATTCGATCCACCCCAACTCCTCGAGAAAGGCCAGCAAGCAGTTGATGCCACCGATGATCCCTCAGAGAGTACTCGGGTTACCGATGTACTTAGCCCTGTATGTGGCGACCCCGGGCATCTCAGCAGCACGTGGGCCGCTGTTTCCTCCTCCTCCATGCACGCTCTGCACAGAGGGCTGTCAGTGACTCCTATGACAAAAAGGTGTTTATTAAATGAACCATGTTCTGTTATGGCCGCCGTGACTATACGCAATTGTCGTTTTGATAGTCGGAGCAGCTGTTCAATAATAAGTTAAAAGTATAAACTTTAACTGCAGCATTTTAATACTTGCGTAGGTAAGTAAGGTGGTATATTTTTGTGAAATAAAATCCAGAAAACTTTGCCTTACCTTAAAAATTAACTTGAGTCCAAAGAGGACGTAAACCTAAGAAGAGTCACCATACATACATACATGCCATACATTCGATATTTTAAGGTTTGTGTACAGTTTAGCTAACCTAATGAAATTATCCAGTCTGACAGACTGACATCAGCTAAAGTAGCTCCATCTAGTGGTCATAGTTAAAACTAAATAGCATGGCGTACATTAAAAAAATATTTCATCTAATTTTACATGCTTTTTATTTATCTTTTTGTGTTTAATGTATGAAATAATATAAATGGCAAATAATAAAAGGATAAGGCCAAGCATCCACAATCTACAAAGTTTGATGAGAATAAAAGTACAGACAGAACTGACCTTTTATCGAATTAATTTCGTATGGGTGATCCTTTTGTTATAAGAACGTGATCGTTTGCTGAGGTTTATTCGTCATATTCATTCAGAATCTAATAATGTCATGGAGAAAGGGTCACGTTTGACCGAATAGCACGCCTCCTGTGGCCAACGGATGTAAACGCTATGTTTTATTACAATCACAGAACATGATGTACAATAACCGAACGTAAATAAATTTCTGATGGCTGTATTTCTTTTATGGACGCCGTGAAATGAAATTGCTACAGGCGTTTTAACTGGCTCTAGGTAAGTTTTACCGCCTAGTTCTTATTGTTTTATGCCATTGTTCTAATTTCGCTTTTAGTGTTTAGTAATTGGCCGCGATATGGTGCTGGCTATTAGTGTAGATATTTTCAAGCTATTGTTATACCTCTTTGGGTCACATAACGTCAACGTTTTACTAGGTGGTAGGTTTCTTATGCAAGGAACCGTCCAGGTAATCACAATCGCAGTGTCAGGAATTCTGCCGCCAAGCAGCAGTGTGTAAACATTGCTGTGTTCCGGTGTGAAGGACACTATATAACTGGTAAAATTACTGGAAACAAAGACTTAGTATCTAATGTCTTAAGGGTCGGCAACGCGCTAGTGATTCTTTTGGTGTTGCTAGCGTCTGAGGCTGCGGTGACTGCTTGCCATCAGGCGGGCCGCGCACTTGCTTGCCACGTTGGTAGTATAAAAAAAAGCTACGGCTGTTACATAATGAAATTCTCATACCTCTCTGGGTCGCATAAGGTCAAGGAAAACTTATATCTGTTAGTCATAATAACGTGTGTTTGTGTTTTACATATATCAGCCATATTATAAGTCGCTTGGGTTGCAACGGAACCTTTGAGTCTAGAAGCATGATTTTTTTACAAAAGTTCTTTATGGACCTAAGGCTTTATGGTGACTCGGAGCGTAGTGCTACGCGTAGTGGGGTGCAAAAATCCGACAATTCAAATATAATGTGACGATGTAAAGAACTGGTTGGTTCTATAGACCTTTCATGCCTTGCATGAGTTCAGATTGGTTCATACGCATGGTATATGTGTAGATATTACTCGGCGGAAAGCGCGGTGGTATGCACGGCAGTGGGTGCGGTGGCGTACGTGGCAGATTCCGCGGCGGGTCGCATGGCAGATTGCACGGCATATCATAACGTAATATTCGCATGCGTAGAAGAGAACAAGACAAGAAGCAGGTCATGTATTAAGTTGTAATTTGTAATAACCTATGGAAAATAAAGTCCTTATAAAAATATTTCATGTAGTTTTACCAGCGGCTACAGTGATTTTAGTTCTTTTTAACCGACTTCAAAAAAGGAGGAGGTTCTCAATTCGTCTGTATATATATATTTTTTTTTATGTTCGCGCATAACTCTGGCAATTATGAACCGATTTGAAAAAATCTTTCTTCCATCCATTCTTCAATCCATTGATTGGGTCCCATAAAAAAATTATTGCTTACGAATAAGTAGTTCCTGAAAAAACAAGAATGGTGACTGCGCAGGAAAGCTGCAGGAAAGCCTATATCGATGACTTTATGTCGCTTTTTAAGGACAAAAATGGTCATAACTCTGGCAAATATTTACCAATTTCAATGATTCTTTTTTTACTCGAAAGAAGAAACCACTGTATTGAATCTGTATGAATTTTATCACAACCGGATAAGAACTTCCTGGAGGACCATGAACGATGTGGAGGAATTTATCTGGTAAAAACCATAAAACTGATGTTCTCCATTACATTGCTCTGACAATTATGAACCGATTTCGATGATTCTTTTTTTATTCAAGAGAGTAAACTACTATGATGATTCCATGCAAGTTTCATTACGACCGGATAGTTTTTTCTGAAGAAACATGAATTATGTAAAACTATGTAGACGATAATGTGATCATAACCTACTATCATTTTACGGTCTTCGATGGTTCAACTTTATATATGAAAATATCACTAAAAAGTTTAAAATAAAATCTTTTAAAAAAAAAATTGAACCGACTTCAATATCACTGAAAAGTATAAAATAATTTAAATATATTGAAGTTGGTGCCAAATATACCCAGCAGGTACGCTAACACCAACTTCTATAATATTAAAATTATTTTATACTTTTCAGTGATATTGAAGTCGGTTCAATTTTTTTTTTAAGATTTTTTTCAGTTCTGATACTTGGTAAACAAAGTTTTACTATTGAGTTATTAAATTAAGAGCTGCTAATATTCACAGTATCTGAAACATTAAATAATGTTGAATAGTAAGAAGTAAGCTGTATGCCATTCTTTAATTTTTAAGCTTGTTGCGTGGTCGCTGTTAAACTAAAAAATCTTTTAAACTGTTAAACGTTCTGGACTTCAAACTAATAAGATTAGATCCGATCGGATATTATAACTAGATAATAAATATTATAATTCCTCTCTAGGAGATGGCGTTACTATTTATAGTAACAGGGTAGTTCTTGACTATTGCCCCTTACAATAAGCAAGAGTTAGAGGTAATCACGTTTGAATACCATACAAATGGTAAAAAACGCTATCCACTGATCCAATGCTTTACACTGTGGATTCTGCTGCGTAGTCCACTGCGTATTCCGCATCGTACTCCGCTTCGTTTTCTACTGCGGAAACCACATGTACGATACGCGTCGCATGTGCATAAACAAATATAATCCGCGCAAAGCTCCGCACGATATTTCGCACCTTTGCCGTTGTGCTTCAAGCCCTCGTCTCCATAAATAAAGCCTGACATAGATGAGCAATAACAAAAAGTTTACCCATGTTTCATGTAACTCGTGTACCCGTTGGGACCCAAACCTCATCACATAACACGCTTGTTACAAAATAATTTCCTAATGCGCAACGTGTGTTGCGTAATGAAATTAGAATTTATTTTCTATTATTATTTTTGCTTCACAAGACGTCTGCTGTTACATTTTAGATTAAATTAAAAATTCTTCTAAAAAAACTGCGAGCGCTCTTACCGTGATTTGTTGCGAAAAAAAAAGGTAAAATCGAAGATTTTCGTACACAATCCCGGAAATTTCCATATCTAAATGGAAAACCGACCCCGAACAATCAATTTATCCTCCAATATCCTCCAGCGGTTTATACCACCTGTACAATAAATATTTATACTTCTCTCCCTCGGTTTGTATCGTGCCGTGAAATTCTTGAAACGGAAAGCTTTTGCCCAACAACAAATTATTATTATGATGAATTGATCCTTCCACCGCGAATGGGGGATATTATATAATATGCAGTCGCTATTTTTAAAATGATCATTAAAAACTACGCGGCTATAAACATGATAGTACCACAAAAAAGTAGATTAATACATTTAATCAACAATGTATATACTCGTATTGGCAACATACAATCGTATTTTTTCATCTATGTATTTTAAGTCCTAGCAGCAAATAGGAAAAGCAATTCTCAGATAGTGATAAAGCATTGGTGACCTTACTAACAGCAGAAACATAATGTCACAGGTAGCTGACAATATTTCTTTGCAGTTTTCAATAAAGCATCCACCTTATAGAAGACTGCAAAAAATATTAGGTATAACTCACTCGGCTGCTATAATTTTGAGTTCGATAATGGTGAACCGATAACAGATGGGAAAGAAAGGTTCTCGAGTGGTGACCACGAACCGGAAGACGCAGCGTAGACAGGCCTCCCACTAGGTGGACCGACGACATTGTTCGCGTCGCAGGTAACCGGTGGATGCAAACAGTCGTTCATTGTGACGGTCTATGATGATGAATGGTAAACCATAGCTTTCCTAAAAATAGTACAATAAGGTAAACTTATTAAACTTTATAATACTATACTTTCTTCTATATCATTGTACAGATTCATTCAATTCAACACTTCAAGTAATTCAAGCTGTAATAATTTTAGTAACATTGTCTGTAGTAGAGTGCTACTACAGACAATATTACTATATTAAAGTGGCTACTTAAAATTTATTTTAATGATTTCCTACAGAGACCTACCTCACACTTTTTTATAAAGACATTTGTTTAATTCTTCAAAAGATTACTGAAGCTAAATCACATTTGGACATCATTGAAAAAGAAAATTCAAAGATGCAGTGGTGGTGAAAAAACAATCAAACGAAGCCAGATCAATTGGTAATGCGATTGGATAAGCATTGATAAGCTTCAAGTTCAACTCGAAGAGTTAAGTGAGACGTCCCCCAATAGTACGCGCGTATGCCTATAAACTGATTCTCTCATCACTATCGCTTGTCACCCATTAGTTTTAGTCTATTAAGCCCGGTAAGTTTAGTAGCTGCATTGCCCTTCACACCGAAATACAACACTGTTTATTGCTACACACAGAATATATGAATACTTTTGGACTTTCGCATTCCACTATCCAACATTATTTTAATTGGGAATTAACACACAGAATACAGAGACTGGTACCTGTGCGGTCACTTGCACAGGGGACCATCTGTAAAAATGGTTTATACCCAGAATAAACATTTTATTTGCATTTATATGTCTGCTTGCCTTAAAAGGCAAACCCAAAAAAGGCATCTCGGTAAACCGAGATGTCAAATTGTCTACATACTTCATAGCTACACGTTCACTGGCATGTATTTCAGTTATCCGGTTGCCTTATTATAGCCGCTGCTTATATAGCTTGGGGATATGCCACCGAGGTTTATTTCAGGTTAATATTACGTAAAAATATCCCATGGACAAAATTATTGGTTAAATTACATACACCAAATGAAGGGGATATTTTATTTATATCTCAAACATGAATACTTAATGCTACCTAATGGACATCTATTCTACTAATATTTCAATCTCATGTTTTCCTTCCTTATCCCCGTTGAAAACCAGTATCAAAATAACCAACCAATTTCCCTTTTTGTTTCCAGTTTCGGGACCATAAGCTCTTCGCAGTCAATTTAACATCAGTTATTTATTACATCTTTACCGCACTTAACGTGTTTTATTTTTATTTCCTTTAAGGTATACCTGTGGCGTATCCCAATAATAAATTTCTACTTTAGAGACCTTTAAAGTGAAAAGTGGAAGCTAATGCACGGGGAGCAAAATTCTTTTGGAGTTTCACTACGGCCAACGACATTTTAAAATGAATGTAGAAAGAAATCGAAATTATATTCTTTTCATAAAATAAATTAGATCGCTTTTCGTGCGAGGTAATTCACCTTTAAATCGGAGATCAAACGACTGGACTTTAAGAGGTTATCGATTGTGCTGGAACATAGGTAAAAATGGCTGCCGTTGTATCGACAAACTACGTTTTTTATAACGGAGTTCATCATCGCCGTCAAATATCAGGTTTGGCGGCTGAGGAGCTGGAACGAAAAATGTGTAACAATCAAAGTAAAAGTTAAAAATATTTATTTCAAATAGGCCTAACAGGATCACAACGCGGTCTCAACTGAGAAGATCCGGCAAGAAACTCAGCGTGCTTATCATTATTTCACTTTTTTCAACATTGTTTGTCTTGTTACAATCGGATCAACATCAGCGATAGTGTGGCCTGCCGTTCGAAAGATAAAACAAGAGAGAAAAGAAAAAAAATAGAAAGAAAAAGACATACATAACTGCAAAAATAATTACAACAAACTAAAAGACCAAAGGGATAGTAGTCGGACCAGTGGGGACTAGCAAGCAGCGCCCGCATTGACTCGCAATGAAAAACGACACCAAAAACAGTCATATTTTAATTTAATAACTTTATTTAAAAAGCTGCCGTAAGTTATACAGATTCAAACGGACTTGTTTTATTTACCTTAGTGATGAGAGAAGCAAGATGTTCGCGTGATGGTAAGCGACCAGCCTGCCTATAGACAAGTGCATTGCACTGCCGCTCATCACCCAAGACATTAGTTATTAAGTCTCTTGAGTCTGGTAATGTTACCAGCTACCTGCCCTTGCACCAGAACACAGTGATTTTTAATCATTGCTGTTTGGCGGGTGAAAATCTGAAATTGCGGTGATACCTACTTGGAAGCTTCCTTGCACATAGGACCTACCACATAGTTAATGTATGCTTTGAAAATCTTTATTTTCTTATGCTTTCAACTCATTATCTAAATGAAGAAAATATTAGCTAATAGGTTTCCATTCTTCAAGGTTCAAGTTCTTATAAGTACCTACTAATATTAGAATTTTGTAATTTGAATTTACCTATTTATGTGTATGGGAAACGAGTAAGTGTTTATTTAACTCAATAAAATATTTACATTTATATACATGTAAGAAAACAGAAAAGATAATAATGTACCTGTACATACGAACAAAAAAAAAAACAAATAAGTTACTATAATTATGTTGGTACCACATCGCTATCGCCTGGTAATGTGTCCAGAAGGCTGGCAGCGTTACCCCGCTGGATGGTCAAGCTTATATGCTGCGCAAGGTATGTGCCTATTTATTATTTAATTCGACTTATAAATTCGTACCTAAATGTATAATTATTTTGAGTTTAATAGAAATAAATACGAGTATATTATACTTTAGATTTAGAATTTATATGTAAGTTTAGTTTTGTGTTAATAATGTAATATCTACCTATTCCATGGATTTTAATGTGGAAACACAGTAATCATAATACCTAAACCGGAAGACGTTAAAAAAAGCCTCACACTCGCCATTTTGCGAATCATCAAGACATACGATGTTATTAGACATCACAAATAAATTGTCGACAATCTAATTAACTGCGATAATACGAAAATAATACACTGGTCTACTAAAATGTTAATTACGTTTGTGTTTACACAATGCGGCAGATTTACAATGTAAACCGGGGTGGAGGTGCGACCATTATTCATCGTAACTTCCTGAGACTGTAATTTTGAATTTCCAATAGATGTTCCAATCAAGAATAAGCTATTGTTACAATTTCTTTGGGCAGTTATCAAAGATTTTGGAGAAGCTCAGAGCCACACAACAAGCTATGGAGTGAGCTATGCTCGGAGTTACTTTGCGCGATAAAATCGGAGGAGAGATTCGCCAAAGAAATAAAGTCACCGACATGGCTCTCCGAATCGGCAAGTTGAAGTGGCAATGGGCAAGCCACATCGCTCGAAGAACCGATAACCGATGGAAAAGAAAGGTTCTCCAGTCTCCGGAAGTCGCAACGTTGGCAGGTCTCTCACTAGCCACGAATCGGAATTGTAAAAAGTCGATCCTGCGGTTGAACTCTTCCGGGTCTTCAGTCCCATCGAATTGTAAGAGTAAGCGAGAGTGCACCAGTGTCTCAAAAAAAGTTCAGCCGCCGTGGCAGGATACGACCTGGAGAACATTATTATTTATCAGACACTGCGGTGGTAAAACCTAAATCTAATATCGTCTGCAATATCTACCCGGTGTAATCGTGCTGGGAACTCGTGGTTCCGGGAAATATAGATAAAGTGGGTCATCGTTAACTACATTGTCCCCCGGGATTAATAGTATCATAGCTCCCCTAAATTACACTACCTGCTGCCACTTGCGGTGCTCGTTGCTCGGGTTGAGGTAAACAGGCACGTTACGTAGTTAAGGCATGCAAACTTTATATGAGATTGTTTCATGGGATAACCGCCCGAATACGTGCATTATGTTGGACGCTACAAGTATGTAGATTATGAACTTGTTATTTTTTTGGAATGAGAAATACTGTAGGCCTTAGATGGCCCTGACGGATTCACCAGACAAGAAGGGCTTTAAGCACTCCAGTTCGAAGGGTAACGACTAGCTCAGGGGCACCTTATGGAGGCATGACCTCGGTTTGAGCTGCCACTTCTTTGAGAGGACTGAGTTTGCCACTGGATCATAGCGAGTTCTCACTCAGAAGATCCGCCAAAAAAATCAGCGGAGTGATGACCGTTGAGATCACATAATGAGGGACTAATTGGCCTCACCGGTGAGGTTGATGCCTAAGTGATCCTCTTACTCTTTCTCCTGAATCATCATCAGCAGCCGAAACGTCCACTGCTGAACAAAGGCCGAAGGAAAGGATGTAAGGCTGAACTCCCTTAGAAGGGAGGGGTTGCCATAATACCCACGCTTAGCAGGTGGATTGGGGATCGCAGTTTAGGTGGTAGGCTATCCAATAAAAATACGCTGCTGTCCGTCTTCTTGTTTTTCCTTAGTCGCCTTTTTCGGACATCCAACGGGAGGAGATGGGTGGGAGCTATTTTTACCCAGACACCCCACGGGTTCTCCTGAATATAATATAATCGTTTTATATTTGAATGAAATCATACCAGTGCTTTAGATTACATTTGATGATAAATATTAATAACGCAACACCGTATTCACTAACAATATTACGGAAATTTCCCCGTTAAAACGGATTCCGATTCGATAAAATGATTGAGAAAGTTACCGTTTCTCGTATCGGCGTCATAAAACTAATTTTATTGATATTCCCCGCGTTTACTTTTACAATTTCGTCTCTTACCGTGAGTCATAAAGCTATACAGCCCTTGACCGAAACTTGTTAGGAACCTTGAGCGTACCTTTATCAAAAATTTACTAACTTCGGTGTCTCTTTTACGATGTGCTTTTTCCTTTCCGCGTCAATTTACTACGTGAAGTTTTGTGGAGTATTATATGGTATAGGTACCTAGCCGAGTACTTATGTAACCTTTCATAGCTCGACATTAAATATTTTACCGGTTTCGTTAAGGTACAGCCTTTGTTACTGCTCCGGAAACTTTTATCTGGCGGTCACACGAAAAAATATAATCTCAAAATCTGCGCCATTAGGGCGGCTCCCTTTTTCACCGTCTATTGTAGTCCATTGTGATAAGAGTGCTTTTGTTTAAATAAAATTACATGATTTATCCGTAAAAATGTTCCTGCGTTTTGATTTTGCTGTAGCAAACTCAATACGTGATAATTATGACATTGTTTGTTTCGTTTATTGAAGTCTGTTAAATGTACAAGATATTTATGTCTTGGTGGAAATATTGGTGCAAGGTTTGACGAGGTTTATTTAGGCAACTAATGGGTGCATTCGTATGGGTTATTTTGGTACCAACGCGCAACTACATAGAATGGGGCTAAGTAATATAAATAATTTTAGATTCTGTGAAAGTAGAAAAAAGTCAATGCTTTATACACATACGTGGCTGCAATGCTCTTGCAAGACGGAGGTTGAATCAGCTGGGAGTAACTTGGAGTCTGGGAGCCTATCCTACACGGTGTCACCAGGTTATTATATAAAGCTCCAAGCCAGCGCAATCATCACGCGCCACAAGGAACTCTTCGATGATCAGCAACAAAATAACGGCTACGGCGTGCACATAGAAAGGTTTGCCTAGGCATTAAATACTACTATACTGTTTAAAAACCTAGAAACGTCTCCAACATTTGGCGCCTAGGTGTCGTCTGGTTAACTCTATCTTACTAAGAAACTACGTCACATCTTGAAGATCTTCAGGCGCCTGCCTGTTTCATCAGTGACTAATAGCCCACCTGAAGATACTTCAATTCCAACCCAATCCAAATATCGCAAATGGGAAAAACTATGAATCACATTAGTACCTACAGCCCCAAATGGCCCCTCACAAAGTGCAGCATTTCTGATATTTAGGTATCACTATGGATTAGTGTTCTTGAACTCAGATTATTTCGACACTGGAAGTCAGTTGATGCTACTCTGTTAGTGAGTAGAGATTATTCGTACCTATTTACTAAATAATGGAACATATTATGTAGTATATTAGGATAAACGGCACCAAGAGTCGAAATAACGAAATTCAGAGAATTAAAGTTAATTGACGTTTGTAAGTGCCTACGAGAAATTAAAACGTAATTAATTGAAGCCACTATAAGTTTACTGAATGCTGTAACTGCATATCTAATAAATATGTGTGTATGTACGTACATATTTGTGTTCAATCCTCTTTGCCTCCAAATTACTCCATGATGAAATATCAGCAATCGAGTCATCATCACGCGATAAGCGAATCGATGAGCCAGCTAGTGCAACCATCTGTTTAATTAAATGCGAGCCCAAAGGCAATCAAACAGTAAATTCAAAATAGTTATTACATATCGTCGCTGAGATTAATGTTGTTTTGTTAATTAAATTGATGTTCATGTATATGCAATGAAAATTTTAATAAACACAGCTGTAATCGTATTTAAATTGTTCAAGAGAATTAAATTAAAATCTAGTGATAGATTAAATTAAATTCTGTAACAAGCATAAATAAGAATAAGCTCCAAAAACCTGACTGGACGATATTTTATTGAAATTTTTGATAGTAAGCCAAAAACTACGTAAAATAAATCTGTTTTCAGATGTGCAAATGAAACCCTTTCATATGATACCCCACTCAATATGGTTGTTTCACTTTGAAATTTCAATGACCCATATCGACACCCATAAAAAAGAAGATAATTTATTTTTTACATTTGCCATGAGTTTGGGTAAGTAATATCTAAAACTATTCCAAGTTTCAAATTGATAGCGTCAGTGGTTGCTGAAATATATAGGTGTGACTAGTGAAAAATTTTATATCTATGGGTGTGACAGATACACAGACGAAGTCTCACTATAAGGGTTCCTTTTTTACCTTTTAGGTATGGAACCCTTAAAATAAGGCATATATTACTTACCCAAACTCATGAGTTTGGGTAAGTAATATCTAAAACTATTCCAAGTTTCAAATTGATAGCGTCAGTGGTTGCTGAAATATATAGGTGTGACTAGTGAAAATTTTTATATCTATGGGTGTGACAGATACACAGACGAAGTCTCACTATAAGGGTTCCTTTTTTACCTTTTAGGTATGGAACCCTTAAAATAAGGCAACCTACAGACAAGACTAATCAGACGTCATGACATGTCAAAATCCACAAGTGGTTTAGGCTATAGAGCGTGCTAAATATAGCGTTTCTTCTGTCTGGGACCAAAACATAAGCGCCACAGCGGCTTAAGCTAGCTCTATAATAGACGACGCAACTAAATCTTCATTTTCAATTGGATAGGCTTACGTTCTCGAACTATTATTATATCGCAGTAACACAAATTACACCTTCAATAGCATAATAATAATATCTTGGGACAATCCACACACGGTCATCCGATCCCAAACTAGGCAGCGCCTTTACTATGGAAACCAGACAACTGATACTAATTCTTATATACATATTTTTTTTTGTAAATACATACTTAAATAGATAAATAACACCCTGACATTTGGTGGAAATGGAACCCACGATCCGTCGGGTATCAGCCAGGGTATCTAACCACTAGACCAACAGGCCCGTCAAGGGCCCAACAAAGGATGCCCTTTACATCAAAAGAATCAAATGCTCTATCAAAACACCTTTAGAATCGCATCGATTCCAACATCGTGACTTGTAATATAATAAACATATATCTAGTAGATACTGTCGTTACGTAAAGGGAACATGATCCTCGCGACATTTTCCTGTTAAAATTTCCGCCACTTGTAAGAAATTGGGTTATGTATACGATCTTCGTATTGTGATTTACAAAGCGGTGATATTTTTATATACAAAACGCAGTATATGTTACCAATATAGAATATTACAGAGGCGCTTACGATCTAACCTATTGTGATTTACAAAGCGGTGATTTTTTTATATACAAAACGCAGTATATGTTAACAGTATAGAATACTATGGAGGCGCTTATAGCCAGTTATAATCACTGTCCGTTACGATCAGTTGGTTAAGCAACGTCAGGCAAGGTCAGTCCTTAGATGGGTGACCGTTTAGTGGCATTTGAACTGAGCGTCTTCGTGATTCGGAGGGCATGTAAATGATTGGTCCTGGTTATATTCATCTAGACAGAAGTCGTTAAGCCAAATCAGAGGCAACAACTCTGACACCATTGAAATGAAACTAATTTTACGGATTATATCGCGGTTTATTTTTAATTTTATTTACCCGACGTATCGAATACTTTACAGCATTCATGGTAACGGGCGTACTGAAGTGGTAGCTGTCCATACGTCACAGTTGTCTCTGGTCTTCTAATTATTATTGTTAGTCCGATCTACGCGAAAGACCTTACAATATCTTGAGGTCTTGCAGTGGAATGCTTGCTTTGGAACAAGAAGACGTGCACAACATATTTCTATTAAATTACCTACCACCTATAGGTACTGCGATCCCCAAAACCCTGCTAATCGTGGGGTTTACGGCAACCCCACTCCCTTCTTAGGGAGGCTTTTTGTTCAACAGTGGACGTCTGTACGCTGCTGATGATGACTATAGCTTTTGAAATACCGGACTCATATAATAACTATTCCCGGGCTCAAAAGATAGATAGATAGATAGACAATTCTTTATTGCGCACAAACAAACAGATACAAAAAGAATAAGACACAAATTAATAAAAAATGCAACAATGGGCGGCCTTATCGCTAAAAGCGATCTCTTCCAGGCAACCTTTGGATGGAGAGGAAAATAAAGAAGTTACAAAGAGCAGAGGGTGCGCGCACTCGACATGAATAGGTAACATTAACACAAAGACACATAAAAACACATATGTTGTAAACTATAATAATATATATTCATATGAGTATAATATATAAACATACATCAAATAATACTATTATAAACATACATAAATCAGTACGTTCTAATATAACAAGAAAATTACACAAATACCGATTAACTTATTCCGCCAAATAAAACTTCTTCACTAGATCTTTGAAAATTGGCAGTGACGAAGCACGCCTTATAGAAACGGGCAAGGAATTCCACAGGCGAACCGCCTGCACCGTGAAGGATTTGTCATAGAAGGAACTGCTATGTAAGGGCATCGTAAGACAAAGGTCAAAAGGCCTAATAACTCGGGTGATCAGGGGCAGAACAGTGCTGCTGTCTCTTGAAAAACGTGACTTACCATCAGGCGATGTTATTATAGTGATCACTATCTTGTCACATCACTGTAATAACACCACAATAAAAATTACACTCAATTGTAATAGCGTGGTTAAACCAAATATTGGAGCGTACTCAAGTATTGGATTATAGATGAGTTTCGAAGAAAAATAATTACTTAGTAGGGGTACTTTCGTTTAATTATTTCCGAACAATTCAGTCGACAGCCTCGAAATGCCGCCCTACTAAGGAACCTTTCAACAGAAACCAATTAGTAAAAGTAGGTGCCTACAATGCGTTCGAGTATATCAATAAATTATTAACCTGAATGACTACAAAGGACACGTCCGATAGATATTAATGATGGTAGATAAATATAAGTTTGTAGTCACTGTACTGTAAGTAGCCGGAAAAAGTTTATGTATTACTAAGTGACTTCAAAAGGAAGGTTCTTTATTGACGCGTAAGTAGCAATACTTGTCAAAATGCGTAATTCACAGGTTGTTCTGTGTGGGGCACTCACCATTATATCAGATTTGATAAACCGCAAATCCTTGCAAAAGAACACCGATTCCTGCATGATTCGTGAGGCTATTGAAATCAAAAAAACATTCTAACTTTAATAGAGAGGATTGGGTGTTACCACCGGCTTGGGTTCCTGTGATAAATATCATTAAATCCAGTATCAAGCAAAACACTGCACGGCCTGCGTACATCGGACCAACAATAATAATTAAGAAGACCTGAGGGTACACCGGCATAATTGTGACATAAGGACGTTCAATATCTCAGTCCTCCCGTGACTATGGGTGCTGCAAAGCATTCGAAACTTCGGGATAGTAAAATCTAAAATACACTGCGATAAAATCCGTAAAAGTAGTTTGATTGTAATATTCGCGTAAGTAAAAGACAACATTATATAAAATTATGTTTCTTAAGTGGCACAGATTTTGTTTTTACCTTGAGTTGGTCGTTATTTATGGATGAATAACGGTTTAAGGTTTAAATTCTGAGTATCCAGGCTGAAAATGTATAAGAGCCAGTCTTGTTTCATAACATTTCACGTTGTAGAGTTTCTTGTTAACGATACAAATTGAGCAATGCTAAAAATGTGCCCTTTGTCCGCGCTGAACTGAGAGTCACAAATAAATTCGTCTGCCATAGTTTAAAATAATATTTTAGCAGAAGTATTATGAAAATATCTGCATTGTAGCTAAGAATAATTGATATACGTATGATGATAAACTTAAATTATTTTTCAACTTTTGTTGAGGAATAAACTTCGTTTTTGTTGCGGAATAAAAATAACAATTTTCATTGTGAAATTTTTACTGTGAAATTTTTATCAACAATAAAGACCCTTTTTATCTTCGTAAGATCCCCGGAAGCTGTGGGGCTCGACCGGCGTATGTGGGATTCTTACCCACTAAACCCCCGCGGCTGTCGCATCGGCACATGAGAGGGGGGACCCCAGGGCTCTCCGGTGGGATCTACACCAGGGGCCCCTCAGTGCCTTGCCTTTGAGCCCGCCGCCGGGGGCGCATTGTAGCCCCCCGGGACCTGACAAGGTACTCACGGGGACGGGGGTCGCAACCCCCCGCCGTCCATTGAGTACGGCGGCGATTCCGAGGAGGACCTCGGAGTCGCCGCCGTACTCAATGGACGCTCAAAGGGCCCACACCCCGAGCGTCCAGCGACTCCGAAGGAACAATAAAGACCCACCGCAACCCTACCATTCTTTAAGAAAATGCAAAAATTCTATAAAAATTGTTAAAAATCTTATTAAAATCTAATTAAGTAAATCAAAAGAAATAAGCAAAAGACAGACGCTGATAGTCTTTGTTTTCTATTATTTAGAGGCCCGACGCTATGTCGGCGGCTTTCTCACACACTCCTTTTGGAGGGTTAAATTTCAAAATACAACACATTTCCCTTTGTAAGGCATTCTCAATTTCAGTATGCAGATGTAATATAAATGCATTAAAACCAACCTGCATTTAATTATGAGGAGGCAAAGCGTCAAACTTCAGGTATGGTCGTACGCTTTTCCATTGCATATAATTCGCCCAAATTGAACGTGTTTAGAGGGATAGAAGGATACATTGTTCTCCTTTGACTTGAGTATATCTATCTAAGTTTGGCCTTACCCGGTGAAAAAAGGTGAAATATTTTCAGTATATCATCATCATCATCATAATCGACAGCCAAAACACGTCCAGTGCTGAGCAAAGGCTTCCCCCTTAAAAGGGAGAGGTTGCCATAATCCCCACGCTTGGAAGGCGGCTTGGGGATCGCAGTATAGGTGGTATGTAATCCAATAGAAAGACGCTGCTGCCCGTCTTCCTGTTTTCCATTAGTCGGCTCTTACGAACACCCAATGGGAGGAGATGGAGATTCAGTGTATGCATGTGCCTTATACGAGTATAAAGCTGGTTACACACTACAACACATTAACTCCCTTAATGGAGAGGACAGGGGAAACAAATTAACAATCTCTCTTGAAGTCTCACATGTAAGTTTTATTTTATGTAAGTACTTAAATAATGGAAAGATTAGTCAATGAGAAAAAACCTCTATGGCTCTATGGTCCAGGGTGAACATTTTAGGAAAGTTTCTCAGGCGAATAGAATTACTACTAAAATATATTAAAAATAAGAAATGGTTACTATTCATACAAAATATTTTTATATTAATTAAATAACCAGGATTCTTAAGAAACGACTCGACGTTGATATAAAGCAAATTCAAGGAATGGTTTCCTATTCACTAGAAATGTTGAAGTTTAATTCCAGATTCCAGCTATCTTTACAGCGAATAAAATCATAACTGATGTTCTCTTGTATATAAATAGTTGAATATTAATTACTTATTTACACAGTTATAAAACAAAAATTGTTAAGTATCTAAGCCCAAGCTGGCATTACAAACATTCTATGAGAAATTCTCTACTGTTGAAGTTTATTTCCAGATTCCAGCTATCTTTATCTATTTCACACAGAACTACAATGGCTAAACAACATTTTAAGTTAATTAGCTGTTTTTTATATAACAAAATTAACAAAAAACTTAATCTATATTCACTGAACAAACACAACTGTAAAACTAACTTAAAAACCTGGTTGTATAAACTAACATATTCTGAAACAGAAGATCTCATTAAAGTGCACTAGTATATTATAAGTTTAACGCATCAGTACATATTAGAAGTATTATAATGTAAGGCTTAACATAATATACAAAATTACTAAGTAGTAAGTACAAACATCTATCTATGAAAATCCAATAATATTTACATGCACTACAGTCAAATACCGTAAAGTAGTAGTCACTACTTTCTTTAACTAGGTACACTTAAATCCAATCAAACTAATTTGTTGCTGTTTTACGTGATCCTTTCGACACTTATCTCAAAAAATAAAAAATTGCAGTCCTTTAATCGTTTTTGCTGTAGACCATAAATTTTAAATATAAAATACCCGTGTCTGCTTTCCTTTTCATCTACGTATTTATATTAAAAAACATAAGCAATACCTATAATATCTTTGCCATAGACATTAACAGACTAACACACAGATCTACTCACTAACACACCACACACAAGCATAAACACTTGCGCAGTCTGTTACTGTGCATGAGTTTTGTTGTTTTGTGTGTGCCCACACCACATGAACACATGAACTCGAACACGCACACACTCCCACGGTCACACTCGCAAGCATACAAACAAACGCACACACATACGCATAAACGCACACACGCATACAATTTCATGCGAGATAGTGCGGCACACTGAAGTTAATTTTTTGTTTTATTTAGTATTTAGATTAGATGCACTGTCTTTCCCATTATACGGGTAAACACCTATTTTGGGAATACATATACAAAATTGAGCTACTCTTATATGTACTAAGTACGTGCTTCAAGTGTGGAAACGGATAACTGCAAGTACCTACGGGTACTCTAGTAGCTCAATTTTGTATCTGTATTCCCAAAATAGGTGTTTACCCGTGTAAGTGTTTGGCGGAGTAACCGCAAGCCCCGTGCTAGGAACGAACCTGTGGTACGGGTACTAGCACGGGGCTTGCGGTTACTCCGCCAAACACTTGAGCAGCTGCTGTGTATTATAATAATTAATGTAGTAGTCTAAGTGTTCCTGTTTTCGAATTGAAATAAACTATTCTATTCTATTCTTTACAGCGAATAAAATCATAACTGATGTTCTCTTCTATACAAATAATTGAATATATTTACTTATTTATACAGTTATAAAACAAAAATTGTTAAGTATCTAATCCCAAGCTAGCATTGTAGATAGCTGCAAAGCACTGCCGCTTACTATTTTTTTTAATAAAACCTATTGACGAGAAAACCAAGACGGTTGCCTGATTTTAAGCGACATGGCTATAAACCGCTGCATTGCACTGCCGCTCGTCATTCAAGACATTAGTTATTAAGTCTCTAGTGCCCGGTAATTTCACCAGCTACAGTGCCCTACACACCGGGACACAGCAATGTTTACGCGCTGCTGCTTGACGGCATAACATCTGAAACTGCGGTGGTACCTACCTGGACGGTTATTTGCACAAGGGAAAACGTTTTTAGCTATTTATTACCTACAGTTTTTTTTTAAACTTGATTTGATACTAATCATTAGCTACCGCTAGATCAGATTATTATCAAATCAAATAAAATTACGAATATTAGAGACCTGGCTGAGGGTTCCGTTTACATAGGAAAGAGGAAATTAAGCCATAATCCCAAGAACATTGTAAAGTCTATTTCGATAGCGTGAAAGAGGTGGGCTAATGAATTTTATAATTACTTGAGCGGCACCCAGCGCCCGGGGCGGTTCCGGACCGATGTAAAATTAATTTCTGTTTACACATTGTGAGAATTATATCGTTATTTTGATACACAAATGAGATAGGTAATATTATACAGGGTATAAGGGACTACGTACCGAAAACTTTTATATAAGATTTCTCATATTGTCCGTTACAACATTACTGAAACCATTTATATGGAAAATGACAAATGACTAACCTGTTAATTTTTGAGCTTGTAATGAATACGTGAGGAATAATATTTATTTTTCAAATTACATTGCTAATTTCAATCAAGCCGCCTGCCAAGCGTGGAGATTATGGCAACCCCTCCCTACTAAGGGCCTTTGTTCAGCAGTGGACTTTTCGGCTGCTGATGATTGATAATTTTGCACAAATAAGTAATTTATTGTTTTTAAATTGAAATTAGGGTTCATTATTGTACCAATGTCGTTATCCTAATTTTATTATAAAAAGCGGCATTTTTTTTTGGAAACTCATGAAAAAGCCGATGAAATATTTTAAAATAGAATGTTCAGAATCATGTACTGGATCCCTGGTATCGGTTTTCGATACGATGTCCCTTACACCCCGTATATTAATCCTTTATAATGCACGTAGCCCGTTGTAATCAATGTACGTAAAACGATCGGTTAGTTAAGCCACGTTAGGCCAAGTCAGTCTTTAGATCCTTTGGAATCGCTGGACGTTCAGGGTGCAGGCCATAGGACGTCCATTGAGTACGGCGGCAATTTTGGACGGTGGCAGGGTTGCAACCCCTGTCCCCGTGAGCACCATGTCTGGTTCCCGGGGAGCGGCGGGCTCAAAGGCGGAGATTCCACCTGAGAGCCCTGGTATCCCTTCACTTGTACTGATGTGATAGCCGCGGGAGGTACCGGGTCGGACACTAGCCATACGACAAAAATGTGCACATTACTAAAGTCGATTACATTTCAGAAAGGTAAAAGTAAAAGATTTTAATAACTTAGGTGACAACCGGCAGTGCAATAAAACTGTCAGTGGGCAAGCGTTTTTCTGAGTCATATACAAAAAATAAAAACCGCTCAAGTGCGATTCGGACTCGCGCACCGAGGGTGCCATACCTTCTTTGGATCTATTAGTTATTTTACTATTCGTCTAACACCTCAGATAGCGAAAAAAACTGCAAGACAAAATTTTTTTTTCGTGTATTTTTTCATATTGCTGAAAAATATATCTACTACATACTCAGAAAGATAATTTTTTTCATATTTTACCTGTAGAATATGAAGTTACATTTCAGATTTTTCACTCGACAAACTGCGGAGATAAGGAGTACGGGGGTATGGTATTTTTTGTCATTTTTGATTATAAGCCAAAAACTATATAAAAAAAATATACATACATACATAAAAATCACGCCTTTTTTCCGTAAAGGGGTAGGCAGAGCCCAAGGGCCGCTTTTTGCCTCCGTGAGAAACGAGACGTGATAAAAAATATATATATGTTTTGAAATTCGCAAATGAAGTCCTTTCATATGATATACAAGAACTCAGTTATTCTGTGACCATGAATGCCGTAAAGAACACGAAACACTAAGAACTAAATAGTTAAGATAGATAGACAATTCTTTATTGCGCACAAAATACAGATATTAAAAGAAAAAGGTACAAATTAGTAATTAGACATGCAACATTGGGCGACCTTATCGTTAAGAGCGATCTTTTCCAGGAACTAAATGTTGATAAAAGTATTTCGACATTATACAGGTATTTTATATGTCTAATATTTCTATATAAGTGCAATCCTTTACTAGATGATTTAGCAGAAATAATATATTTACAAAAACACCGTATCAATGAGTGTTTATTTAATATGTACTTATGTGATAGTACAATTAGGTACAATTACATAGATACGAAATACAGACAGCAAAAAACCTTCAATAATCACTAACAGTCACGGAAAAACAAAATAAGTCCAATCAAAATTAAATCTTATGCAAAATAATAAATCAGTTTATAACCACGTTTATTTCAGTAGATATTGTTATCGCCTTATCTTCTGTCGCACACGCGCAAAACAGTAAATCACTACAAGTATTCATCTAACATAGCGCAGCTAGGCACGTATGAAGTGTGTGTAAAAGTTATCTCAGGAAACATGTGGAGTGTAACGCCACCCTTAAATAAATCATATTGTAACACCGCATTGAGGGCGAGCCTGACGCCTTCCTCAATAATCCAGCCCCATGTGCCGTGTCTCCGGCTCAGATTTCATTACCATCTGATATTATGTAGATATAAGAATTATTCGAAGAGGTGTTTTGTATCGGCTGCCTTTGATGTGCATAAGGATTTTGTGACTATTTATTTTCGTACCTCCCGCTCGTTTTCCTTAACGTTTCCCGATTCCGTAATGAGTTCTGCGCCAGGAGAGAGCGTGTGATATAATGCGGAATTGTGTTCTCTTTTAGTGGGGAATTATTATTTGTTTCTTCTGTTTATTTTTGTTCTCTCACATACTGAAATAAGTGTGTTATACGGGCAAGTGTCATGGCGATTGCGGCGAACAAATATATTATTAAAGTGTACAAAGGCTTGCGCAGACACATTTGCACTTTGGCTTACTTCACTCAAAAAATCCAATCTGATAAAAGTCTGACTTACCCGGGGAAAGATTGATGTATTGGACCATCTTATTATAATGCTCATCTAACCAAATAAAATATAGATAGAGAGAACACAGACGGTGGTTTGTAAAGATTTGTGTAAAATCTGAAGTCTAGCCCTAAGCTCTATTTTGCTGATCTTTATAAACCGAGTAATTAAATTCGTACGTAGGTACTAATAGAACGCTAAAAGGTCAGTAAAAGCAAAACGGCAACAGGCAACAATAAACGAGTCTAGAATATTCCGCTGCATACTGCAGCCGTCGGAATGCGTTCAGCAACGCGAATGGTCGGAAATTCGAACATACTTTGTTGTAAATTTTACGTAACAAGCACTGAGCGTATTATGTACGCCATTGTACTTTTAATTCGAATTCTGCCTATACTAATAATACACTGATTTTGTCAGTAAAAGGTAAACTATGAAACTAGTAGGTAGTAGTAGAAGGAAATAAACACTTTTCTTGAGTGATAGGCCACTCAAGAATATCAACTGGTGCCTGAATTCAATACCGTCTGATGATATTTGTTGATGCAGTCATAGATTAAAGTACGTTCTCACAAAGTCATACCTACCTCTTTTTACAAAATACATCCAGACACCTATTAACAATATGACAGAAACAATTAAAGACACGGTGTTACAAATGATCGATTTCTACAGTGTTATGTCTTATGGTATATTGCTGTGGGGTTCTTCTACCTTAACACAATTTTTATTCTGCAGAAAAGGGCTGTGAGAGCTATTTACAATCTGGCTCCTATGGATTCACTAAGACAATAATTTAAAGAAATAAACATTCTAACGGTTATATCACACGTTTATACGTTATACGTTTTTTTTTATAATAAACTGCCCCAGAATATACGAGATCTACAAATTTAAAACTACCCTTAAGAGCCATTTGTCTAAAAAAGGCTGTTATAAAATCTCGGATTACCTGGAGGATAAAGCTGCGTGGGCTTGAACTGCTGTACTCTTACAAGCTTATAGTTTAAGATATATATATTGTAATATTGTTTTTCATTTTATAATTGAAAAAAGACATGCCCGCTGAGTTTCTTGCCGGATCTTCTCAGTGGAGGCCGCGTTAAGATCCGATGGTAGTTGTAAAAAATGACAATATGTAAGAGCCCTCGTGAAGCCTATGCATTTACCAACCAATTTAATTAGACTCTCCTATCTTGGCTAAAAAGCCATGAATCTGTGGATCTTAATAAGAAAATGCTTCAGGAATTTAGGCAGTTAAAAGTTATATAAAGAAAATCCAATAATTTAGTGCCATTTTCAATTCCCACAAACTTCTATAAAAAACCATTTTACGATAAATTGCTACTTTTTAAAAATACTTTATAGTTTTTTTTTTATATAATAACTTAAATCAATTTGCGGTTACTATCGTGCCTCACCCACGAGTGGTCGCCATGACTTCAAAAGCATCCATACAAGCATTATTAGTATTCTGGTAACGCAGAGGGAGACGCAAGACATTAACCTTTAAAAAGGGGTCAATGCGTGAAGTTCCATCCCCTAATATCTTATTCTGGACGACGATTTGTCGAGGGTACTGTTTGGAGAGACAAAATACTTACTTTGAATATTGATGGCGCACCTCATTATAAAGACAATTAAAGTCTTATGATACGATTTTAATAACAAAGCCAACTTTTTACAAGTTTCCCCTTTTTATTCTTGATTCCAATGAATATAGGGTGTTTGTTAGTTAAGTCGATTGTTTCAGAAAATAATGACGTTTTGATTTTGGAACCTAATAACTTCGATATTAGTATGTACAACGTTTGCTTCTTTACAATCAATCAATTTATTTCTTCAAAAATCACATTTGGTATAGTAAGCTATTACACTTGGGCGAAAGTAAAAATTACAATAACTTACACCTTAAAGTTTATAACAGTGATTTCCACACTAGGTTTAAAACCTATTTCGTGGAAGTCTGTAGCATTTAAGAATAGCAAAGTGGATTAGTTGGTAGAGGTAGTGAGGTGTTTGTATTAATTTCTTAACCAAAATAGCAAATTGTAGGTGATTGAATGAGGTTAAAAATATTAGATGTGTGTTAGTGTGTGTGTGTGTGCGTCCCAATACAATACGCTACAATTAACAAATTTGATTTACCTGGTACTATTTCAGGCCATCTGTTTTATCACACAATACAACAATGTAATGTAGTAGCTTTAAGGTATGTAGAGATACAGAGAATTAACTGTATCGTTGGAGACTTGGACAATGATGTTATACATTTTATTTGTAACTAGCTGACCCACGCTGCTCCGCATGCGCTATTTTTACGTTAGCTAAACTTTTAATAACAGTCATTTGCATCGAATACATAACCTCCTTTTTTATAGTCGGTTATAAACTGGGACCCACTTTTTACTTGCTCTCCGAAGCACGGACCCGTTTAGTTCAAATGGCCTTAAACGGTCACCCATCTATTTAATTACCTAACGTTGCTTAACCCGATCGATTACAAAACCTTGATAAAAACTCTCTATGAGTGTTCCATTACTAATAATTATTATAATTATGAAGAAAAATTGATAAAATCAGACCAAGCGTATAACCAAGTACCCATTTTGACTTCAATCCCCTCTCCCAAAAGAACCGTGCTAGATTACGGGATAAAAAGTATCCTATGTCCTACCCCGTAGTAAGATCTCAAATCATGCCAAGTTTCATTTGAATCCATTCAGTAGTTTCGGCGTGATGCGCAGCCGTGTACAGACAGACAGACAGACAGACAGACAGACAGAAAGACAGACAGATAGACAGCCAAAATTTAAAAAAAAATACATTTTCGGCCTTAGTATCGGTTATAGAATGCCCTCCAAATATAATTTTCAAAATATCTTCAATGTACAGAATTGGACTGGTTACAGTTTTATTATAAGTATAGATAGATAACATGCAAGATAAGATAGGTATTACATACTCTATTTCCTCTAACTTTGTCACTACTTACAGGACCGTCATATTCCTTAAGATAACAATGTCTTAATTTAACACAACCCGATATTTGACAATGTGATTACAGTATATAACCTGAAAGTTTTATTAAGCTTACCTGATAAAGAAATATGTACCAATTGAGAATCTGTCAAGGAATAAACCACGTAAAATAGAAAATCGATTGTAATTTCCTACCTCGTCGTAACAATAACACTTTAAAGGATGCAAGCAAAGGAAAATCTACTTGCTACCTTAGTGCATTTTACAGAGGACTTGGAATGGCGAGTGACTGTGTCAGCTGAATAATAAATGTGCTAGTAGTCACGGTCTGCTTTTATTTCTGTTCTTGGTTCGAGCCAGCCAAACATACCTCACCGTCGCTTCGGGGTACGTTCGATTAAAAAATAAAGGCATTGTTTCACAGTCCGGTTATAACTCACCTTTTAGTTGTCCGAGGGAATTTCAAAGGTTACTTTGTGACTAAAACAGCTACTATATTAGAGTCTTGATACACGATATTCTTAAGATAGAGCACATACTAGGCATGTATTCTTAGAAAATAAATAATACGTATCGAAATTGTTGTCTTAGAGAATCTCACTGCAAAATACCTGCAAAATACAAATAAAGTAATACAAGAATCATATCCTCAGTTGAAGTAAACAGCGTACTGACCGACAATAAAGTTAAAGTCATTGAACGTCGATTCCGTAACATTGTTACACACATGAGTGAGAACACGAGAGCTGATGCTTGCTTTACGAGTGTGTTCTGACAATACCAATGTTAGAGCCTTGTCGAGTTGCAGTACTCATTGTTCGGGTTTTACGACACCAGCGCGTCGAGAACGTGATATCGTTAGCAGATACATAGTCTGAGTTATTTTAACTGAACACTCGATAAGGATTTCGTATTATGTGAACAATATAGAAGACTTTTGGGGTTTGGGTTGCATGTATTTCGTACTTTATTTATTAAAACCAATTTTGCATTACGTTGTTTTTTTTTATACTACCAAGGTGGCAAGCAAGCGTGCAGCCCGCCTGATGGTAAGCAGTCGTTAGATAGTAAGTCATTGTGTCCGGTAATTTCACCAGCTACAGTGCCTTTTACGCCGGAACACAGCAATGCTTACTTGGCAGCAGAATATCTGACACTGCGGTGTAACACCTGTGCCCGACGACTCCGCTCTTCCATAGTCGTCGCGCGCTGCCTACTTTCGCACTTTGGTAACTTTTGAGTATTGTAATGTAATCGGTAGCACAATGCCAACTTTTTAAAACCACCATACGTTAGATCGTACTATGCCTACTTTCGCATATGGACAACTTTTTTCATACCACATTATTTTTATTGCAGAATGCCTACTTTTATAATAGGCAGTACATTAAATATGTATGTTGCCTACATATTGTACAGTCACCACAAAATTTGTTACATTGTGAACCTGTGGCTGTTTAGTAAACTTTGGAAAAGTAACTTTAGAGGCACCTGTATTAAACTTTTACAAAGATATAAACAGATGGGCCAAAGTTATTACGCTATGGATGCCGAAGGATGGACGTCGTCGCCGGGGAAGACCTAAGAAACGTTGACGTGATGAGATGCATTCACGAAGGATTGACCTGATGTGGCCCACGACAAGGACGTAGTTGGCCATAGGGCGAGATCTTGGCCCAGTGGTCGGACAACATAGGTTAAAAAAGAAGAAGAAATATATAAAACAGTTATTAATTTGTTTTTTTTATTTATTTATTTAAATGTAACATATTTTACGTAATCTATTTAAAATTTAAATATTTTGGATTACTTGAGTTTTAAAAAACCGTAATTTTTACATGTCTGCCCATAAAATCGGAAATAATTTTATAGACGCTTCCGTTGGTGAATGAAACGTCACGATGGCGTAGGTATCAATTAATTTTTCTTATTATTAAATTAGAACCAAAAATTTTACAACTTCCGATACTAACTTAAAGCAACCAACTCCAAATTAAGTTTGTCACATTAATGTTGAATAATGATATAAATCAATACAATAAACGAATACAATAAAAAAAAAAGAGAAAATATAATCTATTTGTACACGTCTATTCACGTTGTGTCTATTTTATTTGTTGTATTAATACACGGAATAACCATGGCGGCAAGTTTTTCAAAATAAATATTTTTAACGTAACTGTACTAAAATAGGCAATACGCGATCGATAGATTTGAATTTCTAAAAAGTTGGCGAATTGCGATGTAACTGTGGCAAAAATAAAAAAGTAGGCATGGTGCGGTCTAATGTAGCTATGGTGGTTTTAAAAAGTTGGCATTGTGCTACCGATTACATTACAATACTAAAAAGTTACCAAAGTGCGAAAGTAGGCAGCGCGCGACGAAACCGTCATAAATAGGTATACATTTTAGTAAACCCAGCAATAAATTGTGTATTATTGTAAGTATTAATATTAACAGTTATTGGGCTTTGGTTTTGCAAATATTTATTACACCCACGTTTCATTACCTGTTGTGGGTTCCTGGTAATAAGTAGCAAGCTATTAAAAAAAAAACTCTACAAATATAATGTCACACTCAAGAAGAACAACCTTTCACAATTACATTAGTAGTACAATAAAGAGTAGGCAGTATATTAAAAAATATTTCAAAAATTAATAAAGATACATTTTCTTATACGGAACAAATCCCGGCACTTTTATCAAAGGTCTGTCCAGATAACCATCGTAATATAAACCGGCTAATGGTCTAAATCCACTTGACATCGATAGCATTAATTCTCTTAATGAAGAGAAATTCCTCCATCTATCATCTTGGGGTGGCGGCAAAGGTGATTCTTCATTTGTATAAGAATTTGTCGTAATTGATAATTGATCGATGAAAGCATTGTTATACAGGGCAGCTGAATAGGGACCTTTCATAGAGCGGGTTCCATTTTCTGTAGAAAATATATTATTTTGAGATGCTGGATTGGACGTATTTTCATATATAGTGACATTGGCGTTTATGGTAAAATTATTCCATCGTTCTTCTTTAACCGGTACTTCCAACTTTTCAGATAATAATATATTATTATCAGCTAGCATAGAACTATCATTGTTTTGTAATATACCTGTGGATGATACTGTATCAGCTGCCATTAATTCTGTAGTTATATCTATTTGCGGATTATAATCTACAGTGGTAGTTGAAGGAGCATCTGTATTGTCTTCTGCAAGTACAATATTATCGGTTGAGTTATCAATCACAACCTTATTTGTGATGTTTAAGGTACTATTTTTAACAGCTCCTCTATTTAATGCTTGCCTAAAATTTATTTCAATGTCTTCATATTCCTCCTCCTGTTTAGTGTCGTTTGATATAAGTTTTGTAGAAGCGTCATTCTGATCAATGTCACTCACTTCACTGGTTTCTTCGACAGAATTATTGTATGTTTTTAAATTATATTGCTCTTTTGTCATAAATACCATTACAACAGGGGATAATAAAATAAGCGGCACTTGCAATCGTATAACGTACTTTTCATCAGCTTTATCATTTTCGGTAATCGACTCAAAAAGTCCCTGAGCTTGTTTTATTTTATACCATCGGTTTTTATATTTTTCACCTTAAAAAATAAAAAGAGATATGAATTATGATATATATATATATGAATACTTTTAATCTACATTCAAAAACTGTTTTACTTACACAACACAACACTGCAAAATATTAATAATGTTATAACAATTATAAATAAACAGGTCTTCTGCATTTTGCTAGTGCGTATACATGAGTGAATAGAAAAACTACTAAAAACGGCACCTACATTGATAGATATTAGTAAAACATGGTGTCTATTAAGTATATGTAAAAAATAAGATCAATCTGAAACATACATTTATTATTATTTTTTCAGCTTAGGTACGTATGACGTTTAGGTATTTGTGATTTATGTATTGATATTTTGTAGTATTATAAATTTAAAATAATTATTAAAACTGAAATTGAAGTTTGTCCGTATTCATTATTATTTAATTGATCATTCCTATGTAATTATACAATTTATATATAAGAATAGTTTTTAAGTAATTGTACCTATACCGCGGTATAGGTACATATTATGCCCTATACGCAACAGTGCAAACAACAGAAAATTTTACACAATGATTTCCCGAAAGGTAGCAGTAATAACTTTAAAATTAAGCATAGATAAATCGAATTTCGTTACTTCCAATATATTATTATGTTTTAAGGCGATCATGGTTAAAAAAGTAAAATAAAAAACATTTATAATTTTTTTTCTAAGCCTGATTTTGCATATACTCGACAAAGTGAAATCGAAAATATATACAGGCGGTATCGAAATGCGGGTTCCGCAAGTACCTGAGTGCCGCGCTGTCGAAGTTCTTTCACAGTTTTATCTTTTGCCGCGAATGGCTATTTCCCAATACACCCGGATATTTTTTTACTCTATACGCCAGTGCTAGACTGTAGTACAATCTGATGGAAAACAGCGATACGATGCGGGATGACAAAGAATACTAAATTATTAATAAACTTTTTTTTAATCTCGCGGGGGAAACCTTCATAGTTCCCCGAGATCTGTGGGGGTCAACCGGGGTATGTGGGATTCTTACCAATTAAAACCCCTGCGATTGTCGCATCAGCACAATACAGGCACAGCCTTGGGCTCTCAGGTGGGATCTGCACCAGAAAAACGACCCCACGCTGCGCGCCGGGGGCAAAGCTTATCAATAAGCTAAGCCTATTCATACCAGATTGAATAGGCTACTACACCTATTTAGATACACCTGCGTTATAACTGGCCATAAAATCTGACGCAGTCTATTCGTATTTAGCAGTACGTATCATGAACGAACATTGCAAACGAAATCGCAGTGTCAAAACCAAGGTCAAAACTGACTTAGGCTCAATTCACATCAAGATGGCAGCGAAGTGTGAATTGAGCCTTACATAATAATATGTCAGGCTACAGGCATGTCGCATACTAACACGCAAACATATTGCTTAACAAAAATCAAATCCAAGCCTATGCGGTCAATGCTCTCAATGACAGCTGTTATGTACAGAATAGTATGTATATTGAACAAAACGTAACAAGAGCTTGCAATATAACAAAAGTAAAAGAGATTTCAATATAACAAAAGTAATCAGAAACAGACACCGATGACAGGTGAAAAGCGCCCATTATACTGATTTTCTACAAATGAAAGCGCCTACTTTTATTCAAAATAATAAAAATGTCTTTTGAAATATCAACTCCTGACTGACTTATTGAGGACAATAAAAATATTAACATGACGAAAAGGACGATGACAATAATGAGAAACTAAGGGGTGAATTTCTTAATAGTGACAAAAATACCACAAGCATGGAACATAGGCCACAGAAATCCATACATTTTTCAATTTTGATTTCTATGGCACAAACAGCAACACTGACTCTTCCAATTACAAGACCAAAGTGTACGAGTGTGAATGTATAATTATAATTAATAGGGGAACGAAGAACAGTCATTTGTTATCTTTACCCATAAATTTTAATATCATCAACCTTAGAAAGCTACAAACAACGATCGATTCTCCGTAAATTGCAACATAGAAGTGCCACCTAGTAGAAGACCTGCCTACGCTGCGTCTTCCGGTTCGTGGTGGACACTCAATAACCTTTCTTCCGCATTGGCTATCGGTGCTACAAGCGACGTGACCTACCTAAAGAGATTAAGACAGAACATATCAGCAACAATACCATTGTATTGTAGACTATTTAATTATGTATACTTATATATATGGTTAAGAAAATATTTCTTTCATGGTAGGTACATAATAACTCAATGATTTTATTAGAGACGTAAAACATGTCTCATAACCTTATATTACATTTTGAGTCTCAATATTAAATTATTCCGATGAGACAGTTATAATGAGTATTTTATTTGAATGCAAATGTCATGAAACACGCACGTATGTAATATGCGTTCATATTTATACTAAGGCGGATATGCGTCGACAGAATATTACTTGAGGCATGTCAGCTGCCTTCTCTCCCGTGACGTCAGCGTCAGCAACATCACATAAGCAACATTATTAAATTGTATTTATAATAATACCATATATCAAACGTTCCTCGCTGCGCCTTCGTTATTGTTGGTTCTGTTTACTGCTTTTCTTGCGTTTCTCTGAATTATAAGTTAACATTTCAATTTTAATGAGAATTGGAAAATGTAATTATTATTATTCTTTATTTCAGGCTGCATAGGCCCAAAGATAAATACCTTATAGTAACGTACACATATTAAAAATACTATAAAACTAATTAATATTAAAGAATAATTGATATTTGTACATTAAATAATAGGTAGATACCAAAGAAAGACACATATTTAGAGTCATAAATAGGAGGATAATAAGGAATAATAGTAGGTATTCCATGTATTCATAGAACAAAGATCATCAACAAAGGTACAGAATCCAAGCAATAATAACACTCACAATCCCGGTTCAGAGATGAATCAAATCTGAAATTATAATTTGTACAAATACAGATGTGATCAATCAGGACTTTATTTACCCTCGCAATCTGATAGATAGGATGGAAGACCGACCACGACAGTAGAGAATTCAGATTAGTAACTTACTTTATCACGCCCATCAAAAGCATTGGTTATCTTAATTTTCAGACAGAAGTGAATTGGTTTTTACTGTCCTAACCAGGGAAGAAGAATAACAAAAATTATTGATCTCTACCTACGGCGCCGCCGCTACCTAATAACTTGGAATTAATTTATAGAAATGCTTTTGATTAATACTGCAGATGAAGGCCAAGTAAATTAATTAAATCAATGGTGTATTTTTTTAAAGAAATATGGTGCTTACATTATTTATCCCAATGAACCAGTGATTGATTTAGCGACATTAGTTATTCAAACTAATTATACTTTATAAAACAAGAAGTAACTACTTATATTCATTACAAATTCAAAAATTTCATATTTGCAATATAATAATCTGTCGGTACATATATTTCAACTCACCAACTAATTATACTCTACATACAAATGCATATTACTCGTATCTGTTCTCAAAACCATTTGAAATTCAACGACATACAGTAACCTATTTTAGATTCAGTTGTCCAATTTGAGCCAAATATTCCGACTTGATGTGCTGCTTCAACTGTCGCCAAGATGGGAACTACTATCCAGTTCCGTTTCAGTTTTGGGAACAAAGGTACAGACATACCATGTGTTCACGATACATTGTCGCTGAGTGATTTCTATTTATAGTACCTATACATACATTACAAGGCCTTAAGTGAATTGCTAGAACTGCCTTATAGTAGAAAATAAATGTTTGTGTTATCGCACGTACACATACGAAAAAGACGTCCTACACATTATACGTAGACATTTTAAATCATTTTGAAATTTTTCCGTAATTAAAATTAAAAGGAAACAGATATAAAGATATGTACTTGGCTCAGTATTTATTAAATATACTTAAAAATATATAGACTTAAAATAAACAAAAAGATAATAGGAATCCATGAGCAACCAAATGGGATATTAAACTGTTTTGTAAATCGAGGTAGGGTTGTCGCAAGTGGTCGACACAGGAACACTTCCGAGTTAGTTGTAGTTATAAGTTAAGTAGTTAGTTGTACTGCTTCTATCTCTCTGTCATCATCTGTCACCGTTATATATATTATCTATCTTATGAACTCTGTTATATGTTACTGTAAATATTTAGTTAATAATTTAAACAAAGTAAAAACCTTTTTCGAAGTTGTCGTTACGCTTCTAAAACAGTGGCGGTACACCCGCGCCGTGGCATTTTGTTTTAGAAAAAACAGACTTCATAAGATAAAAAATTTCTAGTTTTCACATAAACTGAGTTTCGTTATTATCGCAGCGGAAATAAAATACATTTTACTATGAATATCATAAAGATCACATAAACCACCATTATGACACCACTAAGTTTATAGACAGTTAAAATCAATCAAGCAGTCAGAGTGTGCCAAAAAATAGATATTTCTGGGTCTGGTGAAAATCTCATCTGTCCGTCATATGACCTTAAAGGTGCTCACTTACACGACCCCGCTCCAACACCGCTCCCGCACAACGCCGCCGCCTTATTATGAAGATGACTACTCGCTGTCCACTCGCCGACAGATAGCAGGCCACTAGCTGTACTTGCGCTTATAGCTGTCAGTTACCTAGCTAACTCGCGAGCAGTCGGTGTGCGAACATCGTGCGTGCCACTCACTTGAAGCGCAGTGCGTAAGCATGCAGTAAGCCAGACGTCAACTACTGAGTGGTAAGAAGCGGTAATTTGTGTCTGCTAATTTGTGTTGTCAATGTAAAGTATGTCTACAGAGAATGCTTTAAAGCTCACATTTCAATGATCATTTTTTTTCCGTGTGGAGCGGCGTTGTATAAGTCGGCTACGACCTTAATGGTTCAATGCCAAAAAAAAAAAAAACAATTAAACCGACGAACACTCTTTTGCATTTACAGTATTAATAATAGATGCCACTAAATTCGAATCATTTCAAAAGCCGAATTTAAATAGTAAATTGTGCACACTTAGCTTGTAAATTCTGTAACTGTCAGAAATGTCACTCATAAAAACATTTAGTTGAGACATTAATTTTAATAACTCTACATTACTAACATTGCCTATCGTAAATTTGAGAAGATGTCTTCGACATTTCTGAACATGCCAATCTAAAATCAAGGCAAATAAATTGGATATTGACATTTTGGAATTAACAATTCTGTCCTATTTTGCTAAGAAATTTTGGAGAAAATATTCAAATTTTAAGCCGTATTCATTCCGCGTGAAGGTTAATGTGCTTTACATCTTTCTTAATTATAGATAATATAGTATGTACATATATAGACACCTGTACTAAGTTACTGTAGATGTAACTTCAACTGTAACTGTATATTATCTGAACGTCCTGCTCGAGTGATCAACAAGAAGCCTAATGATATAAAAATACCGATGAAGTACATACCTACTTGCTCGATATTTTGAAATAACATATTGCAAAATCTACGCCAGAACATCTTCGTCTATTATTATATCTGCTACATAGTATATTTATTGCCTTATTATATTAGGCATCAGCAGTTTATTGAACTATCTATGAGGAGGGCCCTTGGGGGTGTTTCCGTACCGATACGCACAGCTATTGAGTTTCTGTCGTAACTTGCAGTCCCTTGGTATCGTTTGGCAGTCTATTGCAATTATTATACTTCTAAAATCTCTCTTATGGTTATATTATGATGTAACTATTTGTTTTAATATTACAGGTTACGTCCAGGTCCATTGAAAGAGTATTAAATATGGCCTAATTTGGAATTCAGTTAGAATTCAGTAGAGTTCTGCCTCAGTAATTGGCGTTAAAAATTTAAACTTTATTTACAATTCCATAGAAGAAGTAAAATACAGAATGTAGACAAAATTTAGTTTTATGTTACATCCCTTCTATTGCTTGCTTGTTCTGTGTATGTGCAGGTATAGAGCTATTTATCAACTCCTGTAGAGAAATCAATATGAGCACATCACAACTTCGGATCTATAAATTTTAACGAATAAACCAGACACATTTGTATGTACACTTGATGTTTGTCTTGTGTTAGTCATAAGTTGTACCGATCCTACTTAATACAATGATACTGTACAGTCCGTAATAATACAGTGCGCAATGGTACAGTACGTAAGTACGTACTACATATACCTCAATGCTTAAAATGAGTTCTGTACTGAAAATAGTTTTATTTTTTATCTACAACTTAGTAACGAGGTAAGCGAGACGGTCACCTAATGTTAGGCGAATATAATGGTAGCTGTACTACTGCAAAAAATGTAATGGAATGTCTCAATATTCCATTAGATCGTTTGCTGTAACAGTGCCTTTCACATCGAAACATAGAAATGCTTTTAAACTTCTACTTTGCAGTAGAATATCTGAATCATCATCAACAGCTGAAGGTCTACTGCAGAACTTAGGCCTCCCTCTTAAAAGGAGGGGCTTCCATAATCCCCACGCTTGGCATGGATCTTGGGGATCGCATTATAGGTGGTAAGTAATCCAATACAAAGACGCTGCTGCCAGACTTCTTGTTTCCCTTGTAGCCCTCAGCCGCCTCTTACGACACCAACGGGAGTAAATGGATGCTATTCTTACCCGGACACCCCACGGCCCTAAACACTTCTGTGTTTATTTATTTATTTTATTTATTAGGGTCAACAAACAGTTACAAACTAGGCTATAACATAAAAAAAAAATATTACTATTTTATTAGTAAGTAACCAACACCGTTAACCGCAAATTACTACAAAAAAATAATTGTTGAGGAAGACTTTTTTACATAAGTAAGTTTATGATATTGATATGCTGTATACAAGCTCTAACTATTTAATATATTTACGTACTTAATTAACACGTCACACAATGGATTATTCGTTTTAGTGATATGAAAACATCGTCGTGTTTAATCATGCTCTTTACGAATAACTAGCAATTTCCTGCGGCTTCGCCCGCTAATTTTTTTACAAAGTTTACCAACCCGTAACACACACCCAAAGGTTGTTTTTGAAAATTCGCGAAACACGTATTAATTTATTTTATTTAGAGAATCTTTTCAGTAAATTTCAAGTCAATCAAACCATACAATAAAAAGTTTCATACAAAAGAAAACACCCCATTTAACCCCTTTAGGAGTCGAATTTTCAAAAATCCTTTCTTAGTGGATGCTTAGATCATAAGAAGAACCTACTGTCCAAATTTCAGCTTTCTAGGTCCAGCGGTTTGGCCTGTGTGTTGATGAATCAGTCAGTCAGGACAAGTAATTTTATATGTATAGATTACATTTGGTATATTTTTATTTCTGCTGTATTCATTAATACAAGCACACAAATTTCTGCTATCGACATGTTCCAATTTCGTGTATACCTATCGAAACATCACAGAATTTATTATTACCTATACGGAAATTGAGTACGCGTACACAAAACGTTTGTGTTTTAGCATGTTTGTCTTCAATTTCTGACCGATTTTTTTTTATAAATTGTTCCGATCGGGTTCAGTGTCACGTCGAAGCGTGGAAACGTCAGAATCCCGATCTTTCTTTTACATTACTCCACCTTTTGTACACAGCGAATTTACATAAAGAGGCTTGCTCGGTCCTTGGGGTACCTTTCCGGGTTTTCCATTTTGTGCTTGAATGCGACGCGACGTAGCGGTCGGGTCCTAACTATAGCTGGAATCTGGCAACAAAGCGGTCCAGTCGTTTTATTTCGATCGAACCACAAAAAGGGTTCGGTTAGGTTTTTCAACGGCTGACTGTACATTTTTTTCTTAATTGGAAACTGTTCTGTTTATGAGGGTACTTTGAGGACAGTAAAGTAGCTTGAAGCTTTTTGTTACTTAATAGGTTTATCAGTAAATTGGAAATTGTTTAGAATTTATATTACAAAAAGGATTTACACAGTTGATTATCATTTCAATTGAATTTGTGTATGTATTATATAAATAATATTATAATAATATAATTTAGAAACTAATTTTGATATAATACGCAGATCTTGATATAAATAGAGTAAGACAATAATACGATTCTAGAAATAGGATAAACTCAAATGACATAGGTTACATAGTTCTTTGGGTTTAGAGCACATTCTCTTCTTTGGGTTTAGAGCAATTTTAATATATCTATTTTTGTTTAAACTAAAACACGTCTCTAAAACTTTTTTTGGGTCGCTGGGACCTGTTGTAGCCTAGTCGGCGAGCACAAGAAATAAAACGCTAAGAGAGGGCTACACAAATTTATTAAAAATACGTAAAATAAGAAGAAAGTTACGTTACAGGGGGAGGTCGATTACTTGTTAGCTTGTTCGCACGTATAACAAAAATAGCTGTAACTTAACTAGGGGTCGTTAGGGAACGCAACGGCGATTCCCGCGGTCTTCGGCGTCCTCCTTCTCCTTGGAGAGGCCGGGCACGCCACGGATGCGGAGTCTGGACTAGACCCGGTCGTCAGCAACACAGCCACGAACTTGTGGCCGGAAAAATGCGAAGCTTTTCGCCCGAAGGGGGAACCCTCTTGCCCGAAAGGTAGAAAACTCTTCGCCCGAAAGTAGAAACTTCGCCCGAAGGAAGAACTCTTCGCCCGAAGGGAGAACTCTTCGCCCGAAGGGAGAACCCTGGAACGCCACATAAGCGTTCCTGTAGACGCCGTTCCCTAATGCGACACCCTCCTAACCAGCTTTCAGTTGGTGGAGGCTGCCTCATCATGGAGACGTCTACAGGAATAAAAGGTACACCCTAACAATATAAAGTAAAACATAGGCTTAATAGTACCTATTCACATATGGAAGGATTACAATTAAAAAATCCTACAGCAGCGATTACAGAATTTAAACAACTTACCAGTAAATACTGGGTTCACTTCGAATTTATATATACTCTAACTTAATAGACTGTTACTATAGTTGCACTATATAACAAAACCGTTGACAGAAAATACAATACAATTGAAGTGGTGATCGGCGCTCAGCTCGGATGGCAATGGCTGGCTCAACTACTGAGTCAAAAACGAAACCTATCAAGTGGAGATGGCGTCGAACCGTCTAGAAAAGCCAGTACCTAACTCGGTGGCCGCCTCTGATTGGACGTCACTTTTAGTTATCGGGTACCGAGCATTTATCGCATCGGCTCGCCCTCGGTAGACTCCGCCCATTATAAGACTAATACCCTCTATTAAAAAGTGATTCTTACCTAGGTATCTAAATTTTACCTATGGTTCTACCAATGAAAATAATAGGAATGCCTGATGCAGCTTTCATCGCCTATTATCAGAAATAACTAAAATAAGAGCATAGTATTCCCCAATCAATATAGAAGGCCGTATATTAATATAAACGCCTAGTCAATTATTAGTTAATAAGTAAGATTACTATGCGTTGCTATTACTACCATTATAGGCGTAATTCAACGTCCTGTTAAAACAGCTGTCTTTTACCTATTTATTTACTGAAATGAGTTTAAAACAATGTAGCTATGCTACATATCCCCCTCGCTTACCAAGAGTTTTGTTCTATACTATCTAAGGAACAAAACTCCAGAAAAAAATTACTCTGATAGTTTACGGCAAACATACATCTCTTTCATTCATTCATCATTCATGGTAGCGGCAGCAGTCTTATATAAAGCGATTCCTGTCGCCCGCAGTCGAAATAGAGATCAAAATCATATAGATTTTGCGCTCATACTAACAGTGCAATGCTGTTAAATATATAGATATATATATTGGAGATAAGTACCAAGCTAATACTAATAATTTACATTGACCAAATATTCTCTTAATGTAAATACACACATCAAAAGTGTCTAGGGATCAACATATATTTTTGCAATAACTTTTCTCCTGATTGATATTAATTAAAATTTTCTTTAAGGATTCATCAAATAAAGTGTTTTCGTTTGTCACAGTAACGATAAACCAAGTCACCTTTGCATTAATAAAGAAATTTGCCATTTTCCTAATAAAGGGATTTTTGACATTTGAACCACTAACACAAAAGTTCGAAAAAAAGACTGAAATAACAGTTTTCTTTAAAATTTTATTGGGTAACTTAAACAATTAATAATCCGTGTTTCTACCGCGAACACTAACAACACAAGAACATCGGTTTGGCATACTCAAAATGAGTTCATCCAAATCACGCTGTGGAATGGCCGCCCATGTTCGTTGCAACAACAAAAAAAGGTCTTCTTGCGACTGGATACCCTCCATATTCGGCAGAGCTCTTCTCTGTAGCATATCCCATGCATGCTCAATCGGGTTCAAGTCTGGCGACTGAGCAGGCCAGGGCAGGACATTGATGTTAGCTGCGGCGAGAGTCTGTCTTACAACTCTTGCGGTGTGCGGTCGTGCATTATCATGCATTAACTGAAATAAGGGACCGATTTGCACTTGTAGAGGAACGATGACGTCTGATACAATCGTCTCAGCATAAATTTGAGCGTTGAGGTTGCCTCTGATCCAAATCAACTCAGTTCTTCCGCCGATCCAAATACCCGCCCATACCATGATGGTTCCACCACTATAAGGATGGACTTCCTGGCAGGATTTTAATCGCTGTTGGCGTCCAGGGGTTCTCCAGTGTCGTATACGTCTTGTATCCGGTCTCATACCAAAACGAGACTCATCAGAAAAGCACACGAAACGCCATTGTTCTTCTGCCCAATTTCTGTGTTCAAGAGCCCATTGATATCGAATCCTACGATTGTGCATTGCTATAGGTGGTACCCGTAGCGGTCTTCGGGAATGAAGGTTCACTTCATGCAAGCGGTTTCTGACTGTTTGGTCGCTAATTAAGTTCCCTGAAGAGTGATGAAGCCTCACGGCTAACATCATGGCAGTTATTGTTGGAGCTCTTCGAGTTAAGATTTGAATATATGATAGATAGATAAAACATTTATTTGCAGCCAAGTTCACACACATAGAAACAATCAAACAACACAGTGATATACATAGTTAACTATGAAATAAAACACAACAAAATACACATTTTGGTTAAATTGTATATATGTGTGTGCTGTGGCAATACAAAAAGGCAATAGCTCAGTGGGGATATTGCTCAGGAAGCAAAACACTGATTTTCAGCTATTGCCAAGGGAGATACAGATGCGTGAATTAATGCGCGATATATAATATACATGCTAGTGTAATTGGTGCTGTTATGACATGTTGGTGTATAATAAATAATATGGTAAATATAAAAAATACATGATATTAATAATAGATAAATTAATAAACTACGAATAGGCAGATAGATATACAAAATAATTTTTGACTCCAATAGATGATTCAGACTAGGACAATCGCTTAGCAGCAGTAACCATTACAGGTAACGTGATGGAATGCCTATTTTTTGTTTTTCTAATAAAAAAGACCTACAGTTACTTTTAAAAGAATACAGTGAAGAGAGATGCCTGATTGGAGGAGGTAGATTGTTCCAACATTTCGTTGCCTGATAACGGAAACTGCCCCTAAATGCGGCCGTCTTATGCGAATGTCCTGCTAAAGGCGGTCGACAGAATCTAGTGCCACACTTGTCACTGAATTTTAGCTTGTCATATAAATATCTAGGCTGTTTAAATTTAATAACACCAAACAACAAACTAGCTAGGTGTAGCTGTCTACGCGATTCCATATTAAGTATGGACGCATCATTCAGGTACGGAGTTATGTGACTACGGGGAGGAATGGTGAAGCAGAAACGGCAGCAAGCATTTTGAACTCGTTGAATTAAGCGCTGAGTCCTCGCTAGTAAACGAGGCCCGTACACAATATCCCCATAGTTAAGCCGCGAGAGGATCAGAGACTCGCATAACCTAATGCGTACTTTTTCAGTAAGTAAGCTGCGGATTTTATAAAGCACTTTCAACCGATAGAAACAATTTCTGACGATGCTCAGCACATGCTCTTCGAATCGCAGCTGACTATCCAAAACAACACCTAAGTTTTTTGCCTCTTGTACCCTATCTATAGGTTTACCGTGCACGGATAGAACTGGGTGTTTGCTACCGATTCTTGAGACTTGCTTCTTTGAACCCAGTACCATATATTTGGATTTATCAGGGTTGATTAGTAACGAGTTTCTATCGGACCAGTCAGCAATATTATCCAAGTCTTTGTTGATGTTTTGAACAGCCACAGAAATGCTATCAGGAATTTCAGATACGTATACTTGGACATCATCGGCGTAGCAGTGATATTTACAGTGCTTTATTACCTTAGTAAGATCGGCACAATAAATAATAAATAGAATAGGTCCGAGTAAAGATCCCTGAGGTACTCCACGTTCTACAATCTTAGGTTGGGATAAAAGGCAAGATCCGTCATCCCTAAGTAGTTTTACACGCTGCGTACGGTCACTCAGGTAACTATTAAAATTAAACCACTCGATAGAATGACGATCCAATCCATAGTATGTCAATTTAGATAGGAGATATGATATATTTATACTGTCAAAAGCACGAGAGAAATCTAATAGAGCGAGAATAGTACCACGACCTTTATCTTGCTCTGCGAGAATGTTATCTGTAACATCCAACAAAGCTGTAAGTGTACCCCGTTTCTTCCGGAAACCGGACTGATACATTGGCAATATGTCATTAAGTTCGAGGTACTTCACCAGCTGGGTATAGACAGCTCGCTCTAATACCTTGGAAAGAAAAGGAAGAATACTGATTGGCCTGAGGTCCTTAAAGTTGGAAGGGTTATTTGTCTTTGGAACCGGAGTGACTAACGCGTGCTTCCACTGTTGGGGAACCACAGCTGAAAGAAGCGACTTGTTAATAATTTTAGTGATTATAGTTAAGGTACGTGGAAGAGTAAGCAAGATTAATTCCCGGCTGATACTATCACAGCCCTCAGCATTAGAAGTTATTGAGGTGATAAAACGAGCGACATCGCTTTCCGACACAGGCTGTAATTGAAAGGTTGAATTATTAAAGCGATGATACTCAAAAAATGTCAAATCTGATATGGTGGTAGTATTATTACCAGGTATATTAAGGAAATGGTCGTTAATATCGTCAGGATTGTCAAAAAAGTCAGGTAAGGTGCTATTTTTACTAGGGTCAACCAAAATTTTGTCCTTAAGATTTTTCCAAAAAGCTTTGCTATTATTGATCTGAGAATTAACATGGTGATTGAAATAAGCACGCTTCTCATTCGACATACTGGTTTCAACTAACTTTTTAAAGTCTTTGTAGTATTTTTTATGCACTTCAGAGCCTGTACTACGGAACCTTTCACGGGCTTCGTCGCGGAGGTCAATCATGATCTTAATTGTATCAGTCACCCAAGGAAACGTGTGATTATAGCTAATTTTGTTTTTTTTTATTGGAGCATGTTTATCAAATATACGAAACAGCAAAGAATTAAATTTATCCACCATCAAGTCAACAGAAGGTAAATCAGACAGGGATTCCCAGTCAATAGCATTTACATCTTTATTTAACGCGTCTAGATTAATATTTTTTATCGGTCGATATACTATATATTTAGGGGGAATTTTAATTTTTTTTAACATAAGTTTTACATTGATCATCGCATGTCCAAGAGTATCAGCAATATGAGAAACTGAGACTTCACGCACCGGGGCATTAGTGCAAACCAGGTCGATGAGCGTCTTGGTGCTAGTAGAAATGTGCGTAGGTTCAGTGACGAACTGGGTGAGGTCAACGCAGCGCAAGAATTCTTCGACTTTCATAGAATTGGTGTCTGAAGAATTCAATAAATTTATATTAAAATCGCCTAGCAAAACCACGTAGTCGTGGCTTGAGAAGAAAACAACAGATTCCGTTAGACCGTCTATAAACGTATCAACCTTAACCCATTGCGGCCTGTATGCCGTACCAATTGCAATTGAATATCCGTTTAAGCGAGTAGACAGCCACATCTGTTCGATATCTGCGTCTGGGTGTTTCGCGCGACGCACTCGGATATATCGGTCTTGTCTCCGTGTGGTGCAGCGATACCGTCCTCCATGGCGCTCAGCCACGGTACCAGTGCTTCGGTAACGTGTCCAAAGTCGACTGATAACACTCTGACTTGTATTCAGAGCTAAAGCCACAGTACGTTGCCGGGAACCAGCTTCTATCATTCCCACGGCTCTGAGCATTTCTTCCCTGCTTAAATGACGTCGCCGCTCCATAATAACGTTGGTTTTAATCAGTAGTAGGGAAACAGTAGCACTAATAATGTCTTCAATGCGTTGTATGTTTTTATAGGGAAAATATTGACAGCTGATTTTCATCTTTTACTCGAATTTGATTCACAGTTCCTGATTCAAATTATGAAATGCACCAAAAAGGATCCATATAAATTTATAAAATCATAAATTTATTACAAAGCCACATCTCAATCTCAAGAAATCCGCTTAAAAATGCTTGATCCCCAGACACTTTTGATGTGTGTAGATCAACGGTATAAATGCCTCATTAAAAAACTGCGTCGACACAGCGCGACCAGCAAACGGTGTATAAAAGACACCCAACAAGGTGTATAAAAACACCCCAAACACGGTGTATAAAAGACACCAAAACGAGTTTAAATACACATTGATTTAAAACTCCCCCAAAATAAGACACCAAAACAACCAGTTGACTATAAAAGAAAGAAAAAAAATATTTAGTCAATATAGGATCTTAGTGAGAACTTCTTCATTGATATGAGTAACCCCTAAGAAAACCCCTAATAATAAAAATATATGTATCCTATGGCCTAAGGCTTATTTGAGAAGTGGCCTAACCCCGCTTCCGTACTTTTAGTGTGGCACGAACACTCTGTAAATAAAAATATATATATGTCCCCATAGTATAAGTTTAGAGGAAAAGAAAAGATGATGTTGGCTTATTTAGACAGTCATTCACCCGCTGTATATAGAAAAGACGTTACGATGGCTTATTTTTGTTTGGAGTCCGTAACCCCCGCTCCAGAAAAATAAAAAAGATAGAATCAAGAGGAAGAAGAAATCATTAATACCTCGTAACAAAACTAAAAAAAAAATTTTTGTTTATGAGAAATAATTATCCACACAAACATACAACACCCCATAGCATTCACTCATTAGAGATGTAATGCTATATAAAATATTAAAAAAATTGTTTATGAGAAAACACTAACAGACATACATACAACAACCTAACGCCGTATTAAGTCTTGTCTGCTAATAAAAATAAATATAAAAAAAATGTTTGTGTGAAAAAAAAAATAGACAGACATACACATACCTTAGTACCTGTCCTAAACTACTATAAAATCAATCACATATGTGAAGAATATAAATAATATTTATGAGAAAAAAACTAACATAGTACCTACTATTGGTAATTAACTGTAAAACAGTATCTAAAATTAAATTTAGTGAGAAAAAAAAAATTATGTACACTCGTAGTCAGAAACGGTGTATCACCTTAAGGCGATAATCACTCGCACGAACCGTCCTTACATACGTGCGCTACTGCTAAGCGCACGAAAACAAGTTAAAATAAAAATTTTAATTTAAAATTGGTACCCCGTTCGTGACCGCGATGGTACCTGTCCTAAACTACGTGCGAAGTTAATGAACGCACGAAACCATGATCAAAAAAAAAATGATTGAAAATTTGGTACCTCGTTCGTGACCGCGATGGTACCTGTCCTAAAATACGTGCGAAGTTGAAAAGAAAACGTAACTATGTTAAAAAAAAATCGTTTGAAAGTTTGGTACCCCGTTCGTGACCGCGATGGTACCAACCATAACCACAAAAAACTAAGTGCCAAAATTCCTAAAAAAAAAACACTACATTCTACTACGCATTACTAACGTTAGGTACGCGTTACTTCGTTTTGTACCTACTATCGGTTGACCTAGTTTTCCAACGGAATGTAAATAAGCCTAATGGTCAACTGTGAGTGACTATTACTGCAACCGGAGTTAAGTATGACTGATAGCAGATAACAAAATATCAGTCAGAATGTAGCGTGACAAATCACCGACCTGGTCATTGTCTAAGTAATGAGAACCGCATGGTATTAATTCACGACCGTAAACCAAAAGAGAGGGTGTAAAACCTGTGACTTCGTTGACCGAGGTGTTTATCGCGAATTGAACCTTAGGTATAAATGTATCCCATGATCGGTGGTCATCTTCAACAAAGGTGGAAATGCAAGTCATTATTGTTCGGTTATAACGCTCGACTGTGTTTACTTGCGGTGTGTACCTAGGCGTAAAGTGGACGTTTGGAACATTGTACCTTTTGAAAAATGCATCGGTTGCTCCGCTTATAAATTGTGACCCATTATCCATAATTACAGTTTGCGGAATTCCGTGTACTAAGAACACAGAGTCCTCTAAAATTTTTAATATAATTTCGGAAGTTGCACGTTTAATCGGAAAAATTAAACAGTATTTAGAGAAACAACAAGTAACTACTAAAATATAATTATTCTGCTTCCTAGTTACCGGTAAGGGACCCATAATATCGATAGATAAGACCTAAAGGGCGTGAGCAGTCCTTCGGCCGTCCCATTTCCCCTAGTACCTTATGGTTTTGTATTTTATACTGTAAGCACTTAGAACATTGGCCAACATATTTAACTACGTCCTGATACATACATACATCTACACACATCAAGTGTCTAGGGATCAAGCATTTTTAAGCGGATTTCTTGAGATTGAGATGTGGCTTTGTAACAAATTTATGATTTTATAAATTTATATGGGTCCTTGGTGCATTTCATAATTTGAATCAGGAACTGTGAATCAAATTCGAGTAAAAGATGAAAATCAGCTGTCAATATTTTCCCTATAAAAACATACAACGCATTGAAGACATTATTAGTGCTACTGTTTCCCTACTACTGATTAAAACCAACGTTATTATGGAGCGGCGACGTCATTTAAGCAGGGAAGAAATGCTCAGAGCCGTGGGAATGATAGAAGCTGGTTCCCGGCAACGTACTGTGGCTTTAGCTCTGAATACAAGTCAGAGTGTTATCAGTCGACTTTGGACACGTTACCGAAGCACTGGTACCGTGGCTGAGCGCCATGGAGGACGGTATCGCTGCACCACACGGAGACAAGACCGATATATTCAAATCTTAACTCGAAGAGCTCCAACAATAACTGCCATGATGTTAGCCGTGAGGCTTCATCACTCTTCAGGGAACTTAATTAGCGACCAAACAGTCAGAAACCGCTTGCATGAAGTGAACCTTCATTCCCGAAGACCGCTACGGGTACCACCTATAGCAATGCACAATCGTAGGATTCGATATCAATTGGCTCTTGAACACAGAAATTGGGCAGAAGAACAATGGCGTTTCGTGTGCTTTTCTGATGAGTCTCGTTTTGGTATGAGACCGGATACAAGACGTATACGACACTGGAGAACCCCTGGACGCCAACAGCGATTAAAATCCTGCCAGGAAGTCCATCCTTATAGTGGTGGAACCATCATGGTATGGGCGGGTATTTGGATCAGCGGAAGAACTGAGTTGATTTGGATCAGAGGCAACCTCAACGCTCAAATTTATGCTGAGACGATTGTATCAGACGTCATCGTTCCTCTACAAGTGCAAATCGGTCCCTTATTTCAGTTAATGCATGATAATGCACGACCGCACACCGCAAGAGTTGTAAGACAGACTCTCGCCGCAGCTAACATCAATGTCCTGCCCTGGCCTGCTCAGTCGCCAGACTTGAACCCGATTGAGCATGCATGGGATATGCTACAGAGAAGAGCTCTGCCGAATATGGAGGGTATCCAGTCGCAAGAAGACCTTTTTTTGTTGTTGCAACGAACATGGGCGGCCATTCCACAGCGTGATTTGGATGAACTCATTTTGAGTATGCCAAACCGATGTTCTTGTGTTGTTAGTGTTCGCGGTAGAAACACGGATTATTAATTGTTTAAGTTACCCAATAAAATTTTAAAGAAAACTGTTATTTCAGTCTTTTTTTCGAACTTTTGTGTTAGTGGTTCAAATGTCAAAAATCCCTTTATTAGGAAAATGGCAAATTTCTTTATTAATGCAAAGGTGACTTGGTTTATCGTTACTGTGACAAACGAAAACACTTTATTTGATGAATCCTTAAAGAAAATTTTAATTAATATCAATCAGGAGAAAAGTTATTGCAAAAATATACACACATCAAAAGTGTCTAGGGATCAAGCATTTTTAAGCGGATTTCTTGAGATTGAGATGTGGCTTTGTAATAAATTTATGATTTTATAAATTTATATGGATCCTTTTTGGTGCATTTCATAATTTGAATCAGGAACTGTGAATCAAATTCGAGTAAAAGATGAAAATCAGCTGTCAATATTTTCCCTATAAAAACATACAACGCATTGAAGACATTATTAGTGCTACTGTTTCCCTACTACTGATTAAAACCAACGTTATTATGGAGCGGCGACGTCATTTAAGCAGGGAAGAAATGCTCAGAGCCGTGGGAATGATAGAAGCTGGTTCCCGGCAACGTACTGTGGCTTTAGCTCTGAATACAAGTCAGAGTGTTATCAGTCGACTTTGGACACGTTACCGAAGCACTGGTACCGTGGCTGAGCGCCATGGAGGACGGTATCGCTGCACCACACGGAGACAAGACCGATATATTCAAATCTTAACTCGAGCTCCAACAATAACTGCCATGATGTTAGCCGTGAGGCTTCATCACTCTTCAGGGAACTTAATTAGCGACCAAACAGTCAGAAACCGCTTGCATGAAGTGAACCTTCATTCCCGAAGACCGCTACGGGTACCACCTATAGCAATGCACAATCGTAGGATTCGATATCAATGGGCTCTTGAACACAGAAATTGGGCAGAAGAACAATGGCGTTTCGTGTGCTTTTCTGATGAGTCTCGTTTTGGTATGAGACCGGATACAAGACGTATACGACACTGGAGAACCCCTGGACGCCAACAGCGATTAAAATCCTGCCAGGAAGTCCATCCTTATAGTGGTGGAACCATCATGGTATGGGCGGGTATTTGGATCTGCGGAAGAACTGAGTTGATTTGGATCAGAGGCAACCTCAACGCTCAAATTTATGCTGAGACGATTGTATCAGACGTCATCGTTCCTCTACAAGTGCAAATCGGTCCCTTATTTCAGTTAATGCATGATAATGCACGACCGCACACCGCAAGAGTTGTAAGACAGACTCTCGCCGCAGCTAACATCAATGTCCTGCCCTGGCCTGCTCAGTCGCCAGACTTGAACCCGATTGAGCATGCATGGGATATGCTACAGAGAAGAGCTCTGCCGAATATGGAGGGTATCCAGTCGCAAGAAGACCTTTTTTTGTTGTTGCAACGAACATGGGCGGCCATTCCACAGCGTGATTTGGATGAACTCATTTTGAGTATGCCAAACCGATGTTCTTGTGTTGTTAGTGTTCGCGGTAGAAACACGGATTATTAATTGTTTAAGTTACCCAATAAAATTTTAAAGAAAACTGTTATTTCAGTCTTTTTTTCGAACTTTTGTGTTAGTGGTTCAAATGTCAAAAATCCCTTTATTAGGAAAATGGCAAATTTCTTTATTAATGCAAAGGTGACTTGGTTTATCGTTACTGTGACAAACGAAAACACTTTATTTGATGAATCCTTAAAGAAAATTTTAATTAATATCAATCAGGAGAAAAGTTATTGCAAAAATATATGTTGATCCCTAGACACTTTTGATGTGTGTATGTTGATCCCTAGACACTTTTGATGTGTGTATTAGGCCAGAAAAAACGTAGGGATAATCGTCTGTACGTTTTATAAATACCAAGATGACCTGCGACTGGTTCATCGTGGTTTAGTTTTATAATGTCACTGCGGAATTCCTTAGGGATTACCTCTTTCCAAGAGAACTCCGAAGTGAGTGTGCTTTTATTTTTAGTAATCCGAAATAATTTATTATTTTTCACAATATAATTTGGAAAAGCCGATGGGTTAGCAGTACATGCATTATATATTTTTAAAAACCATGGATCAGTGGTTGTAACTGGAGAATTTACGGTGCCTATTGCGTCTACTGGGACCTCTGGGACCGCGCGCGAGTGCGTCCGGAATGACATTGTCCACCCCGCGACGGTGCTTTATTATAAAATTAAATTCGGATAATCTAATACCCCATCGAGCCAGTCTACCTGTTGGATTACTAAGAGAAAGGAACCACTTAAGCGCACTATGGTCAGTGTATACTGTGAACTGTTTTCCGTTTTCTAAGTAACATCGCCAGTGCTCCAAAGCTAATAGGACAGCTAGTGTTTCGCGTTCAGTTATACTGTAATTCCTCTCTGACTTAGATAATGATTTACTCATATACGCCACTGGGTGTTCCTTTCCATCGAAAGTCTGCGTGAGCATAGCGCCGATGCCATGATTACTTGCGTCTGTATGTACTTCGAACGGCTCATCATAATTTGGACATCTAAGTACGGGAGCTGATACTAAGCAGTGTTTTAATTTTTTAAATGCGGAGTCAGCTTCTTCCGTCCACTTGAAGGGAGGGGTTCCTTTTTTAGTTGACGTTAATTTATTTAATGGGCCCGCTATAGTACAAAAATTAGGTACAAAACGTCGGTACCAAGTTGCCGTGCCTAAGAAACGCTTCAAACTTTTCCTACAAGTGGGAGTGGGGAAATTTAAAATTGCCGATACCTTATCCGGATCGGTACGAAGGCCATTACTGTCAACTACGTACCCTAAATATTTAAGTTGACTACGGAAAAAGTTGCATTTTTCTAAATTTATAGTTAGATTCGCCTCCTTCAGCTTTTTCAGGACGCGAAGTAGTAATGATACATGCTCATTAAAGCTGGATGTAGCCAAAACTATGTCATCGACGAACGCGAAAACCTTAAGATCTAAGTCACTAAACAAAATATCGACTAGCCGCTGTTGTGTGGCGGGCGCGTTGGTTAAACCAAACGCGGTACGCTTGAATCTAAACGTCCCAAGGCCTGGAATGTAAAATGCAGTCTTGTCTCTGTCTTGTGGATCGATCTCAATTTGCCAAAATGATTTTGAGAGGTCAAGCGTCGTTATGTAACGGGCATCACGTAAATTATCTAAAATTTCAGATATGTATGGCAAATTATATGCATCCTTTTTTGTTACTGAATTTAATTTTCTACTATCTAAACAAAATCTCCACTCGTTATTTTTCTTAGGAACCAAAAGTACGGGCGAAGACCAAGCACTCATGCAAGGTTCGATAACGTCCATTGACAGCATGTCATCGACCTGTTCTACTAAAACGCGTTGTTTTTCGGGGGACATCCTATAATAGCGCTGACGGACAGGCTGTGCATCTCCGGTATCGATTTTATGCGTTATTAATGAAGTTAAACCTAATCCGTTACGCTCAAAAGAAACCTCCTTAAACTGTTCCATTAAATTATCAGCAATACGTTTTTCTGAGTCACTTAGATGTTCGTAGCTGTTGATAATGGGTGCAATATTCTGATTTAGATCTTGGTCTTTGTTAATATTCAGAAGGTGTAAATATTTGGGACATATACTAAATGTACGCCAGAAATCTATGCCTAAAATGAGCTCTGTATTAATTTGTGGAATTACGTATACTTTTAGTAGGTGAACCTGGTCCTCAAAAGTAATAGGCAAGTTGAAATAACCAATTGTACTTAACGACTGGCCGCCGGCTGCTATGACGGACAGTTTGCAGTCATCAATTAAAGGAAAACCCATTTTTATTACTCCTAAGTAGGAATTATTCCCCAAAACCGTAATTCCAGAACCAGAGTCTAATAACCCCCGAAATTTCAAATTATTTATATTTACCTCGGCGTAAGGCCGATTATCGCCTATTTTTGCATTATTCAGAATTGCATTTAATTTATAAGTTTTAAAAAACAAACTGACTGTTTCCAACCAGGAATTCCAGTCCACTAAGTCTGTTTTATAAGGCGACGGAACGCAATTCTGAACATTTAGTTTTTTTGTTTATTAATATGCCTCGACTGACTGCAATTAGGACACTGTGGCCGAATGACATCCTTCTTTCCGCATCCGAAACAAAATATTTGCCGTTTATCGGCTGGGCAATTGTAAAATGTGTGACTGTCCGAACGACACCGTAAACAAAATGGCGGCCGCTGAACCGTGTGTAATGCGTGAACATAATTGTTCCTGTTAAATGTTCTTGTTTTATTATTATTATTATTATTACCGTACGTGTTGTTGTAACTTCTATTTAAGCCATACCTATTCCTATTATTATTTGTAGTGTTGTTTTGCGCTGTTGATTCTAATTTTGTTTTGTTTGTATAGGCGAATTCGGGTGCTATTGTTTCCGATGTGATTCTAGGTGGTTCATGATACAACTTTAATCTGGTTTGCACGTCTTCGTAGTTTCGACAAATTGCTTTTAATTGTGCGATTGTAACAATTGGGGATATTGACGATGCTAATATATTCGCGTAACACGGACGAATGTTATGTAAAAGTATCTCTAACATTTGTGTTTCTTCTAATTTACATGTCAGCCTAGAGAACATACCGGACATTATGGATAAATATATTGTTATATTTTCAGACTCTCCTTGCGTTCTTGCGCGTATTTCGGCTAACAACCTATAGTCGTAATTAGGCTGGTCGAAATCCTGGCGTAGTAAATCTAACACTTCCTTCCAACTGTTAATAGTGCTTCTTATACTGCGGTACCAGTGTAAGGCATCCCCAGTAAATAATTCAGTGGCATGGGATAATAATTGTGCGTCTGGGTTACCCCTAGCCTGTGATACCTCGGATATTCTTTGAATAAAAGCACGAACGCAAGACTTCCCATCGTACTTTATCCTATTTAAATCACTAAAAGTACCCCTGTCGCATTTTACGGTAATATTTAACGGATTAGCGGTGCCAGGACTTGATAATGGCGACGAAAACTGCAGCAAGTTATCCTCGCTGTGTTCCTTTAAGTGGTTCAATTGAGTTATAAAATCCTTAAATTGCGATATACACTCATTATAAGTACTTAAGGTAGGCTCACTCTGTGGCCTTTCAATTCTATGCAATCTATGGTACAGATGTGCCAAATTATTTTCTGCCCTTAATAAGGTATTACCATCCGCTTGCGGATCTAACTGAGACTTAACCTTCTTTAAGGTTTCCGATACGCCTACTAAATCCTCCTGAAGGGAGAATGGCGAATCTAAAATGTCCCCAGAGGGAATACTTGTAGCTAATTTTCCTATTTGCTTGCGCAACTCTAATACTGTTGTCGCGGGTGTTTCACCCCTTATGGCCACTTCATATTCAAGTTCTGCCTTTTGCAGTGATAAAAATTTTATTGTAAAAGACATTTTTTGTTAAGTAATTAATAAAATGCACCAGATAAAATAATATTAAAAAAAAAAATTGTACGGTAGGAAAATTATTTTCTGTCAACGTGTTCGATATACGGATTAATACAAAAAATAAGATATGCTGCAAAATACACAGAACATACAAGAAAAATACACACGAAACAATAAATGGTCGTGATTGGGTAAAACACACACAAAAATTCAATTTAATAAAATTTAGGCCAAAATGTACTAAGTACTTAAAGTACGTACTAAGTACGTTAAAAAAAATTATCAAAAATTTGGAAAAGAAATGCAACAAAACACAGCGTAGGTGGTGAGCTGTGGTGTCACTAGGCCCCCTTTCTAGTGACACTAGATCTGCGGCAGAAGGCCTGCAGACCTAGTTTGTGGAAACCTGTCACGGTATTTCCGTTAGTCGCCTTTTACGACACCCTAGGACGAGTAGGGGTGGACCGATTCTTCCCAGTAAGCCGGGTACCTTACGGCGGTGGGGCAAAAGAAAAAAATCTCCAACCACGACACAAAAGAAAAAAAAAAATGACGACAACCGCCACCAAGAGAAAAAAAATGCGAACAAGCTATCGTAAAAACCGCGTTGGCGCCAGTGTAGCCTAGTCGGCGAGCACAAGAAATAAAACGCTAAGAGAGGGCTACACAAATTTATTAAAAATACGTAAAATAAGAAGAAAGTTACGTTACAGGGGGAGGTCGATTACTTGTTAGCTTGTTCGCACGTATAACAAAAATAGCTGTAACTTAACTAGGGGTCGTTAGGGAACGCAACGGCGATTCCCGCGGTCTTCGGCGTCCTCCTTCTCCTTGGAGAGGCCGGGCACGCCACGGATGCGGAGTCTGGACTAGACCCGGTCGTCAGCAACACAGCCACGAACTTGTGGCCGGAAAAATGCGAAGCTTTTCGCCCGAAGGGGGAACCCTCTTGCCCGAAAGGTAGAAAACTCTTCGCCCGAAAGTAGAAACTTCGCCCGAAGGAAGAACTCTTCGCCCGAAGGGATAACTCTTCGCCCGAAGGGAGAACCCTGGAACGCCACATAAGCGTTCCTGTAGACGCCGTTCCCTAATACGACACCCTCCTAACCAGCTTTCAGTTGGTGGAGGCTGCCTCATCATGGAGACGTCTACAGGAATATAAGGTACACCCTAACAATATAAAGTAAAACATAGGCTTAATAGTACCTATTCACATATGGAAGGATTACAATTAAAAAATCCTACAGCAGCGATTACAGAATTTAAACAATTTACCAGTAAATACTGGGTTCACTTCGAATTTATATATACTCTAACTTAATAGACTGTTACTATAGTTGCACTATATAACAAAACCGTTGACAGAAAATACAATTCAATTGAAGTGGTGATCGGCGCTCAGCTCGGATGGCAATGGCTGGCTCAACTACTGAGTCAAAAACGAAACCTATCGAGTGGAGATGGCGTCGAACCGTCTAGAAAAGCCAGTACCTAACTCGGTGGCCGCCTCTGATTGGACGTCACTTTTAGTTATCGGGTACCGAGCATTTATCGCATCGGCTCGCCCTCGGTAGACTCCGCCCATTATAAGACTAATACCCGCTATTAAAAAGTGATTCTTACCTAGGTATCTAAATTTTACCTATGGTTCTACCAATAAAAAAAATAGGAATGCCTGATGCAGCTTTCATCGCCTATTATCAGAAATAACTAAAATAAGAGCATAGTATTCCCCAATCAATATAGAAGGCCGTATATTAATATAAACGCCTAGTCAATTATTAGTTAATAAGTAAGATTACTATGCGTTGCTATTACTACCATTATAGGCGTAATTCAACGTCCTGTTAAAACAGCTGTCTTTTACCTATTTATTTACTGAAATGAGTTTAAAACAATGTAGCTATGCTACACTGTTCAATCGGGATATGTGGGATTCTTACCCACTAAAACTACATCGGCACATGAAGGACCTGAGTTCTCCGGATCTGCACCAGGTACCCCTCAGTGCCTTGCATTTGAGCTCGCCGTCGCGTTTTATAGCCCCCGGGAACCTGCCACTCTGTTCACGGTTGCAACCCTGCCACCGTCCTCCTCGGAGTCACCGCCGTACTCGATGGACGTTTAAAAATAGTAGATATATTACTAATAAACACAAATAACATCGACAGTAACCCTCCCTCCTAAAACCCCTAGCCTTCCTTCTGGGGCAGGCGGTCAAGTCTGGTTCTATACAGATAAATATGGTATACCATATTTATCTGTATATAACCAGATTTTTGCCAGATTTTGATTTTTTGTTTAGGTATACTAACCAACAGTTGTGCTGAAGTTAAACCCGAGGAGGCTTGACATTTACCATCCTCAATAAACCCTACAACCTGCTGACGTAACTACCGTTTGCCGCGACAATTGACTATCGCAGAAACTCAATAACCGTCGCAAAAAGTAATCCTAGGTCCAAGAACGATCTCTATTACCCAACTGAACTATTCTCACCTCCTCATTCCGCCTGTTCATCTCGTAAAGTAGGAAAATCGTCCGCTGCGGACGATCAGCGAAAGTAATCTTCGCAGACATTCTACCTCCGGGCGGAAAACAATTTCCACTGATGTATTTTTTGTTAGAGGCTCGTGTGCGCCGGCATTATTCCCGAGTAATATAGGATTCGAGTTTTTTTCTAGCGTTCGTAATTTATTCAGAGTGTTATTTTTAGTAGCGTGTTTGCTGCAAAAACCGAACATTTAAAACGGAGTGTTTGTTGTCTGCCACGGGTCCACCACGAAATAATCTAAGTAAAATTAACAAGACTCTATTTTATCCCACTTTAGTATTGAAAATGTTTTTACTATTTTTTTAAAACCTGCTGAATCGCAATTTATTTGAAGATTAAGTGCCTTTGTTTTAAAACTGAAAGAGTGCATATTGAAAGGGTGATAAAAGCTCATTTACATGCCGCCATTATATATTTTAAAGATTGGCACACACAAAGGTTAATATAAAAATAACGTTATTATTTTTCTCGAACTCGCTTCATAAATAAACAGAATAAATTGTCCCGACGGGGGGTCGCGATGCGATGGGTACTTATTTACAAGATCTGTGCACAGGTGGGTTCGGGTCTTAGCGAAGGTATTTTACACTGCCCCTGGGTGCCCGGCCGTGACGCATTGGCGACTTGAGAACATTAGATGCACGGGCATGGTGTAGTAATTATAGCTAGCACGGTATACACTGATGTGTGATTTTAGACCTAATTTCATAGCTTGTAGAGTCTTAGTTTAAGATCTTAGTCTATCTGTGAGGTTTGGCACAGCAAAATCGATCACCGAGAATATGAGCTATATACTAGGAAAGTACTTCCAGCCTACAGAAGATAATAGCTCAAAATTTTTAATTTAATAATTCTCATTCATGCATTCAAGTTAATTGTTAATATTATATTGTAATATATAGTCAGAACGTATTACTATTTATTGATTTGTTTAATTCAGTCAAAGTATTATTTAATTTTTTTGACATTTCGGAAGTTATAATGTATTGAATTCATATAATAATTATTATCGATTGTAATGAAATGTTATGTTGACTAGTGTTTTGGAAATGTTGTGTACACCTTTAAGTGGAATTTGTATCAGCACAAAAACAGCTAACCATTATTTGATATTGTAAGTTACGATATACTTTCTGTTGGTGTACCTTTTTCTTCTATACTTATAATAAAACCGTAACAGGTCCAATTCTGTACATTGAAGATATTTTGAAAATTATATTTGGAGGGCATTCTCTAACCGATACTGAGGCAGAAAAAGTAATTTTTTTAATTTTTGTCTGTCTGCTGTCTGTCTGTCTGTCTGTCTGTCTGTATCACGGCTGAGCATCACGCCGAAACTACTGAATGGATTCAAATGAAACTTGGCATGATTTGAGATCTTACTACGAGGTAGGACATAGGATACTTTTTATCCCGTAATCTAGCACGGTTCTTTTGGGAGAGGGGATTAAAGTCAAAACGGGTACTTGGTTATACGCTTGGTCAGATTTTATCAATTTTTCTTTATAATATAATAAATATTAGTAAGGGAACACTCATAGAGAGTTGTTATCAAGGTTTTGTAATCGATCGGGTTAAGCAACGTTAGGTAAGGTCATTAAATAGATGGGTGACCGTTTAACGCCGTTTGAACAAAACGGGTCCGTGCTTCGGAGAGCAAGTAAAAAATGAGTCCCAGTTTTTAACCGACTATAAAAAAGGAGGTTATGTATTCGATGCGAATGTCTGTTATTAAAAGTTTAGTTAACGTAAAAATAGCGCAGGCGGAGCTGCGTGGGTCAGCTAGTAATAAATAAATTAAATAAATATTATTCACCATTGATAAACGGTTTGTTCTGGCAGTTGTGAGAGCATCGTTCGTTTCTTTTGCTGCTCTCATACAGCGTCTAGTTGCTTGTGATATTAAATAAGACAGTGTATTTTCATCTATTGCTATCTTTGGCTATCAGTTCAAAAAAAATACATACAGTCTGATATTAAGGTACGCCTTTTTGCACAATCAAATTTGGAATGAGAAGATTCGCTGAAGAACTAAAGTCACTGACATAGATCTCAGAATCTAAAACTGAAAGTGGCAATGGGTAGGCCATATCGTTCGAAGAACCGATGGGATAGAAAGGTTTTCGAGTGGCGATCACGAACGCAGCGTGCGGCGTGCGGTGGACGGACGACATTATGCTTGTCGCAGGCAACCTGTGGATTCAAATTAGTCAATTGTCGTTCATTGTGGCGTTCCAAGGGGAGCGCTTATGTTTAATAGTGGACGTCTTTAAAGAACTTTATATATCCTAAAAGTTTATAAATTTTAGTTAAAACCTAAAAGTTAATACTTTTAGTTTATAGAAATAAATAAAATGTATTACTAAATACGCTATACTGTTAAAGCTTAATCAAACACTCGATCAATTCCGTCAAAGGTACGGACTTCAAAATAACTCTCTTTAATAGAAAATGTCGGGGAAATCTTCTACGTTATTAACTTGATTAACATCGACGGAGCTTTCGTTTAAAAAGTAAATTCGTAAATTTCGAGATGTTAAGCTACATTTTATATAAGTATTATTATACACTTTGTTTTTTTTCTAGGACTTCATTAAGTAGAATAACATCTTCATCACCAGCCGGAAGACTTCCACTGCTGAACATAGGCCTTCGAACGCCATAATGAATGACAACGACAGTTGGCTATTTGCATATACCGGTTACCTGCGACGCGCACAATGTCGTCTGTCCACCTAGTGGACGGCCTACCTATAGTGCATTGCTGCGTCTTCCGGTTCGTGGTCGCCACTCGAGAACCTTTCTTCCCCATCGGTTATCGGTTCTTCGAGCGCAAGTTTTCGTGATCGCGTTCTATTAGGACACTACCTATACGGATTCGGTCGCGCAAAGAAACTGTCCATAGCTCGTTGTCTGACCCTGAGCTTATCTAAAAGGATAGCAGTTAAGGACTACAATATCATCAAATAATTATTATTTTAGATATCACACATGACTTATGTAATAAGTTAGAGTATGTTATTTAAAATCTCGTTTTTTTTTTAAATCCAACCGGTCAAAGTTCCATTATACGAAGTACTATAGGCCGACCGTTTAACTCGCGTATCGCCTGCGCGGTAAGAAGGGAGCGAGGGGAGATGTTAGCGGATGGGTGAAAGGGGTGCGCGGAGCAGAGAGCTTACGTCAAGTGCGGCAGTGCGCTGGCTGTGCTCGAAGCGCGCGGTTGGTGTTTTTGTTACGGACGCTTGAAGATAAACGCACAAGGTATACGAACGCCAAGATAAATCTCAAGATGAATCGCTCTTCCAGTTTTGCGAACAAAATTAACAAGCAAGCTAAACAAATAGCATACAATGTATATTCCTTTTTTAAAGCCAGAAAACAAGATCATAATTCTACAGAGTATCTTGAAGACGTAAACCTAAACAAACTTGTTGCTAAAGCTACAGGACTTTCGGTGACTACCATATGTAAAATAATAAAAGAAGGAAATGAACTGAAAGATGAACAAAATAATGTAAATTTTAAATCACCAAAAAAATTAAACAAATCCGAAAGAAAAAAATTGAAGTTGACAGTTTTACAGAGGGCGTTGTTAGAAGAAAAATAACTCAATTTTATACGGTTTATAAGAAGGTTCCTACATTAAAAATTTTGAATGCGAAACTCAGAGAAGAAGGAATTTTAAATTGTGGCCGAGAATATTTGAGAACATTGATTCATAAACTTGGCTTTCGATTTAAGAAATGTCAATCAAAAAGAAAATTACTGATTGAACAACCAAACATCGTATCGTGGCGGTGGCGTTATCTTAATGCGATAAAGAAGCACAGAAGAGATCAAAGAAACATTGTTTACCTCGATGAAACATATGTCAATTCGTCATTAAATGTACCGGCGTGTTGGCAATCCAATGAAGAACGAGAGGTGCTGTCGCATATTGGCAAAGGGCCACGTTTAATTATTGTACATGCTGGTGGACAAGCCGGATTTATCAATGGAGCTCTTTTAATTTTTAAATCCAAAAGCAAAACCGGAGATGGACTAAAGAAAAGCTATTGCCAAATTTACCGCCAAGCTCAGTTATTGTTATGGATAATGCCGCATACCACTCGGTACCAGAGGACAAAAAGCCTACAATGACATCCACAAAAGCCACCATGCAAACCTGGCTGCAAAGACACAATGTTGAATTTGATACGTCTCTAAGAAAATGTGATTTATTGAATTTAATCAAACAACACGCGACAGAAAATATTTACAAAATAGATGAAATTTTAAAGGCGGCAGGTCATGAAGTCTTACGACTGCCTCCATATCACCCAGACCTGAACCCAATCGAATTGGTTTGGGGGGATATCAAAGGACAGCTCGCAAAAATTGAAATTGATTCTAATTTAGACAAAAAGAAAAATTCACTGGAACAGTAAAGTTATTTGCCGAATTCTCTGTAGAAAAATGGGTTAACTGCGATAAACATGTACAAACTATTGAAGATGAATATTGTCTGCACGATCGCATCGTTGATGAAGAGATGGACCGATTTATTATTAATTTGCAAGATTCTGACTCCTCAAGCTACACAGACAGTGATGATGATTCAAGCGATATGAATATTAGTGACGAATAGTCCTATAAAAATTTTATCTGTGGTTAAATATTTCTTAAACGGAGTTAATTATTGTTTTATGATTTTGTACCTATGAAGCTATTATAAAATATTTGTAAAACTTAAAAATAAATACTTAAAAAAAAAGATACTTATTATTTTATTCTTTACCAACAATGTCTATCTCGAGATAAATCTTTGGATTATCGACTCCGTGTGTAGCGTTACCCGCCCCCGCTCCCTTCTTACCGCGCAGGCGATACGAGAGTTAAACGGTCGGCCTATAGAACTATACTGTACACTGGATTATTGTTACTAGAAAAATAAAATAGAATCGATAGGTGTTCCAAACATTCCAAATTTAAATTTTCTTACACACTTACTGAGCGAAATAAAAATATTGTCATGCTGAAAGATGTAGCTGCATCGAGAATGATTTTATACAAGTTTAAATATCGACTAAAACCAGAATAATCACTTTGATAGAAATACATAGCTGGAAGACGTCCACTATTGGACAAAGCCCTCCCTCTTAAAGCGCCACAATGAACTACAGTTGTATATTAGTGAGAGAATTATACGCTTAAACAGTTTAGCCTGTGTATTAAATGAAAAATCTATACATATTTTAAAACAAAGTCGCTCCCGCTGTCTGTCTGTCCCTATGTATGCTTAGATCTTCAAAACTACGCAACGGATTTTGATGCGGTTTTTCTTAATAGATAGAGTGATTCAAGAGGAAGGTTTATATGTATAATACATGCATAATATAGTAGAGGAACACTGATAATTTTAGAGGTTTCTAATGTGATGTCGTAAATAAACACATATCTGTACGCTTACATTGCAAACGCTGGCTGAACCCTACGAGATAGATCAAAATAATGTACTACAGTATTGTACACCTTAACAAGGTCTTCAAAAAAGTCGGCAATGGTATATGTTTATCTCTTAGGGATAACCCCCAGTAAACATTTTTATCCTTTACTTTTTATTAGGGGGGGGGGGGAAGGACGGAGAAGAGAGGGGGAGGGGGTTCAATGAGGGGACAACAGGGAGAGGAAGAGGAGGAGTGTGACGGGGACCGAAGCGAGAGGAGGAAAGAGAGCATAGAATTAGATTTTTCTTATGAGAGATGGAGAGAGAAATAAATCAAGGGAGGAGGGAGAAAAGGGGAGCAAAGTGTAATAAAAGTGCGGGCGGAGCTGCGCGGGTCAGCTAGTATAAAATTATAAAACAAAGTCGCTCCCGCTGTCTGTCTGTCCCTATGTATGCTTAGATCTTTAAAACTACGAAACGGATTTTGATGCGGTTTTTCTTAATAGATAGAGTGATTCAAGAGGAAGGTTTATATGTATAATACACGTATAATATAGTAGAAAAACACGGATAATTTTAGAGGTTTCTAATGCAATGTCGTAAATAAACACATTTTTTTGAGCTTACATTCCAAACGCTGGCTGAACCTTACGAGATAGATCAAAATAATGTACTACAGTATTGTTTGGTATTTAAATTAATCATGCATTTCTGAACGCTCTCTTGTGACGTAAATGACGTATTTCCAAATCAACCAATCCCGTTCTTCCTTGAGTAGCCTATATCCGCTTAGTTACCGTTTAACTACGAGACCTACAGCACACCGCCGCCGCCGCGAGAGTGCTTCTATTGCCTATAATTGTGAAGTTTTGTGAACTTTTGTGTCGACACATTGTGCCTGGTACCAGCTAATCATCAGGTGAGTGGTGCTAGCTGAATCCTACCTTTTTCCTGGTCTGATTACCTGCGTTTTACAGCGTCGAGTAGCGTTCAATACCTACTAATTTAATACACCTTATACAGTCCACCATTAAAAATATTAAAACCGCTATTTCTTGGCTTCTAGCCATATTTTAAACCCGCCACCTTTTTTGGTCCATCTCACCGGATTTGATACCTTTTTTGGTCCCATCCAATAGTTTCATTATTCGATTATCTAATCGCTATAATTATCTAGCTGTCTGTGAAATAACAATTAAAAGCCTATTTAATTATAAATTATTCCCGCCCGCTTTGATAATATACATAAGTATATTCAATCGCTTCTAGATTTCTGCAATCTAATTCGCAGGCATTTATTTGTATTGAAGGACAGTGCTTATAGATTGATAATCGTAATTACGTACTTAAAATTATTTTCTTTAAAATCATACGCTGTATGCAGGTAGCATTCTGTGCCCCGCTTGGCTCGCGTCGCAGTTAATACGTGCCACCTACCTACTTAACGCGCTCATTTTCACTTCACAATACGCTAAGTTATTAATAATATTATATTTTACGCTCGCTAATTATTTAATTGGTTATAGGTTATTAAAGCTAATTAAGTAATTTCATAGGTGCATATCTCGGTAGTTAGGGTAACTCATTCGCTTAGTTGTACTTAATCGTTTATAAATACTTAGGTACCGCTTTAATTTAATAGCAATTGGTTTTTAAGCTATTAAAACCAACAAACGCATACTTTATTTATTATCGCCTGCTTTTATTAAATTAATCCGCTGAATAATGAGTAAATCTAGGGGTGAAGAACGGTCGCCATGCCGGGAGGACCCAAAGGTTGTCATTCTTCGAGCAAAACGAGAAGCAATGTTCTCGCGTTTGCAAAAAAATTACGAATTGTCGCGATCGGCTATCGCTGATGAACAACAGCGTGATACATTCTTGTTAAACGCTAGTAATGTAGATACGTTACGTACTGATTTCGAAAAGGTTGTTGATGATTATAATAATGTCTACTTACAAGCCAACCCCACCAGTTCCGTTGATTATCAAACCTGGATCGCATTTGAAGAGTTATACTGTCATATAAAGGGGGTTCTTTCTAAGTTACAGAAAGACTCTAATATTCCGATAAAGACTGAATCCAAGCCTTCTTCTTACCACAATAAGTTGCCGCCTATTGAATTACAATCGTTTGATGGCGATATTCGTCATTGGCCTATGTTTCATCAACAATTTAAAAGTATTATTCATGATAATCCGAATTTAACGGATACTGAACGCGTATATTATTTAGTTGGTAAACTTACTGATAAAGCCAAAGCAATTTGCGCTGGGCTGTCCGCTACGCCAGAAAACTATCCCATAATTTGGAATAATCTTATACAAAAATATAACGATACTCGTTCACTCGCTGTCTCTTATTTTAATCATATGTTAAGATTTAAACCGCTTACTTCTAGTTCCGCCGCAAATCTAGAATCATTTATTAATAATTTTGATTCCTCAATTAAAGCGCTAAAACAGTTAAAATTAAATGACTTAACAGACTTTATGTGCTTGCAATTAGCATTGCAGAGATTAGATGCAGATACTGTTAAAGCCTTTGAATTGTCGCAACGTCAAACTGATATACCTACATATCAGAGTCTTATCAGTTTCGTCCAAGAGCAAAGTAAGATACTTAATAATATACAAAAACAATTTGAACCTACCGCAAACAAACTTTCTAATAATAATAAAAAACATAATATACCTAGACCTAACAGTGGTCCTACTAGAACTTTTATTAATACTGACAACAATCAACCGTGCGTTGTGTCAAGATAAGACACACACACACTTGTTTAATTGTCCGCGCTTTTCTAAATTAACGCCTAAGGAAAGGTATAACTACATAAAACAAAATGGTTTTTGTACGAATTGTTTAAGTAATAAACATAAGTCCAGTTTTTGTAATTCGCAACGTACATGTTTACATTGCAATCAACGCCACCATTCCTTATTACATTTTACAATTAAATATGAAGCGCAAGCTAGCTCAAAGTTAGATCAAAAACCGGTTTCCCAGCTGGCCGTCTCGGGTATTCGTAATGCTCACTGTAATTTAACCTCTAATCCTTCTACGAATAAGATCGAAATTAATCCGCAGTCCAACTCGGGTGATAGTGTATGCACTCAGGGCTTGGAGTCTACTACGATCTTGTCGTTCAGTATTACAAACCTTAACAATGATATTAATCACACTCAAACCGCTGCTTTATTAGCGACCGCAAAAATAAAAGTAATAAATAATTATGGACGTGAATATTATGTAAGATGTTTAATAGATCCAGGGTCACAAAGTGACTATATTTCGCTTGATTGTTGCAAACGTTTATCTTTACCCATATCGGGAAAAAACCGCTTTACCGAAGTTCATGGCATTGGTGGTTCATCGCAAAAAATATTAGGCGTTACTCACGTTAAATTCACATCTCGCTTCGATAATGAATTCGTATATGAAGTCGAACCGTTAGTAGTGCCTCACATTACCGGGAAATTACCGGACGTTAAGATTGATTTAAATAAGATTAATTATATATCTTCGATACGTTTATCTGATGACCAGTTCTTTGTACCTGGGGAAATTTCCTTACTTTTGGGGGTAAATACCTATTGTAAAATATTACTGTCAAATAAAATAATTACGCCGCACGCGCCTATGGCACTAGAAACAACGCTAGGTTATGTAATAATGGGCGACGCTTATGTTGAGTCCCCTACTCATAAATCGCATTCTTTTCATTTAATTAATCAAGAACCGCTTAATGACATGCTTCAAAAATTTTGGATAATGGAAGAATTGCCTTCTACCAAGTATATAAGTCCGCAAGATAATGAGTGTGAAAATATTTTCACCTCTAATACCGCTCGCAATCCTGATGGCAGTTACGTTGTCGCTTTGCCATTTAAGGATCCACCAGAAAAATTAGGTAATTCGCTTCAAATCGCTGAAAAAAGATTTTCTCTTCTTGAAAGAAGATTTAGTAGAAATCCTGAACTTCGCGCGCGTTACAATGACGTCATTAGGGAATATTTAGATAAAGGGTTCTTAACACTTGTTCCGCAAGAAATGATAAGGTTTGATGTGCCTTGTTTTTACTTACCTCACTACCCGGTTATTCGGGAGGATAAATCATCCACACCGCTCCGTGTAGTAATAGACGGCAGTTGTAAGTCGGATAACGGTTTATCACTTAATGATATTTTGCATACCGGTGAAAACTTACAAACTGATATTTTCAATATTTTACTCAATGTACGAATATATTCTATTGCTTTTTTCGCTGATGTTCGAAAAATGTATTTTTGCATACATGTACAAGATTCGCACCGCAAGTTCCAACGAATTTTATTTCGCTTTTCTGATGACGAACCCTTGCAAACGTATGAATTTACTCGTGTCACTTTTGGTCTTCGTTCCTCACCTTTTCTCTCTCTTCGCGTCATGCGTGAGTTAGAAAAAGATGAAGGAGCTAACTATCCTCTCGCAGCTAGTCTTATTGAAAGACAGCTCGATATATACATGGATGACCTTGCTTCCACAGCTTCAACGCTAGATGAAGCTGTAGCGACAGCAACACAATTAATCCAACTTTTCAAAGCCGGTGGTTTTGATCTAGTTAAATGGACAAGTAATTCCCACGAGTTGTTGGAACACATACCCGCAAGTCATCGTCAACAAGAATATATTTCTTTTAACGATAATGACACTCATAAGATTTTAGGCCTTCGCTGGCATCCCGCTACTGATAATTTTACTTTTACTGTATCTCAACCGCCCGCTATTTGTACAAAGCGTTCTATGCTATCCGCTACCGCACAACTTTATGATGTATTGGGTCTTGTCGGTCCCATAACGCTATTCGCTAAATTATTAATTAAACAATTATGGCTCCTCAAAATTGATTGGGACGAGTCTCCGCCTTCTTCTGTTGTCAAGTTGTGGCAACAATATATTTCAGAGTTACCGCTAATCTCGGGTCTTCAATTCCCGCGTCATATGGGTATTAAGGACTCTTCTGTCGTTTCGCTAATCGCTTTCGCTGATGCTAGCGAAAAAGGTTTTGGCTGCGTTATATACCTTCACGTAGCTAATGAAGGTTCTCCCCCTATAGTCACGTTAGTTTGTTCAAAATCCCGCGTTTCTCCTGTAAAGACCGTGACTTTAGCGAGACTTGAACTTTGCGCCTTAACACTGCTCGCTAAGTTAGTGCGTTCAGTGGTCAATACATTGTCAATAAGACACCCAATAAATAATATTTACGCATTTTCTGACACTGAAGTCGCTCTGTGCTGGGTTCACTCTTCCCCACACAGATTTAATACTTTCGTCGCCAATAGAATTTCGCAATGTCAATCTTTATTGCCAAGTGATCATTTTTATCACGTCGCAGGAGTAGAAAACCCCGCGGATTGTGTATCTCGCGGGCTGCTTCCCTCACGCTTAATAGAGAATAATCTCTGGTTCCAAGGCCCATCTTGGATGTCTTTTCCTATTAGTGAATGGCCAATTCAGCAATTTTCACCGCAAAGCTCATGTTTACCTGAAGAAAAAACATTATCTCACGTCGCTTGCGACGCCGCCGCCGCGCAAACTGAGCATCTACTTCTTACATTAAGTTATAGAGTATCCTCGTGGAATAAGTTACTTCGCACTGTAGTGTATGTGTTAAGATTTCTAAGAAAATTGCCCCGCAATAATGTAATAACCGCGCAAGATTTAGACGCTGCTGAACTTGTTATAATAAAGGCCGTTCAACACGCTTCATTCGCTGATGATATTAAACTTATAGAAAAAGGAAAAGGTTGTTCCTCAGCTCTTCGCAAATTAACGCCATACATGAATGATGGCATTCTATATGTCGGAGGTCGGTTAGATAACGCATCATTAGAAAAATTACATAAACATCCAATATTGTTGCCGAAAAATGGTCACATAATTAATTTGATAATTGACTTCTATCATAAGAAAAACTTTCACGCTGGTCCGCAACTACTACTCTCAATACTGAGACAACGTTTTTGGATTTTATCCGCCCGCCGTATTGTTCGTTCCCGCATACATAAATGTAACACATGTTTTAGGTTAAAACCAAAAGCTACTTTTCCTATGATGTCCGCTTTGCCATCGTGCCGTGTAGAACCTTGTAAAGCTTTTACGCATACGGGCGTAGACTACGCTGGACCATTGTATATAACTCATACTCGAAGACGAGGAGTGCGTAGTCAAAAGGCATACTTATGCATTTTTGTATGCCTAGTAACCAAGGCAGTTCATCTTGAGCTTGCTTCTGATTTAACCTCAGCTACCTTTTTAGACGCTTTTAAAAGATTTTTATCGCGTAGAGGTCCTTGTAAGTATCTCTACAGCGATAACGGTACGAATTTTGTTGCTTCGCGTTCCTATCTAAACGAACTTCATGAATTTCTTAAATCCGACGATTACTACAAAACTTTTAGTAGCGAATTAGCGGAAAGCCGTATAATTTGGAAGATGAATCCACCAAATGCACCGCATTTTGGCGGAATTTGGGAGTCCCATATAAAGTCTGTTAAAGGCCATTTATTTCGCGTAATAGGTAAACAAATATTAACATATGAAGAGATGGTTACGATGTTGAATGGTATTGAATCAGTTTTGAACTCGCGACCCTTATATGTGTTGAGCACTGATCCGTCAGAACCGTCCGCGTTGACACCTGCCCATTTTATACATACCGCTCCGCTGGAATGTTTACCCGCTCCTACGTTAGAAAATGATCGCATGACTCTTCAAACGCGCTTTTCGTTAATGGACTCATTAGTCCAATCGTTTTGGAAGAGATTCCGCACGGAATATTTACATAATCTGCAGTCGCGAGAAAAGTGGAACACACCTGCAAATCCTGTAACTGTAGGTACAGTAGTTCTCATCATTGTAGGGAACTGTCCGACATTACGTTGGCCGCTTGGGGTTATCACTAAATTGTTTCCCGGCAAAGACGGTGTAATTCGAGTTGCTGAAGTGAAAACCAAAAGTGGCATTCTGCAGCGTCCTGTAGTGCGACTTTGTCCGCTACCAACGCAGTAGTTTTCTTTATATTATCGCTAGTTTAAGTTACAATTAGTATTAATATAAGCACTATCCTTCGCTCTAGTTTTTGTCCTTATGACTTATTTTATATTCCGCATTATTAGATTATATTACCGCACGCATACACCTAATTTAATGGTGATGTTCTTATATATGTTTTCCCCCTTTTTGGGTTTATTTTTATTTTGTTTTTGAGGTTACCTCAAAGCCGGGAGGTTGTTTGGTATTTAAATTAATCATGCATTTCTGAACGCTCTCTTGTGACGTAAATGACGTATTTCCAAATCAACCAATCCCGTTCTTCCTTGAGTAGCCTATATCCGCTTAGTTACCGTTTAACCACGAGACCTACAGCACACCGCCGCCGCCGCGAGAGTGCTTCTATTGCCTATAATTGTGAAGTTTTGTGAACTTTTGTGTCGACACATTGTGCCTGGTACCAGCTAATCATCAGGTGAGTGGTGCTAGCTGAATCCTACCTTTTTCCTGGTCTGATTACCTGCGTTTTACAGCGTCGAGTAGCGTTCAATACCTACTAATTTAATACACCTTATACAGTCCACCATTAAAAATATTAAAACCGCTATTTCTTGGCTTCTAGCCATATTTTAAACCCGCCAGTATTGTACACCTTAACAAGGGCTACAAAAAAGTCTGCAATGGTATATGTTTATCTCTTAGGCATTACCCACAATAAACATTTTTTTATCTTTTACTTTTTATGAGAAATAATTAACTATTAATACATTTTTGTTACATGAATTTGTCCCTTCTTCAATATAACGTAAACTTCACTAATATTTACACCAATGTTACATTGAATTGAATTGAACGTTGTTCATACCGCTAGGTTAAGGTTAAGCAACATAAGGCAAGGTCATTACATAGATGGGTGAACCGATTTGTATGAAATTTTGTGTGCATATCGGGTAGGTCTGAGAATAGTTCGTAAAGTATATTTCATGCTGCTAGGTTAAGCAACGTTAGGCAAGGTCATTACATAGATGGGTGACGGCGGCAACTCCGAGGAGGACGGTGACAGGGTTGCGAGCCCCATCCCCGTGATGATGGTGCCAGGTTTAAGGGGGCTATAATGCGCACTGAGGGGTATTTGGTGCAGATTCCACTGGAGGGCCCAGGTCCCCACTGTCATGTGGCGATGCGACAGCTGTAGGGGTTTAAGTGGGTTAGAATCAAAGATACCATGACGAGGATATATAGAACGAGAGGAAGGTGCCAGAGAGAGAGAGGGGGGGGATTCGAGGAGGGGGTGATGGGGTGAGGGATAGGGGGATTAAGATGTAGCAAGGGCGGAGTGAGGGGGAGCAAGTTGGGAGAAGAGACAGGGGGAGGGGGTTCAGAGAGGGAACAACGGGGAGAGGAAGGGGGGAGTGTGACGGGGACCGAAGCGGGAGGGGGAAAGAGAGAGGAGAGAGAGAGCATAGAATTAGATTTTTCTTATAAGAGAGAGATGGAGAGAGAAATAAATCAAGGGAGGAGACAGAAAAGTGGAGCAAATAGTAATAAAAGCGCGGGCGGAGCTGCGCGGGTCAGCTAGTAAATCTATAAAAGACTCTTCATTTAATTCATTAATGAAATGTAAAATCAAAATACTTTTATGGAAAGAATTACTTATTTTCAAACAATGAGCTCACCGTGCCGCGTGTTTACTTATACACTCAGCCGGACAGTCCCGCTTCAGAACTTTTCATCATATTTTTTCTCTTGCGTTAAAAATAAAACCACAGCAGCAACTGCTATTGTTGTTCTTTTGCTTTTAGTTCGTGTTTGCTCGCTGGCAAGGTGTTGACTCAAAAATATTGCATCGAGCTTCAGTGAATGAAACATCGGAAGTTTTAATCATTTTCTTGGATATACTTTTGTAGATAGCTATTGTAAACGGTGTGTATGTGCAATATGATGTTTTCAGGTCATGATTATAATATCAGCAAGATCTTCTCAAAATACCAGTCTAGGATACACCTGGCGCAATTAAAGGAAGCTTTTCCAAGCACCCCAACATAAAAATTCCTATTCAGCATTTCCTTGTATAATTTTCCCAGATGAATATTTATTATCTTTACAGGGAATGTAGTCAACAAGTTATTGAAGTTTATTTTCAGAATAGACTAATTCACTATTGTTAATTGCTTCCAGGAAATACTCGAAATTTCGTCGGCAGGATTCAAAGAAGCATTTTGTCCATACCCTAATTATAATAACTTTTTAAACGTTCTTTTGTTTCGATCCAGCATTTCAATTAATAATTTTCTTCTGACACTAATACTTTTTACTTCTATTAGGTCAACGACGTCTCGCTTCGAATGAATCCAGACCATTGATTTCCCCAGCGCATGGTAAAAACCAAATGTGCTTTATTTAAATACCTAGTCTTGCCTTCTGTCGCAATTCCGTAGGCACTCAAATAACTGTTTTACATCTATGACGAACGAATATAATACAATACAATATTAAAATACGGTAATGTTTTTACCTGAATATCTTAGAAGGAAGTAAAGTAAAGATTGCGTCACCATTTGCCATCAGGTGGGACTGCAGTCAAGCACTGGCCTATAGAGAGTAAAAAAAAAAATTCTTTTTGGGAGATTACTACGCATTTTTTTTAAGCTAAGATTTATTTTAAGATTTTCTTTAAATCTACATGTTTCACAAGCTCTGTAGCTGGGAAGGTGTGATCCTATAGCAGACTGCAGGCGGCAACAGTATGCGATGTTTATTGCAACGCTACAGGTTTCTAAGTAATTTTATGAATTGAGATACATTTCATAGATAACAGCATCTCGTCTGTAGCTCGAGGCAATACTATCGCTTGACCGCTCACCATTGTCAACGACTGTTGAGCGACAACACGTAGAATAGAGTTTCTCCAATTGCGAGGAAGAGAAATTAACGAAACTAGAGAGGAATAAACCTGACAAAATTTAAACAAACACTGTCACAAAAGATACATTTAATGTAGCCAGCTGGCGTTGGGTTCGAAATCACGACAGCAGCGACATGACGACGCTACACGTCACCTGCTGCTGCTACCTGCAGTCAGCTACGGAATCACAACTTAACGATTTGATGGATTGTAACATTATGAGCTATCGTTAGATTTTGAGCGTATCAAATAATATTATCTAATATATAAAATTCTCGTGTCACAGTTTTCGTTGCCATACTCCTCCGAAACGGCTTGACCGATTTTGATGAAATTTTTTGTGCTTATCCGGTATCTATGAGAATCGGCCAACATCTATTTTTCATCCCCCTAAATGTTAGGGGTAGTCCACCCGAGCAAAACGTAATAAAAGCGCGGGCGGAGTTGCGCGGGTCAGCTAGTGTATGTATAATATAGGAGTGGACATGGACAATAATTAGAGCATAATTGAAATTTACTGTCTAAGGCTTGGGAAATTTAATATCTAGTGTCTCGAGTGTCAAGCGGCAGTGAAACACATCTGACTATAGGCTAGCGTCGCTTACCATCAGGTGAGCGTCTCGTAACTAAGATGTATGAAGAAATAAGCGTTGTTAAGGTCCGGGACGAAAAATTAAAACTTGTGAACTGTATAGGACTGGTCTGTAAATTAATTAAAAAATAAATTTTGTAGATTAGTTTTCCATCACGGATGGATCAATGCGTCGCGAGTAGCGAGCCGATGGTTGCTGGTACGTTGCTGGCGGTATGCCACCGGCCCGAGCGACTTCTCCCGTGTGTTAAGGACGGGTTCTGAAAATTCATAACAATATCACAATCAACCAAAACTTGGTTGATTGCGAGCATAAGCTTTACCTACAACAAACAGGTGAATAATTTATGCACAGGTATGTCGAATCCTTCCTTACCTATTAATCAAGTTGGCCAAGATTATGTTGTGGACCCCAGAATTCAGTGTTTCATCAAAATATCATCCTAAACAAACATGTGACCTTAAACAACATACATTATTCAGTTGCCAAAGATGACGGTACAGTGTGGACTTGATCAAAATTAAAATAATTGGTACCCTAAATAAAGCCGAAGTAGAATAATGAATGAGGAATAAAATTATATTTTTTTCCGATTTCCGGTTTAGATCGATTTGTTGTAACCCGACTGGTACAGAAAATTTGTGTTTTTCTATGTCTTTGAAATGACTTTATGTAGGTGTTCCTTAGTGGTTAGGAGAATCCAGTTGGATTGCCTTTGTTTGAAAATAAAGATGATTTTTGAGTCGGATGGGCATGTAAAAGTTTATTTCACTAACCAAGGTGGCAAGCAAGCACGCGGCCCGCCTGATGGTAAGCAATTACCGCAGCATATAGACGCTAGCAACACCAGAAGAATCACAAGCGAGTTGTTTACACATTGCTTCGTTCCAGTGTGAAAGGCACTGTAGCTGGTGAAATTACCAAACACAGAAGAGTTAATATCTAATGTCTTTAGTGGGGTTGGCAAAGCGCTAGTGATTCTTCTGGTAACTAGCATCCTTAGGCGGCTGTGACTGCTTACCATATCAGGCAGCTACATGTTTTTGGTTTACTTGCCAATTTAAAGAAAATGCACTTTGATTAAAATATGTTTATTTGAAAGGTAAATACATATTACGACGTAATAGTAATAAATTGCTAGATACTAATAATGATTATACTTTGAAGGCAGCATTCAAAGGATTTCTTTGGTACTTACAACGACCTAAGGTTTCACATCAATTGACGATAAATTGATACCAAATAGTAATCGCCTTAAGACGACCAACGCAGCATTTAATTAATTTACTTAAGTAGAAATTCCTCATTTCAAATTGAATTCTATAGGTATTCGGTCAAATTAATTGAAACCAATATTTGCTTTGAATATTGGTCCTATTATACCAGTTCTTGATTGGTTTGGAATATCGCATTAACTTGAGCTTGACTTTTTCCAGGTAGGTCGCTGAATGATCAATCTACAAATTATGTTTAGTTTACTTTTTACATGAAACCATTTATCTGCAAAAGTAGTTACTTTAGTAGTATCTGTAACTGTTAGATGATCCATGCTTGGGATGGGCATGTAAAAAGTCCTGCGCCCGATCTCTTCCCGATCGTGTCGGTATTCTGTCCCATCGGTTTGTGAGAGGTAAAAGAAGGAGTGGACTTGTGTCTACGCAATCATGCATAAATGCGGTAACAGCTCAGTGGGCGAGCGTTTGCCTTGGAAACAAGGTGCGCAGGTTCGAACCCCGGCTCGCACCTCTGATTTCTTCAATGAATCATGTGCGAATCGTCTTTGTGCGATTGTTACTAGCTTTCGGTGAAGGAAAACATCGTGAGGAAACCTGCATGTCTGAGATAGCCTAATTAGCTCTCGAATGACGTGTGAAGTCCGCCAACCCGCACTTGGCCAGCGTGGTGGACTATGGCCTAAGCCCCCTCATCTCGAGGGGAGGCCCGTGCCCAGCAGTGGGACATAAACAAGGGCTGGTATTAATATTATTATTATATTATAATCATGCTCTATAATATTTCCCAGGTAGACGGATGATCTTGTAAATAAGATTACATTATTATCATAATACCGAAACTATGTGATGTAACGTTTGATAAAGCATAATGCTATATAGCTATTAAAGTGTTTGCCTGATAGCAATATACTTGCCTATAGACAGAATCATTGTTGTTAGTCCTAACTTGAAACATTAGTTATCAAGTCGTTTGAGCTTTGTATTTTCTCCATCTACAGTGCCTTTTAGATTACACATTGGAGCTTAACGGAAAAATATTTCACAGTATATTGGAACTTACCTTTTTTGATGGAAATCTTTATGGATAAAGTCGGTTATGTTAGACTCCAATCGACTCCATCGGGCCATTAAGGACCTCCGCTATAATGTTGGGCCCTGGGAACATACCATTGTACTCGTCTTATTCATTTAGCCTTACGGCCCTACACACTACCCTCCTTGCACCAAGCTTGCCTTACACGTACCCATGCACCGTAAGAGCAGCTGCCCCCGCCCTACGTGACCATTTGTTCCTACGTCATCTACGCAAACCCCCCCCCCCCCCATCTTGCACATTACTGCTCCTCAACGGGCACCCGTATACCGGGAACGGTAGTTGGACGCCTCCGCCTAAAGGCTTCGCCCCGATCTTATCTGGTACCAAGGGTACACCGTCCCAAGTCCTTTGTTCTTTCTCTGGGAGTACCTATCCGCGGGAATTATAATGAGCTGGATGCTTGAGGAGGTAATAAAGGCAAAGGCACAGGCAAAGGTACCACATTATTAGAACTTAAATAATATTAAAACATTTTAAATTTTTTTGTTTATTTTATTTACCTCACAGACATGTCTTTGTTATTTCGCATATTTGCTATGATATTTTACACGAATAACAATATACATTCAAACATTACAAAATTTGTATAAGTACTTATAATTTTCCAGCATTTTATAGCTTTAGCAATTATTCAATAATGTTTATTTTCGATAAAAAGCTGTACATCCATCTAAGGCGAGTGGGCGCTACTTTCAGTTATTTATGTTTCTTTGCTAACTTTAATCCTTTTCTTTTACATTGATAAGAGGAGCTTTAGGGCAGTTTCAAAGTTTCCAGTAAACGCTCTCTGAGTAAGATACTTTTTATTATTTATAAAACAGAAAGTACCCACTCATAATAAAATTAATATCGGCTATTGTCTCGAAAGCAAAGTTTTGAATTTATTTTTCTTCAGACCCTTTTTAATGTTTACTGAATAAGTTGAATCCTAAAATTTTATGAGTTTCCGCTGCTCAAATATAATTAAGTATTAATATTTTTAAGTAAAGTTGTGACTAGAGCAGAAAGAGGTCGCGACAGGCCTTGCACTGCCACCCGTTACCTGACAAAGCGGCTAGTAAATCTTTGGAAGCCAGTAACCACCAAATTTTAAACTGTATAATTATTATAATAATGATAATAATAATTCTTTGTTGCAGACTCAAGATCCATATAAAATTATAATTGTTATAATTAATAATAATTAAGTATATCTAGAATAAATAGATTATTATTAACAATAAGAAATAAAATACAATATGTGTGTACTGTTTAGATGAGTATGATCTACGGTTAAAATACATCTTTTTAGGTGGCAAATTCCACCCAACGTCTGTAAGTTGCAGTTAGCAGCAGCTTGTCAGCTGGACTTCTAGTAATTTCTAAAAATTATACTTGGACGGGAAGACAGTCTTTGGCTGTGCGTGTTCTGAGTGAAGAAGCAAAGCATTTGGGCAGTAGGAATATCCACAAATAAAGAGTGCATATGCCCCATATTCAATGCACCGTATCCACTCCATCTCATAGGACGTATACGGTGTAGAGACTCTAAAAAGGGAATAACAGCATTTATATCAAAAGTTAACTCATACGAAAATGACACATAAGCAAAATGACCCAGTCTTGTACCTCCTCTACACACTCGCTAAAATATATTTTTTTAACCTAAAAAATAAAACATTGTATTTTGGGACGCCCATATCCTGTTATATACGATTAGTTAGATAGCAACGTTAGGTAGGGTATATAGCACATATATACACTATAAAATATCATGCAAGTGAAAACAGTTCTGCTGAGAGTAATGACACTCCCTTTGAGAGAAAAGACAAGTCCGTTGAGTTTCTTGCCGGATCTTCCTGGTCCGCAGTGGTCGCGTTACGATCCGGTGGTAGTCTGAAAAAAATGATTTTTGTGTAAGTGCCTCCGTGGCGCCTATAAATAAAAGAGATTTTGTGACTGACTCTCCTATATTATTAGTATAGGTATGCCTAATGAAAAATATTACAATCATGTTGAGGAAGTAATATAACAATTTATTATACAAAATAAAGACTACAGAAGAAAGACCGCTACTAAAGAAAGCTTCCATTAAACATAGTCCAAAGTTGAAAGCATCTTGGTTAAGAACTTGGAAGCACTTTACGAAGTATTTCAAGTAAAGCCGGAGCAATAAGGAACTTTATGACGTAACCTACAATATACTTCATAGAATATTTGTAACGTATTTTTTCGAAGAAAAAGAAAAATAGTTATTTATGGAACACAAGTTCAGTTTTTTTTTTAATAATTAGTGCCTTACCATTATTAGTGCCACCGTGGTCCGAAGTAAGCCGTTAGATAACAGCTTACTTCGGCATCCGTAACAATAGGTCATGGCCTTCCGCATTAAGGTATCGAAGCGAGGAGGAGGAGGAGGAGTGCCATATCATATTCCGCCTTGCAAAGGTATGCAAACATAAATTCTGGCGTTCATGAGTGTAAAGAGCGGCGTTACGTGTGCTTACCCCGTCCATACGTATTTTAAACGAGCTCGTGCAAGCGATTATCGTCCTAAAGGTGATACACCGCGTGTGACCGCGAGAGTACATATAATATCATAATTTTTACACGCAAATGCTTGGAAAATGTATTATGTCATTTCCATAGATTTTACAGCCTAAGGGCTCCCACACATAACTGCGAATTCGCATCGCATCGCAAATATCTGCGAGCTCGCACGAATGCATCGCAAGAACTTCCGATCTGATTCGCATCGCGTATTCCAGCGATATTACGTCACTCTTGGTGACTACATTGTATTCCGCTCTGAGACAACGTAGGGGAAAGACCCTTCGGAGACGTCCATTGCGTACGGCAGTGACTCCGAGGAGGACGGTGGCGGGGTTGCGACGCCCGTCCCCGTGAGCACCGTGTCAGGTTTCCGGGGGCTATAAAGCTCCCCCCGGCGGCGGGCTCAAAGGCAAGGCACTGAGGGGCCCCTGGTGCCGATCCTACCGGAGAACCCTGGGGTCCCATGTACCGATGCGACAGCCGCGGGGGTTTTAGAGGGTAAGAATCCCACATACTTCAAAAATGGGGAAAGACGCCGCCGTCGTTGTGTCGAGTATGGCAGAATATGACGTGGATGTTTCATATCTTTAATTGAGGAACACCCCGTCCTTTGGGACACAAGTGATGAACATTATAAAAATAAATTTATTAAACAAGATACCTTCAAGGTATGGTCACCTGAAACTTTGGGCTACCGCACGAAATCGCATCGCAGCCATTTTACATCGCAGTTTCCTGCGATGCGGCGACGCATCGCATCGCAGTTTTGTGTGGGAGCCCTTATTGCACGTGACGTATATACCAATAATGTCTAATTTGTAGGAAATTAAGTTAGCATAAAATCCGTGACTCAAATACATTAGCTATTTCACGATAATTGTTTAAACAGATTTTCGACGTTCCATGGTTCGTAGCCAACGGCGAGGCTGCTGATGATGCGCGGTGAAATGAAATTTCAATATTTGTATAGTATACTATACTATATAGTATACTATATAGTATAATTAGTATAGTACTATTTATATTCGTTTGAGATTCCCGACTTTTAAACAAATGTTTAAATTTTTTGTTTCTGAAAACTGATCATAATTACATTAATGTAGACTTATATTTGATGAAGAAATACGTAGGTTCGGTCTTTGATTGCTTCGGAGAAAGTGCGTAGGTATATGAGATATGTAATAACTGTCGTTATTTTATTATGAAATTGCTAGATTATAAAATATGTCATATTATATGACATGGGTTAACAGGTTAATATTAGTGGTCAATCTAAAGTACTAGTATTAATATGTATTTATTAACCGACTTCATTTTACTATTACCTCTACTGTAAACTAGAGAAAAATTATATCAAAACAATCAAAGTTTCAACCCTCAAGATTATGACACGGGTGGTCATTATATCACTATCATTCGCTTAATATCGCATATTGAGACATGTATCAAGGTGGCTAGACTCCATCATTATTCAATTAACTGGAAATCAAATAGTTCTCATTCATCTCCCAAGGGTTATAATAATCAAACACACACCTGTCTGTACTAGCGGGAGGATATCTGCTGCTGCTGTCAAGGGTTTACTAGGTGGTACCTTCTGCAAAGGTACCACCGCAGTGTCAGATATTGCGTCACCAAGAAACAGTGTGCAAACATTGGTGTGTTTCGGTATGAACGGCACTGTAGCTGGTGAAATTACCGGATGCAAGATACTTAATATCTAATGCCATTAGGGTCGGCATCGCGCTAGTAATTTTGCTGCGGGGACTGCTTACCATCAGGTGGGCCACAAGCTTGTTCGCCAACTCGATAGTATAAAAGCGGCCAATCTTAGCAGAGATCACACAACTACGCTAGATGTTTGAGTGTAATAGTACTTGGGCTGACATGGTATAAAATTTTCTTATTTAATTCGGATTCCTTTATCTATGTGAAGGAAGAATAACACCACCTGTAAGCTTTACAAAGTTTAAGCAGAAGACTATACAAGAAATGAAATTGATGAAGAAATTTATTACCAATAAGCAAATTTTTTTTGCAATTTTACTCGATAAACTTTCAAGGCGCTCATAGGCATATCACCACGGAAAGCAAATGGTGGTTAATGTTTAGACCACTGAATAAATTCTACAGTATCTATAGGTCTCATCGTGATGTTTTCCTCATCACATAATCATATCGGTACTGCCTAGTTGAGCTGGCATAATTATTCTTCAAGTGGGCCCAAAATGTCCATGATGAAAAAATAATGAGTATTATAAGTTTTTAAACCATCTTATCGACCTAATATAATGTAATGCGGTTTTATTTATTTAAGAGCTTTCTTTTTTAACGAAATTATTCTTAGTTAACATCCCTATAGCCGTATAATAAAAGTTTGATTTTGTATTTTTTTTTCTTACAAAGCTCCTGTTTTTTTAAACTCTTCGACTTCGAACTTACTTATATAGTACCTAAATACTGCAAACTTCTTGTAATTCAATCTACAAAATCACAACATTTACCGACACGTAACCACAATAAAACGTCAATACGGGCCCGAAGCTACTCAATATTCTGAATATATTTTTGACGTGCATTGTGCCGACCTCTCCCAGGAGGGTTGAGCTGACGGCCTCAACCAGGAGGTAATCCATTAAAGCCGGGGTAAGTCGCGCTATAGAAACATAATGGGATGTAGCACATAGCGCTTTCAAGCCATAAAACGGTAACTGCGGTAATATTAACGTGACGTCACAATTATGATGGAGTATCAATTTAATTTGACATTGAAAGAGCACTTGAACGACTTACATTGTTAAATCACTTGTGGTGGCAATTGGTCAAAAAAAGTCAAACTTTCTGTCTTAATCGGTAAAAAATGCTTATAATTCTGCAAAATAGTTTAAAAAATGCTATTGGTACTAGGTATATAGTGAACTCCAACGCTGTTATAAGGCTATATTTTATCCTACACCTGGAGTTCGATCGACGATCATTAGATTTATTCTCCGGAAATTAAAACCTTTGGCTTTTGCTGGAAAACCAATCGATTATAGATTTTGAATTTCAATTACCTTAATGCTCGATACGTTTAGGTAGAACTTAACGGACACGATATTTTGATTGTTTTTACGCTATCAAAATCATTTCATACCTATTTCACAAAAACTTTAAAGTTTAATAAGAAACCAAATCAACATTTTCCTTGATATTTATACACAGGTTAAAATCTTTTTTGTAACTACCACCGTATTGGTATGCGGCCTCCGCTTAGAAGAATAGGTAAAAACTTGGCAGGTTTTTATGTCTTATTTTTTTCCTCTTTTCAGTGACCTTGATGAAACATACATTTTAACAGGAAAATAGATGCAGTAGAAAATAGCAAATTTATTCCTGTATCTTGCTCTGCTCATAAATAAAAAGTGCAAGAGAAACGGAACGGTTGTGTGACAAGACAGCATACTCCCTGATACTTCCGCTGCCAGCCAGTCCCGCAGCGCAAACTTGTATTTCTAGAATTCTTTATTTTTAACATTTTGGGCAGCGCAGATATGCGGTTGGAACGACGCGATTCACAGCATTAACGAATCATTTTTTTTTAATAGTTAACTGATTCCAAGCAAAAAATCCATAGATATACACATGATACATCCATAGACATTATACGCATGAAAATTGTTGCTATTTGAGTAGGTACGAATTTGAAGTTATACTACTTCAAACGTGAGAACATCATTTTTTAAAGTCAGTTAAACATCATCATCAAATCATGTTATTGAAATCGAGTAAATAACGTTTAAGTAAAAGCCAAGCGAAATACTCGTGAACTACTCAGTTCATTATTTAGGACATTTTAATATTATTCCCAAACACGACACTGTTTTTGAGACTAAATTTATATAAGTTCTGAAGACTCCCTCAAATTACAGGTTTCGAATAATCTTTGAAACCTGACATTAAAGATGTAAAGAAACTTCAGTGTTTATAATGTAATCATGTTTTATTTACCTCATTAAAGAAGCGAGAAATTGGCGTTTGTATTTCGGCCACGTTCGAAACGTTTGTCTGTGTACAATTTGTGAATAAATCATTTGCCTTCACAACAACGAGATAGTGCGTGTTGCTTTGGCAAATTTATTTTTATATTTCACTGAGTTTGAATACAAAGAGTTCCCTGGGACCATATTTTTAGTTCAGAAAATTTCACGATAGTAATACGTTTCAGTAGCAAGTGAATGCCATTAGCCCATTAGTATATCAGTATAGGTATCTTATCCCGCCTCCCGAACAAGCCGGGTTCCGAAAAGGCTTTAGCACCGTAGACCACATACATACGCTCCGCCAGATTATACAGAAGACCGAGGAGTATAATCCGCCATTATGTCTAGCGTTTGTGGACTACGAAAAAGCCTTCGATTCTATCGAGACCTGGGCGGTATTGCAGTCCCTCCAGCGGTGCCACATTGACTATAGGTACATCGAAGTGTTGAAGTTTTTGTACAGCAACGCCACTATGTCGATCCGACTACAGGACGAGAGCACGAAACCAATCCCATTGCAGCGAGGTGTGAGACAGGGAGACGTTATTTCTCCGAAACTGTTCTCAAATGCATTGGAGGACGTTTTCAAGCTCTTGGACTGGTACGGATTCGGCATCAACATCAATGGCGAATACATCACTCACCTTCGTTTTGCCGATGATATAGTCATTATGGCAGAGTCGCTGGAGGACCTCAATACGATGCTCAGCGACCTCAGTAGCGTTTCCCAACAGGTGGGTCTTAAAATGAACATGGACAAGACGAAGATCATGTCTAATGTCCATGTTGCACCCGTACCGGTAGTTGTTGGGAACGATACACTCGAAGTTGTTGACCACTACGTATACCTAGGACAAACTGTCCAGTTAGGTCGGTCCAACTTTGACAAAGAGGTCGCCCGAAGAATCCAACTCGGATGGGCAGCGTTCGGGAAACTACGCGATATCTTCTCGTCCAAAATACCGCAGTGCCTGAAGACGAAGGTTTTTAACCAGTGTGTGTTGCCAGTGATGACATATGGTACCGAGACGTGGTCTCTAACGGCTGGCCTTTTAGAAAAGTTCAGAGTCACACAACGAGCCATGGAGAGAGCTATGCTCGGAGTTTCTTTGCGCGACAGAATCCGAAATGTGGAGATTCGCCGAAGAACCCAGGTCACCGACATAGCTCTCAGAATCTGCAAGTTGAAGTGGCAATGGGCAGGCCACATCGCTCGAAGAACCGATAACCTTGGGGAAGAAAGGTTCTCGAGTGGCGACCACGAACCGGAAGACGCAGCGTAGGCAGGCCTCCCACTAGGTGGACAGACGACATTGTGCGCGTCGCAGGTAACCGGTGGATGCAAATAGCCAATTGACGTTCATTGTGGCGTTCTAAGGGGGAGGCCTATGTTCAGCAGTGGACGTCTTCCGGCTGATGATGATGATGATGATATATCTTATTACAGCCGCGCTACAAGGGCGCTGCTGAATTCACCCTGATTAATTATGATCGAGAAAATAATACTAACTTATAGTATGTATAACCTTCCTTTATATAAATTAGTGACGAGGCTAAGGACAGTAAGCGACACGCCTTATATTTTTTTTATTTGGGACTAATCCCTCCACTAATTCCCACCACTGTTATTCCTGTAAGCCAGAATCTATAGCGGTCACCACTGAAGACACCGATATTTGACCCTCGGCGAGTCACGGAGGAACGCTACATTGTCTTGGAACCTGCAAATTACAAATACAAATTACATTACTACTACAAATTTAATTAAAAAGGTAAATGGAAGAGTTGGAATTACCTTTGCAAGGAAGGAAATGGAATTTAAGCAGGAGACAAGCAATGAATTATCATAAGGTCGATGAAACCTCAAAATGGAAGAGTCTCTTACGCCTGTAAGATTCCTTCTCCCTTTTTGAGGATCTACGAAGGCTAGTCCACCCATAAAACACCACGGATGCTGCTATAACATATTTTAAGGGGATTATTTGATTTCTTAAACTTGTTTTCAATAATTGGTTTGGCAAAAACCCTTGAACACACAGAAGTTCTGCTTAGTCACCTCAAGGTTCATGTAATATACGACTCCTGATGTCACAACCAAACTGTCTAACATAAGGCTACGATCATGTTCCCAGAGACTGCGCTCCCAAAGCGTATAATGGGTAGAAAAAATCCCCTCGCTGAGTTTCTTGCCGGTTCTTCTCAGCGGGGGCGCGTTGTGAACCGGTGGTAAACTCATTCTCTCTAAGCGGCAGCCCAAGCCAAGGCCGTGCCTCCCTGAGGTGCCCTTGAGCTAGTCGCTACCCAAACCCTTCTGGCTGGAGCGCTCAAAGCGCTCGCCCTCTTGTCCGGTGAAGCTGTAATGGCCATCTGCGGCCAACAGTATTACTCCTACAAAAAAAAGGGTAAAAAAAATAACTTTAGTAGCTTACCTTAATATATAAAAGGTGGACATGTAACTGCTGCACCCATAATTCGATATTCCTCATCTTTTCATTTAAGATCTCAATAATAAAAAAAATATGATGATGAGGTAACTCGTTTAAGCAAATCCTTATTTAGCCATTTTTTAAATCTCATTATTTAGGCTGGACTCTCGGGGCCGTTTATATTTTTATGTTCTATTAATAAGTAAGAAATATTTCTACAACATAAGTGCGTAGGTATTCTACAACTTTATACGTCTACGAGAGTTGAAATAATAATAAAAAAATGCTAAAAGAGAATAAAAGCAAATTTTTGTTTGTGATTGCGGCCGTAACTTTCTTTTATGTTTACGTAGTTGATTAACCATTAAATTTCTGTTAACTATATCTCGAAAAAATCACTGTACACTTATCTTAATGGAAAATATTGGATAACTAGTTCAAGATGAAAAATTAAAACGGCGGCGTCATGAGCAAAGTTTTAGTTGCTATGATAATCGTTTACCTTCTTAATTAAAGGTGAATAATAATTTCATGTTTTAGAGGTCCCGAAAATTAGGTTTCAGAATATTTGTATTAATATCTTAGAAGAAACGTTGTTTTCTTTAAAAAAAAAATTGCGGTGTCATATTGATAAGACGCCCATGGAATCTTTTCAATACTAGTCTTTGTATATTTATATATAATATATATTATTTTTGGAAGTATATGTAAGTATATTTTTTTTTCTTGATATGTTTTTTTAATATTTTGTCTATAGTATTTATAGTTATAAATGTATGTAACTTGTATATAATAATAATAATGTGTATGTATTATCTTAGTTCTCAATTTTTATTTTTGTTCTATTCCTATACTTTCTTTTTTTTTGCACCCGCCTTGTATCCTCTCTGTACCACCCTAAGGTAGACTGGCAGAAAATGCCTAAGGCATTAAGTCCGCCTATGTTCAAAATTTGTGCATGAAGAATTAAATAAATAAATAAACTTTGAAGACTAATTTGCTAAGACTTAAGAAAATTGTACGCAGTAACAGCTCAGTGGGCGAGCGCTTGCATTGGAAACAAGGTGCGCAGGTTCGAACCCCAGCTCGCACCTCTGATTTCTTCAATGAAACATGTGCGAATCGTCTTTGTGCGATTGTTACTAGCTTTCGGTGAAGGAAAACATCGCGAGGAAACCTGCATGTCTGAGAAAGCCTAACTAGCTCTCGAATGAGGTGTGAAGTCTGCCAACCCGCACTTGGCCAGCGTGGTGGACTACGGCCTAAGCCCCCTCATCTTGAGGGGAGGCCCGTGCCAAGCAGTGGGACATAAACAAGGGCTAGTATTATTATTATTTTATTGTTATTATAAGAAAATTGTATTATTGTTAAGCATAGTTCAAAGTGGATTTCTCTAAGGTACTGTGGTTGTGTAATAATTGTATCTTTCTTGATATTTTATTGTAATATCTATGATCACCTAGTGATATTGGATAGCGTTAGTTTTTGGTTTAATCAGGTATTCACCTAGAAACATAGTTGTCTTAGAAATGGAATAAATGGGTGTTAATACTGGCAAACCCCCGTGGGGTGTCCGGGTAACAAAAGCACCCTCCCATCTCCTCCCATTGGGTGTCTGTAAGAGGAAACTAAGGGAAAACAAGAAGACGGGCAGCAGCGTCTTTCTATTGGATTACCTACCACCTACACTGCGATCCCCAAGCCGGCTGCCAAGAGTGCGGATTATGGCAACCCATCTCTTCTTTGGGGGAGGCCTTTGTTCAGCAGTGGACATATTTCGGTTGCTAATGATGATGATGAATACTGTCAATTATGTTCACTCTCAAAAAATATACATATAGAGAAATTAACTATTTGGCTACATTTATGCAAAAGCTACTCTACATCTAAAATCAATTAATTTTAACGTAAGATATTTAAAAATATACTTTAATAATAATACCAGCCCTTGTTTATGTCCCACTGCTGGGCACGCGCCTCCCCTCAAGATGAGGGGGCTTAGGCCATAGTCCAGAAAAAATATACTTAGTATTTTAATTATGAAAGTGTTTTGGTGAGTCTATGCAAGAATTACCTGACTTGATTCGATCATCACTTTTCTATCGCCGGACGACGAGATGCACGGCGGCAACGCACCTTTACGTTGTGAATATCTTTATACTAAGCGAAAACAAATATGTGAGACTATATAATAGAGATACTGAGACTACAATTCTCCGACAAATTAAAATTAATGAAATTCCAAGTTTACCTAACGTGTACATATTTACTAAGTCCACATAAACAAGTTACTTACTTAGGCTCAAACTAAACAGAACTTTTAGAACCCTTGGGGCACGCAAGAACTTGGCTAGATAAAATTTCATGTACGTTACAAAATATAGGACTGAAGTTTTTAAATTGGCATTTATAAAGATTAATGTGGAACATTTGGACGTGGTTATAAAACATCTTTTTACTATAATTGTGTAAGTAATATGTCATAAATATTTAAAAAAAGAATGTTTGGTATTACCACAGCATTGTGTGGCTGCTGAATTTTTTTAGCATAAAATTCTAATAACGCTTTTTCTAACTTGATCTAATCTAAATAAAGTAAGAAACTAGCCACCACCTCGCGATAAACTATACTTGTGGCTAGACCACCGAGGCGTCTGGCTCATACTTAGTATTCCTCTAGGGTAGTTTCATGAATTATTTAGCATTTTAGTGAAGTACGTCTCTCATGAAAATGCAACCAAATTGGTTATAACTGTGGCGACTCGACATAACCAGATGGCGCCACATGTGATGAGAAGCGTGTAGTATCACATACAACGCGATAGATGGCGCCACCTCCGAATTCTGAATCTCGCAAGCGAAGTTTCTCAAACGTTGAGAATATATACAACATCCCGACAACCGTTCTCTACTTTGACGTCATCGCACCTATGCGCCCGACCCATTATCCCAATAATATTAATCACCGCCTCGATGTCTTAGACATGGCCCTCCTGAAGGGACCCTCCGGTTGCGCTCCTTAGAGGTTCTCCATGAGCTAGACTCTGACCACCGACCGGACCTAATGGAACTAGGTCCCCCGCCCACTTCCCAGCCGGTCACTAGGACCGTTCTGGACTGGCACCAGCTAAACACCTGTTTAGCCGATGCCGACTCTCCGAATCTTGCCCGCTTCCCGGCGCAAATCTCGTCCCCTCAGGACACTGATCATCTTAAATCGGCCATCAGCCAGTCCTCCTGGCAGATTGAAGCGGACAACTTTTACGCTGTGCGCTTCAAGCTGCCCGACGACATTAAGGAATTAGTCCGCGCTAAAAACGTGCCTATTCGCGCGTACGACTCCTACCCCACCGATGCCAACCGGGCCCGCATGTGAGCTTTGCAGAGGGACGTGAAGCGCAGCATCGCGGAGCTCAAGGAGGCTCGATGGGGAGGGTTTCTCGAGGAGATCTCGCCGTCAAACCAGGCTTACTGGCGGCTAGCGAGATCCCTCAAAACCGACAAGGTAGCTACCATGCCCCCCTTGACCCGCCCTTCAGGCGACCCACCCGCGTCCGAGGACGACGAGAAGGCTGAGGTTCTCGCTGACTCTCTAGAGAGTCAGTGCACACCCAGCTCCGCTCCCGTCGATCCGACGCACGTCGATCTCGTAGATAGGGAAGTAGAGCGCAGGTCCTCACTCCCTCCCACCAAATCCCTCTCCCCGGTCACGCAGACCGAGGTGGAAGACCTAATCAAAGGCCTTAAGCCGAAGAAAGCACCGGGCTCCGACGGCATCTCCAATCGCGTCCTCAAGGTTCTCCCTGTCCATCTGATATGTCTTTTAGTGACTATCTTCAACGCAGCCATGTCCCACTACGTCTTTCCTGCCGAATGGAAAGACGCGGATGTAGTAGGTATCCCTAAGCCTCGCAGCAGCCCTGCGAGCTACCAGCCTATCAGTCTTCTCAAGTCTCTCGGCAAACTCTATGAGCGCTTGCTGCTGGCGAGACTCAAAGAGTTTGCCACTTCCAATAATATCCTCATCGACGAGCAGTTTGGTTTTCTGGTCTGGCACAACGGCTTGATATACAAGCTCTTCCAGTTGGGAGTCCCCGATAGGCTAGTACTCATCATACGAGACTTGTTCTCGAATCGTACCTTTCGATACCGGGTCGAAGGTACGTTTTCTTCGCCCCATCCCATACAGGCCGGAGTCCCTCAGGGCTCCGTGCCCTCTCCCCTCTTGTTCAGCCTGTTCACGAACGACATTCCTCGTTCGAGCAGAGTCCAACTCGCCCTTTACGCGGATTATTTATTTTATTTATTTATTTAACTTTGTGCACTTATAGTACAAGGCGGACTTATAATGCCTTAGGCATTTTCTAACAGTCTACCTTAGGGTAGTGCAGAAATATTTTGTGGTAGGTGCCGAATTGTGTGAAATAAAAACTGTAGAACATAGATATATTATACATACATAAAAATATGAATAAAAATACTATATATATATATATATATGTATATACTATAACTAATACAAAAGTGATTATGATACTAATAATATATACAATACTTATAAATGAAGAAGAATAAGGATGTCATTCTGCCAATGTGTGATAGAGATGCTCCCGAAGCTTAGCCTTGAATGTTATGCGATTCTTAGCCATCCTGATTTCCTGAGGAAGTGCATTCCAGAGAAGAATAGATTGCACAAAAAAGGAAGAATGTATGAAGTTAGAACGATGAGATGGACACTTGAGGAGAAGATTATGTGAGGAGCGGAGAGATTTAGAATGACTAGAACAGAGATACTGAAAATGAGATGTAAGATAGGCAGGCGAAGTAGACGAGTGAAGCAAAGAAAATAGGGTAGTTAGTGCTCTTAGAGTTCTTCGCTTACGAATGGGAAACCATTTTAAAAGAGCACGATGTTCGGATACATGGTCATATTTCCGAAGATTATATATGAAGCGTATACAGTTGTTTATAATTCGATCCAATTTATTTAAAAGATCAGAGTTTAGATCTAAATAGCACACATCACCATAGTCGATCAAAGGAAAGATTAAGGTTTGCACAAGCATTGTTTTAGTAGCAGATGGAAGAAAATTTTTAAATCGATAGAGTAGCCGCAAGATACCCGTAACTTTTTGGCTGATACTAGAAATATGTGTTTGCCAACTAAGCGTCGCATCAATGTGTAGGCCCAGGTCTTTCACACTATGACTATACTCAATAATTGTACCATCAAATAGGAGTGACGGGATAGCAGAAAAATCTACTTTAGCAAGCATACGAGGGCTACCAATAATGATTGCCTGACACTTAGCGGGGTTCACAGCCATACCGAACTTATCTGCCCAATTCTTAATGGCAACAAGATCCAGATTTAAATTGGAAATAGCTGTAGAAATGTTGTCGATACTGGCAACCGAATAAAGTTGTAAGTCATCAGCATAGAGATGATACAAGGACTGAAGTTCAGAGGTAACAAGATCAATAAAGATAGAAAAAAGTAGAGGGGATAGAATTCCGCCTTGAGGGACACCAGCATCAAGGTCACACCATTTCGAGAAAGACTCATCGATACGTACTGACTGCTGACGCCCCCGAAGATATGAAGAGAACCATTCCAGAGCCTCAGGCGAAACCAAACGATAGGAAAGGATAGATAAAAGAAGGTTATGATTAACTGTGTTAAAGGCATTCGAAAAGTCAACCAAGACTAAAATAGTGACCTTAGCGTCTTCCATTGCATATCTAATGTCGCCAGTCACCTTAAGAAGTGCAGATACAGTGCTATGCCCAGTCTTGAAACCAGATTGAAAGGGACTAGTGAGAGAATTTTGAAGTACAAAAAGAGATAACTGTTTGTGAGCACAGGCTTCTAACACTTTAGACAAGAATGGAAGAATAGAAATAGGGCGAAAATGACTAGGTAAAGAGGGATTGGGAATTTTGGCCAAGGGTATGACATATGCTTTACGCCAAAGAGAAGGAAAATCACCAGAGGTAAAAGAGAAGTTGATGATATGAACAATTATAGGAAGCAGTTGGTCCAGTAATAAAGTGATCATGTAGCGGCTTATATTATCAGAACCAATAGCTTTAGACTTAATGGATAAGATAATCTTTTTGATATCGTCTGAGGTAACTGGAATAAAGTGAAAAGGATTAATATCAGGACGTTTAAGATTATTGATATAAGTAAGAGTGTGATTCATTACAGAACTATCAAACGGAGAAGTAGATGAAAAGTGACGATTAAGATCATCTATATGAAGAGTCTGTGGAACATCAACGTGACGTGACTTGCCAATGCCTAAGGACTGAAGAAATTTCCAAGTGTTAGCCGGTGAAGAAGAAGAAGTGATATTATCCTGAATATGACGACGTTTAGCATCACGAATCATCCTGTTACACCTGTTCCTAGCTGTTTTAAATAAATTCCAATTGTCCTCAGTGCGTTCCTTCCTGTATCTACGAAAAGCACGATTTCTTCGCCTCATTGCCATTCTAACACCCTGCGTTAACCAAGGCGCAGGCGGGCGCTTCAATCTGACTTTCCTGATGGGGGCATGAACATCATAAAGTTGAGTCACGACACTGTTGAATATGCCAACTTTATCATTAACTGAAGAGGCATTATAGAGGGGTTCCCAGTAAATAGCAGATGCATCTTTGATCAGTTCATCATGATTCATACGTCGAAAACAACGCCTATGCAAGACCTTGGGGATAGGTTTTGGAGGTTTCAAAATGTAACAAAGGAAAATAATATCATGATGGGAGAAACCAGGGGCGTCATGTTGACCATGAGTGGAAACAAGGGAAGGGTTAGAAACTAGAATTAGGTCAAGCCAGGTATCATCACTATGAATATTATGATGAGTAGCTTGGAGGGGCAAAATATGCAAACTGACTGACTCAATCAGGTCAACAAGTTTACGGGAACAAGGAGAGGTGTGGGCAAGAAGATTTGTGTTAAAATCTCCCATGATGATGTGATGTGCATAATTAGAAGCAACATTCTCAAGTTCAGTCGTAAGTTCACTAAAAAAATCTATAGTAGGTGGACAATAAATGACGGCAAGAAACACTTTAGTTCTATTAACTATAACCTCAAGAAAAATGAACTCAGCACTAGCAGAATAGTTAGAGGGAGATGATGCTACAATGTTATAAGGAAATTCACTACGTAGGTATATAGCAACACCGCCTCCCCTCCGCCCAGTTCTGTCATTCCGAATTAAAACGTACCCTGGTAAAGAAAATGAAGTTGAAAGAAGATCAGGTTTAAGCCAAGTTTCGGAAACCAGAATGGCATGGATGTTGCTGTTATTAAAAGTATCATACAGTTCACTATGGTGGCTTGGGATACTCTGTGCATTAATATGACAAATATTAAGCAGCCGACCATGATCATTATTACATATTTTATGTAAGTACTCACGAAGATTTTCATCTGAAGAGCTAATACTTCCATCTGACATGGATTCATTGGCAGAATAAAAAGAGTCACTATCAGAACTCATAAAATAATAATACTTAAAATAAAATACAATAAAAATATAACTCTAAAAAAAAACCAACAAAGTACAAAGGCAGTACAAAGAATATATCTCAGCACCACCCGCCAGCAAACATAAAAAAAAAATTAAGATATTTAAACAACAAACACTGTAAAACAATTAAATGGAAACAGAAAAAAAAACGTATGTGAGATAAACTAAAGTGAAATAAATATAACGAGTAAAACATAATAATAAAAAACGAACAAGATGAAGATGTCCGACTAAACTCTTACAGGTAGGTACACATTAATACTAACTTACATATCACGGCTATAACAACTCTATGCAAGCCCAGAAACATTAAAAAAAAAAAACACTGATTTACAAAACAAATCTATGGGCTATGACATTCAGTGACAGATGTAACAAAACGTGTAATTAATAGGCTTATTGGATGTAGAATACAAGTAGGTATCTATACAAAAAAGAACACAGAAGATACAATTTAACAAAAATATGCGTTAATCGGAACACACCAAAAGTCAATCATTTGACAATATTCTGTCTACGTTTGACAACCTAGATGACAGCAGAAATTATAACAGAAATTTAAGACGAGGCTGTATGGGCTAGAACCCTTTGCCTTCCATTAGGGTCAAATACAGGAAAGAAAAAAAATAATAATAGAAACTGACAGATGACTTACATAACCTATTAATCCTATTATCAAAACCAATCAAATCTAATACACTATACAATACAAAACAAAAATAAAAAAAAAGTAATTATAAGTTCAGGCGGTAATTATGTATAAAGTAAATCATAGATACCTACTTACTATTGAAAGTTAGGCAGGCAGATACACAAGCCAACACCAAGTTAAATACGTAAAGACTAAAATGCAAAGTAACAAAACTATGAAAGGATATGTAATATGTAAACAAACCAAAATTAAAGAAAATTCAACTTATTTTCTTCGGCTACTTCCCGGAAATCGATGGGCTAGACCCCTTAGGGAACTTGACAATGAGAGGATCCAGTTATTCTACCGAAGTGATCTTGTGTCGACTACCATCAGGGACTTTTATCATGATAACTCCGTCCTGAGTCCAGCAAGACCTCATCCCAAAATGTGTACGAGCTTTAACAAAAGCAGCTTGCCTGGACTTTGTCAAGAACTCTTTGACGGAAATACTAGAAGACTTCAATAATGATTTTGCCCTCCAAGCAGTATTCTTTTCATCAATAGCAGAAAACCTTACCAGTATAGGTCTAGGACGATCCTTACTGGGAGCTCCTAATCTGTGGCAAACTGTAATGGAAGAATCTGCAAAATTCTTAAGGGCCATCTTGTTGTGAAGGATGTCGATGATAACAGCCTTACTATTTTCATCCTTTGCCTCATTTACTCCGAGAAAAATTAGAGCCTTCCGACGATGTCTTGTTTCCATAGCATCAGTCTGCCTGAAACACTCTTGAATTTGCTTACGTAGGAGCCCAAGCATAGTAAACATCAGCTCACGGAAAGTCCGGAACTCTTCTGCAATCTTTGCAACTGTATCTTTTGCTGGTCCAGCGCTTTGTATCTGTGCCTCAAGTTCTCCAAACTTCTTAGCAAAACTCAACTCTAGGCGTTGCTGTGTGGATGCTATATCATCAAGTTGAGACATTGTGTTGTACTTGAAGAAGTGTTAACAAGTGAATTCAAATAATAAGCTGGCAGGTGGCTTAAAATATTAGATCTAAAATGTCACATTGATGTGCAGCCAAATAAGAATAGTAAGTACAACTCTAAAGCAATTAATAAAGTAAATATTATATATTTTACAATTAAATAAAATTAGAGATACGAAAACGAGTCTACTTTTAAGGGTGCCTACCCACAATTTTGACGGATTACACCGCTCTCTATTGTTCCCATAGGAACATGTCCTATTTAACGCGTGCTCTTCAAGCCGCAGTCGACGCCCTGGGTCAATGGTTCCATACGTGGCGCATAGAGGTGAACCCGGAGAAGAGTGCCGCGGTGGTCTTCTCCCGGGGACCCGCCAATATGTTCTCCGCGCGGAGCCTTCGGCCCAACAGACGACTGGCCCCAATATCCCTATTCAATCGCCCTATCCCCTGGACTAGGAAGGTTAAGTACCTCGGAGTCACCTTGGACTCCGCCATGACTTTCGGCCCGCACATTAGGTCCGTCCGCAATCGAGCGGCTTTCGTATTAGGTCGCCTGTATCCCCTTCTCTGCAAGCGGAGTAAAATGTCGCTTAGAAATAAGTTGACATTATACAAAGCTTGCATTCGCCCTATCATGACTTACGCGAGTGTAGTTTTCGCGCACGCCGCCCGCACCCATATCGATAGCCTCCAGGTTATCCAGAATCGTTTACTCCGACGTGCCGTCGGTGCCCCGTGGTACATGCGGAACGTAGATCTGCATTCCTATTTCAAGTTAGATCCTCTTCGTAAGTTCCTCAAAGAAGCGTCGAAACGCTACTTTGAATCCGCGTCCCGTCACGCGAACAGTTTAATCCGCGCCGCCGCCGACTACGCCCCTAGTCCTTCTGACTCGCGCCGCAGACCACGGCACGTACTGCTCGACCCTCCTGACCCCATGACGGTCCTATTGGACCGGGATGCGCCGAACCCTCCCCGACAACCGTATGCTACACTAGCTATCAGACACCGGTCTCGCCGGCGAGGCCGAAGGGTCGTACGTATGCGACCTCAACGACGTGCATCACCCCACTGAGTTTCTTGCCGGTTCTTCTCAGTGGGGGCGCGTTGTGAACCGGTGGTAAACTCAGCCCTCTCTTAAGCGACAGCCCAAGCCGAGGCCGTGCCTCCCTGAGGTGCCCTTGAGCTCGTCGCTACTTCTGCCGTAAAGGCTAGAGCGCTTAAAGCGCTCGCCTCCTATTGTCCGGTGAAGCTTTAATGGCCATCTGCGGCCAACAGCGTCTATGATTCCCAAAAAAAAAAAAACTGTCCGGGGCTTCGGCCCTGACCGAGCATCACACCTCGTCCGGTCGGAGGATCCTCCCTTTAGCCGGCCGTCGCTTCGCTAAACTACTTACCATCACGCGTAGCAGACTAGAACCCTTTATAGATCTTTTTATTTGCTGTTGGGAGGAAACCTTCAATAGGCAGTCTCAGTAGGGGCGGAGGTCTGGTTATGTGGAATTTTTACCTACTAAAACCTCCCCAGGGGCCTTCATCGACGTTATGTAGATGGGCACTCCGCTCAGACCTCGCCAGTCTCTCCAGCACCAGACGCTCACTAGAGCACGTCCTAGGGGAGAAGAAATACACGCTCCCCCGGCAGTACCTATACTATAAGGCTACAAAAATTCTCTACCCCTGCCATATTGCTAGAATCATTCATGTCGCATACCTAACAGTTTGCATAAAACATCATCTTCATACGAATCAGCGCAGTTGCAGTTGTGTAGAAAATTGGAGAAAGATACAGTTTCATACATTCTTGGGCTACACAGTTTCATGCATCGAAAAAGATGAAAATGGTGTCAAACTATAGCTAACATGATACCAGACAATCTCTAAAAATTCTGAAGAATTGGACAATCTGAGAACAGAGTTTTATGCCACTAAGCAAAAGTGAGGTTATGATATGAAAAGCTTATAGTTTATCACCTGATTTTTATGTGCTGTGGATATTTTTATGTATTTCATTGTATACAATAGTAGGATATTTCAGATATTGGCCATAAAGGGATTTTAACTCAACTGCGCCAGAAGGAAGGTTATGTTTTTCTAGCGTACATACGCAATGTTTATTTCTTTGGAACTACCTACTAAGCTTAGCGGTTTAACTTATGCTAAGTCGTTAGATTGCTCTTAATTGTGCAAGGGACATGGCTGTAAAATAATAATGTCCATAATTCACATGGTCATCTGATTACTGACTAGACATACCCTGTACAATGGTAACCAGACAAGTGATACAATACATGATGTGCACAAATACAATCTTTTTTTTTATACCACCAAGGTGGCAAGCAAGCCTGATGGTAAGCAGTCACTGCAGCCTATAGACGCTAGCAACACCAGAAGAATCGCTAGCGCGTTGCAGACCCTTAAGACATTAGATATTAAGTCTTTGTGTCCTGTAATTTCACCAGCTACAGTGCCCTTCACGCCGGAACACAACAATGCTTACACACTGGTGCTTGGCGGCAGAATATCTGACACTGCGGTGGTACCTACCTGGACGGTTCCTTGCACAAGGAACCTACCACTAAGTAAAAAAGTAAGTAAGTAAGTATATAGATAAATAACACCCAGACAGAAAGTGGGAAGCGAACACACGACCTATTGGGCCTGAGTGACCAACCACTGGACCAACAAGTCCTCTCATACAGTAAAAAAATGTAATAAGGGTCTAAATAGACTTCTTTCTTCAACCTGTTGCCACCCAATGCTGAGTGAAAGCCTCCTCCAATGCATGCCACACTTCTCGGTCTTGAGCTTTCCTCATCCAGCTTCGTCCGGCTACTATAACTAGGTCATCAGACTATCTGGCCAGTGGTCTGCCGACGCTTCTGTGACCCGTGCGCGGTATTCACTCCAGTACCTTTCTTGCCCATCTCTCGTCCTGTCTACGGCATATGTGGCCCGCCCACTTCCACTTAGCCACGGTTTAAATCACAGATATAGATATACATATATTATGAATATCTATATCTGTGGTTTAAATAGACTACTTCAAATAAATACATACATACGTTACGTTTAAATCTATTTTGTTTGCAATCGGGGTTTTTGTGCTTTTAGGTAAATAGTTTTTATTTTTACTGGTTTTAAGTAAAATACACTATGATATATAACTTCTTTATTCATCTTTTTCTTAATTATTGAATTAATGATTAATATATCACCTAAAACCTGATACCTGTCTAAACTAAGGTACCATATTATAGACATTATATGGCCGCAGCAGCTTACAGTGCTCCTTACTCGGGACGAAGTTTTTGGATTAGAGACCATATGTACAGCATATATGATTTGCTGCTACTATCTGCAACAAAAATACATAGTGAGTGAAATATTTTACAATAAAAATGTACAGCTACAGTTTAAAAATAGTATACCAGTAATATGTAGTACACATAAAAACTGATCTAACATAGAGATGCAATATATAGGCCAAATAAGCGGGTAGTTCTTTGGTAGGTCTTTGGTTTGGTTTGGTTTCAGGTAATATATGACGGAGGTGTGTATACTTACAGGTTGTGGTGCAAGCCATTGACGAATCACTGAAAGTACTCTTTCGTCATCTAAGACACGTCGGCATAATGTAGCGACTAGTATTATAATTTTTATATCAATTTACACATCGATCCTTAACAACAATTCAGTCGTTAAGCCGGCCGGTTAACAAATCCAATTCAGTTGGCTATGCGAGCTTCGTCGTCGCGTGTCCGGTATAAATACTAGATCAAGTTAAGCAAGATCAGCAGACCGTAGTTTTAAAGTCGAGGAATAACAAATCAATAAAACACAAACGCACAAAACGATACAACATGAACGAGTGATTATTCATAGAGTTGCCATCTGTCACGTATTGTAACAAAGGTAAAAAACGGTCTGATTTCAACAGACTAAAAATACACAATAAATCGAATTAATTAATCGATATGTAAATATGTATTTCTCTACGTATAAATATATATTTTTTCTTGACTATATTTCATAGATTTTATGTTGTATACTTATTTTCATTGATTTCGATAGATTAATTTACTTTTATTTTATTATAATGCTAACTGCATTCTTCAAAATGGAGATTTTATACTTTTGCTTGAACACATCCACGATCATCGATAATCGATTCTATTGTTTTGTTACCTAAACCTTTTCCTATTTTCTTTCCCAAGATTGATTAGGAGGCTGATATTTGTGCACATTTTTACATAAAAATATAACCATTTTTTTAAACCATAACTCATGTTATTCGGCGTTAGCCCAGAAATATCAGCCTCCTTTGGGTCGTTTAAACTATCGTGTAAATCATATTACGAAAATAAAAAATTATGAACTGAGCCACAGACATCTTGTTATCATTGAGAACCATATTGACTACCTTATCCTTACTGTTCTTAAATGTTTTAGGATTCAAATTTTTGTTTTAAGGTACTATCTATGTTTCATAACATACATGGCATAATTTACTATCGTTATTGTGTAGGTAGCACAAGATAGTCAGATTTCCACAACTAGTGGAATCTGATATGGAATCCGTCATTCCTCATCAATCCGTGCTTTAAAAACATGTATGATCCATCGCATAAATGTACACATCCAAGAATATTAAATCACTATAGCGTAACCGGAAACTCGAAACAGGTCCTTACTCTATGTACCGAGATTGTTACATTGTTATCCCGTCGATACAGATACGTCACGAATTTCATTATGCTCCATGGGTCCTAACTAACTAGAATCCGTATCGTAGTTTGTATGTTGTAAGTGATATATTTACATGTATTCTATGATACTGTACATAAATACATGTATATAATACTGTACATAGTATGTAAATTGAAGTGTAATTATAAATCAGCGAGTGTGATTTTGTTTGACAAGACTAGACATTAACGCCCGGTTTCTGAAAGGCTATTCAAATGGATATTCAACTAACATGACTGTTAACTTGACAGCTTGTTCAAATCAATTCGGGTTTCTGAAACGTTAATTAGAGAAAAATTTACTAATCTATGATCATTTTAATTTGACATGAAGAATATTATTTAAGTATGGCTACATTTCCTATTTAGTTCAATATTTCATTCAATAGCTCATTCAATTCAAAGATATTATAATCTGTAACCATAGATGGAGGATCTACAGGAGGGATGATCACTTTCTTTCTCATTCGCATAAGAAAAGAATGAATTTATATAGGTTACATGTGATAGAAAGAAACAGAGTCTTTTTTGTCCTTCACTATGTGTCAAGATTCGAAGGAAAAGCGCCAGTGGTACCCCATAGAGAAAATATTTATGATTGTCAAGCGGCTCCACACTCTTATTTCGTGGGCCTTCATCCCGCGCGGATCTGGAGTGCGCATTTCACTATCGTAAATTTCAAAAGTAGCAATTGTTAATACAATCTTGGTATTTTTGTTGCAAAGGACTTTTTATACCTAATAATTACGTAATCTGTCATAAACTAGTAGATTATCCAAAACAAATAGTATAATTTAATACTTAATTGGTCGACCAACACCGATTAGTTGGCATTGTATTTGACAAGATAATAATCTATGATCATGGCTTAATTAGCCCAATCTTCATGAATTAGCTTTTCAGAAACCCAAATTGGATTTGACATGAACTTTCTGAAGCAAAATTTAACAGCCGTGTCAACTGACAGGATGTTCAAATTAAAATAGTTGATCATGCTTTCTGCAACCCAAAATACGCTTGACAGGAGATTTGACATCTTGTTAGTTGATTTTTGCGTTGATCATCCTTTCGGAAACCGGGCGTAAGTAACAAATAATAAAATATTACAAGAATTGTATAACAACACATCTAAAAAATCTACATTTTTATTCCAGTAAATATTTAATTAAAATTAAAAGAAAAGATAGATCAAATAAATTATAATATCAATTTATCATTAATGATTTGCAAAACTAAGAATAATAATGAGTTTTGAAAATCCATTGAGCGAAATACGAATGGCTTAACTAATCTAACGAACAGACTTGAGCAGTAAGCTAGGTTAATGCGGAGCAGAAACTCTCTCTACATTAGATTTTAAAACGTTCACAATTGACTTTACAAAGGAGTGAATGTTTATATAACTAAGACTTGAGCGAAATTCAATATTAGATTTCTAATGTTGGGTTTAGCTTTAAAATACATTTATAAAAACTTAAAATAACAGTGCCTTTTTTATCTTTTAATAATGGACCTGCATATTTTAATGTCAAAAATATGAAATTCCTTTCACATTTTAATATATTTATTCTTGAAATAATGGATTAAATATTTTCGTTGTAATCCCAATAATTTAAGTTCTCTTCTTTCATGTGTTTGATAATTTTTTTTATTATATCTTTCATTTATTATCGTTTATATATTATATCGATGATTATGTTTCACAGTTCGGTCCTTAGCAACTTATAATGTTTACTTATTGTAGTTATGCGTCCATACTACTAGCCTTGCACGGTGTTATTTAGATTTTTTTTTTTTTTTCGGGTACTTTATTATTTTATCACTTTGCCTACCACCACCACACTGACACTCCTATAAGACGGCCCACCCGCAGTTTATCTTCATTGTTTGTTTCCGTGCTCAAGCCTTCGCACGTCTCCAATCCAAAGCTACAAGTGTATTCAGTATTAAATAAAAAGTGAAAATCAAGAACCGGACAACTGAGAGGCGACGCCGCGATGTCGGGACAACGGAGAGGTGCCGCCGCGGTGGTGACGTCGGACGTCTCTTCGTGCTTCGGGAAATGGATCGTCGTGCACTATTGTGTTCGTACGAATCGAGCTTCCATACCGGGTCGTCTCACACGTACATAAAGAACACATTTATGGTTAACAGCGATGCCCCAACAGGGGTAGTTGTCACCCCATCACTCCATCAGCGGGTATTGACGTTGTCGCTGTGTTCAGACGATGCGAGCTTCCAATACCAGGGTCGTCTCTGTCGTAGTGTTGAACACGTTAACCGTATAGTGCGTTAAACAAAAGCCGTTCACCGTTATAGTGCGATACGTCCGCTCTGCTGATGTGAGTATACATATATATATGAGTATTTACGGTTAATTGCGATGCACACACCCAACAGCGGGTAATTGTTGCTTTCGCTGTGTTCATACGATGCGAGCTTCCAATACAACCAGGGTCGTCTCTGTCGTAGATAATGAACACCTTTACCGTCATTGTGCGATACACAATGCTCATGTGAGTATAGGTCTTGCTGCTGGTATGTCAGTATGACATGTTTACGATGTTATCTTTACGATACCTGTTTCCACGCCGTGTCATCTCATTTGTACAAACAATGTACAGATGTACGAATAAATGCGTTGCGCATTCCTTATTGCGGGTAATTTTTATGACTTATGACTTAACGCTGTGTTTAGTAAATGCAAGCTGCCTATACAACTGGGAACATATAATCCGATCATTATCATTAGCCAGAAAAATTCCACTGTTGAATATACGAAGACGTCCATCTTGGAACGTCATAATTAACGATAATTTGCTATTATCATCCACCGGTTGCCTGGGATTCTTACAATATCGTCAGATATAATTCGATGTGTAGGTACTCCTAATTAGCGGAATGCGTCGTGCGCCACTCGACGAGATGAGTAAATAATTAAAAACTTGTAATAATAATTATAATAATAATTCACAGTAGAATGAATTCAAGACTTCATAGTTCGTACTGCAAAGTGGTATCTAGCAGAGCCGAGGGGGACTGGCCGCCGCGGGCTTGAAGCTTGACGAGATCCTGGCCGGCCTACAGCCGGAGCATCCGTGAGTGCCACCGTGGAGCTGCAGTAAGTAGCCTCTGAACTTATGGGACAGTACGCCGCGCCGGCCGCCTCCTACACTTATTATAAATACCTAAGTACTTAGTGGAAAGTAACTATTGATAAATCTGTTCTAGAGAACATAACAATATGACGAATTTAGCTAAATTAATTACCTTTACGGTATAACTTTATGAACAAGTTGCAATATTTGAATGTGACAATATTAAGGACGAATTTTTGTCATACATAATTCTAATTTCTACATTTATTGCTATAAAAGATTGAATACTACATTTAAATCTGTGTAGTAAATTTATAAACTTCAATATTTTCTAAAATATATATATATATATTCAGGGTGTTTCAAGAACCCTGTCCAATCACAGTGAGTGTTATAAAATATCTTAACACGATCATATTTACGTAATATTTTTTTATCTAAGGTATATATTATTATATACTTAGATAAATAAAACCCTATAAACCGCGTTCAAAAAAAAAAAAAAAAAAACATCCTGTTTGATCTTTGATATTATTATTCAGAATTCATACGATTATACTTATGTAATTTTTTGTTGAATATTTCATTGGATTTTTTCTGATATATCTACCAGCGTTGCGAATATTCCTCTTATAAGTTTGATGTGCCTTTTAATGTGTAATACACCACATTCAAGTTTGTTTTGAGTAACTTATATGTTTTTTCTACAATATACACAAAACTATCTAGTTTACGCTCTCTATTCAATGTCTTTGCTTCTTAAGATTTTTGAGATCGACAAAATAATTTTACACCGACCATATTATTAGTTTTTACTACCTTTTAATTTTGATTGTTACTATATTTTTGGAGATAGGAACTATTCTTGAGTTCAAATATATTAGTTGTGTTTACTAGTACGTCACTATTACCATCCCTTAGTATTAATAATTAAAAAAAAAAATATTGTTGGGTAATTTTAATTTTTTTTATGCCCTGGTTGCGGGTTCGATTCACACGCAAAACACATTTGTCTGCGTGAACATGCTTATTTTGAGCGTTATTTGTCTATACAGAATATAAATCATACCTTGGCGTATTTGTTAAAAAAAAAAAATACATTAAGTACACCAGAAATAGATATATTTGTAATTTGGAGGATTTACGAGTTCTTCCTATATTTAATAAAAAATAAAAAATAAAAAATAAAAATTGTTGTAACACAGAACTTAAATCCTTTTTGAACAATGACTAGATACATTTAAAATTAGGTTCGATATCTAATGAGTGCATTAATTAAAGATTGTGACTGTTGTGTATATACCTACCTACCTCTATAGCACCTAAATGTACTAAATAAATACCGATCACGACCATGATCTGCTAACAATCTTCTTTATTTGTCTGACTGCGAGATTGGTAAATAAGTTATACTTCTTGACTGAAAAGACATTCACGCAATTTCAGGTTGTGGTTATCACCAGTAATCAGCAATAACGTTAGGGTTATTGGCGCCATACGGGCTGTATATATATTATAAAATAAAAATAAAAACTTTAAGTTCATTATATGACTGTTGTACATAATACCTTTTATGAGATAAGCTAACGGTCATTGACATTACAATCAGCTGACAGCTAGTAGATACATATGAGGGTAGGTGACACAATAAATAATATTTGGAGGGTATATCTCCTTATCTACCCTCAACTTATAAAATGTGACATAAGTCTTGACCCATACATATGAGGGTAGGTGACACAATAAATAATATTTGGAGGGTATATCTCCTTATCTACCCTCAACTTATAAAATGTGACATAAAGTCTTGAACCAATACTTGTTATCCAAAAAAGAAAAAAATATATATATATATTACGCAGTAACTTTGAAGTGCAACTAATTAATCATAAAGATACTTTTACTATTATGGATGAAATTAATACAGGATTGTTCATTAATTACAATTTATTGCTTACCTATTGTCAAAGTTCAATAATGTTTCGGTTATGCATCATGTTAATTAAATAATTAATTTAAGGTGTTTTCTATCTATTCTATGTGGCCTGTGTGGTCTTTGGGAACATTTACGTTCACAAACTGATATTTACTTACATGTTACCCTTATTATATTGTTCAGTTATTGATTATATAAAATAATTACGAAAATAGATTTCAATTTCAGTCATTGTCTAATGGTGAGGTTTTGCATATTTCCTTTAAAATTGTTTTTGTAAGCTTGGTGCATTTGCGCGTTTTTACAAGACAATGATTATTGCCACTGTTGACAGGTTTTGAAGCGAGATTTTTCTCGATTCGACCTTTCTATTCTTACATACTTAACCTTATAAATGGATAATTTTGCTTGCGGTTCCTCCGCAGTATAAATTACGATTGGTCAGGGAAGATAATCTACTTTATTACGGGCTTAATACTTACGTCTGAATTTTACTGTTGGCTACGTGTAATATAATATTAGTGTTATAAGACTCGTATCAAGGTTGTTGTTAGAAAACTCATTTGATATTTAAAACAAAAAAGGAAAAAAAAAAAAAAAACTAGTGCATAATATTATGTAATGTTGTTTTTTTGATTATAATAATTGCAGAGATAAATGAATTTGGATTTTTAGGGCATATCTTGTATTACCTATTCTATTTTATTTTATTGGGGAAAACAAACAGTTATATATTTTAGTATCAGTACACAATATGCATGCGTAGTATAGCCAAATGTACAACCAACAACATTCCCCAAATCATAATAGCTAATATTCACATTTTATAGATCATCACTCTAAACATCCTACAATAAGTAAACATTATAAGTTGCTAAGGACCGAACTGTGAAACATAATTAAGGATCAAACGAACTTACCCTTACGTGAAGTTCGATCATAATTATGTGAACAGTTCGGTCCTTAGCAACTTATATACTCCCCTCCCTTTTACATATCACCCGTCCCAAGTATAAAATGTGAAATGTTTTTCCTACTCTAAACATAATGAAGATAAACTGCGGGTGGGCCGTCTTATAGGAGTGTCAGTGTGGTGGTGGTAGGCAAAGTGATAAAATAATAAAGTACCCGAAAAAAAAAAAAAAAAATCTAAATAACACCGTGCAAGGCTAGTAGTATGGACGCATAACTACAATAAGTAAACATTATAAGTTGCTAAGGACCGAACTGTTCACATAATTATGATCGAACTTCACGTAAGGGTAAGTTCGTTTGATCCTTAATTATCGTGCATTTTTTTACCAATTCTTTCAACATAACATCAATAACGAATAACTTTCTTATTAGACGGGCGCACAATAGAGGATCTCGTTTCTTCATAATTAACCGACTTCAAAAAAGGAGGTTCTGTATTCGACGCGTATGTATGTAATATTAATAGAAATGCGTAATATTCATATATGTTGGTCTATGTGGGCTTCTAAACAAATTTACCAAATTTCACGAGTGTATGTATGTATGTATGTATGTATGTATGTATGTATGTATGTATGTATGTATGTATGTATGTAGGTTTGTCCGCGTATTTCTCAGAAACTACAAGTCCGATTTCGAAAATTCTTTTTGCAATAGTTAGAGTATTTTTCAAATTAGGGTAGAGCACAAGTTTCATCAAAATCGGTCCAGTAGTTTAAGAGATATAAACTTTTTATGTTTTCAGTAAGTTACTGTAATGTAGACGTTCCAGTTGCGTGATAGTGCTGATACATATCTTGGTAAAATAAGTCACTAAAAAGTGTTAAATAAAATATTTTCAAAAAAATATAAACCGACTTCAAAGTAAATTATCTAAAAAGCATAAAATAACGAAAATATTATTGAAGTTGGTGCAGAATATACACAAAAGGTACGCTAACACCAACTTCAATAATATTTTCGTTATTTTATGCTTTTTAGATAATTTACTTTGAAGTCGGTTTATATTTTTTTGAAAATATTTTATTATCCCCAAGAAATGGGCCATTATCTCATATTTATCGCGTAAATTCACTTTGTGCGAGACTCAACTCTTTTACACTTGAAAATAAATTCTTTTTTCGGTAAATAGTAATAGCGTTTACTGCGTGACATATTTTGATCGTAATTTCTTAAATGTATTTACGAGTATCATCATCATCTGCCCACATCAGTCCACTGCTGGATATAGGCCTCCCCCAAGGCACGCCACTGAGCCCGATCTTTTGGCTCTCCTCATTCGGTGTCTGCCAACCGCTCTGCGGATATCGTCGCTCCACCTAGTTACAGGGCGTCCTACACTACGCTTCCCGATTCGCGGTCTCCACTCCAGAACCAATTTACCCCAACGGTCTTTGGTTCTTCGGCAAATATGACCAGCCCGAACGAATATAGAATAGAATTGTTTAATATGTAATTATAAGATTAATCTTAGATATTACTAGCTGCCCTGTGCAGCTTCACCCGGGCTTTTGTTACATTAACAATACTCCGCGGTATGAAATATACTTTACGATTTTACGACCTATACTCATACATAAAAAAATCATAAAAATCGAGCAGTTTCAAAGGAGTGCGACCACAAACACCGTGACATGAGATTTTATATAATATTATTTGTTAATAATTAGTTATAGGAAAATAAACAATATTTTTCTAACGTAGTAACGAAACGAGCAGTACGCTTGCCTCATGGTAAGCGACACACCTAATCAAAAACAATATTGGTCAAGATGTCTAACCACAGACCAACGGGGCCATTAAACAGCAAACATTTTGTTTTTTGGGAATGATAGACACTGTTGGCCGCAGATAGCCATTACAGCTTTACCGGGCAAGAGGAGGCGAGCTATAAGCAGCACTCCAGCCTATTGATTACATTAATATTAAAAACCCCAGATGTATTAAAAATGTATTGTGGATTTCCATTCGTTACTTTTCTAATACCAAACAATGAATGAACTACGAACAATATGACAAAAAGGTTTTAATTTTATGATAAGGCGATTTAATTTTATTTATTGAAACAAAATATTTACAGTTTATTTACAAATATGTACACTTAAACTAGGTAAAAAACTTCCTCGAAGTTGTCGCCGCACTGGGAGGGAAGGGTACCTATAAGATAAATAAATATATAACATATTGAAAAATATTTTCTTTTCATAATTAAAAATTTAGACAATTGAATTTAGACAAAATTTATTGTCTGTAGCGTTTTACCGCACACAGTTTAGTAACAAACTCGTAATAAAATACAAATTAACGAGACGTCTAACCGTTACATCCGCCATTAAAAAAGTTAGGGCGCCGGAATAATTGCCAAAGAAACGTAGACAGCCCGCCCTTTTGGGTGCGTCGCATTAAATAGACAGTTGTAAAAAGAAGTTCGCGCTTATTGTTAGGGAATATTTCCAGTTCAAATATTAAAATGCTGCATCAAAAAACTTCAAAAGCATTCTCAGCGAAAACCTTGGGAGGTTTTAAGCTTACTCAAACTGGAAAGTTAGGCAAATGATGCCGCGGGGACAGAAATATTTTGCAATCTCCTCACAGACTGAAATGGGACGCTTTCTTCAAGTTTTTTCCAAAAGGAAGTTCTCCCGAAACGAGACGCCACAACTTGATACCTCAGTGAAGACAATAGCTAAGGAATCGTTGTAATACTAACTTTTGGCCCTTTTTTTGACAATTCGTCTTTATCTTATACAAACACAAATAAACATACTATAACACTCCATCGGTAAGTTAGTTATACTCACTTTTCGTCGGCTATATTTGGTATCATGTAAATTGCGGCTGGTTTGTGGCCATTTACCGGTCACAGATGCAGACTCAAGGTTTGACAAGGTTTGGTTCAACTAGTATTTGAACCCCAAAATCTCGATTACTGTGAGTGACACATGTAAGTGTCTTAGTAGGCTAATAAAACAGTCTTGATGATATAAATATATTAATTAACATATTTATGAATGTTAATTATTATATAATTACTAGAGTAAAAGATATAATTGCTCAAATAGACCAACGAAAGTGGAGATGGACCGGACACATGATTCCAGATCCACAGGATAAATGGAGCAAGACTGTCTCAAATTGGTATCCCAGAGATGGCAAACGTTGTCGAGGTCGCCAGCAGATGAGGTGAGAAGACGACCTTAAACTAGCGGTTGGACAGCACTGGAGAAGGGTAGCACTGGACAGAACCCAGTGGAAAATGTTGGAGGAGGCCTATGCCAAGAGGCACACTGAACTACGGGATATAATTTAGTTAGTTAGGAATAGGAGTATTATTAAAATGTGTAATTAGTAGTTTAGAATAAAAGTCTCAATCAATCAATCAATCGAATGTTAATTAAATGAAAATGTAATCTAAAACTTTTGGGATAGTGGATAGAGCCGCGATTGCATATACAATTCCTAGGATTTCACTTGGTTCCTCGTGCGAGCGATTGTTTAGGTGGATGAGAGTCTTGAACAAATTTTGTTAGTTCACTAAAATGAACCTACTGTCAGTTTCCTTCTACTAGAGGCATGTGTGTGGTGACCAAACAACTGTACAATGTAATTGTCAATAGGTCTTAACTGTCTATTGTTTACTTTTCATTATACATATGTACAAGAGTTCTGCACTTTTCATCACTAATTAGTATTAAATATATGACTTGTAGTAATAAAACAACATAGAAAATGAGGGACAGCGGCAAAATGTGTTTAGAATATCGAGGCTTGTCACATAAATTTTAATCAACAAAGTCCACGGGTAGTTTGCCCGCTACAGAATCGATCCGCGGCGCATGTGGCTTGTTCGGGATACTCGGGAAATGAAAATCGGCATCGAGCAACCCTCTGACGCGGTGATTCATTGAAAAAGCGACACCTGTGTCGGAAATGTTAGTGAACAAAGCTTCCTTACTGTTAGTATTGACACATTTATGATATTTGCAATTTAGTAAATAAATACAGCAGCCAGCGGGGGTGATCTTCACTGATAGATTAATTCATAGAAATTAATTCACAGAAAACAGATAAGTTAAAGGAATGTACATACAATGTTAAAAAATATACACAATTAATAGAGGAAAAATAACAAGACCACTGAGATTCTTACCATATGTATATCTCAGTTGTACCCGTGGTTTGATCCGGGGATAGTTTATCAATTCAGTCATCGATATTATTATAATATATAAACTGGATTTGGTGTCACGGTTCAAAAAGTGGTAGCAAGAAATAGCGCCATTGTGTCGCTATTTCTTTACAAGCACATCCTGACAAATTTATTTTTGTCGATAGGAGTGTCGCTACTGTATATATGAAACTGTCAAACTACAAGTCATTATCCTTATAAAATCGTTAGTTCACGTTTCCGCTACCAGCACAGATAAGTTTGCAACCTCCGCGACCACATTTTAGATGTAATTTTGTTCGTGAATGTTTATCTAGTTTATATATTATATCGATGAATTCAGTAGAGCACAAAACATATTTTTGTGTGCCTCATTAGCGCTTAACATCATCGTCGTTTGATGGATCCGTAGTGTAAAGAAATCACAGCGTACCCAGCTTATAATCTTTCTACATAATGTGTATGCGACCATAAAATTTATCTTTTGAAATAAGCACCACAATACAAAAAAAGAAAAAAAAATACTAAAACTGTTTTTAGGGTTCAGTTATGAAATTAAAACTAAACAAAACTAAAATAGCATTATAAAATAATTTGTCACTACAATGGCTAAGACTAAACGTTGGTACCGAGAAATTTATTTTTTGTCAATGTTATAATCTTTCATATTCACATCAAATGGTTATATTTAAATCACATTCAACTAATCAACTTCAACACATTCAACTAATCAATTCAACAAATTCAACTTCAATATGAAACACAGTCAAAACCATAATACTCATATAATTACACGAAGGTACACCGCGTTGAATCATCGAACGGGTTGAATCTGACGCGCTTTCAGAGTTGAAAATTAATTAATCCGGATTAAGCCTCACGAGATGAATTGAAGAGTAGATAGATATTATGTTGGGTGCAATGTGATGTAACGATTTTGTGCCACTGTGTTCATAAGATACGTCTCGCAGGGAACGACTGAAGTAGATAGGTACATGAAAGCTTTTGGAGTATTGTAATTTTAAGTTCGTAATTGAGTTTTTTTTTATTTAACATGGAATTCGGAGTTTTTCAGTGGTGTTTAGATACCGTCTGGTAACCTAACTGTTGAAGGTTCGATTTACATCCATGGCAAATATTTTGATCGTTTTGTATCTTCTAGATGTATTTTTTTAATTAATGTGTCTTTGTCAATGTGTGGTTGCTAGAGTCAGGAGTGGATTCTTCCAGGATATTATACAACAAGCTGAAACAGCTCAGTGGGCGAGCACTTGCTTTGGGAACAAGGTGCTCAGGTTCGAACACCGGCTCGCACCTCTGATATCTTTAATTAATCATGTGCGAATATCTTTAATTGTGCGAAGGTTACTAGCTTTCGGTGAAGGAAAACATCGTGAGGAAACCTGCACGTCTGAGAAAGCCTAACTAGCTTTCGAATAAAGTGTGAAGTCCGCCAACCCGCACTTGGCCAGCGTGGTGGACTATGGCCTAAGCCCCTTCATCTTGAAGGGAGGCCTGTGCCCAGCAGTGGGACATTAACAAGGGCTGGTATTATTATTATTAAAGCTCTCTTTCTAGAACTATTAGAGGTAGGCAGAGATATGGACAAACGATGGTTCCTTAGTCACCAGCACTGGCAATCTTTTTCAGATGTCGTAATTTAAAAGTAAGTACGTAAGCCAAGCGTGCGTGGGGTCACTCAGTGCAGCCACAGAAACCCAACGCCAGCGTTGTATTATGGCTATGCCTCAATGCAGCATAACTGAGTGGTAGCCCAGTTTCACATCGACAACATACAATTTAATTATTATGTATGTTAATGCTCTGGTACAGAATATACTTTTTTTTATTTCACACTAGCTGACCCACGCAGCTCCGCCCGCACTATTTTTACGTGAACTAAACTTTTATACTACTACTATAACAGACATTTGCATCGAATACATAACCTCCTTTTTTAACGGTCATCCATATATTTAATGACCTTACCTAACGTTGCTTATCCTGATCGATTGCCAAACAATGATAACAAATGTCTGTCCATGAGTGTTCCCTTACTGATATTTATTATAATTATAAAGAAAAAATATATAATTAGACTAAGCGACCAACCGAGCGTATAACCAAGTACCCATTTTGACTTTAATCCCCTCTCCCAAGAGAACCGTGCTAGATCACGGGATAAAAAGTATCCTACCTCGTAGTATCAACTCGAATCATACCAAGTTTTATTTGAATCCATTTAGTAGTTTCGGCGTGATGCGCGGCCTTGATACAGACTGACAACATTTTTAAATAATTACAGTTTCGGCTTCAAGTATCGGTTATAGAATGCCCTCCAAATGTAATTTACTAAATATCTTCAATGTACAGAATTGGACTATTATAAGTACCTATAGACTAATTACTAGTGTGAAATAACAAATTATATTCTATTCTAAGTAATTCTAGCTGATATTTTTAAGCGGGCTGCTCCAATTAGGAGCGAGTATTCCCTTTGTGCAGTAACTCTCTTTAACTACCTTACACGCAGGTAATAGGACATCTTAATCAACGGGCGAACACTCCTGTATTCACAGTTTCGCAGTAATTTATATAACAGCTTGTTAGAAAGCTTGTATGAACCACCATCATTGTAAAATAAGGGAACACGGACGTTCTTAGATGTAGGATAATGTAACTACATTGTGATTTGGGGCCCTATTGTTCGTGCACCTTATTATAAAGCTGAAACGTGAGATGAGGTAGAATGAATGTACTTATTTAGATGGAAATGTAGTGACGTATTTCTGTGAACCCATATTAGACGTGAAATTATTTTATCAATAGCTAGTCATAAGTACAATTTTAACTAACTCCAATGTACAGTTTTTTTTTCAGATTAAGGCCCAAATGCACCGACAAAAAGACGTCCGATTATCTATTTTTTAGAATCGATTTTCTATTTTTCACCACCACCATAACCCCGGTCAAGGACCCTTAACAGTCCATTATCTTAACCTAGCTTGAAACCCCCGGTCACCGTTAAGGACTGTGAAGTAAGTAGTAAAATAGATAATCGATTCTTTGCAAATAATCGATCGAAGCAAAGAACGAAATTAACGGACGTTTTTTTGTCGATGCACTTGGGCCTAAATATTTTGAATTATAAAAAAAACATGAAAACTAAAGCTTTGCGAAACAACGAATATGAATAAATTCACACCATTTTAATGTAAACAATACACCATTCTATAAAGAATTCTCTATTAAAATATGAATACTGAAATAATTTTCTGCACCAATGTATTTGATAATCTGAATTTGAATGCCTTCAAATAGAATTCGTATTACATTATTTTTAAATTAAATAATTTATAAAGACATTTTAGCAAGAAACCGGTCCCAAGACGTTTCATTAAATACAAGTCTGGATTTTTCTTAGACTATATTATTTTTACAATACATTCTAGCTATGCCTACAGCTTCGTCTGCGTCTAATTGATGTCACTTTGCTGTGTGACAGGTCACCGTATTCTCTACAATATAGTTGAGGTGGCAACTGCTCGAGTCATTGGGGGGGCTGGTCTGACTACTATAACTTTGTATATCTTCTCTAATTGTATGATTCGTATATTTTTAAATCAGTTAGTAATGAGGTGGTGTATGGTAACTACACGCCTACAGATATATATCTCCATAGCACTACCTTTCACCACCCGTCTTTCGTGCCCTCTAATTTCACCAGCTACAGTGCCCTCAGCGCGGATATAGCGATTTTTGGATATTGCTTCTTGATGGCAGAACATCTAACACTGCACTAACTACCTGAAGGTATTTAACACCTAGTAGATGTATTTAACGACAATATATATCATACAGTTCATGCACGTATCTTACTAATTGAGATCGTATTAACGTGATTGTCGGCGAGTTTACGTAACGGCAATAGTAATCTATTTCAAATCGACCATACGGCCCGCAGGCTCGTTTCGCATATTGGACCCCACCCTCCATTTCACATCAATAGGGCTTTTGTATGGAAACCACAGTGGCCTAAGCAGAGATGGTCTAAGCAATTAGCAGATAGCATTGGCTCCATCTCTACCATTTTGTGACGTATTGATGAATAGTACAGCCAACATGACGGCTCTTAGGTTGGTTTTTGAAGATAAGTACACACATCAAAAGTGTCTAGGGATCAAGCATTTTTAAGCGGATTTCTTGAGATTGAGATGTGGCTTTGTAATAAATTTATGATTTTATAAATTTATATGGATCCTTTTTGGTGCATTTCATAATTTGAATCAGGAACTGTGAATCAAATTCGAGTAAAAGATGAAAATCAGCTGTCAATATTTTCCCTATAAAAACATACAACGCATTGAAGACATTATTAGTGCTACTGTTTCCCTACTACTGATTAAAACCAACGTTATTATGGAGCGGCGACGTCATTTAAGCAGGGAAGAAATGCTCAGAGCCGTGGGAATGATAGAAGCTGGTTCCCGGCAACGTACTGTGGCTTTAGCTCTGAATACAAGTCAGAGTGTTATCAGTCGACTTTGGACACGTTACCGAAGCACTGGTACCGTGGCTGAGCGCCATGGAGGACGGTATCGCTGCACCACACGGAGACAAGACCGATATATTCAAATCTTAACTCGAAGAGCTCCAACAATAACTGCCATGATGTTAGCCGTGAGGCTTCATCACTCTTCAGGGAACTTAATTAGCGACCAAACAGTCAGAAACCGCTTGCATGAAGTGAACCTTCATTCCCGAAGACCGCTACGGGTACGGGTACGGGTGTAGTTTATAGATAATGATTTTGATTATAGAAAATCTTCTCGGCTTGGTACAGCGTTCAAATCAAACAGCATTTTGTAATTATGACGTCATTGTGACGTAGTATTTTACATCTAAATGTAATTTTTGTATTGAGAATGATATTGCAGCCTTGAAACTGTGTCATACTCCACACCGATTTGTTAAGTCATGCAAGTCGTGCTAGGCTTGCTGCTCTCCAGCCCTGAGCCCGGGGCTATAAACAACGGGCAACCTTCGGAGTCGCTGGACGCTCGGGGTGTGGGCCCTTTGAGCGTCCATTGAGTACGGCGGCGACTCCGAGGAGGACGGCGGCGGGGTTGCGACCCCCGTCCCCGTGAGCACCGTGACTGGTTCCCGGGGGGCTACAATGCGCCCCCCGGCGGCGGGCTCAAAGGCAAGGCACTGAGGGGCCCCTGGTGCAGATCCCACCGGAGAGCCCTGGGGTTCCCCCTCTCATGTGCCGATGCGACAGCCGCGGGGGTTTTAGTGTGTAAGAATCCCACATACCCCGGTCGAGCCCCACAGCTCCCGGGGATCTTTCGAAGATTTCCCCCGCGTCAAAAAAAAAAAAAAAACGCTTGCTGCTCTGAGGCCTGCTAGAAAACCCACGGGGAAAGGGCTCTGTCTGTTATTGTGCTTTACATTGAATAAGCTATAATTTCGATGTAATTTTTTGCAATTTAAGAAAGAATAAACATCATAGCTAGCACATCATAGCACGAGCTGACCCAGACTTCAATATATTTTCGTTATTTTATGCTTTTTAGATAATTTACTTTGAAGTCGGTGTTTATTTTTTTTTTAATAGTTTAACATTTTTTTGTGACTATTATTTTAACAAAATAAGTATCAGCACTATCACGCAACTCGATCGTCTACGTTACAGTAACTTACTGAAAACATAAAAAAATTATATCTCAAACTACTGGAACGATTTTGATGAAACTTGTAGTAGAAAAATACTCTAACTATTGCAAAAAGAATTTTAGAAATCGTTTGTGTAGTTTCTGAGAAATCCGTGGACAAACCTACATACATACATACACTCATGAAATTTGGTAAATTTGTTTAGAAGCCCACATAAACTAACATATATTAATATTACGCATTTTTATTAATATTACATACATACGCGTCGAATAGAGAACCCTTTTTTTGAAGCCGGTTAAAAAATACCTTAACTCATTGGATACAGTTTTGAAAAATCGTGAATAATCAAGTAGTGGCATTTAAAATTGTCTGTATTATAACATGTGCGAGTTTTTTTTTATTACAACTAACGTAATTAGATGAGAAAGACGTTCAACTAAAGATAAGCGACGGACCTATCTATAGAAAACTGAACTACACTGCCGATCGTTATCCGAGACATTAGTAATTTACTGACGCACTCACAAACCACAATTAACTTTAATTCTAATTAAGTCTCATTTTAAAATTTATTTATTTCGAATTTCGGATCCATTTATGAATAATTTCAATTATTGATTACGAGATAATTGTTATCTCTAATCACTATTAGCATATTAAGTATTAATTGGCTTCGAGTGCCGAAATAATCATATTTAAAAAAATTGATTAATCATCATTAACTTTAATTGACGTTTTTAGGTTCGGCAGTTAGTCTCTTAAGCCCGGTAATTTAACCAGCTCAGTGCCCTCGACACAGGAATACAGCAATGTTTGCATGCTGCTTGGTGGCATAAAATCTGACGCTGCAGTGGTACCTACATGGATGGTCACTTGCAAAGGGCACCTCGTCATCATCAGCAACTGAAAGACATCGAATGTTGAACAACGGCCTCTCCCTTATAGAAGGGAGGGGTTGACATAATCCCACATTTGGCAGGCGTCTTGGGAATCGCAGTGTAGATGGTAGGTAATCCAATAGAAAGCTACTACTACCAGTCTTCATGTTTGCCCTTAGATGCCCAAAGCTGGCCTACCATCTACTAAAACACCTGGCGGGCCTGTTGGTCTAGTGGTTCGACACCCTACCCGCTGACCAATAGGTCGTGGGTTCGATTCCCACCAAGTGTCTGGGTGTTTTATCTATATAAGTATGTATGTGCGTAAGTAAAAGACAACATTATATATAAGTATGTATTTACGAAAAAAAAAGTATATATGTATTAGTATCAGTTGTCTGGTTTCCATAGTACAGGCTCTGCCTAGTTTGGGATCAGATGACCGTGTGTGGATTGTCCCAGAAAAAAAAAAAATATTTTTTACGAGTTGAGCCGCGAGACCTGTAGATTTACATGGCGACGCGGCTCAATGGTTTCAATCTGATATCGTACTCAATACAAATAGTTAACAGTCTAATACAACAGTGTGTAACAATGCATGTAGCTAGCTTGTAACGGATAGGAGCCCTTTGCTAATACCTGGTAAAGCTATTATTAGACAGTTCGAGCGATTTCTCAGTATAATCTGACGCAATTAGGTAATAAATTGGTATATAATAGGTCATGTAAACTGATGCTATGTGCTTTATATAAAGTACTAGTCTAGTCTATGGAATATTTTTGTAACGAATTTTCTTTCGATCTCTCCGTGTGCCTATAGTCCCGCGAAAGATTAATTTTTTAAAGTCCTTTTTCAGTTGTTAATTATATTAGGTACTTCTGTCCACATTTTATAATTCTTGACCCACAGTTTGTGAGATCATTTATTTATAAATTTATGTACACACAATTTTTTAGTTTTTTATTATTTTAAAGCCGACTCATATAAGTATCTAAACTATAGTGTTGGTTAAACAGTGTTAGGCAAGGTCAGTCGATAGATGACCGATGATGGGTGACCATTTCGTGGCATCTAACTGAGCGTATACAATTCTACATGCTTCGGAAGGCGCATATAAAGTCGGTCCTATTACCATTATCTAGCCAGCAGTTGTTTAGCCAAGTCAAAAGTTCGAGAAGCTTGAAAAACTATGACAACAGGTTGACATTAAACATACGACAAATATGAAGAAAAAGAAGTCTTAGGTTATATAATTATAAAAATACGTTTTATTTCTAATAAATTTCAGTATGTCTAGATTTTGGCCTAGATAAACATTGAAAGAATAATAATAATAATATCCTGGGACACACGGCCATCTGATCCCAAACTAGGCAGAGCCTGTACTATGGAAACCAGACAACTGATACTAATACATATTATATACTTTTTTTGTAAATACATACTAGATGTACATAAAACACCCAGACACTTGGTGGGAATCGAACCCACAATGAAATAGAATACAGTGTGCAAGTGTGCAAAACGAATAATCTGTAGGTTATATACAAGAAATATAGTAGAATGACTACAGAACAGAAATATCCCATTACAATAAATTGGTAGTTAATAAGTATCTCAGCATTTTAAGCCCAACTGAAATTGATATAATACTGATATTGATATTGATTGATATATTGATATTGAATATATATTAGTATATTTTATTTTCTAATATATAAGTATTAGTATTATATTAATAATTGTAAGCTAAATTATAGTTTTAAAATATTTATCTATATATTTAGTTTCACTTGTTTTGTTTGCACCTACCACGATTTTTCTCTGCATCACCCTAAGGTAGACTGGTAGAGAATGCCTCTGGCATTAAGTCCGCCTATGTACTGTTTTGTGCATAAAGAATAAATAAATAAATAAAGTATTAAACAGTTCTGTTCAAAATTATAATAAGAATTAGATAAAAGTTTTTTTGTAATCGGATTTCCACTTAAAGCTTTTAAAAGCCTAATTAACATTAAGTCTACCCTTGATAGTCCGAAGTTAACGCTATAAAACTTAGAACAACCTCGAAACAACGTCATGGAAAAAAGGCTAAAGTATTAAAGCCGACCACTTCGGGCTAAAAATGGGCAATAAAATGATTTTGCCGTTTGAAAATTTGAGCATCACACAAAAAAGCTCGATATTTGATAAATACGGCTCTGATGGAATATAAATTAAATAAGTCGTAGGATCTCCGCGATGAGATTTTTATTGATGGCCGTAATTTATTTGAACGGCACCCGCAGTGTGCTTCGGGAGAAATATGAAAGGAATTACAGCAAAAAGGCCTCTCCAAATTTATGAGCATCTCCTTCGTTGTTTGAAAACGTTTTGAAAACGTTCGAGTTTTCATAGCGAGACAACCAGATTTGAAAATATTCTCGATTGGCTTAAAAGCTCGGAAATGATTTTGAAAAGGAGGTCTAAAATGATATGATTTTATTCTATACTAGGTGACCCGCGCAGCTCCGCTCGTACTCTTTCACTTTGCTGAACATCGTGACATGTTCAAATGCATAGTTTACGATTCTATAAAGGACATACAGACAGGACATATATATATATTTACTTACTGATGGTCAGTTGTTTGTAGCTTTACATATGAAGTTTATTTTATTTATTTATTTATTTTATTTATTTATTAAACAGAATTCTTACCACTAACAGAAAACCTTACGTGATAAGTGCTTACAATGATAATAATTACCTATTAGTATTACAATTCTGTGATAGTTACGTTACAATACTGCTGCCAGCTGTCTTGAACTCAAAGTAGCGCCCTGCTGATAGAATAAATGTATGTTCTGTGCATGAGAATAGGTCTAGCGTTGAATCATATGCGATGATGAGGTTGATGTAAGTATGCGCGCGGGTTAGCGGCGCGAACTGGCCCAGGTTAGAGCGTGCGGGCGGTGGCGCCAACGGACACTGGTGGCACTCGCGCACTGCGGTACGGCGCGGTACATTGAATCGCACTTGAGATAGCAGTAAAGGATTGTATGTAATACCGCGTATCAAACGGAAGAAGTATGTTACGAGGGCGACATTTCGTCGCACTGACAACATACGGAAATCCACCATACCCACAATAAACAGTGTTGGATATAAGTACGGATAGTAAAAATACAGTTTTTTATATAGATAACGAACAAATGCTTTTTGAACTCTTTCTATTTTCTGTGTTTGTCCAATTTGATGAGGGTTCCATATTGACGAATTCGTCTCAAGTATGCTACGTACGTAGGCGTTGTATAATAAGTATTAGTAAGTAAGGCATTATGCAACCCCATTCACCATACTGAGCTGTAGGCTAACAATAATATATTCTTAAAAAATCCATATTTTAATTTCGATAAATACATACTTGGGACAAAACAGCGCAGAGCTACCGAACTAAATCCAATACAAAATTACAAATTAACATGATATTGACGCTCTATTCAGTTGGACCACTTAACAATTAATCCTTATTCCTATATGAGAACATATTCATATATTTGACGTCAATGTCAGATATTCTATCATAATAAATGTGTGTTGTGATATAAAGAGTACAACAATAACTGGCTCAAGAGGCTTAAAAGAGGATGACGAGCAGCAGTGCAGCCTGATTGTGTCGTTACATAATATCATACATTTCAGTCATCTGGAGAAACTGCTAGTGACAGGAAAGATAGAGAAAAAGAGATCAAAGTGAAAAAGCCTTATGAGTTGGACATATCAAATTTCTGAACTTCTGGATATTCCATTAAGTACAGCGAATCACACAGCCGAGAGATCACAACAGTACAACAGTAAGGGACCCGATTGAGATGGACAGAAATCACGATTCTCAGCTATAGGGGGAAAAAAAATAAGGACTAAGATCTGAGTAACAACATAAGGGATTGATGATTCCGTGTAAGCGAAGCTATGGGAAAAAGCTAGGATAAAAAGTTGAAGTCATGTACTGTATGTAGTCACTTTTATAGAAATACAACAAAGGAGTAGCGCAACGCGAGGACGCGCGTCGACTGGAGCAAAACGCGACACATATTTTTCTAATTAATTTCCCAGGTGTACGGTAAACAACCTGCAGATAGCACTTTTCTAGGTTTATGTTTATATTTCTGGCCATTTTTATGGACATATTAAGTTCTGAGACGTAAACTAATTTTTAGTTTTTACGCTTGTTTTGTGGCTAAAACTTTTGCATATCCCAATGAGATTGAGTATAGCGGCCTTTAGGATTTTTTTCCTACAAAAAAATATAATCAGTTCAGAGCCGCCGTTAAGGCTCTACTCTCCCCCATATATAAGATTGAATTGTAATTGTGAATTTTATGTGATTAATAATAAATACTACCTCTCACAAGCATTTTACTTATTCAGATCCGGGTGCTCCAAGGTTGAGCACGACATGTGCTTTTTAAAATTCTTCCTTTTGGTTAAACCACTTAACCATTATCTCAAAAAGATTCAGTTTCACCAGACCGTAATATGTAAATAGTTTAAGAACTATTATATACCAACTCGTACCTACTTACGACGTAGAGTCAACCTACTCAATAATAGGTATATATTGAGTGCAATAAAAAAATCTTTTTTTATTATGTGTAAGTATAGATTTATATACATACGTTTAATTTTTATTGTGCAAGTGTTATAACGCGTAAGCCCTTCCGTACCCTTTTCTCGTTTTACGTCCTGCACGCCGCCTAATGAGGGAGAAACACGGGACGTGAGAGATTAATGTCTTACCATCGAATAGTACAAGAAATAAAACAAAATCTGGCCTTAATACACTACCTTATAAAAAGATGGGGAATATAGTGATATTCTCGTCTCTTTTACTCTACTTATAATTACCTTACAACTATCTCGTTCACACTATCTTTCAATCTATATAATTACCCTTTCACTCACAGCGTCCCATCCTATTTCCATCTCACTCACTCAACTCTTACGTTCCTGATCATTACTTCATTCAATTTCTGACATGCAAACCTACTCGCGTTCCACACCTTATATTTTTAAAGGGTGCAAAAATCGGAGAAAAAACAGAAGAGCAAGCAAGACTGACTTAAATCGATATACTTATTTATTTTCATCATCATCCTTCGCCACTGCTGAACAAAGGCCTCCCCCTTAGAAGGGAGGGGTTGCCATAATCACCACGCTTATTAGGCGCCTTGGGAATCGCAGTATAGATGGTAGGTAATCCGATAGACGCTGCTGCCCATCTTCTGGTTTTCCCTTAGTCGCCTCTTACAACATCAAGTGGGAGGAGATGGGTGGGTGCAATCCTTATCCGAACACCCGAAGTAAATATTAATTTATATTTATTTTATAACCAATACTACAAAATAACCTCTAATAAAGAGCAAGGTCAGTCCTTAGATGGGTTACCACTTAGTGGCATTTGGACTGAGCGGCTCCGTGCTTCGGAGGGCAAGTTGGTCCCAGCTGTTGTCATCCAGACAGCAGTCGTTAAGCTAAGTCAGAGGCCTAGAGGCAACTTGAAAACTCTGACACCAGGTTGGCCACTAACCATACGACAAAAAAAAACTCTAATTAACGGTAGATTTTGCTGAAACAAATGTATTTACGTTTTCTCTCCACAAAACAGACCACAAAACATTTCATTTTTACCGCTACAAATGTAGATAGCTAAGTACTCGAACCATATTAAATATTCTATAATAATTGGAATAACCTCGTACAGCCGACTACGAGTGCTCTCGCCAGAACAGATCTATGGTACACTTGAATCATCGAATGCTAACGAGCCCCGATCAATGTCGAACGATGCCCTGTTAATTCCGATGCGTATTTCGCTTTAATAATATTTTACAATAGTAATATGGGTAAAATGAAGCCCAATTTAAGAGTAGAGATTAAAGTAGAGCACGGAATGCTCACTTTTTTCGGCACTAGCTGACCCACACGGTTTTAAAGTTTCATACAAGGTAAAAAAGGAACCCTAAGGCCTCGTTTACGGAGGCGCGGAGCGTCACGCGTCGCGATGGGCGGCGCGGCCCGCACTGAGTTAAAACATATGGCGTTGTAGGAGTGAGAGAGAGATGCGAGACGCCACGCCACACGCGACGCGCGACGCTCCACGCCTCCGTAAATGAGGCCAACTTCGTCTGTCTGTCTATCTGTCACGCCTATACAAAGTGTTACAAAATACCCTATAAAAAATAAATAAAAAAATATTATTATTTTCACTGATCTGAAAACCCCTATTTCAGTAAAATTAAAAAGTAAACTACGCAAAATGTACCGACATTTCTACCTAATTCGCGGAATGACAAAAATTTTAAATGACCTAACCTTACTAGGGTTGACAAAAATTTTGGCTTTGATTATTAATTATATTTTTACGGGGTATTTTGTAACACGTTGTATATTTCAGGAACCACTAACGCTATTGATTAGAAACTTGGAATAGTATTAAACCATACTTACCCAACCATACTGCAAATGAAAGGTGTAAGGGGAAGGAAAAGGGAGGAGAAGAAGGAGGAGAAGGTGGGGGGAAGGGAAGGGGGAAGGGAAGGGAAGGGAGGGATGTTGAATAACCTAGTGTCTTAAATGGCATAGGTGGTTTTGGGGTTAAGCAAGTTAATACCGTATGCTTTATTTTAGGACTAAAACTAAATCTAACGCATTTAGAACAACATCCTACTGAGCCACTCCCTTTACTTCAGTGAGCTAAACGTCGAAGATATCCCCCACACTACAAATGAAGCCGTATATTTAACTCTGAGCTACCTCTTTCAGGATAAAAGGAATAATCTTTATCATTAACATTTGCCCTCTCGTAAAAAGTTAAGTATAAGTCATAAATTCTATTTTCTACTAAATTTATAAGAAATAAAAAGGAATTCACGAAAAGTCCCCAAAAGTTTATGAAGAGTTCTCAACTTTAGCATTAGAAAGGAAATTATCGTAGCCCAGAGGTATAATTTCAAAAGTTTCGTGCCGAATGCTCCGGAGCCGCATGCCAGTGACGAGCCGCGAGCCAGTGACGAGGTTATAACGTAAACCGCACCAAATTGTGATGGAATTAAGCTCTAATGTGAAATAAGCTGGTTTTTGTATAGTTAAGCACAATATTCGGTTGCAAGTAACTTGTCAGTGCAATCTCAAACCAAGGTCATGATAGCTGGCACAAGTTTCTGAGTTACTACCGTAACGGAAATCTTAACAGAATTATCAATAAATCAACGCGCATGAATTTCAATCCTTCATAAGTTCTTTATCGACGGGTCTGTTGGTCTAGTGGTTAGACACCCTGAGCGCTACCCAATAGGTCATGGTTTCGATTTCCAACAAGTGTCTGGGTGTTTTATTTATTTAAGTATGTATTTACAAAAAAAGTATATATTAGCATCAGTTTTCTGGTTTCCATAGTACTTGATCTGCCTAGTTTGGGATTGGATGACTGTGTAGATTTTCCTAGAATATTATTATCATTTCAATTAAAAACTGTAAAAATTAAATGAAATGCATAAAAAAAATATATTAGGTGTGGTAGATGAAGAACAGGTCGATCAGGGGCCTTACCAGGAACTCTTATAGCAGGAAAGTTTATCACGAAAAGATCTGTGTACTTACCATGAATGCACTAATTAGCAGACCACCCAGCTGTTACGTCACCCAAATAGGTGAGTGATGGTCACGTGATAATACTATTGCCACGCTATTTAGTGCGTTCATGGTACTTTGTAAGACAAGTCACTTGTCATGTTAAACTGCTACAAGAAAGAGTTCATGCTAAGGCATCGATATAATAATATCAACTAGATAAACATTCCCGGGTCCGTTGGTCTAGTGGTCAGACACCCTGCCTGCTAACCGATGGGTCGTGGGTTCGATTCCCGCCAAGTGTCTGGGTGTTGTTTATCTATTTAAGTATGTATTTACAAAAAAAAAAAGTATATAAGTATTAATATCAGTTGTCTGGTTTCCATAGTACAGGCTCTGCCTAGTTTGGGATCGGATGACCGTGTGTGGATTGTCCCAAGATATTATTAATATTATTCACTAATAAAATTACATCTAAAATGTACCCAACAATAATAATAACCAATAAGAATTGAGGGTACATCAATAAAAACAACAACAATAACTGAGGGTACACCGAAAATTATGACAGTATAAATAGAGCGCAGGGACGTTCAACATCTCAGTCCGCCCGTGACCATGGGTGCTGCAAAGCATTCGAAACGTCGGGAAAAATAAAATAAATCGCGATATAATCCGTAAGAATAGATTGATTGCAATGTCTAGTATTCGCGTAAATAAAAGACAACATTATCTAAAATGTGGTCGCGGGATTCGCGGACTTATCTGTGCTAGTGGCGGAAACGTGAACTAACGGTTTCATTATGATAATGACGTGTAGTTTGACAGTTTTCTACTGACACACTAAACAGTAGCGGCACTCCTATCGGCAAAATTAATGTTGCCAGCCTGTGGCTTCAAAATAAATAGCGGCACAAGGGCGCTATTTCTGTATGGCATTTTTCGGACCGTAATAGCTAATCTACATTAAATATTATATCAATGTGGTAAGGCCCAGTAGTCTTAGCACGATTTGCCAAGACTTCGTAATCTTGACAGTTCGGTGTGGAATACGACGTAGTTATCGACGTAGAAACGTCATTTTCGGTATTAGCTAGGTCGATAACTACGTCATACTCCACACCGAACTGTCAAGATTACGAAGTCTTGGCAAATCGTGCTAAGCCTGCGGGTTGACACTACAGGAGTACCGAATATTCTGCGGCAGCATTTTGTAAAAACATTAGCTGTTCGCTTGGACATTTTATTTAAAGAAATTACTGGCCTAGTAAGAGACTAACTACGGCACTCACATACATCAATTAGCGTTAAATATGATTTTTTTAATTTGTTTCTAATCATATTATTTCGACTATTGGAGCTGGTTATGTTCCACTACTGAGTACGAGATATTGTACTCATTAAAATAGTATAAAGAATTAATTGGTTCTAAGTGTCGAAATAATCCGGTTTTAAGAACTGGATTATGCTATACAATTTTAAGGACTGGAGATGACGTTTGTAACTGTTAAATTATGAGATAGGTTACGATACAACCATGGGAAGACTTGTCGCTTATTAAAGACCTTTTATTTGCTAACCATAATATATCAATTACAAACTGTACCCAACAATTAGATATCAGTATGACTATTTCTATTTTTGTTTCACATGAGACGCACGGTTTGGTGGAAGAAATTTTATGCAAACTTATCGTGTAAGTGGGAGGAGACCGTCGGGCTGGTAGTTTTTTCTAACAACGTATAAGCTGGGCCATACAAAGAGGTAACGCCGCCAGTCTTTTTGGTACACTTCCCTCCCAGTGCGGCGACAACTTGGACGAAGCTTTTTACATAGTTTTAAGTCTGTTTATGAATAAACTGTAAACATTTAGTTATTATTTATGTATCTACAAAAGTAAATCTGCAAAACTACTACTTCGCATAACGTCCACTTTATACATATTATTATAATGTTCACTTCGCATGAAACCTACTTCGCAAAGCTTCTACTTAATGTTACTCTCCTTCTAGTGCAATTGGGTGAAAAAGATCGTTGGTACAAACATCACTTAAGAAAAGCTTTTAAATGAATATTCATTGCAAAGCTGGAACAAATTACTTTGTTTATTGCAGACACGGCACTTTACACCACAGACAGTACTAATTACTGCGCATATACGTACGCCTGCTTACAAGCCAGTGCAAGGACAGCGTAATTGACATCTAGACGGATGTCACTTAGCATTGGTTCCGAAGTCTCGACATTGATAATGAAAGCTTTATTACATTTGCTAGTGAAGTGGTATAAATTATGATACTAGGTATGATACTAGGTATGATATTATATCGATGGTTGCGGACGAATGCCACAGATGAAATGATTATACTCGAAGTAAATCTACCAAAAACTGTATAGATTCAAGATTCAAAATTTTATTTCAAATAGGCTTAACGCTTTTGAACGGTCATTTTTTTAAAAGCTACCACCGGATCACAACGCGGCCTCAACTGAGAAGATCCGGCAAGAAACTCAGCGGGCTTGTCATTTTTTCACATATTTTTGCGACAGTGTGTCCTGCCGTTCAAAATATCAAATAAAAATAAAAAATACGACGAAAATACAACAAACTAAAAACTAAAATGCCAAAGGGATAGTAGTCGGACCAGTCCCCCCAAGCAGCACCCGCGCACGAGTTGACTCATGCAGCAGCCATCACTCCCCTCAACCATATTGGAGGGAAGGGGGTGACCCGCCACACGAAGCCGCCACAAGCAAAGACTTTTCGATGGCGAGCATGACCGATCCAAAATCACAGTGGCTCACGTTTAACATTTAAAATTTACATAAAATGTGATCATCATCATCATCAGCCGAAAGACGAACACTACTGATCAAAGGTCTTCCCCTTAGAAGGGAGAGGTTACCGTAATCCACAAGCTTATTGGCAGGCGTCTTGGGGATTGCAGTATAGGGGGTAGGTAATCCAATACAAAGACGCTGCAGCCCGTCTTCTTGTTTTGCCCTTAGCTACATCTTACAACACCCGATGGGAGGAGAAGGGTGGATTCTATTTTTACCCAAACGTTTCAAATATAAATGAATCTTATCGGTAGGGTGCGATTTGGTAGCTGGGTTCAATACTCAATAACTAGGACCCCAAACTGTTAAATATAAAAGGACTGGCTCTCAGCCTTTGTAAGGATACATTCCGATTTCAAGTTAGATCCCCTTCGCAAGTTCTTGAAAGAAGCGTCGAAACGCTACTTTGAATCCGCGTCTCGTCACGCGAACAGCTCCTAGTCCTTCATACTCGTGCCGCAGACCACGGCACGTACAGCTCGAGCCTCCTGACCCCATGACGGTGCTATTGGACCGGGATGCGCCGAACCCTCCCCGACAACCGTATGCTACACTAGCTATCAGACACCGGTCTCGCCGGCGAGGCCGAAGGGTCGTACGTATGCGACCTCAACGACGTGCATCACCCCACTGAGTTTCTTGCCGGTTCTTCTCAGTGGGGGCGCGTTGTGAACCGGTGGTAAACTCAGCGCTCTCTTAAGCGACAGCCCAAGCCGAGGCCGTGCCTCCCTGAGGTGCCCTTGAGCTCGTCGCTACTTCTGCCGTTAAGGCTAGAGCGCTTTAAGCTCTCGCCTCCTATTGTCCGGTGAAGCTGTAATGGCCATCTGCGGCTAACAGCGTCTATCATTCCCAAAAAAAAAAAACAGTATAAGGACAGCCTAATTGACTTCTAGATGGATGTCTCTTAGCAACATCGATTCTGAAGTCTCGCCATGGATAATTAAAGCTTCATTACATGTTCCAGTGTAGTGGCATAAATTGTTGTGTACCTACTAGCTACGTAATGATTTACTTACTCATTGTTACTAGCGTTACGTACTCTAAATTAACTCAATGCTTAAAAACTATTCAACCAGTGATGAGATTTGGCCAGTGACTATTGGCCTCATCAAAAGGCTCAATGTAGCTTAACGTGCACGTAGTATTTAAAGGGCAACACTAGTAGTATCTCTACGTGATTAAATCCGTAGAATAACTAAAGGACGCTTCGTAGCTCTGGTAATTAGTAAGTTGATGTAGCAACTGGCAGGTCATGTAGGTCAGAGAATTTTTGGTAGGGAACAAAGTTTGTCTACTGGCGACCAAGGATGCGAAAACGGGAAAACACAGTGTGGAACGGCCGCCTACTAGATGGATAGATGACCTTGCCAAGGCGGCGGGAACCATTGGATACAGGTGGCACAACATATTCGGTCATGGTGGAAGTATATGTTCAACGATGAAAATATGTCATAAATTATGATTTTATTAGCAAATATCTCGTCTTTTTTATTCGATTTAAGCTATTGCTTGGCCACAATTCCATCTGATGATAAGAGGCGATACACCCTTGTATAGAAGATAACTTGTTACCAACACAAGAAGAAGGACCCTGTTTAAGAGACATTGCGCCGGCACTCGGCAGCAACAGGGAAGAAAGATAATCCCTCATCTATCGACGCAGCGCCTTCTCTATAAAAGACTTGGCTTGGTTTGGCTGCGATCTGTTGAAAAGAAGAAATATCTTAATGGACTATTCCGAATAGAGCTGCCAACTGCAACTGCCACAGCACATGCAATCGCTGCCGACTGCACGTGCTATTGCTGCAGCAATAGGAAGCCATCTCATAGATATACATACAAACCAGTCGTGCAGCTGCTGCTAACTGCATGCAGTTCGCTGCACGTGCTATTGCAGATGGCAGCTCGGTTCGGAATAGTACTTTTATAGTCTATACGTGTATGTACCAATTTACCAATTTATAATTTTCAACACTGTAAACTTGCTTAGTAAGGCAATAAGCTATTTTGTATGTTCTATTTTATGGTAGAAAAACTAATCCCTTTTGTAGGCACACTGATATTTGTGATTTATATTAAAACAGAAACAAATACCGAAAACATTATTTACTCGAGGATTTCAGCAGTGGTAGCTCGATATTTATCTCAATAATCCTCGATATGAAGCAACTATATATCACCACACTATCAGCAGATAGCAAAGAGAGATTGTTTCTCGGATGTAGCGATGTGATGTTGAAATAAATAAAAGCGCGTACAACACTCGATTTCCTAGTTTCCGCCGCTTCCGTTCCAGTTTGCCGTTACTAGAAAATATATTTTCTCGCCTTTCTCGGCTTATCAAAACCGGGAAATAATGATTTTGTTGTAATGTTTTCTTTGTTGGAATATATATGATATTTTTTTCAAGTCTACATAAACACATTTATATGTGCACTTACTGCATGTTGGTAACACTGCGGTTCCTTTGTAATTGAGGCGCAAGCTGGGATGTTATGCAATTCATTTAGCGGCCAGCAGCGGACACTCGTCGACCTATCTTCATCAGAGGCTACCTATCTAAAACTGAGGAGCAAAGTCAAACTCAAAAATATTTATTTCAAATAGGCTTAACGGTGGCTTAGCACTTTTGAAAGGTAAAATTTTTAAAAGCTACCAAAGCACCAAAGCTAATACCTAATCTACGTGGCACAGCGGAAAAGTATTTTCTTTTCTAACCAGAGTCGCGGGTTCTAATCCCGCGGTAAACCACAACTTAATATAGATGTTGTCGTGCAGATCGATCACCTGATTAGCATCATGGCTCAGTCCGTTCTTGATATTAGAAAACATAATCACCAATTTATCCCACAGAACATATTTTATCTAGGTTTATGCTTCCCGAGGCTGGCGCCGCGCCGACGTAGTAGACCGCGTAGATCCTGCGTTGTGGCAAGGACCGTGAAGGTGCCAGAGGAGCATGCGTCCCCCCAGGACGTGCTCAAGTGAGCATCCAGTACCGGAGAGACTCTGGGGAGGTCCGAACGGAATTCTCAGGATCTCTCCTCAGCGTCGATGAAGAAATATAATGATAAATATAAAATGAAAAATATCGTTACCCTTTGAAGGATTGCGCCCTGACAGCAATAAAAAGAAAGTTTATTTTTGCATTTTGTATGCGGAAATAACGAGCATAAGGCAATACCGTACCTACTCGCATAATTATGTACTCGTACTTTGTTGTCCAGGTATTTTCCCATATTTACATGTACGAACAATCAGTCTCCAAAGACCATGTTGATTGATCTTTCTACCACATCATGAATAATTCCAGAGGATTCATATTGACACAATCAAGAAGAAGATAAGTTACATATTTTGGAACAAAATCATGTAGGCATATAGGAAGGCATAACACATCGTACTTCGAACTAACGGTGATTAATCTAATATAGCATAACTGACACGCATAGCAGCAGTACATACAAACAAATTTAACTAAAGTGGCTGCCTTTGGGTTATAGACCCACCTTCAAAGCTATAATTTCCAAAGTTTACCTTCCAAACTACACTCGGAAGTGGAAACACAAAGTTATAATATATCATTTAAACAGGCCCCCAAATGCAAATAGCACTCAGGCGCTTTCGTATCGACTTCCAATAGTTTGTGTCTATTTGGTCAACTTGGTGACATTAAAGTTAGAACAAACAAGAAATAGGTCGTGTGTAGCCCGCATCCAAAGCAGGCCAAATTACAGCAGCTAAGAACTTGTTCACACAACGGACGACGAAGCTATATAAGGCTGTTGTGTAAATGACTGTGTACACATACCCTTTCTGTAGCTTTGCATGTGGGTTGGTAATGCAATTAAAATTTTGTTTGTATTACAAATAACAAAAAAGAATCAAGTACATGACTGATAGACAGTTTAATCAAACTCAAATAATGATTTGAATTTCGAACATAAAATAATGAAGTTGGCTTGATTCCTAATTTACAAGCTGAAGTTTGTGAAACACTCTGAGAAAATCTGCACAATAAAAAAACAATGGAAACCAAACCAATTTTGAAATAACTTCAAAACTTGTTGCCCTGTAATCACGGCTAGAGTATGATGTACTAGGACTTGAGGTCTGTTTTACATATCTTTAAGATTTAGCTCACTAACATTTTTATGTTACTGTTTAAAAAGCCAGTAAAAACCAACCAACTGTACAAGCGTTATGTGTTGTATGTGCTGTATGTCGTATACGCTTGCTGAAGGTTAACCTCTTGACGCGTCTGCTGCGAGTAGACCTCTCATATTTCTAGACTAGAATAGCATGATAAATAAATATAAATCTAGTAAAGTAATAAGTTTATACTAGTGTAATCAATTCAGTTTTCGATAACTAACAAACTAGTTTTAGGTTTTTCGTTAATTAATTAACACGTTGTATAAGTCTGTTTACCGTAGTACAGATTTTGCCTAATAATTTACTACGATAGCCCAGTTTATTAACTAAAATCTTTGACCATGGCAAGGTGCTACTGCAATTTGTAGCATATACCTAAGTACATGTGTCGGTAAGGCCACAGGTTGGAGCTAAGCGGGCAATCACTCAGAGTAATGTACGACAGCGGTCACTCGGTAATCCTAACGCATGCGTCTGTTTCTGAACCACTAAGTTGTTGCAATTTTTCTCTATGTATATGCTACGTTTGTAATTGAATTTACTAGCACATAGTAGCGGTCGTGATGCAGCGGAAACCGTTTGCGTTGCAAACCGGATTCTTTGGTTTAAATCCCACAAGGAACAACTTAGTGAATTTATTTGTTAGGACAATAGGAAAGTAAGATGATCTATGGATTATCATGATCATGGTATGGTATCTTAGAAGAAATGGAAAAAGCTACCAGTAGCACCCTCTTGCGGCGTGATTTGCAACTTTTCTCTGTTCGGACTGAAACCGAGATAGTAGATCAGTATTTTACATCTGACGTCATATGACTTACAGCGGTAGCGGTAAATAGGTTGGAATCAAATTAATACGAAGTCTAGGGGGCGCGGGTTCGAACCCCAACCCATGGGTGGGGCTGTGGATGGGGTTCGAAATCATTTTTCTTTTTTTATTTCATTCCTTAATGCATATACTATTGACGTCCGCGTACTTTATATCGAATACTACAAAGTTTTAACTATTTTTTTTAATAAAAATTCTCGAGGCTATTAAAGTTTCAAATCACACCGCTGGAGGGGCGCGTTTTGACGTGGGAGTTACCTATCTATTTCTAAGTAATATACTCTTATCTATGATCATGATCGTCTACCCTGCGATGTCTATCCTGCGCCTGACCTCTCCCCAGTCGTGTCAGTTTTTCGTCCCGTCAGATTGTGAGAGTAAAGAAAGAGAGAGTGCACTCGTGTCTACGCAAGCACTTGTGCACTATAATATCTCCCGCGTAGATGGCTAATTTTGAGAAAGATTGGGCTCTATGGTCATATCGGAAAGGAGGACATTATTAGAACTACATACATTATTGTTTAACATTGTAAAAGATTTTGATTTTCTTTTATCAATAGTGCATTTGTTAATTTTGGTTAGAGTATTTTTGCCGACTGCCCCAGAAGGAGGTCTATGTTTTTAAGGAGTACCTATGTATGTCTGTCTATTTCTTTGGCATGGCCTAAATGGCTTGATGGATTTTGATTATATTGTTAGATTCGTCTAAGTTGTGGAAGTGACATACACTATATATTTTATAAAAAATATATATCCCGTCCGCCAGCCGACATTTTGTATTTTTTTACTTCCGAAAATATCAATGAGGGTATCAAATGAAAAGCCTTGTGACGAGGCAGGTTGAAATATATATATATATATATATACTTGCGTATATGTTTTATGAATGAATACTGTACTGTATTGTTAGAACACTGGCGGGTTTTTTTGTACTTTTACAGGTTATTATTGTTTAGTAACTAGATATTGGTTGCCTGGTAGAGATCACTTTTAGTGATAAGGCCGCCCATTGTTTCATTCTATTTTACTGTTTTTTTTTCTTGTATTTTTGTGTTTTTTAATGATGGTGGAACAATAAAGAATTATCTATCTATCTATATTGCTACTTATGTAGCTTTATAACATGGTCAAAGAAAAACAGTATCCAAAAAAATATTATAGTCTTACTTAGAATTGTTTCGCTAATCTTATTTTACTTTTGTCTCTTCGTTTCAATTATTATACTCGAAAACCAATTACGTTACCCAAAATTGCTTCTAACTCTCAAGATTTCTCTGTTTAAGACTTGTTTCTAGTCGTATTTTTCCAGTAACGTTTGGAACATAAAGTGAAAGAACAGTAACATTGGAGTCGAAGACATATTCACCGATATTTGTTCCTGTCGAAATAGATTGCGATTGGCGACATTGAGATATTATCCTTTCTTGTTAAATTATATTATCAATTACTCTCGGTTCAATGGTCCGTGCTTGTTATCTTTTGTAACTTATCTTTAGAACTGTTGTTTTGATAAAATGATATAAATATACACGAATTTTGTCCCTTTATTGAAGAAACCTTTGGCCTGTTTCGGTTCGTTCGGATTTAGAGTAAAATTTAAATATCAAAAGCCCTTTCATTATCGATAATAACAAAGATATAAGTAAATAGGGAATTTGAGACATTTTCTTATATCAAAGGACCAGCGGGTCTAAAATATTAAGCAATTCACAAGCAACATTAAGCAATTCACAAGCAATTCATGTTTTGAATTTCAAGCATATCCTTAAAACATCTACTAGTTTTTGAAAAATGGTCATACATTTTAGGTGAACCATACTCAATTCATTTATGAGCACTAATTAGCAGACTCACATTTGGTGTTACTGCTGCCATACGATGAAAAATTAAACCGTATCTGACTCATATTACGATTCAGCGAAAGTGGCCTTTTTAGATCCGCAGGAATTTCAGGCCTTTTTAGGAAATCATCATCATCATCAGCCGGAAGACGTCCACTGCTGAACATAGGCCTCCCCCTTAGAACGCCACAATGAACGACAATTGGCTATTTGCATCCATCGGTTACCTGCGACGCGCACAATGTCGTCTGTCCACCTAGTGGGAGGCTTGCCAACTCTGCGTCTTCCGGTTCGTGGTCGCCACTCGAGAACCTTTCGTCCCCAACGGTAAGGATGTGGCCTGCCCATTGCCACTTCAACTTGCAGATTCTGAGAGCTATGTCGGTGCACATTTCGGATTCTGTCGCGCAAAGAAACTCCAAGCATAGCTCTCTCCATAGCTCGCTGTAAGACTCTGAACTTCGCTAAAAGGCCCGCCGTTAGAGACCACGTCTCAGTACCATATGTCATCACTGGCAACACACACTGGTTAAAAACCTTCGTCTTTAGGAAATATACTTTGAGAATTCGAGAAATATTATTTTATGAAACACCTTTGTTTGGCTCCGGTAAGGGCAAGTCTCGGGACTATAAGAACGTATATAGACTTATCTGTTCATGTCCATTCTATACTATGTAGAGTAAATAATAAGATTTCATAACATCGTAGATATAAGTATATTAATATCTAATAATATCTTTGTTAGTGACCAACAAACGGATTACAGCCAAATTAAATCTGTCCCAAACATTATGATTACGTCCGCTTCAATGTGACCAATCAGCGGCGCAAATGATTATCTCCCATAGTAAATATAATTTTGCGGTACATATTGTACCGTGGTGGAAGCATCACATTAATCGCCGGATTACCGCTTCAAATGATATTTGATTAGCCGCCGTACACATTATGATACTTGGGTGTTGTCGTGCTAATCAATCAGCGAGTTAAACAGCTTTAGTGATTAATATTGGACTTTGATTTTCGGAGCAATGATATATTCTAGAGAATAACATAGTGTATACTTTCACGAGAATTTGAACTAAATAATTTACGATGTGTCTAATAAGTTATAACCTTTTATCTAATTTATTTTAAAAAAATATATTTTTATCTATATTTTGTGAAAAAAATAGTGGGAAATTAATTAAGAATTAGTGTTTTATTAGAAAACAATAATCAGTGTCATTTTGTAGAGTTGGCACATTTTGTATATTACAAATTTCCTTGGCTACGAATGATTGTTTAATAGATCTGAGGGCCTAGACAAGATGCAATCGCTTCATAGCGAATCTATTTCTTCATTCGCTAACTCACTCAATTCCCTACAATTTGTCACGTGATTTTGCGATGACTTATGTCATTCTCATACATTATTATTCTTTCTATTAGCGATAGCGATTGTAGAATGTTACATTGTCTAGGGGGGCTGGTCATAAACGATACGCAGGCTCTATTTTTATATAAAAATATAAGCCTATACATGTATTGTTTTGTGAACATAAATGTCTTATGCCTGGGTGTTTTTTTAAGTATATATGTAACAAAGTAAATAGTATGTATTGATATCATTTGTCTAAGTACCCTATTCCAGGCTCTAACTGGTTTAGTATCAGATGTCAGAGTATATTGTTCCCGAATATTATTATTAAAGAAAAATCTTTTTAACTTAAACTTTTACGCGGTATTCTAATTCATCGGCGTTAGTTCGTCCTGTTGTTTGGGATTGGTCTGTCGGTAAATTGTATCTTTTAAGCATATTCAAAAATCGCATATCATAAATCCCACTTTAAACTAACAGATGTAATTAATTACAACGATAGAAACGTAATATCGTAGACAAGATTTCAGTGTTATCTTACAAGGGTCATATATAATCAGGGCTTAGCTCAAAGCACGTAGGTCTACGTAATTACGAGCCTCGTGCGTGACTCGTCTGTATTATAAAATCGCTGCGATGCTCTCTAATCGATTTCATTCTCGAGATATACTGAAACTGATCCCTCTCATATCGAGCACCAAAATCTGTATATTAAATTATAAAACCGTGTTAGGGAATAATAGTTTAATTACAATATTGCGAGATAGCGAGATAATTTTTAGGCAAAAATATCTGCGAATTATCTGTACTCTAAGCTTTTTGTTAGTGTGCCACCACAAATATTCTTATATGAACTAACATTACGGACGTATCCATATATATATATATATACATTTAAAAACATCCATAAAAAATATGACAAATAAACTATTTTTAAAAAAATAAAGACCGACTTCAAAATAATTATCTAAAAATCATAAAATAACGAAAATATTATTGAAGTTGGTGCAGAATATACACAGCAGGTACGCTAACACCAACTTCAATAATATTTTCGTTATTTTATGATTTTTAGATAATTTACTTTGAAGTCGGTCTTTATTTTTTTAAATATAGTTTATTTAACACTTTTTAGTGACTTATTTTATTTTATGGTATCAGCACTATCACGCAACTCGAACGTCTACGTTACAATAACTTACTGAAAACATTAAAAGTTTATATCTCTTAAACTACTGGACCGATTTCGATGAAACTTGTACTCTACCCTAAGTTGAAAAATACTCTGACTATTGCAAAAAGAATTTTCAAAATCGGACTTGTAGTTTCTGAGAAATCCGTGGACAAACCTACATACATACATACATACATACATACATACATACATACATACATACATACATACATACATACACTCATAAAATTTGGTAAATTTGTTTAGAAGCCCACATAGACTAACATATATTAATATTACGCATTTTTATCAATATTACATACATACGCGTCGAATACAGAACCTCCTTTTTTGAAGTCGGTTAAAAAATACATGCCCGCTGAGTTTCTTGCCGGATCTTCTCAGTAGCGGCCGCGTTACGATCCGGTGGTAGTTTGTAAAAATGATTTTTGTGTGAGTACCTCCGTGGGGCCTATACATAATAATAAAGATATTTTGACTTTTGACTTTTACTTTGATCACGTTAATACCATGACAGTACAAAATATTTTTAAATTAAGAATATCTAGAGAAATTGTAAGGTAGGCAAGGCCTTTTTGTGTGTTTGGACCCTCTGGATAATATTAGTTCAGTTTTTAAATGCAAATTAGTATGTCTAAAGAATCTGCTAACTTATGGATATTTATAATGGTATATTAATATACATATAATAGGATAAACAAGCCGAATACGTTTTTTTGCCTACCCTCTGTGCACGCAGTGGCGTAAAGGGTACCAGTGGGTGTAAAGGGTATTCGCAAGATGATCCATGCGTCGGATGGGCATATATAAAGTCGGTCCGGTGCCTGATCTCTCATCAGTCGTGTCGGTCTTCCGTCCCATCGGATTATGCGAGGTAAAAAGGAAGATAGAGTGCACTTGTGTCTACGCAAGCACTTATGCACTATAAATAAATGGCCTTCCTATCATTATTATAATATACTCTTATATCTGTATTAGCTGAAAGTCTTCCAAAAAGAAATAAAATAAAATAAATAAAATAATATCTCCCGGCTCTTGTGAAAAAATTTACTTTTTCTTTTCTTTTCTGAAAGATTGGCCGCTGTGGTCGTATCGGTCAGGAGGACATTATTATTATGTATCTACTTGTATGTCTTTGAAACAAATTTTGAAATGTCTATATTTTCCTATAACGAAAATGAATAGATTCTTACATCTCTTAGTTGGTTAGAAGTCTCGTAGCTACAGCGAGTTTGCTAGCCAGTGGCCTGGATGTTAACTTGCAACAAACTTGATTGCCTTCCTACCGCACTCCACGCAAGTTTTACTGTGATTTCTGCGCTGTATCTTGAGTCACTATTCATGAGTCCACTCTGCTAAATGGATAGCTCTTGTAAGTATCACACAGAGTAAGCTTAGTATCTACATATTTTATATACCTACACTTAACTTAATAGTTTAGTTAGATAAATAACTTCCGTCGACTATAAACCTAATGCAGAAAACACTTACTATACTTATACATTGCAATGAAACCATTTTTAGGTATTTTAATGAGGTTTACCTTTTAACCGCCTATGCAAAAAATTACGTACGACGTTATAACTTGGACACGTATTTCTGCGGGAAAGTAAAGCTACCCGGTCTCCGTATTGGTGGACACCGGGCTATGTAGGCTTTTTAGGTAATAAAATAAGGTGTTTTTTATCAACGCTATGGGGATTTCATTCGTACTTCACCAGAGTCTCTCTAGCACCGAACGCTATAACATATTCCAGGGGGGTAAATTTGAATCCTAGGGTCTTTATGTGGCAAATTAATGGGAGGATTTGAATGCGTATTTATGCTATTTTAATTGGAGTTGGGAAGAAAGTTTCTAGAGTAGCGACCACGAACCGGAAGACGCAGCCTAGTTAGGCCTCCTACTAGGTGGACTGACATTGTGCGCGTCGCAGGTAACTGGTGGATCCAAATAGCCAATTGTCGTTAATTGTGGCGTTCGAAGGGGCATAACATAGCAATATTCATTATATTGTTTATATTTTTGACATTTATTTAGTGATCATTTGGCCCACGAGCGTGTACATCAAGTTCATGAATATAATGGTCGGTAATACTTCTAATAACTTAGCCAGAGCTCACATGTCAAATATTACACGAAGGTACTCATTTGTCATGAAGGTTTATAAGATTTAATTTTAGTTATTTACTACAACTCATCTTCCTCTCGTGGGGTGTCCGTTAAGCCGCGTATCCACTTGAGGCAGCCTCGGGTCGAGTGGCTGCCTCGCTCCGAGGCCGTGCAAGTGGAGACGTTGCCTCAACTTGAGGCACGCCGCGACACGAGGCAAATTTGTTGCCGTGAGCCGAGCCATATTTTGTCGGTTTTTTGCCGTGCTCAAAGGAGCCTCAGTCCGAGCCGTGCATTAGATGGAGACGGGCGCGTCGCTTCGGATCGCAATGGACTACGAAACTACTATTAAACTCATACAATTATATGAGCTTCACCGTGTTCTTTGCACACGTTGTGGATCAAGCTGAGGCGTGTGGCCTCGTCTTGATCCGCAGCGTGCCTCAAGCCTATGCCTGCAGCCTCAAGCTGAGGCGTTTTGCTTCAAGTCGAGCCTGTTCTAATGGATACGCGGCTTAAGAGGCAACTAAGAGAAAACAATAAGACGGGCAGCAGCGTCTTTCTATTGGATTACCTACCACCTAAAAATACTGCGATCCCCAAGACGCCTGCCAAACGTCGGGATTATGGCAACCCCTCCCTTCTAAAGGGGAGGCTTTTGTTCAGCAGTGGACGTCTTACGGCTGCTGAAGATGATGATGACTTTCAAATGACCGCTTTATATAAATGCGAGCCGCTTATCATTAAAGTTATGTGAGATTTATCCACCTTTCAAAAGACAAAGTTATTGTACACTAATTTCAGTAACGAACAAAGAGCGCGATGCGTGAAAATAAAAGATTTACCACAGTTTGTTCGCAGAAAATACATATATAATCTTTTAGCACTTTCTTTCTTGATAATGTCAAGCCAGCTAAGTTGTTTATTTGTTCCAGGTCTTGGCGCCTTATTTTGAACAAAACATTTATAAAACATTAATCCCGAGTCCCTCGAGACACCGCAGAAAATTCCCTAATGCTGCTAATCGCATTTTAATTTATATGTAAATTCATTCTCTGCATATTATCTCTGACATTCCGCCCAAATACTCGGAGTTTCGAAACATTTTTTCGAATATTTTAATATCATAGCAATCTCTCGGTTATTTCTCCTTTTTATTACCTTGACTTTTATCTTTAATTCCGTAGACATGGCATAGGAACGCAGTCATTATAGGGAGAATAGGGTGAAAAGGAAATAAAGAAAAACGTATAATGAAGTCCCAACGAAGCCGTTGTTCCCTTCCTTGCTTTGTTGCCATTCTTTAAATCTAATCAAATGTTACACTGTGTAACGAAAGATAAAGGAATGTCAATTTCATATCCCGAATAAGGCAAACTTTTTGATCTGGAATTTCAATAAAAACCCAAAAAAAAACAATATTGAAAAATACAGTCGTGAGATTTAGCATACCTATATGAACCATACAGGTAGATACTCTCGGGTGGCGATCACATAAATTTAATCTATAAATAACGAAATTCGAATCCATTTTGTTCGCAGTCCGGGTTTTGTGCTCTTATCATCATTATCAGTCTAAGTCGGACATAAGGCACTCCAATAACATACCACTGGCATCTTCGGCTCTTCTCATCCAGTTCTTGCTTACCAAATAGTAGTGGTATGTAGGTATGTATATCATGGATTGATGTAGCCTGAGGACATCCTATGCTATATTTACTAATTCGCGGTCTATGATTTTATAAAAACTAAAATTATAGTTGTTTATCTATCCATGGAATTTGCATATTTCTGCATAAATGCTGTTTGCATCAAATTATTAAAAAGGCATATTACTCAATATATATGAACTTACGGTCTATATTAGAATATATTAGGGTAAAAAAAATGACCATAACAAAGACCCTCAACAATTACTAATGGTCGTTCGTGTGGTCACATGGTGACAAAGATCACAGAACAAAATGAAACAAAATTACTCCAACAAAGTTCGGAGTGGGTGTTGGCTTTTTACCTCGTTATCGCTTTTTGGTTGTTTTTTTTTAACACTTATAAGCTAGTGCTTGACTGCAGTCCCACCTGATGGAAAGCGGCGACGCAATCGAGGATGGCAAAACACACTAGCTTATTAAAAGCCTATTCACTCTAGTCTTAAAGACACCCACATTATAATCGGGCAGGAAAACCGACGCAGGCAAACTGTTCCAGTCCTTAGCTGTCCTTATAATTATAAATGAAGAAGCAAACCGCTTAGTCCGGACTGAAGGCACTTTCACCACATAAGGGTGTGTACGTGCCGTGCGTCTCGTCGTCCGATGATGAAAGGGAGATGGTGGAATCATGTCATGCAATTCCTGTGCACACTCTCCAAAATGCATCCTGTAGAATACCGAGAGGCTGGCTACTCTGCGCCTGTGCTCTAGGCTTTGTAAATTGGCCGCTACTAACTCTGCGTCACCAATAAGCCTCTTAGCACGCCTCTCCACTGAGTCCAAAGCTGCAAGATGACATTTAGCAGCACCAGCCCATATGTGACTACAGTACTCCATACACGACCGGACTTGTGCTTTATATAGCATCAAAAGTTGCTCCGGTGTGAAGTACCGGCGGATATTTGAAAGGACACCTAGCTTCCTTGCAGCTACCTTGGCTTTGGACTCAATGAACCGCCCAAAGTTGAGGTTTGAGGAAATTTCAACTCCCAACAACTGAAGGCGGTCCGTGTATTCCAAGGATACATTCTGAAAAGTAGGAGCCAAGGTGAACGGACTCCTTTTGGCGGTGAATAGACACGCTTGAGTTTTGGTGGCATTGAATCTCACAAGATTGGCATCACCCCATTCGGAGACTGCCTGAAGTGTGAGATTCGCGCGCTCCACCATGGCTACTCTTTCAGACTGGATAACATCCTTACTGACCCGAGCACTCGGCATATATCTGTACAATAGTGCTGTCATCTGCATACCCATAGATACCGGGCAACAGCAGATCGTTAATAAGCAGCAGGAAGAGAGTTGCGGAGAGAACGGACCCCTGAGGAACTCCGGCATTAGTCGTCAACGGCTCCGATGTGCAACCGTCAACAACCACTCGGAGAGACCGTTCACTCAGGAAGTCCTTTATCCAGCCGATCAGACCAGGGGATATGCCGTACGCTGGCAGCTTGTTTAAAAGGCTAGCGTGCCAGACCCTGTCGAAGGCCTTCGAGACATCCAGGGAAACAGCGAGCGCTTCCCCATTTTTCTCGAGGGCCTCGCCCCATAAGTGAGTGACATACACTAGAAGGTCTCCCGTCGACCGATTTCGGCGAAATCCGTACTGTCGGTCGTTGAGGAGATCATTCTGTTCTAGGTATGCCAAGAGGCGCGAGATCAATATACGCTCCATAGTCTTCGGCCGATAGTTGGCTGGATCGGCACGACTGCCCTTTTTGGGCACGGGTTGCACGTTAGCGAGCTTCCACGACTTGGGCACTATTCCAGTCTTAAATGAGAGACGGTCCAAACGTGTCAATACCTGAGACAACTCGGGTGCACATGCCTTAAGTACTATTGCTGGAGTACCGTCAGGTCCACTAGCTTTATTCACATCTAGACGACACAGTGCTCTCATTACCTCCTTATTTGTAATGCGGACTTCCGCCATTGACGAACCACAATGAGGCAGTTGTGGTGGAATAGCACTGCCAGTGTCTAAACGCGAATTATGGGCAAAGAGAGACGCAAATAAACCTGCTTTCTCTCCTGCCGTATGAGAGTTCCATCAGGCTTTACTAGCGGAGGCAGTGAAGGATTTCGCAAGAGACCAGAAAGCTCTACTGCCAGATGGCTGGGCAGCGAGCTTTGAGCCAATGTGGTTGACGTGGCCGAAAGGAGCTTCTTTAACGCCTTCTTGTAGAAATTAGCGGCTTGGTTAAAGGCTCTCTTCTTATTGCTAATATCCGGAGCTTTGCGGTCACGAGCTTCAACCCAGGAAAGATACGCCGAATTTTTGCTCTTTTCAGCTTGAGCACATTCAGCGTTGAACCATGGGCGAGCTTTGCCACCGACAGGTACATCAGCGAAAGGGATAAAATATTCCATTCCTTGATGTACCACGTCGGTTATAGCATCCGCGCAACTCGACGGATCTTCGGAAGAGAAGCAGACCTGCCGCCAAGGATAAGATGCAAAGAAATGCCGCATCTCATCCCAATCTGCTGACTTGTATCGCCACAATCGCCGCACACCAAGAAAATCGCAGTCAGGTGGAGAAAAGGTTGATACAGATTTCACCAGACAATGATCCGAGGTTCCTAAAGGTGAGGAAACTATTACATCATACCTGGCTGGATTAGTTGTCAGCAGAAGGTCTAGACAATTGGCTGTATGACCAACAACATCAGGTACCCTAGTCGCTTGCTTTACCAGCTGGGAAAGCCCTAGCGCCAGCGCAAAGTTCCGCGCTTCTCTCCCAGCATGATCAGTCCTCTGGTATGGGAACAGCCAGTCCTGGTGACAGGCATTAAAGTCCCCCAGAGCGACCAGCTGCGCATCAGGGTACCGATGCAGGGCCTCGTCAGCGGCCTCACTAAGATGGTCAAAAAGACGAGTTGTCTCCAGGTCACCGCTATGTGATCTATAGACACAAGTATAGACAATTTTATCTATACCAGTGTCTACTAACATCCACATTGTAGAGAATGTGGGGTCCTCGAGTTGACGGAGACGCTGGCAGCAGATGTCATTGCGGACGTACACACAGACTCCGGCGCGCTGGTGGAAATTATGCTCTAATGAATACCCTGGGTAGTCGAGGTACGCCGCATCTGATGGACATCTAATCTGCGTTTCCGTCAAGAAAAGCAAGTGCGGCTTTTCAGTCTCAAGGTGGTGGTGGATTGCATTGAGATTTGAGTGCAGACCTCGAATATTAGTGAGGTGCACTTGCAGTGAGAGGACGTGCAACCGCTGTACACACTTACTTTTCTCGCGTTTTCGATTCATATTTTAAAGAGGTGAATAGTAAGGATGGAAGATGGCAGTTGACGAGACTTTGCAATGTTAATCCAACAATACGATCAGTCTTATTGCACCACTGGAGACTGCGGGGACGCCCGAACCCCCCCAGAGATCGCCATCGGGTCCACTCGCCCGGTCTCCAACCGGCACGATGAAGCCACCCTGGGATTTTTCACAGTTGGCGGGGCAGCCTTTCATGTGTGGCTAGCACACTACTTGGGCCCCCAACTATCTGCGGTCGGCCAGCGGAGCACCGTGCTTCGGATCCCGCTACCCTCCGAGATCAAGCATCCGACACAACAAAATCTGAATAGCATTCTCATACCTTTTTATACTTTCTATTCGCGTTAACGCTTGTAGAATGTCACATTGTCTAAAACATACATAAACATTAAGAGTAATGGGATACCTCTACAAGACCTCTACATACATAGTAGCATGCTATTCAACCACATCTGTCGACGTCGCATACACTCTAGTACCGAATGCTGGAGTATCTCGTAGTTAATTACCATCACTTGACACCTGGCTTCCTACCACTACCTGTTGGTTAATTGACACTGGGACAGCCCGACAGCCGAAGTCCGGGATTTACCGCTAAATTTTCCCGTTCAAATGGACTGACGATGCTTTGCTTCGTTATTTTAGGAACAAATATATCGCATTGGTTGGCTCCGATGGCTTTGGCATGTTGAACGAGTACCGAATGAAAGATTGACGGAACAGAGCGCTGTTTGTATATTCATTATATTTATACAACATACTAAAAAAATATAGGTCAAGTGCGAGTCGGACTCGCCCATCGAGGGTTCCACATCATCTTATTGACACGGTATTTTTTTGAAATTTTTTGATTATCAGCCAAAAACTGGGTGATGTAAACCAAAATAAAATACTGTTTTGATATGTCCAAATAAAACCCTTTCATATGATACCCACTCGATATAGTAATCTCACTTTGAAATTTTGATGACGCATTTCAAACCCAATTTAAAAAAAGTAAAGAAAAAAATAAAGAAGAAAATATATTATTTTCATTTGGGATGGCGTCGGGTAAGTAAGATCTAAAACTAATGATTTCTGATATTTTCGCGAATACTACACATTAAGATCACAAGATCTAAAACTGTTCCAACTTTCAAATCGATAGCATCAGTGGTTCCTAAAATATATAGGTGTGACAGACAGACAGACAGACGTAGACAGACCATAAGGTTCCTTTTTTACCTCTTAAGGTATGGAACCCTAAAAATGGTTTTGGCTTTTATTCGTATTGTACTTAATTGCACCTACTGTGTGTTATTAAGTTTGTTTTATTTACACTGTGGCTATTTCTTTGAGATTTAGGTGACTTCTCTTCTTAGTACTGTGCGCCTCGTTCATTGTTTTTCTTTTAGTCTGAGTCCAAAAGATACAACCAGATTTCATTATTACTATTTTTCAAATTATATTGTGTACCTGTTATTCTCGTATTTTTTTTATTTTTTTTAATGTATTTTCATTTACTTCATCAGCAGCCAAAACGTCCATTGCTGAACATAGGCCTCTTCCTTACAAGGGAGGGGTTGCCATAATCCCCACGCTTCGTATAGGTGGTAGGTAATCCAATAAAAAGACGCTGATGCCCATCTTCTTGTTTTCCCTTAGTCGCCTTTTACGGACACCCAACGGGAGTAGATGGGTGGGTGCTATTCTTACCCGAACACCCCACGGGGACCCTTTCGTTGCTTCGTAGAAGTTAGGTTTTAGTTAGTGGAAGGAACAATGGTTTTATTGTTACTTCTAATATTGCTACTTTGAGGAAAAATAAACAGAGAAGGAACGAAACTCAGAATCCGAACAAAATCTCTAATAATTATATAGGGTAAAAGTGGGATAGTTGCCCCAGGGGTATAGTTGCTTCGATTGTAATTTCTCTAGTTTGGCGGATGACCACATCTTATTTTAATTATCTTTCGAAAGACTCTACAACTACCACTAAGTTGAGCGTGTTGCATGTCTCTGTGCGACTGTCTGGAAGGGCAAGGTGAAATCAAAGTTTTTGCGGGATAGATGGCCTCTTTTTCAGCGGGGCATCTATCCTAAACGTAATTTACATAGATTAGGCAATTATCCCCTATATGGGATGGATGCCCCAAAATTTAGAGGTCCGCAAAAATCGCTAATACTCTGGAAATAGCAAAGATGATGGTTTTTCCTTTCATAAGTTTGAAGATAATAAATCAAAGTACCTACCCGTATTACAAATAAAGAATTTTGCTGTTTTCACTGAGCGATTTTACCCTAGTTCTTCTTTAAAGTGAAATGCGTAGTTTAGAAGTAAGCCCACGGAGAAACTGCGTCAGATAGTGACTTGGTTTAGAATCTACGCGAATTTTGGGCGTCTCTATCAATTCACACCAAAGCCATACCATAAGGTTACGAAGGAATAAGCAAGAACTAAAATTCTATAGATAATATAAAAACTGTCCATTTAGACGCGGCGAGTTCAGTTCAACCATTCTCTTGTTTCCATTTAATTAAACTGGAAATTCCGAGTCATGGTTGGAAATGAACCGGCCTGGTGCGGCTAAGCCCTGAAAAAAGTTAGTTTAGCTTTGCAAATGAGATTAAGTAAGTATTATGGCGGTGTTGGTCTTTATAGTATCCGCATTTGGTTCGCCGGATTTCTCGCCATTTTGTTAAATATAATTTTTTTAAATCATTTTTGTGCTTTTCTTCATTTAAACTACATAGAAGTGATTTTTTTAAATAATATTAAGTTAACCACTATAAAATACCGTGGGGTGTACGAATAATACCTACCCTCTCATCTCCTCCCTTTGGGGACATCCCTAAAGGCGACTAAGGGAAAACAAGTAGACAGCATATTTATATTGGATTACCGATACTGCGATCCCCAGGACGCCTGCCAATCGTGGGGATTATGGCTACCCCTCCATTCTAAAGGGGAGGCCTTTGTTCCGCAGCATTCTTTAGGCAGCTGATGATGATTATTTTAATAATATTAAATCAAGCACACTACAGTCATCTTGTATTGGTCCTCTTTTCAACACAGGTGTTGATAAGGAAGAAGGAATGAAGATCCATTTTATGTTGGATTCAATAATTTCAAAAAATTAATGAAATGACTTCATCTTGTATCTGGTTTTGACTCTTTCTTATTGTTATTATTATAGTAGTTTATGAAACTGCTGCTTATTAGGGGTTAGGTGGACAAGTGTGTGTTTATAAACCTATAATACTTTATTGTACCACCAACATAAAACATAACAAAAGAAGAAAAATAGAGGAATACAGCAAATGTACATTGGGCGGCCTTATCACTAGTAGTGATCTCTTCCAGACAACCTTTGAATGAAGAGGATCTGTAATAAGGTCTATCTGAGTATGACAAATTTCATATAAAAACTCATAATTCTGTTGGTAAACACAATCTCCTTTTTTATTACATTTCAAGCAAAATTTCACCACAAAATACGCATAAAATTCTATAAGTAGATTATAATTAACATCATACGTAGGTACTGTCAGTATTTACTTGTACATAAAATCATTTTTGTGCTTTTCTTCATTTAAACTACATAGAAGTGATTTTTTTAAATAATATTAAGTTAACCACTATAAAATACCGTGGGGTGTACGAATAATACCTACCCTCTCATCTCCTCCCTTTGGGGACATCCCTAAAGGCGACTAAGGGAAAACAAGTAGACAGCATATTTATATTGGATTACCGATACTGCGATCCCCAGGACGCCTGCCAATCGTGGGGATTATGGCTACCCCTCCATTCTAAAGGGGAGGCCTTTGTTCCGCAGCATTCTTTAGGCAGCTGATGATGATTATTTTAATAATATTAAATCAAGCACACTACAGTCATCTTGTATTGGTCCTCTTTTCAACACAGGTGTTGATAAGGAAGAAGGAATGAAGATCCATTTTTTGTTGGATTCAATAATTTCAAAAAATTAATGAAATGACTTCATCTTGTATCTGGTGTTGACTCTTTCTTATTGTTATTATTATAGTAGTTTATGAAACTGCTGCTTATTAGGGGTTAGGTGGACAAGTGTGTGTTTATAAACCTATAATACTTTATTGTACCACCAACATAAAACATAACAAAAGAAGAAAAATAGAGGAATACAGCAAATGTACATTGGGCGGCCTTATCAGTAGTAGTGATCTCTTCCAGACAACCTTTGAATGAAGAGGATCTGTAATAATTAAAGGCCTATCTGAGTATGACAAATTTCATATAAAAACTCATAATTCTGTTGGTAAACACAATCTCCTTTCTTATTACATTTCAAGCAAAATTTCACCACAAAATACGCATAAAATTCTATAAGTAGATTATAATTAACATCATACGTAGGTACTGTCAGTATTTACTTGTACATAAAATTACTTACAATTTAACAAGAAATCATAAGTCTCATAATAACAAAGGGGGCACTCCGAAAAACGAGTCCATTGTTAAAAGCACAAACAAAAACCTAATTAAAACAAACACACATAAGTGGGCATTAATTCGGCGCGTTGAAATAAGCAGAATGACAAAGGCCCGCAGGTATTTTCACCGTTAATTAAATTCGGGCGGCGGCACGCCTCTTAGGATATAATAATTTCCCCGCTGCCTAGACATCTGAAATCAGAACAAAACTGCCTTTCCGAGGGCGAGGGTTAAGATTAACGGCAAAGGTACAATTTTATTAGCATTTTTTCCTCTTTCCGGAGTACCGGGCTCATTTCCTCTCGTGTAATTTATTGAGGTGGCACAGCCACGCCGTGAAATTAGTGATATCAAATGGCAGTCATAACCCTCTTTCGTATTTGCGTAGGAAATTTAATTTCGTGATTCGATTAAAATTATATTTGGATGAATTAAAAAATGTTTCACGTCTGTGAGACTTTTTTATTTGGAATTTTATCAGCTCCAACAATTTCAGTGGTATTTTCTAAGTTATTAATAAATATTTTTACGAGTTTTTTAATATTGCTGTGAATGTCGAAGAGGTTTATTGGATTAAATATTAGATTATTAACTGTTGCAGTATTATGGACCAGTGAGTTGGGTATATTAGTACTTTAATAATATTTAAAATACGATTTATTTATACCTCTCTATCTAATTACATTAAATATCTAGTTGTGTGTATACCTATATGTGTTTGTAATGATACAATACCTGATGGTGATTGCAAAGGGGTAGAAAATTACTAATATTGATGGTGCAAAGAGTACGATTTTCCGTAGCTATCTACCACTTAAATAAAATAACAACTCTTTGTACTCTTCAATCAAAACAGTAGCTCCTTCATTATAGTGGCTTGCCAACTCATGCATTACCGGAATTGCTTCGGACCGATGGCTTTTATGCGATACAGTATCTCACAATCTGTCCAGAGTTGCAACCTAGTAATATCTTATGATTGATTTAATACAAGCTTATATTGAAACATTCAACCCGCGCTGTACTCTGCAGCTTTATATTTTACAATTATAATTTCAATAATTTATAGATTTATTTCAGTTAAGTTTTATTCTTAAGTTTATTTTTTAACTAAAGCTAGCTATGAAATAAATTCAGAAGGTTGTTGACTTACCTTATTCTCTTCTTTGTTTTTTTTTTAACACATTCATCTTTTTTAACCCCGGAAAAAAAAAGTTATTTTGTTATTATTATGATGCTGGTGTGGCTATCTGTAGGTTCGTAATTTTGAATACAGTCATAATAAAAGAGGATTAATTAAAAGGGATGGTACTTAGTTACATTTTGTGAATGTATATTTAACCATTTAATATTATATTATGAAAGAATTCATGAATTCCCGCAATTCTAATGAATTCTATCCCCCATCTCTTCTCGTTGGGTGTCGTAAGAGTCGACTAAGCGAGAAGAGGAAGACGGGCAGCAGCGTTTTCTCTTGAATTTATCTGTCACCTATACTGAGATCCCAAAGACGCCTGCCAAGCGTGATTATGGCAACCTCTCCCTTTTAAGGGAAAGGGCCTTTGTTCAGTAGTGGACATATTTTCGGCTTCTGATGATGATGATGAATTCTTGTCTTCTTAGTCACCTTTTTAAATTTTCAATGAACATCTAAAAAGAGATTTTTTTGAATGGATTTAGCTAGTTGCATGAAGTACTGTTATGTCGTGGCTTGGGAAGGGTAAGGATTTTCTTTTCTCAATATAAGCTAGTACTTGACTGCAATCATGACAGAAAGTGGTGATATATTCATGGATCGTAACCGTATTAGAGAAGTCACTGAGCTGGCGGCGCGGCGTTGAAAGAAACGAAGTGAGGTTACTTCAGCAACCATTGCAACGTAGAGATTGTACACCAATGGAAGGTGACGTCATTTGTTTTTGATCTTCTATAAGGTGGACGTACAGTTAGGGACATTTCTGATTGAGGATTGGGGATTGGATCCTTTAGGGCGATAATCGTTTGCACGAGCCGGACCAAAGTACGTGTTGGCGGGCTAAGCACGTATCATCGATCTTAAAAATATCCAGTTTGTTTTTTTTTTTGTATTCATTATTTCACAGAATTTTTGACAGATGGTTTAACTTGTCGACTGCGGGCTGCGGGTTACGCGAATGAACAAAATACAAAATAAAAACCTCTTTAACAAGCATCAATCATGTCATCCATACAGTAGCGTAGAACAGAATTATTAGCAACAACAGCATGACAAAATAACTACGAAAAAAATTTGCGTGAATTAAATTTAGAAAAATTAATTGGATTATTGATGAAAGGCACTGAATGATGGACACAGGATTTGGGATTGTTTTCATACAAAACTTTTATCACTTTTTACAATGATTTTTACATTTATCAGTAAATTTATAAAATATATATGAAAACATATTACCTATTGTCTGATTCTGTCACTTTATAATAGTGAGATTTGCAATATCGCAACACATCATTAAGTAAATACTCATCTAAAATATCATTCGCCGGTTTAGAAATTACGCACGTTTCTACTGACTTATTACCCGTGTAACAAGTTTTAGATGATAATTTTGCTAAGACCTATCTATTCCTAAGTTAAATGTCATTGGATAAAAATAGTTAAATTGTTGTTCTAATATTGGGTCAGCTCTTTTCTTATAAACAATAGCGAATCGCATCAGAAAAGGATGAGCCGAATTAGCAACCTTTACTTTGTTAAAAATTCTTTGAGCATTAATTTTTTCTTTACTATACAGATTCAGATATTTAACGTTGATTTATTTAATTACTGTATGAGATTCAGCTGTATTTGTTAAAGCACAAACCGTTAACTATTTTTAAAACCACAATCTGACAACGCGACTGCATCGGGCTTTAAAAATACAATTTTCCGCCGCAATGTGATATTAAAAACATTTTCGTTTCGACTGGCATGCGTTTACCCCTGTCATGGTAAAATTTAAAAAAGAAATAATATTAAATCTCTTTCGAGAGGGATAGTAACCGTCACTGTCACCCTAATGCCTATTTCGGGCCCAACAAAGACATGAAAAATGGGCACAAGTGTTGAGACGTGAATGGGATAAAGGTACCTCTTATCTGTTGGAAGATTCAACATCATATGTCGGAGCATTCACATTCAACGTAGTTTTTTATACGCCGCATGCAAGGGGAAGGATTAGATAACTGTTTACAGTGGTAAAAAAGGGTTCCTGTTACGACGGGTTTACGTTGCATTTTTGCCCGACTGAGCTAAAAGAAGGTCCATATTTTTTATCAGAAAATCCGTTTATTTTGATGTTAAGTTGTTTATTTTTGTTTTCCAATCAATTCAAAGTCACGCGCAATAAAATTTTAGCATTATAATATATGTATATTTTTATTACATACTAGTTGACCCCCGTTTATCCAGATAGGTCGATCCAACTTCGACAAAGAGGTCGCCCGAAGAATCCAACTCAGATGGGCAGCGTTCGGGAAACTTACGTTCGAAATACCGCAGTGCCTGAAGACGAAGGTTTTTAACCAGTCTGTGTTGCCAGTGATGACATATGGTACTGAGACGTGGTCACTAACAGCTGGCCTATTAGAGAAGTTCAGAGTCACACAACGAGCCATGGAGAGAGCCATCCTCTGAGTTTCTTTGCGCGACAGAATCCGAAATGTGGAGATTCGCTGAAGAACCAAGGTCACCGACATAGCTCTCAGAATCTGCAAGTTGAAGTGGCAATGGGCAGGCCATATCACTCGAAGAACCGATAACCATTGGGGAAGAAAGGTTCTCGAGTGGCGACCACGAACCGGAAGACGCAGCGTTGGCAGGCCTCCAACTAGGTGGACAGACGACATTGTGCGCAGGTAACCGGTGGATGCAAATAGCCAATTGTGGTTCATTGTGGCGGTCGAAGGGGGAGGCCTTTGTTCAGCAGTGGACGTCTTCCGGCTGATGATGATGAAGACCCGCGCAGCTCCCCTCACGCTCATTTTACGTTATAATTTTTCTAACATACATTTCCGTCGGAAACATAACCTCCTTTTTTTACGAGTCGATTAGGTACTGGGACATACTTTTTAATTGCCCTCCGAAGCACGGATATGCCTAATTCAAATGGCATTAAACGGTCACTCATCTATGTAATTACCTTGTTTTACGTTGCTTAACCTGATCTATGAGTGTCTCCTTATTATTATTTATTATAATTATAATTATCTATACTTTTAATAAAACTGTAACAGGTCCAATTCTGTACATTGAAGATATTTTGAAAATTATGTTTGGAGGGCATTCTATAACCGATACTAAAGCCAAAAATGTATTTTTTTTTTTTGTCTGTCTGTCTGTCTGTCTGTATCTCGGCTGAGCATCACGCCGAAATTACTGGGTGGATTGAAACGAAACTAGGCATGATTTGAGTTAATACTCCGAGGTAGGACATAATACTTTTTATCCCGACATTCGGCACGATTCCATTGGGAGAGGGGACTAAAGTCAAAATGTGTACTTGGTTATACGCTTGCTCAGATTTTAACAATTTTTAATTATAATTATAATAAATATTTGTAAGGGAACACTCATAGACAATGTTTGGAAAGCGATCAGGTTAAGCAACGTTAGGTAAGGTCATTAAATAGATGGGTGACCGTTTAACGCCATTTGAACTAAACGTCTCTGTGCTTTGTACTACTCCGTGTTTTGTGTGTACTTTGTACTTGCCCTTTCGGAGGGTAAGTACAAAGTACACACAAAACACGTGGGTCCAAGTTTTAACCGACTTTAAAAAAGGAGGTTTTGTATTGCGAATGTATATTATTGAAAGTTTAGTTAACGTAAACACAGTGCGGGCGGAGCTGCGTGGGTCAGCTAGTAATGAATAATAGATAAAATCGAACCACGCATATATCCAGGTAACCATTTTGACTTTAATCCCCTCTCGCAATGTAACCGTTCTGAATTATGGGACAAAAAGTAGCCTAAGTCCTACCTCGTAGTATTAACACAAATCGTGCCAAGTTCCATTTGAATCCATTCGGTAGTTTCGGAGTGATGCGCGGCCATGATACAGACAGAAAGACAGACGGACAGACAGACAAAAATAATAATAAAAAAAACAGCCGAGATGCGTCTCGGCTCGAGATGTTTGACAAATGCATTGCAGATTTTTATAGGCAGTCGTGTTTATAATTATCAGGCGAACGTCTTGCTTGACTTTATACAAAGTTGAATGAAAAAAAATCTAAAGCAAAAAGGCATGATTCCATCTCGTTCGCAAATATTTACAACTACTTATGCCTCAAAGCACGCCGCATAAACAAAAGTAACATGAAGCGTAAGTATAATTGCTATTTTGATTTTCTTTTGTCTAATATCGTATACGGTAATGAAAAAGGAAACGCACGGAATCTGACAGCAAAGTGCATTGAACTTTCTAGCTACTTGTCCTTATTCGTATCGCGTGCTACCCATGGCGTGATCCACATTAACAGTCATTACAAAATTTCCCAATAATAAGCCCACTGGAACATTACCCGCCTTCAGCTACATGGAAACAGAATTAATAATGCCCCAACTTTGCGGTAAATTCAGTTCACCATCTGCGCAAAATGTTTGAAAGATTTTTTCATCCCTCCCGTGTAATCCGTAAATATGACGTCATTAGGGCCAAGGCGATGGAGACAGCCTTTATTAAATCGATATTTTTTCTTCCTTGCCAGACCTCGGAGGGATTTATCAATGTCCATTAATGTGGACTTCGTACAAGTGCGGTATGGTATCTGGGGACCCATCGTTTTATCTATTAAAATCGTATTTTGCAACATTCGTTCTATCAGTTTCAGTGAAATAACGAATAATAATTTTATTTCATTACATTATTTACAGTTTGTGTGAACACTCTATTTTTAACATAACAGATTTAAAGTTCTATGGCAAGTAGTTTTAAAATTGTGAACTTGTTGTGGGTAGGCAACTCAGAATAGTTTCGGATGTATTTTAAAAATAACAAGCTGGAGGGTAATATTTGTAATGTGTTATGAATTGGTTGTTGTAATGAGATTCAATGTGGTGGGAGAAATGTCTGTTAGTTATTCTAAGTCTGTTAGTATTTTAGGCGGAATCTCTTTGTATTCTATTCATTCTATCTGTGCGCGTGGTGGAATAAAGACGTGCCAAGTACTTCAGTGTTACTCAGAAACTATAACTAACATTACATTATTATTACTTAAATTCTTTGTAACGTAAATAGTGTGCGTGTTTAGTATACCCTGCAGGGAGCCCTTTTATGTTGTATACCGAGCACAATATTATAGCTAATTAGTAAAATAACATGTTTTCTTTTTACTTTCTTTATATTGTAAAGAAAAGTTCAGCTCAATTGCCGTAACATTTACATTATACTAATAATCCCTAACAATAATTACGGGCCTGTTGGTCTAGTGGTTAGACACCCTAGCTGCTACCCAATAGGTCGTGGGTTCGATTCCCATCAAGTGTCTGTTTGTTTTTGTCTAGTTATTTACAAACAAAGTATATTAGAATCAGTTATCTGGTTACCATGGTACAGGCTCTGCCTAAATTGGGATCATATGACCGTGTGTGGATTGTCCCAGAATATCTTCTATACTTATAATAAAACTGTAACAGGTCCAATTCTGTACATTGAAGATATTTTGAAAATTATATTTGGAGGGCATTCTATAACTGATACTGAGGCCGAAAATGTAATTTTTTTAATTTTTGTCTGTCTGTCTGTCTGTCTGTCTGTCTGTCTGTCTGTCTGTCTGTCTGTCTGTCTGTATCTCGGCTGAGCATCACGCCGAAACTACTGGATGGATTGAAACGAAACTTGGCATGATTTGAGATCTTACTACGAGGTAGGACATAGGATACTTTTTATCCCGTAATCTAGCATGGTTCTTTTGGGAGAGGGGATTAAAGTCAAAATGGGTACTTGGTTATACGCTTGGTCCGATTTTATCATTTTTTCTTTATAATTATAATAAATATTTGTAAGGGAACACTCATAGACAGTAGTTAACAATGTTTGGAAATCGATCAGGTTAAGCAACGTTAGGTAAGGTCATTAAATAGATGGGTGACCGTTTAACGCCATTTGAACTAAACGTTTCCGTGCTTCGGAGGGCAAGCACAAAGTGGGTCCAAGTTTTTAACCGACCTTAAAAAAGGAGGTTTTGTATTCTATGCGAATGTATATTATTGAAAGTTTAGTAAACGTAAACACAACGCGGGCGGAGCTGCGTGGGTCAGCTAGTTATTATTATAATCAAAGCGCTATGCGGCCTCAATCGGTTATATACTAATCGAAATATCTAATATTCGTTGTTCAGTTCTTATAGCAGTATTATTATAATGTTACTTGTCTGTATACTGTCACTATATAGCTCTGTCACACTCAACCGAGAAAGTATGATAACAATAATATTGCTACTAGAGTAGGTGGTGGGACCCCAAATCTAGATAACTTTGATCTAGTGTATAGGACCATAATAACATATCCTATGCTTGAAAAACTTGAATTGGAGATTCAAAAGAAAAGTGTAAGAATGTGGTCAAAGAATAGAGACGTGTTCACAGATGGAATTCGTATCAGCTAGCGTTTCTGTACAAAGCATAGTTCGTAGCATAGTTAGTTTCTTTAGTGTGACAGTTGTCTCTATCACCGCTCAGTATCCAGTAGTTGATAACTGAATTAGTACAACGCTGAAACAGTAATGAACTAATTCCTAAATGTTGTTTAATAATAATATTTTTAGCAGTCTAAATTCGTAAAAGTACGCAAATTACGAATGTCGAACCTTACTTGTTATGAATAGAGTAAGGAATTGAAATCAATAGCGTAAGGTAAAAAAAACCTTCCGCTTTAATCAGTCTAATTTTTAGATCTCAATGCGAACTCAGCATTATCTGCAAAAAAATATTCAATGAATTAATAAACCGCGGTACGATTTATACCCTCTTCAAATACTGGTTTAAAAAAGAATGTCTCAGTCCTCTTTTATTATTTACCAACTTAATATTTCCACTTCAGAAAGTCCGAATCAGCCTTTGGATTTTTGGAAGCGGTGGAAGTTTATTAAATATCGAATTAGGTTGACGAAGGGGACTCGTTTAATTCATCATTAACTTTGTGAAAATATGCATTAATACAGGTAATAAAATATAAATACGAATGATATTACAAATCAAAGAACACTTACATCTCATAGATTTCGCCTTTTTCGATTTCGATTTAGATGGGGGTCAATCGCCTCAAGGGAAGCCAGTCTCACCAAGCTGGTCTTAATTGGTGATCATTCAGATGTACTCAGTATCCACTGAAGTAGAACCGAAGTCCAAGGCAGTCCATAGATAAATAAGATATACCTACCTTTCTAAGAACTATCAAATATTCATCCGCGGGAGAGACTGATCTTTATTTGATACACTTTTAGAAGTTACCTAATATCAAAATCCGTTTTACTCATCGAGATGTAGTACAAAATACTTCAATGGTTTTTCTCTTAGCCTACGGTTATGAAACCGTAGATGACCCCATTTGGATTAGAAGATAAGTTTATCAAATGATATGGGATTAGATCTTCCCTTCATTCCAACTTCTGGGAATACTTTAGGCCAGTATCTAAGTCGTCACCAGTGATGAAATCAAGATAACACTGTTGACTGTTTTCGCTATAATATCTGAAACTCATATAGAAACTAATCAGAGACTTGAGAAAAAATATCTTTAGATATTCATAAACTTTTTGCCACTTTCTTTTCATCAGCAGCAGCCAAATACATGTCCACTACTGAACACAGGCCTCTCCCTTAAAAGGGAGGGGTTGCCATTATTCCCACGCTTGGCGGCTTGGGGATCGCAGTATAGGATACAGATAAAAAAAAGACGCTGCTGCCCGTCTTCCCGTTCTCGCTTAGTCACCTCTTTCGACACCCAGCAACGTGTAGGCCTGTTTTGAGATGACCGACTGGCTAGTAGGTGCTCCTATTTTAAGATCTTCTGTAATTACCCAAACGCTACTATTTAAAGGCATAGTGTTGCAGCACTGAGGTAAATAGTCTGTGCTCTGTTAGGAGTCAAAGACCATGCTTTGTTACTTTTGCTGCCAATACCATGCCATCTGTGTTTCAATGCTTTGTATCTATTGTATGTTACTCACTGTTTATTCTTGTTGATTTAGTCGTGGAAACCTTTAAGTGACCTTCTGTTAACTATTATTTTTTGAAAAAAAAAATACAATAATGTCGCCCCCCCCCCCCCCCCCCCCCTTGAGGCTTTTGTTAAGCAATGCACCTCTTCCGGCTGATGATGATGAATGATGATTCTATTCACGGCTACTTTGCCACTTTCATACTGGCGAGATCGCGATCCAGCTTCGTGTAAAATATAACCACTACCATCGTTTTGACAGTTATAAGACTACATAATATTTTTCCGCATACTGAGGAATAACGATTTACTAACTAACATGGCACCCGTTAACCAAAACGGGTTCTTAAATCAAATTAAAGGCGAAACTTTGTTGCGAGCGCTAACCGCGTAAGTTAGGGTCGTCTTACACCGCGCTATATAATTTTCACGATCATTCCGGTCTATTTTTCTAGAATCGGAACAATACTGTATTTAAAATTAAATTAATGCAAAATAAACTAGTCTTATATTAAATTATATATACATAAAACTTGTTCTTCTTCTTTTTCCTCCCCTTTTCCCATTTCATTTGGGGTCGGGTCTCCTCGTACGTTTGCGCCAGGACAATCTGTCCTGGGTTGTCGTGTCATCCACATTGATTTTTTTGAGGTCTTTAGCCACGTTTGACCACCAGGTTGATAAGGGGCGTCCTCTTGTGCGTTTTGGGTCTGGCAGTTTTATTGCTACTTTTACTATGTGGTCTTCATCTCGTCGCATTACATGTCCATACCACCTGAGACGGCTTTCTGTTACTTTGTTGGCGATTGGTTCAATTGGATTGGATTGGTTGGTTGAATTTCAACTTATCTTGTTAAGATATTTTATTTGATACGAATATTGATGTTATTAGATGTAAAAAAAAATACAAAATTGCGGCCGTGGGACGCGGTTTTTTTTTTTTTTTTTTAAATATATAGCATAAGTCACTTCAACAAATAAGACGAGTATAACAACGTTCATAAGCCAAAATCCATCGATCCGTTTAGGCTTTAGGCCGTACCAAAGAAATACACATACATACATACCGAAAAACATAGCCCTCCTTCTAGGGCATTCGGGTAATAATAAAACTTATTTATGAGTTAACCTCGCCTCTCCTCGCCTCTGTACATCAAATTTATTATAGTTGTTTCATTTTTTGTGTACATTAAGGAATTAAAGGCATATTAAATAATCAACGAAAAAATGCCTGAAAATATGCCCGGTGTGCCATAGATTTATGAAGAGTGGCAACCGTTTCTGTATTTAGTTTCTGTTTCAGCTTCATATTACTTCTACATAATTACTTTGTAGCAGAGCCGGCCAATATTTCACAGTTAGTATCAAAGTTTAGTTTATTTCGTTAATCGGCCCGACTACTCTGCATATAAAGTAGATTTGGTTATATGAATAACATAGTAAAACTTTATCTTTATTTAGCTAGACTGAAAGTAAATTTGTTTATTTATTAGGGTCAGCCGACCGATCGATATCGGAGTTAGTTACATTCATCATATTTTTATTCTTAGAGACGAGACAAACCTACCTGAAGTTGACCTGCATGAAAACGACACGCCTGGTTTTAGACGTTGCTTGGCACTCAAGTCATTAGTTATTCATTGCCCTACACACCGAAAACAGCAATATTGCTGCTTAGCGGTATACTATCTGACACTGCGGTGATACTTTCATGGATGGTCCCTTGCAGCAACCGTGTTCATGCTGCGGTTTATTCCCACCGTCCACCCCCCACGCGTCGTCCACCGACGGATTAAAAGACATTATATAGGTATGTCGCGAGTTTTCAGAATGGTTGTTGCAAGGGACAATCCATGAAAGTATCACCGCAGTGTCAGATAGTATACCGCTAAGCAGCAATATTGCTGTTTTCGGTGTGTAGGCCAATTTTTTTTTTAAAGTTGTGGCATTGTCCACCCAGGGTGGCCAAGCGTGGACGGTGGGAATAAACCCATGCTGCATATCGGAATCATCGGCCGTTGAGAGCTTAAATGTCAAATGATGCAGAAATTTAACAAACTACATTATGAGCGAATGCTACAAACCAGTATTAAAATATGCAATTAAAATGATTAGGTACGAGACCCATCATGTTTAGATTAACGTCAGTTAGTTTGCGGGATTAAAACTAGCTCAGATTTATTGTGAAACTTTTAAAATAGTTTTTGAGCTCGGTAGCAGAATCTCATTATAAACTATACGAATTATAGGTTTATCGGGGTTATTAAAGTATTTTTTGCTTATTTAAAAAAATGTTGAACTGTACAACATCGGTACCTAACGACTAAGAGATAGCGTGTCACAGTGACTTTTTTTTGTCACTCTTGTCCGGTCTGTAAATATGTATGGAGCGAACATTATGACTTGATATCTTGATGATATTTTCGTCTACCGATGATATTTCCATACCTATTATCAGAAATGATGTAGATATATCTTAATCGCTTAAATCCTTGCTCGGATTCTTTATATGATTAATCGCATCTCTTACCTTAATAGGGTCATAGGAAATGACTACACTCACGGTTCACCAGTAATGCCAGATCCCTCGAAAAGCACAAAAAGCAGAGTTGTTTATGCTTTATGCTAATTGTTCGTGTTCCAGCACAAATATCCTTAAATTAATCAACATTACCAACATATCCATTTACATAAAAAATAATTACGTTAATTCATGACCGAACTAAGATTTTTTTAAAATCAAGATTGTAGAAATCCTAGGGTAGGCAAAGTATTTTTGTCAGTATGGAGCCGCTGAATGAACTTATTAATGTTTTGAAATGCAAATTAATATGTCTATCGTATTAAATGGTATACTAATATACTTAAAATAGGTTAACAAGCCGAATTTTTTTTTGTCTACCCTCTGTGCACGCCACTGCTTGAAATATAAGGCTATCAATATTAACCGGCAAAGTTTCAGTGGTATGCTTTTTCTTCACCTGGCCTGGGAATAAAGTTGAGAACTACAAAACAAAACTGTCTAGCCACTTGCCTGGAGTAACAGACAAATCAAATTCAAAAGATCCTTGACCTAGCGCAAAAAATAAAAGTGCATGTAGACGTCCATGTGTCATTTATTGTGGAGACCGATAACAAAAAAAAACAAATGACTATATGCGATTTTATAGCCATTAACCCATCGATATAATATATAAACTAGATAAACGTTCACAAACAAAATGGCATCTAAAATGTGGTCGCGGAAGTTGCAAACTTATCTGTGCTGGTGGCTGAAACGTGAACTAACGATTTTATAATGAGAATGACTTGTAGTTTGACAGTTTCATATAGACAGTAGCGACACTCCTATTGGCAAAAATACATTTGTCAGGATGTGGCTTGTAAAGAAATAGCGACACAAGGGCGCTATTTCTCGCTACCACTTTTTGAACCGTGACACCAAATCCAGTTTATATATTATATCGATGCATTAACCAGCTTATTTATTAGTTTATTACCTAAAATATAAGACCACATTACCCTAAATTACATACATCGTTGTTAATGTACACTGGGATGATTAGGGTAGATATTTTGCATACTTAGACGATGTTTTTATTTAAATCGAAGCACAAAACACATCACTTAATACACCTCCTTCGTATTTATTTTTACAAACACGCTAAGGCAACATTAAATTTCCGCAGCGCATTTACGGAGCATAGCGTGGTCGCGTGCTGAGCGACTTTTTCTTATGCAGTGTCATTTTAGCAATGGCATATTTATTACTGATGAATTCACCCAAGTGTAATCATTAATTCCTCCTTGAATGTTCTTTCTTGGGGTTTTGATCCTGCTAATGGATACAGGATGCATACTTGCATGTTACTAAAGTGCTTTGCAGATTTATGATTTGTGGACATCTATGAACTACGACGTGAATACTAGTAGGTAATTGGTTTTCTTGAAAAAAAAAAGACTTCCCTTCTTCTTCTTTTCGTGTCGACATGATAACATCAAATTTCATCAGCCCAATAAGAAGCTACATCCACCGCTCTGTTGCAAAAATTTGTGTTTTGAGCAAATCCTCCCCAGTGCAGGTAGTTGGACACGCGGGGCAGACGGAAAGATGCGCCATGGTCTGTTGGGCTACACCACACTTGCAGCTGATATTGGTGCTACTTGTGTACCCCCATACATTTAGGTTGTACTTGCATCGACCAACCTGGGATCGCAACCTATTTAAACTTTTCCAAGTAGGCCATGTCTCCTTGAAACCTGGTGGCAGATCTTCAAGACTTCCCTAAATATGATTTAGTAATTAACAATACCAGTCCTTCTTTTTGTCCCACTGTTGGGCACAGGTCTCTCATCAAGATGAAAGGGCTTAGGCCTCAGTCCACCACGCTGGCAAAGTGCGAGTTGGTGGACTACACACGGCATTCGAAAGCCTAACTAGACGATGTTTTTCTTCACCGAACACGCTAGTAACAATCACACAAAGACAATTCGCACATGATTAATTAAAGAAAGCAGAGGTGTGAGCCGGGGCTCGAACCTTGTTTCTAAGGCAAGCGTTCGCCCACTGAGCTGTTACTGCCAAATATGATTTAGTATTTCCTAAATGGTACGCCATTGTGCAAGAAACCATCTAGGTACCACCTCAGTATCGCATATTCTGCCACCAATCAGCAACACAGTTGTGTGGGTGTGTGAACAGCACACACAAAAAGGGTGAACAGTATATTTATATTGAGAAAAAAATACCGGTGCTGGTATTTTTTTCTCAATATAAGCCAGCAACTTCACAACAACAGCCTGCCTGATGAAAAGCGCCGATATTTTAATAAATTAACAAAAATTAAAATTTTAATAAATTAGTCGAAAAGAATTTTTATAAATAAAAATTATTTACTATTAAATTAAATACTTAATATTTCCGGTTAGTTAAAAAAAGCAATAAACTTCGATGCGCTTTTCTCTATCATTTACTAAGCGGATTTTTTTTTAAAGTTTATGTGTTGGTTATCATGGTAAAAGGTAGTAACCACAACCTTTTAGGTCAAGTCTTAAGATTTTATATATAAAGCCTTTTTTAATTAATTATCTGCTAATAATTGATACTAAATATTTACAGTTTATTAACAAAGATGTATACTTAAACTAAGTAAAAAAATCCTCCAAGTTGTCGCCGCACTGGGAGGGAAGGGTACTTAGAAGACTGGTGGCAATACCTCTTTATAGCCAAGCTTATACATTAGCACAAAAAGCTACCATATATAGCTGCAGAATGTAACTACTGTCCACAATCTACATTAAAATATGATTGATACAATAAAACAAACCTCATTACCCGGCACAGTTCATTTATTTTTGTACAAGCGTAAGCGTATTAACGTTAATTATGCTTGTTTACTCGTAATAAGCATTCATAATGAAATTCCGCAAACAAAAAAAAAACATTCGCATGTACAATTCCTCATCATCATCAGTGGTTATTGCAAGCGGCTTTCATTACTGGCACTGGTCCACGATGGAGTATTGATCACTTTAAAATATAATTAGAAGTCCTTGAAGCCGTACAAAACGATATTATGTACGAGTATCTTAGTAGTAACATCCCGATTCTGCTAAGCGTTTAGGTTAAAAATGTGTATAGCTTATGAAAAGAAATTAGTAGCGCTTGCAGTGGGCAGGCACCTTAGAAGACTAATGCCTGATCGGTTCTCGATGTTGGGAGGTAGTTGAATGATGTCCTTTAATAGATCAACTTACTTAAACTTAAGACACTATTGTGATTTGGGTCATGTATCTTGCGCTCATTCACCCTGTTAGTTTTCTCGTATTTAAATCGGCACCCTGTATAGTTCCGTGTGGTATAAAATTTCCTAAGCACTCATTTCATTAAGTAAGAATATTATCCATCCTAATAATATTATAAAGGCCTTTTTTCGCGTGGCTGACTCATTAATGCAGAGCCAAAACTAAGAAAGCAAGAACTACAAAACTTGGACAGTAGGTTCCTATAAACAGTAGGTATCCTATTTGTTATAAATTATAATCTAAACATAAAAGAAAAGTTGTTTAACATAGGTAGTACCACATTTTAGTTTTACTCCTGCATAGCCGGGACAGGCCGCTAGTAATTTAATATATAAAACAAAGATTTATTTTGATTGAAATTCAGTGACAACAATTTTTAGAGGATATTATTAAAATATTACGAAGAAAGTAAATACGAGTCTAGACTTTATTGAGTTTCTGTAAGGTCAAGTGTAGGCCTTACTTCGAGCGAAGGTAAAGTCAAACAGTAATTTTTCAAGCGATGAATGTTCCAATACTTAAAAAAAGATATCGAATCGTTTGTAGATAACATCGATATAATATATAAACTAGATAAATATTCACTAACAAAATGACATCTAAAATGTGGTCGCGAAGATAGCAAACTTATCTGTGCTGGTGGCGGAAACGTGAACTAGCGGTTTTATTATGATAATGACGTGTAGTTTGACAGTTTCATATAAGACAGTAGCGACACTCTTATCGGCAAAAATTGTCAGCCTGTGGTTTGTAAAGAAATAACGACACAAGGGCGCTATTTCTGTCTACCACTTTTTGAACCGTAACACCTAATATACCACATCTTTATTTTCCTCTCCATCCAAAGATTGCCTGGAAGAGATCGCTTTTAGCGATAAGTCCGCCCATTGTTGCATGTTTTATTAATTTGTGTCTTATTCTTTTAATATCTGTTTGTTTGTGCGCAATAAAGAATTGTCTATCTATCTATCTATCTACCTAATATAGTTTAAATATTACATATATCGATGGTAGATAATAATAATATGTCCGCTACACTAAAATATTTTTTATTTTATTTAGTGACGAGACTATTCTATCTGCTTACCTCGTTTCATCACCATCATCAAGAGCTGATAGACGTCCACTGCTGAACAAAGGCCTCCCCCTTAGAAGGAAGGGGTTGCAATAATCCCCACGCTTGGCAGGCGTCTTGTCTCGTTTGCTTGAAAATAATTGAATCGTCTACAGATAGTGACATAGTACTACCGCTCGTCACCTAAGACATTAGTTACTAGGTCTCTTGAGCCCTGTTCTATTTCAATACAAACTGCGGCTTGTCTGCCTCTGCGTTGGTTCTTCTACCACCTAGTATAAATGAATATAATGTTTTAGAGCAAGAATTTAGTTGGTATTATAACTATCAGAATTCACGTTTCGGGGTTAAATTAATAGTAAAATTCTAGGACATCCACACACGGTCATCTGATTCCAAACTATGCAGAGCTAATACTTTGGCAACTAGAGAACTCATAGGTACTGATACTTATATACTTCTTTTTTGTAAACACATACTTAAATAACAACCAGACACTTGGTGGGAATCGAACCCTCGGCCTTTTAGGTATCGGCCAGATTGTCTAACCACTAAACTAATAGACCCATCCAAATACTAAAAGAAACACTATAAATTCTCAACTTTAAGCACTGAAGCATTTTGCATAGAAGACTCAAAAGCAGTGCTGTTTGCTCCGCTTGTTTCAAGGCCACATCGTTTACTCTATAAACAAAGCATTTTTTTTTCTCTTTATTTTACAAAATCACGGCGTTATTTCAAAACGTATTAAAGGTAAATTCTTTGTCATAGTCCTAGTCTAGTTAAAAAAAAGGAATTTTGAGTTATCTACCATCGCAACTCCTGCCGTTCTCATAAAAAGTGGGCAGAACCACCGACGTGACGGCGATATGGCCGTGTTTAATTTTGAAACGGACGGAGGCGAGAGATTTTAATGAGAGATCAGGTTTTTCAATTATCCCCACTTCTTTTCACAAAGTTTTACGTCACCGTTTTTTTCATCGTTCTGTTACGTGTACTGTGGTACTTAGAATAGGATTGCGATGGATAAGACACGACGTCCCACCCAGGACAAATATTTATTTTCAGAACTGTCTGTCTTATATGTGGGTGTTGTTTATCTGTATAGAATATATCCCAATATATTACTTATTATTACCGACGCTGACCGTCACATAGCGTTATATTATAAGTAACGTTTGAAAAATCTACAGGTTAAGTACAAGTTTGAAAGTTAACGTAAACTGTACCTTTTTTCTCCATACATTTTCCCCTCTAGTAGCAGTAGTCCGGTTGTTAGTCCGGTTGACCGGACTAGTGCAACTTTTCAGTAGTTGAAATATAGCACCGGACTACTGATACTATTTAGTAGCAACAGTTCGGTTTGTAATATTAAGAATAAAATTGTACAAATACACTTTGTTACTTTATTGTTATTTTAAAATGAACACATAGGAGTTGCATAATCTTGTGCCTTGTCTTGTGTGTCTTGTGAGCATATTATGAATATGGTTTAGAGCTAACATGTTTATAGAAGAAGTACCAGGGAAGCATAGGACATAAAGAAGAGTCCTCAAGTCTTGATTAAGTCTGGCTTACTGGTTTTGATTGGTGTCGCGTATTAAGAGGTGAGGGCCGGGAGGGGGAAGGATGTATCAAGAGGCGAGATATCCTTGTATCTTGTGCTTCCCTGGTATATGTTAGCTACTACTCAATAGGTACCACATCCACAGTAGGTATACCCTGGGCGAAGTTAAAAATCACATTGGACATTGGATTGGAGATGGACTTTAAGACTCTTCCTTATGCTTCCCCGGTACGTCTACTATAAACATATTAGCTCTAAACCATATTCATATGCTCACTAGACACACAAGACAAGGCACAAGATTATGCAACTCCTATGTGTTCATTTTAAAATAACAATAAAGTAACAAAGTGTATTGTACAATTTTATTCTTAATATTACAAACCGAACTGTTGCTACTAAGTAGTATCAGTAGTCCGGTGCTATATTTCAACCAAACTACTGCTACTGAAAAGTTGCACTAGTCCAATCAACCGGACTAACAACCGGACTACTGCTACTAAAGAGTATCAATAGTCCGGTGCTATATTTCAACCGAACTACTGCTACTGAAAAGTTGCACTAGTCCGGTCAACCGGACTAACAACCGGACTACTGCTACTAGAGGCATTTTCCACTGTAAACGGTAAGTTTCAAAAACGACTAAATGTACTCGGTAATATTTATAGTAGAATGGCAATATTTTTGAGGCAGAAGGTGCGTAATATAATTTTCATTACATATAAAGGTAAATGGTGTACCCGACGCAAAACAGACATCAAAGTTACTCGGAACCCGAGGATTATTGGATTTATTTATTTTCGTCTTTTCACCCCAAGGTTAGATAAAATGTGCCTTTATGTCGTTTCATACTTTGTTGAACATATTTATTTCACATTAAATAACTCTTTGATGGACGAATTTCAGTACTCTTTGATATTATTGGGTATAATTTGGAACGAGGATAGTCAAAGTAAGTATAACAAACGAATCAGATTGGTTGAATGATTTTGATTCCGTTGAGCAGGTTTACGATAAATAAGATAATCGCTTAGCAATTAATTAATTATTAATTAATATCGTTTATTTAGTAACAACAATACTCTATCCTATAAACATTTATCACATAGTCATAATCATCATTAGCAGCCGATATACGTCCACTACTGAACAATGGCCTCCCCCTTAGAAGGGAGGGGTTAATAATAATAATAATAATATCTTGGGACAATCCACACACGGTCATCCGATCCCAAACTAGGCAGAGCCTGTACTATGGAAACCAGACAACTGATACTAATACTTATATACTTTTTTTTTGTAAATACATACTTAAATAGATAAACAACACCCAGACACTTGGCGGGAATCGAACCCACGACCCATCGGTTAGCAGGCAGGGTGTCTGACCACTAGACCAACGGGCCCGTCAAATCCATAATCACCACGCTTGGCAGGCGGCTTGGGGATCGTAGTATAGGTGGAAGATAAATCCAAATGAAAGACGCTGCTGCCCGTCTTCCCGTTCTCGCTTAGTCGCCTCTTACGACACCCAACGAGAGGAGATGGGGGGGAGCAATTCTAACCCGGCACCCCACGGGTACACACATAGTGCTAATTATCACATAGTACTAATGTTTATTTGTAAAACAATTTCTGATCTTTACGCGAATATTACACATTGAAATGAAAATAATTTTATCTAACCTCATATCGTAAGACTAGTATTTTAGTTACAAACTTTATTCAGTTTCACTCGTGCAATTGTATGCATAACGAGTTATTTAAATTAATTAAGAGCCAAAATGGCAATAAAGCAAGATACTGTAAGCTCTTTCTGCGTAAATCGGACTAATAATTGGAAGATCTGGGTATCCTGACACCACTATAGCGTATGGAAATATACCACCTCAGTCCGCCCATGACCATGGATGCTGTAAACTGTTTGAAATGTCGGGATAGTAAATATCTTATCTCAATCTTATTTGTATAAAGCTAAGCTTTAAAGACATATAGTTTTGCTAATGTAATGCTAGTAAGTAATGTAACATCTAAACAATATCTGACGAAGACCATCTAAAATAGGGAGAATTTAATACATCATATTTTACACTTCGTCAACAACGAAACCTTATAACGGCGGGCATAAAATATTATTAATTATTTTCGAAGTTACAACTGCACAATTCCTTAACTTTTTTCAATAACGTACGGTTACATATTTATTGTAATAATGAGAAAATAAACAGACAGAACAAAGAAATTGACAGATGTCAAATGTGATCTATTAAATAGTATGGTGCAAAATAAAGTATGGTTATGGTGGTGATTTAAGTGATGGTCCTGTAGTTATAGGACCACCACTTATATCACCTTTCGGAGTTACACATACTAAAATTGGCTTAAATTAAAAATTTAAATGTACACTTACGTCTCACTTACTTATTCCTTTTAATTCTCGCGGCAAAAAGAAGTGATGCGTTTGACACCTATGCGTTTGACCTAGCTGACGGCCGGCGTTAGCGCATCTCGTTCAAACGATTTTCTATAAAAAGTGGACATGTGTTCGTGACAGTAAAATAAGTAAAAGATGCACATAATTATTACAGAAATTGAATTAAACTAATTTCACGGATTATATATCACAGTTTATTTTCTTTACTTTCCAGAAGTTACGAACATTTAAGTCACGTTACGGGAGATACGTTTTTCTTTATCACCTTGGCTGCGGCAAGTAAAATCATACACCTTTATCTGGTGCGGCGGCAGGTCGAAATGCGCCCCCAACGATATTCCGCCAGTGCGTGGCAGGTCTTTTACTTTGCGAAAACATGATGTATACATTTTTTTTTGTAAAACAAAAACCGTTCAATATCTAACATTCGCGCTAATCCATACCATGCGAAAGTAACTCTGTCTGTCTGTATGTCTGTCTGTCTGTCTGTATGTCTGTTACTCTATAACGCCTAAGCCACTGAACCGATTTTGATGAAATTTGGTACAGAGATAGATTAGACCTCGAGGAAGGACATAGGCTACTTTTTATCCCGAAAAAAAAGATGAAAGGGGTTGAAATAGGGAAGGAAAGTTAGTATGGAATTTCGTCATTGTTAAAGAAAAGACTTTATTTTACATCCCTACTTCCCTATCCAACCATACTTCCATACTAATATTATAAATGCGAAAGACCGTCCAATCAAAGTGTGTTTCAGTTCATCCGAAATCCCAAAGCAAATTCTGCGAAACAAAAATAATGCTAATAATAAGGACATAAAAGTTTTTGCCGATTTAACTCCAATGCAACAAACATATTTAAAGGAACTTTGGCAGCAATTAGCCGAGCGATTAAATAAAGGCGAATCAGGCCTTACCATAAAATATGTAGGCGGTATGCCAAAAATAATTTCACTTCCAAAAAACTAACTAAAATGAGAATGATACAGCCACCAACAAACCAATGTTATATCTTATCAAATAATGGATACTTATGATGAACTTAAAATTGGTCATCGTTCAATGAATTTTCTTTACTCGAATATCAGAAGCATTTCAACACCTGGAAAATTTGACGAACTTAAATGTATAATTAAATCAAATACAACGGAAATTCATTGCATACTTTTAACAGAAACATGGATAAAAACTAAGCAAGAAGCGGAATATCTTCAAATCCCCAACTATGCACATTATTTTAGCCTAAGAACGGACAAAAGAGGTGGAGGAGTATCAATTTATATACATAATAATATAAAGCATACACTGACCTATGATAAATACATAAACGGTAATAACTACTTATGGATACATACAAAAAAAATCAACCTAGACATTGGACTGGTCTACAAGCCAGGAGATACAAACATGAAACTATTTCTAGAAGATTTTGAAGCACAATTACAAAAGAGAAAACGAAGCATTGTATTCGGTGATTTCAACATAAATCTACTAAATAATAAAAAATCCACCAAAGAATATACAAATATGTTACACGAATGTGGATATAAAATCACTAATAAAATTGACATCGAATATGTAACACGAACTACCGCTACATCAAACACTATTTTAGATCATGTGATTGCAAATATTGGAGATACAAAGTTTCATCAAGCTCTAACTGATTCACCAATATCAGACCACAAGCAAATATTTATTTCAATGGAGAATCATAAAACAAAACCAGAAATAAAAAAAAAGAAATACGATGCAATCAACTACGATACCCTTGACAAACTCGCTAAGAATGAATTATTTGATAATATAAACTACAAGGATATAGAAAAAGTTATAAAGAGAATAATAAAGGAAAGTACAACACAGAAAACAAAAATACTAAATAGGCCTAGACAAGACTGGATTAATAGAAACATAATAAATAATATAAACAGAAGAAATAAACTATGGAATGAGTTTAAAAAGAAACCCAAAGACACTGAGCTGGAAATAACATTAAAAAAAGAGAGGAATAAAACCACAGAGATAATTGCAAAAACAAAGAGAAAATTCTACTATGATTCCTTCAGAAAAAGTAAAGGCAACCCCAAAAAAATGTGGAATTTGATTAATACACTATCCAATAACAAAAATAAATCTGAATGTGCTCCTCCAGATCTTATAATCGGAACCAAATTAATAAATGACGGCAATGAAATATGTACACAATTTAATGACTTTTTTGCAACAATCGGACCACATTTGGCAAATAAGATTCCACCAAAATATCACAATAGCTCTATAACCCCGTTAACCAACTTACAAACGGTACACACTAAAAACAAATCACTCTCACACTTAACACCCTGCAGCGAAGAAGAAATATCTAAAATAAGCGATAATCTGGATCCAAACTGTACTTCGGGGATAGATACTTTGACGGGCCCGTTGGTCTAGTGGTCAGACACCCTGCCTGCTAATCGGTGGGTCGTGGGTTCGATTCCCGCCAAGTGTCTGGGTGTTGTTTATCTATTTAAGTATGTATTTACAAAAAAAAAGTATATAAGTATTAGTATCAGTTGTCTGGTTTCCATAGTACAGGCTCTGCCTAGTTTGGGATCAGATGACCGTGTGTGGATTGTCCCAAGATATTATTATTATTATTATTATGAAGAAGTTTTTCTTTCTCAGCCGCTTGGCTGGTTTTGTCTGCATCCACGGGTCAGGGCCAAGTGAATGCAGTGCTTATATTATGGAGGTTGTGGCATGATTGTGAACTACTTCATTTTCGTCAATTTGCAAGAATTTTCTCACAATCCGGCATGTATTTAAAATTGCTGCTTTTTGGAGTGTTATAAACAATGATTTCTTGATACCTAATAATTTCAGACTATGGTGTAGATGATAAGGAATAACTCCGGTGGTAGAAAGAACTATAGGAACTACGAATACTTTTTCTTGTTTCCAAATTCTAGTTACTTCTTCTTTCAGCTCTGCGTATTTATTTAATTTTTCGGCGATTGTCTTTTGGATGTTATGGGTGTTGGGAACGGCGATATCTATTAAATAAGTAATTTTGTTTATTTTATCCTGCAGTATAATATCGGGCCTATTGTAGTGAATTGTTCTATCTGTGAGTATCGCACGATCGTAGTATAGTTTATGTGAAGAATTTTCTAAAACAGTTTGAGGAGTATATTTATAGTATGGTGTGTTTGTGTTTTGAATGAGTTCATGTTTGATTGCAAGATGTTGATGAATGATGTTAGATATCTGATTATGTCTGTGAGTGTAGTCAGTCTGAGTAAGGTTCGTGCATGCTCCTGTTATGTGTTGTATGGTCTCGGACTGAGTGTGACATTTCCGGCATTTGTCATTTATTAGGGAGGCGTCTTTAATAATATACTTCCTATAGTTCTTAGTGTTAATTATCTGATCCTGTATTGCTATAATAAAACCTTCTGTTTCCGGAAACAGATTGCCTATTTTTAACCATTCGTTGGATGCTAATTTGTCAATGTGGGATTGTTCTAGATCATGGGGATGTCGTCCATGAAGAACTTTCCTTTTCCAATTACTCAGTTTCTGCAACTGGCTGTCGTTTACATTTGTATTTGTAGTTGGTGAAATCCCAGTATGCTCCCTTAAGTTTAACGGTGTAAAATTATTGTCATTATGAGTGACGGCTTTATGTATGTCACTTACAAGAGATTTTTCATGGAAAAATGATCTAAGTGTGTATATCTGTTTCTGCCAAAGATGGTGGATGTCTATCAGGCCCCTACCTCCATTTTGTCTTTTGATGGTAAGCCTTTCTATCGCAGACTTGGGATGAAGATGATTGTGTTTTGTTAGAGTTGTTCGAATGGTGCGTTCTATTTGTTCTATGTCTGTTTTAGACCATTTTATCACACCGAACGAGTAGGTCAATATAGGAATAGCGTAGGCATTTAGAGCTTTAATTAAATGTTTTCCAGTGAGTTGTGATTTACATATGGCATTCAGCCTTTTCTTGAACTCCATATTAAGAGTGTTTTTAATATTTGTGTGATCTAACCCTTTAAGTTGTCGGTATCCTAAATATTTATAAAGATCAGACGAGTCCATCGCTTTTATTGATTCGTCATCACCAATTGCATAATTGCCGGGTCGTACTTTCCCTCGGATTATATGTAAAGTCCTGCATTTATCTAAGCCAAATTGCATGTTAATATCTGTACTAAATTGAGTAGTGGCTTTTATAAGCTTTTCCATATCTTTGTGAGTTTTTGCATACAACTTAATATCGTCCATGTATACTAAATGTGAGATAGTAATATCATCAGCATCATTTTTTAAGTGATACCCGGCCCGACAACGATGCAACAGATGTGATAGCGGATTCAAAGCTAGGCAAAACCACATAGGGCTTAAGGAATCACCTTGGTATATTCCTTTTTTAATAAATATTTCTCTAGTAACAACGGAATCATGGTGATTATTCAAGTGCAATGTGGTTTTCCAATAAGTCATTATATGCTGTAAAAATCCTATTATATTATTATTAATTTTATATATACCTAAAATCTGTATCAGCCATGAGTGCGGAATACTATCAAAAGCTTTTTTATAATCTATGTAAGTGCAATGTAGGTTTCTATTTTTTGTGGTGGCATGTTTGTGAATAGTTGAGTCGATTACAAGTTGTTCCTTGCAGCCCATATGGCCACGCCTGCATCCTTTTTGTTCCTCTGCCATGATATGATATTTTTCAATATGTGTATTAATTTTAAGAGTTATTGCAGATGTTAGTATCTTGTAAATTGTTGGTAAGCAGGTAATTGGCCGGTATTGGGATGGTTGCGATGAATGTTTCGTTTTTGGGATCATATAAGTTACTCCAGTAGCCATGAATTCTGGGATGTTCTGTTTCTTTAGTATTATGTCTGTTAGGTTTTTAGCTAATAATTTGTGAAGTGTAGTCAATTTTTTGTACCAAAAGTTATGAATTTTGTCTATACCGGGTGATTTCCAATTATGTAATCTGTCAGTGATAATTTTGATATCCGATTCTGTAATTTCAGTGAATTCCATTTCTTCTATATTGCTCCATCTTTCCTCTTCTTCTTTTATCCAATTTGCATTGTCATCATGCTGTGTTTGTTCTTCCCATATTCCGGACCAGAACATTTCCAGCTCCTCCTTTGTTGGTGTCTCTTCGTTATTATTAATAGGATTATTTGTTTTTAAGACCTGCAAATTTCTATAAAATGTTTTTTCATTAGTGGCAAATGTCCTATTATCATCTTTTCGCTGTTGTGACTTTTTGTACCGTTTTAGTCTGTGCACTTTAACAGCCAGTTTTTGCTTAAGTGTATCCAAAAATTCTTCGGGCTTTATGTTGTCATTTTCATGTCTAGTGTGAGTTCTTCTATTCCTAAATATCTCTTCAACTTTCTTAACTACTCTATCTGATCTATTATTATTGATGTATTGTGTGAGCCTTCCACAATCTGCTCTGAGTTTTTCAATATCTTTTTCTAGACGATGTTGCCAAGGGGGCTTATTAACGTTTCTTGGACGAGTATGTTTTGTGTTAGCTTCTGTTACTTTGAATTTAAGTTCTTCAGATATTACAATAGCCGTGCAATAAATAAGTGTGTGTATATTTATTAGTTGTGTATCTTCAGTTAAAAATAGGTCCAGAATTTTTTTATTAAATATTTCAATTAGTTCAGTAAGTTTTGGGCTATATTTTAGTTTTGGCAACTTTGGCCGGGCCGTTGGGTCCATTCCAGAGTATTTTGTTAAGGTTGTTATAAATTTATCATGTATATTTTGGATATTTGTTTCTGTTATAGGATTTATATCTACTACAGTCTCGATATCGCTTTCGAGTGTTAAAGTAATAGTTTCAGTTTGTGTGGATGTGTGTGTTATTTGTGTATTTAGACTATATGTTTGGGCGCCTGTATCTGGTTCTGTAAAAGGTAATTGTGTGAGGAATACTGATTCTGTGTGTGGATTGGGAGACGATGGCGTATTATTTGGATATTCGTCGTAAGGCCTTGTACGGTGTACATCATCAGATTTTTCACGCAATCGTCTCCTGATTTCTTCTTTCAGTTGGTCTAGTATTTCTTGAGAAAGTAATCGATTTCGTATTATTGCTCTTTTTTGATCTGACAAACGTTGTTCTGAGACTTTTACTTCGGGATAGCGTTGTGAGAAAATTTCATGCAATTTTTTTCTGTATATCGTCAAGTCAGTCTCTAATTTTGTAATATAGTAATAAGTGCGCATGATGAATAGGTTTACATCATTACTCCATGACATACGCACTCTGGGTTTTCCAGCTTTGGTGGACGTGGGTAAAAAGGCATTCGCCTCCCGCGCAACATCCAAAGTTGATAGGGGTGAATCTGAATCTAATGAGGGTGAAGTACGCACTGATGGTGCGTATGATACAGTACTTGGACTATAAGGTTCTTCTGGGCTATTCGTCCTTCTGTCTGTCAGTACGTTATGATGGTCATGGTCGGCTGTAACATTTTCGGATGACCCGGTGGGAGTCCGCCTGCTCAACTCCTCACCGCTGACGGTTCGTATGCTGAAACACCCAGCGTCAGCTCCAGGTGCGCCCCGGCGATCGCCCCCGGGAAGCGGTCCTCTCAGTTTCTTTCTTGAACGAGTCTCCATTTTAAATGGGTTACCAGTGCCACGTTAGCCACGCCAGTAAAACTGTTTAATCGTGTGTCCGCCCCCCACGTGATCAGATGGGCGATCAGGACGTGTGGTTGGATTTTAGGGGGCTTATTATTATTATTATTATTATTATTATTATTATTATTATTATTATTATTATTAGATGGCATCACTACAAAAGCAATAAAATGCATTAAAACTTCTCTTGTTCCTAGCATCACTAGTTGCATAAACTCCTGTATACTTCAAGGTATATTCCCGAATGAATTAAAAATTGCAAAAGTCACCCCAATTTACAAGTCAGGACCAAAAACAGATCCGGGTAACTATCGACCCGTTTCGGTGTTGCCAGTAACTTCAAAAATATTTGAAAAAGTTATTTACAATAGACTTGATATATATCTAAGCCAAATAAACTTTCTATTTGATCGACAATATGGTTTTCGATCAAAATCTAATACATTAATCCGCAACCATTGATTTGGTAACCAAACTCAAAACCAATATTGATAAAAAAAAATAGGGATTGGAATATTTATCGGTCTCAAAAAAGCCTTTGACACTGTCAGACACACACTCACTCTTACTAAAAAAACTTTCCCATCTCGGAATCACTGGTAATGCATACAAAATTTTAGAATCATACCTCGAAAATAGGATACAAATTGTTAAAATAGGCGAATACACCAGCTCTCCTCGGACTATTACTTATGGCGTGCCCCGAGGATCTATACTTGGACCATTATTGTTCCTTATCTACATCAATAACATTAGCCAAATATCTTTACATGGTGAAATTAGTCTATATGCCGATGATACTTGTATATTTTATTATGGCCATTCACTAAATGACATCATTAAATCAGCACAGGAAGAACTTGATACAATACATGACTGGTATCAATATAATTTGCTTACAATAAATATAGCAAAAACTAGTTACGTGATATTTAAAGCAAAAAACAAAAAAATATCGGATTATCCTCCATTAAAAGTAAACAACACAAAAATAAAGGAAACAAGTAGAGAAAAATACCTTATACTTATTCTTGATAGCGGCTTGACCTGGAAGGCACATATACATAAAATACGATCCAAATTATCTTCGTTAAGCGGCTTATTATATGGCATGGTTAAATGCATTCCACGTCAAGTCTGTTTCAACATTTACTACTCACTTGTTAAACCTCATTTGGATTTCTTAGCTGAAGTCTGGGGTTCGGCAGCAAAAACTTTAAAAATTAAGCAAAAAAATTAAGATTCTATTTCATTATGACTATTTAACGTCAACACAAAAAATATACGCTGAAACCAAACTGATGAATATAAAACAAATTTACTACTATAATACATGTATATAAAGAAAATTTTAACAAACAAAATACACTCCGAGCTATCATTTAAAACGAACAAAGAACTAGGTTTGCGACGCCTTCGTAGCAAACACGATATTTAACTGCCAAAACCACGCACAAATTATGGTAAGAATAATATAAGATTTGTAGGAGCACAAATGTACAATAAATTGCCACCTGACATCAAGACAACGAACCAAATGAACATATTTAAAAGGAAATTAAAGTATTATGTTTTACAAATAATAAAATAATTTGTATCCGCTCTAAATCCGACCCTGTAACTTGCTCATTTTTTTTTTATTTTCTACCCACATTTCTTTTTAATAATTTATTGTTAGTCAAACAAGAATCTCGTAGAATTATTTGTTTATATAATGTTGTCTTTTACTTACGCGAATATTACACATTGAATTATTTGTTTATATTTTGCCTTGCGTATTACTAAGTGCTGTGGTTTGTGTTATTGTTTTAGTGTAATACTCTGTCTACAATGCTTAAACGACACGTTTTGTATAATGATATTGTTATTCTCATTAAGTGAAATATTATGTAAGTATTTCTTTTGAGAAATAAAGTTTCTATAACCATAAAGTAACTCTGTCTGTCTGTCTGTCTGTCTGTTACTCTATAACGCCTAAGCCACTGAACCGATTTTGATGAAATTTGGTGGGGAGGTAGCTTAGAACCAGGAAACGGACATACGATACTTTTTATCTCGGTAAGTTAAGGTTAAGCAACATAAGGCAAGGTCATTAAATAGATGGGTGAACCGATTTGTATGAAATTTTGTGTGCATATCGGGTAGGTCTGAGAATAGGTCGTAAAGTATATTTCATGCCGATAGGTTAAGGTTAAGCAACATAAGACAAGTTCATTAACTAGATGGGGGAACCGATCGATATGTATGAAATTTTGTGTGCATATTATCGGGTAGGTCTGAGAATAGGTCATAAAGTATATTTTATGCCGCTGATAACAAGATTGACGAGGATATATAGAACGAGAGGACATGAGAGGAGGAGGCGAGCAAGAGAGGACAGAGACTGAGAGGGAATTTGAGGAGGGGGTGATGGGGTGAGGGATCGGGGGAGTAAGGTGGAGCAAGTTGGGAGAAGAGAGAGGGAGAGGGTTCAGAGAAGGGACAACGGGGACAGGAAGAGGGGGTGTGTGACGAGAACCGAAGTGGGAGGGAAAGAGAGACGAGCAAAACGTAATAAAAGCGCGGGCGGAGCTGCGCGGGTCAGCTGGTATTAGATATAATTACATAGTTAAACACCACTACCAAAGTTACAAGAATATCACCACGGTATCCATTCCGTTAAATACAAGTCGTATCTCTCGCGTTTTTGCTGCGGCTTTAAGTCGCCCGCCTGTGGCACTTTTTGCACCCACGATAAATGACGCTTCTTGAACACGTAGCACATTGTTCGTTGACCGCTGTCGTGTTTATGGTCTTGAAACGACATGGTGCCACTACAAGATATTTATTTGCACTTGTGCCTTGTTTATTTACGTTTGTGTTCGCACAGCGCAAAGATCAACTCCAAAGACTTTATTTTCCGTCGCATCGACACCGTTGTTTCAGTTTCTTCCTCTAAAGTTAATGACAAACCTCTTGTGTTAAGCAAATTATAATTAAAATTGAAAATATTTAATTGTTGAATTGAAAGCTAAAGAAGAACTCAATTTTTGGTCAATATCAAAGTTATGTTTTTAATAATTCGAGAAATACATGTGTCATAGTAGTAAATCACAGTAATAATAACGTAAACACGTAGGTAAATAAGTGTTTAAAGAACTACAAAAAAATATACTAATACTTACTATCTTACATGCTTCGTTTAAAACAAGATACTTATTAACATTTTTTAAAACCTGTTTCATCTACATAAAATATAAATGACTTTAAGGCCCTAAAGTGCTCAGTCTTGTCTATCCATTTTGACATAGACCACTTTCGCGACGAAGACATAGTTTTAATTGGCCTCTTTCCGCTTTACTTAAGGATTCTTAATAGAATTTTTGCATTTTAAATTTGAAAGCACTTAAAATGGAAGTTAAGATTAATTCACCTCATTATACGTAATTGAGAGTTTATAATTTAAACGTACTTCTCGCTTAAGAAAGACTTTGTACTAAGGTCTCCAAAGGGCCTGTAACTAAGTGAATTCCTTGCCAAGCCGTGAGTCACTGGTTCGAATACAGAAGCCTAACTGGGATAAAATAAACTACAGCTGCTATCTCGAATAACTACAATAGGACCAGGATAATATCCAGACAAACTCACGTTATACACCAATTACTTTCGCATTAACACGAAACGTATACAACGTCCATCATCTCACAAAGAAACTAGTCGCGTATAAAAACTAATAAAAGTAAATCAAAGTAGCAACGAACAACATCAAAGGTCACGGAAGGGTGGTGCCAAAACTCAATTAAAACTTGGCTAATACGTACGTGGAAATGAACTACTTTCTTAGCAAGTCTTTTGTCTCATAGTTGTGACTGAAGTGTGCTTTATAGGCAAAGAGGTGTAGATAAAAATAGAATGGTAAAAAAAAATAAAGCAAAGCTTTATATCTAGATTTTTAAAAATTAGTAGTTATTCTCAGTTGTAATTATTGCTGAATTCAGTGGGTAACATAATTTATTTTCGTATAATTTAACTTTAAAATCTTTATAATTTTATTGCACCGGGCCTGACTTTTTTTGTACGGGCCGTGGCCATTCTCCTTTGCTAATACACCTTTAACCTCTGTTGCTAGACAGTTTGGTTGTGATATCTGGAGTCGTATATTACATGGACCTTGTGGCGACTAAGGATAAATTCCGTGCGTTCAAACGTTTTTGCCATACCTATTATTGGAAACAAGTTTGAAAAATCAAATAGGCCCCTATAAAATATTAGCAAAATCCGTGGTGCCTTAAGGGTGGACTAGCCTTCGTTGGTCCGCCTGTAAGAGTCTTCTTTTTAAGGTTGTATCGACCGTTTATTAATTATTTGCTTGTCTCCTGCTTTGCAAAGGAGGGAAGTGGAATATATTTATTTCCAACTCCTCCTATCTACCTTTTTAATTAAATTTGTTGCGGGTTCCAAGACAATTTAGCGTTCCCTGGGACTCGCCGAGGGTCAAACCTCGGTGTCTTCAGTGGTGACCACTGTAGATCCTGGCTTACAGGAGTAACAGTGGTGGGAATAAGTGGTGGGATTAGTCCCATACACGTTTAACCTGCCTCTTACCTGCCTCTTTCAACAGAGCTAGGGTTTTGTATTCCGCATACATAATGCTTGATGGTAAATTTCTTGTGCCTTTCCAAGTAGGTACCACCTTAGTGTCAGTTACTGCCTTGAAAGCCGCTACAGCCTCTAGCTACTTACAAGCATTTCCAAGTTTCGGTGTAAAGGGAACCGTACCTGGGAAAATGACTGGGAGCAAGAGTTTTAGATGATGTGCAGTGGAACAATGATTTCATGTTTGTGCCGTACATTTCTGGGTCTCTAAGGCCCTCTAAATGTATTTTCCTCGTGAACGGCACTATAACAGTTTTGCTTGGATTTATGAAAAGGTTATTATTTTTACACCATCTTTCCACCCTAAACATAGCACCCTGCAGCAAATCCGTAACTACGTTTGGAAATTTGCCATTTACTTGTGACTATATCGTCTGCTAGCCTACCGCTTGAAATGGTCCATTTTTTTTCATTATTATTATATAATTATTATTTATTTTAATTTGTAATGGTGCCCAAAATACAGTAAATTTTTTGATACTACCTAAAACCTATGTGACTCTCACAACTAAAACGAATCTAAAGACATATCAAAATCCAACGAGCAGTATGGATTTAGGCCGTGCCAAAGGAATAGACATACATACTTTTGAAAAAACATAGCCCTCCTTCTGGAACATACGAGCAAAAACATGTCAAACATTGAGGAAATATGTCTTAACTGTAAATGTAATAGAGAACCATTACAATTAGATTATTTTAAACAAACTGTCAAATTTTGGCGCACCAAAATTGTTGGTGTATGTGATAAAGACTGATAATTATTAGAATTTTACGTTGTAAAACTTTTATAATAATGCATTCAGTACGTAGATTACCCATAAAGTTTTACAATTTAGTTACCATCTCCTATACTATAACATCATAGCATGGATGTAGGTCAGATCTTTTTGGAAGCTTCATTTCCACGAGACGAGTTTCTAAGTCCCGAAAACAAAAACTAAGTAACGGGGTAAGTGTAGTTTTTGTTGTCAGTTATTTATATAACAGTAATTGGACTTTCTAAAAACTACTTACCATTTAAATTTTCTTGTTATTTGCTTCTTTTTTCCTCATTCATGCTGGTTTATTTCAGAGATTCTCGACTTCACTATACGATAAAACAAGATTAATTAATTATCTTACACTATTACCTGCTTCCATAATCTGTTTTTTTTCTGTCTTTCATGGCACTATTAACTTCATCTCATAGTGGATGGAATATATTTATCAGAAAAGAATTTCAACCTTACATTATGCAATAATGGAAATACCTATTGTGTTTCATAGAATGTTTATATTATTCCCAGGATATAAATTTCGTAATATGATATTGAGAATATTACAGAAATGTTTTACATAGATCTTAAACTTGAGTCTGCTTCGCAACACAGTATAAACATTTCGCACAAATTGAGTGGTACAGTCGACTAGACTTGGCCACCGCCCAGGGCAAACTTGCCACGAAAGAATTCCCTCGCTGGATCTAAGTTGAGTCTCAAACTTCACAAATGACACCGAGGAGACCGCGATAATTCACGGGCTAATGTCAAAGTTGGGACTTGTTAGAATTTTTTTACAAACAAAGTACCTAAGTAATATTATCCTACCGTCTGTTCCGATGTTCAGTATCTGAGAAAAATTTAGTCTTCAATAAGAATTTTGAAATGTATGTATTCAGAATTGGATCATGCTTCTCATATAGCATAACAAGCACCTTCGTCGAAAACACAAGTAACTTACTTATACGAAGCCTAGATAATATGGAATTATTATAATTATATATAGTAAAATTATAAATTATGTACAGTAAAATAATAATAATATTTTAATTAATCTTACTCGTTAAAGTGTTCAAAATCTAAGTTGGTTTCCGTGATTTCAGATAACGAAAATAAAAATTTAAAATTTTTTTAAAAGCTTAAAAAATTTTATAAATCTTACCATGTCATGTTCTAAATTTCTGTGCCTTCGGTGCACTGCAAAAAATAATAATTAAAATAAAAGGCTATTTTAACAAAATGAAAATAGTCTGCCAAAAAATTTTACTCCAATTCAACCATGACAAGTTGGCGCCGTGACAAAATTTCATTAATGTTTTTTCAGAATATTTTATTAAAGTTCCAGAATTTGTCTGGATGGGTTATAATATTTCTACTTGCAGTTAAATTTTGTTATTAAAGAACTATATATTTTAGTCATACAAAGAAACGAGTTGGTATTTATGTTAGATAAAACGTTTGCATATTGCTAATTAGGTACTATTATTATTCTTTCTTAAGGCGGCAAGCAAGCATGCAGCCTGATGGTAAGCAGTCACCGCAGCCTACAGACGCTAGCAACACCAGAAGAATCACTAGCGGATTGCGGACCCGTAAGACACCAGATATCAAGTCTGTGACAGATAATTTCACCAGCTACAGTTCTCTTTACACCGGATTACATCAATGTTTACACACAGTACCTGCTTGGCGGCAGAATAACCGACACTGCGGTGGTACCTAGCTGGACGATTCCCAGTACAAGGAACCTACCATGTAGTTGATTTGTGATTGTTGATCAGGATCTCGCGATTATAGCTATCGATCGAGGTAGTTAGAAATGGTAAGGTATCTTAGTACATATTTTACCTTGAAATCGTATAAAGCAAGTAATATGGATCACGTCTCACATCATCTTGGCTGCGCGTCGGTATCAAACAAAAGGCGAATTGTCTTTGTGTAGCGAGATCTGAATAATACATTTCACTTGAGTTTTAACATGACACCTATTCTTTGTTCCTGCTCTTTCCACTCGTCACAATACTCCGCGGAGGTGAATACATTATGTGTATACTATACACCGTGTTAAAGTATCTAAACGTGTTTAAACCTAAAATAAATCAGAGCAAATTTTTTTGTTCCATTACTCTTTATTTGTTACTATTTACCCGGCTTTTCCAGAAGGAAAGTTATATCTTTGAGTGTATGTACAATATGTAGTTTTTTCTTTGGCACTCTACAGCTTAAACGATTACTTGAATTTAACTTTATTTTCTATCCAAAAACATCAATATAGATAACAAATATTTTTTATATTACGAGGCGAGTTGAAAGTTAACAAGAGTTGACGGGCCTGTTGGTCTAGTGGTTAGTGACCCTGTCTGCTACCCAACAGGTCATGGGTTCGATTCCCACTAAGTGTCTGGGTGTTTTATCTATATAAGTATGTATTTACAAAAAAAAAAGTATATATGTATTATGCTTTGCCTAGTTTGGGATCAGATGACCGTGTGTGAATTGTCCCAGGATATTCTTATTATAGTTATGTTCACATTGTGTTTGTAAGTATTTTGTTTGTCGTCGAGTTTTTAGAGTAAGGTATAACTCTATTTATTAAATGTTAATAGGTTTAATAATTTAAATTAATCATTAAACCGTCCGTGCACCGTCAATACATAAATAAAATCCGGCCCTCGTTAATTAAAAACAATTGAAATAAACCTTAGAATGGAATTACTAAGGCTGCTCGTGGCAACCACTCAATACAAATTGTTATACTTAAATTCTAACAAGTGCTACACATCGCCCGACCGCGTAATTCCATTAGCGTCAGGAATACATCACGGCCGAGAAGGGCTGCCAGTTTTCCGACATTGTCGGAATCGAAAAAAACGTTACCGAAATGTAATATATCAATGCGCAAACATATGCCAATAAGGAACGAAAAAAAAATCCAGTTTTATTTGTGGAAAATCTAATAATGATTCAAGCCAGGTAAATGTCAAATTAAGAAGTCAAATTATGTCACTAACTTGTGATATGGGAACATTTGTGATGTCACAAATGTTCCCATATCACAAGTTATGTTAGGATCATTATACCTACTTAAAGATTATCTACTGTGGCTGTGTAAAAATAAAAACTAGGTGTAATAATTATACTGATATAAAAAGCAAGTCTCCACGGTCATCTTAACGTGCCCGGTGCCGCTGATATAGGTAGTATCAACTGACGACCCTGAACCCCGTCTCATTCCGTAGCTATTCCTTGCTTGCTGTTTCGCAAAATCTAGCAATTACCATGAAACAAAACCACGAAACAGCAAAAACAAAAGACAAACATCAAAATCACTATCATAGCGTGCCGCAGATTTAATAGTCTTCCAGTCCAATATGTTAGTTGATCTTGTAAAATATGATAAGATATGGCTACATCCACTCCCATCAACTAACTACGCAGAAGATATGGAAAATTCCCAGTAGTCCCTTATGGTGCAAGTGATTTTGAATACTTAAGTGCACTCTCTTCCTATACTTTCATGATCCGATGGGACGGAAGATTGACCGATCGACGATGCCCAACCGATGCATGCATTGTCCTGTTTTGGTTTTGGTTTGCAAATAAACTTGTTTTCTGCTGCACCACCAAGACTACTATATTATAATATGTATATCTACTTACATAGAGTAGGTACAGTATGGATCAGGAGGTCATAACAATGGTGTACGATACTAGAATGGCAATTGCTTCACCAACAAATTTTTATAGTTTTTGCTAGTATGGAGGACAGTCTCTGGCAACATGAGCGTAGCCTTATACTTGGACGTAGACAGTTTGGTTGTGACATCTGGAGTCGTATATTACATGGACCTTGTGGCGGCTAAGGAGAACTTCCGTGCGTTCAAACGTTTTTGCCATACCTATTATTGGAAACAAGTTTAAATAAGTTTAAGTTTAAACAAGTTTAATCAAATAGGCCCCTTAAAATATTTACAGAATCCGTGGTGCCTTACTAGTCTTCGTTGGTCCGTCTTCCTTTTGAGGTTGTATCGACCGTTTGTTAATTCTTTGCTTGTCTCCCGCTTTGCAAAGGAGGGAAGTGGAATATATGTATTTTCAACTCCTATCTACCTTTTTAATTAAATTTGTTGCGGGTTCCAAGACAATTTAGCGTTCCCCTGGGACTCGCCGAGGGTCAAACCTCGGTGTGTCAGTGGTGACCACTGTAGATCCTGGCTTACAGGAGTAACAGTGGTGGGAATGAGTGGTGGGATTAGTCCCAATAAAAAAAAAAAGTACGGAGGACAGTATGAACCAGAATCAAACAACCCATTGTTAAAATTGTAAGTAGATTACTTCTGTTTGTCACAATTTTATTAAGGTTGTTCCAAGGTTTAGTGAATAAATAAACTGAATAAGCTCAAGCACAGCTCAGAAAAAAGTATTGATATTGGCAACCCTACTAGTGGTGCTCCGCCCTCGTCCTAGCTGGATTTACGGCCAACACCAGATGAAAGGGCTAGGTCGGCATCGTACTTCAACATCGTTTATTAGCACGGTTATGTAAGTACAGAGATTTATTGTGTTTTCTTCGGCGTTACCTTTTTCCTCGTTTGCGAGTCAACATTTCAGCCGCGCACTAAATTGGTGTTTACTTGGTGGGCCAATTTTCTTGATTTTCGTATTAATATGTGAACGTATATTGGCCTTGTTTGCGTTCCAGTCAACCAACACAATATTGTACTAAGTCCTGCTATGCATTTTTTGTTTAACTTCTGATGAGATATTCGCCTTATATTAAGCAATACGCTTGTCCACGGACAGTTGCAGTTTACGCTTCGTCGTCTGAAACACGACTTTTACTACGGTTCTTGAGCCAAATAAATGCAGTTCACACTGAAGCAGCTTTTTATATGGTCAGTGGCCAGCTAGATATCAGAGTTATTCAGGCTACCCTAAACGTGGTTATGTGGGATTCTTACCCACTAAAACCACCGCGGCTATCGCGTGCATGGGCACTTGAGAGGAAACACCTAGGATCTCCGGTGGGATCTGCACCAAGAACCTCTCAGTGTCTTGCCTTTGAGCCCGCCGCGGTGCCCACAGGAACGGAAGTTGCAACCTCGTCGTCAAGCTCTTCGGACTACGAAGGTAGACCACCAACTTAGCTTAACGACTGTTGTCTAGATGACTACAACTAGGACAGACTTTTTATATTTGCCATCCATAGCACGGAGACGCTTAGTTCAAATGCCAGTAACGACAACTGATCTAAGGACTGACTTTGTCTGATGTTGCTACCGAAGAATTGTGTCAGAATTGGATGAACTCTTTGTGATACACATAAACTTACGCAGAGGCTTGGAACATGGTAATATAAACATTTCTGTTCTTCTATTATCATAGAAGTACAGAAGTGTTTATATTAATATATTACATATATTATTAGTGACTTGACTGTACAGTGGACTGTACAGTCAAGTCACTTGCCTGAAGAGTCGAATTAAAACTATATATACTTACTCGTATTTAGTTTATAATTCCAAAACGTCAGCGTACTATAAATTGATTTGTGTTTCATGTAGATGGTTTCTTCAACCTTACAAGCTGGTAATAAAGCATTTTGGCATATTCGTACTTAGCTATCTAATAAAATTTTAGTTTATCAAAACATAAAGATAATAATAGTAAGTCACGAACACTGAGAAATTTCAATGAACCTTCAGTTTAAAGAACAAACTAATACAATAAATAAAGTTGAATCTCATTTGCTTTGTTTTGTAAATAAGTCTCATGCAGACTCGTTTAAGTTCCTTTGATCTGTAGGTAATTTGCTCATTTTTTTATTCTGTCGAAGGATAAATATGTTTTTGTTGTAATCATCGAACGCGCATAGCAATTTAAAACATATTTAGCATCAAAATAGACATTACCAAGCGCACATAGACGGGATAACGAGGAGGGTTCTCTCCCTTATTCTTGAGGACCCCTCACATAAAAATAGAATTATATTTGACAGGTTCCAACCTTATTCTCGAAATTGTTGACGACGCTCCAATGTTCTATTCAAATTTAATACATAATCGGGAAGATGTAAACGCGTATAAAAGGGAAATGAATAAGTAATACGAGTTTCTGTCTTTATTTAAAACGTGACGAACCCCGCCTGTTGGTTAACTCATGTAATTTAAATCAAGATGATTTTTACTGAAAGGGAAGTAAATAGAATGTCTACTTTTTAATTTCCTCTGAGTAACCATAGGAAATCGGTACAAAAATCTAAATAACTAAAACAATGATTTCTGATATTTACGCGAATATTACACGATGAAATGAAACTAATTTTACGGATTATATCGCGATTAATGGCATTCATGGTCATGGGCGGACTGTGGTGGTAGCTGTCCATACGTTATGACGTATAAACCGTGGTCCGCCCGTGACCATGGATGCTGTAAAGTGTTCGAAACGTCGGGATATTAAAATTAAAAAAAAACCGCGTGGTGTCGTTAGACACCGGATAGGAACAAAGTTCCTTATTATAAAAATATTAATTTTTACGTTCTATTCGAGGTATAAAGAAAATAATAATTCGGGTATACATTTGAAGTGAAACTTCTTATGCGGCTTCCAGAAATGTTATCACTTAACGCGTTAAACGTTAAATTTGTTAACCTTATGAAAGCGCTCACGTGACGCAGTCATACCGTAATTAAAAAAAAAAAAAATAAAAAAAACACACCCACACACACACTGAACAAACCGGCACACCACACACGCACACACACACATACACCTCACACACACACCATACACCACCACACCACACCACACACACACACAACTTCGTTCCAATAATAATAATTAAGCCTAATTTTATGTTCGATCATAGAAATATAAGTTTTATGGTAACTAAAATAAGATATATTATTATTTGTGAGTAATGATCGGATGGTTACGTTCCGGACGTTTTTTCCCGGCTAGGGTACCCCTCCGCATCGTCCCATAAGGAACTTCGTTCCAATAATAAACGCCCTACATCAACCAGTTTCACGGTTTGAAATTTCGATGTGTTACATATTGTAGGTATATTGAGTAAAAAAAAATCAAAATAAATCTCAAACACTGGCCACAAACAATAAACAATCGTAATAATATTTTCTTTTACTTTTCAAGTAAGCGACGGCACAATAATCTTCTTATCCGCCCTTTTCTTTGTTTTGAAGTGTTCTACGGTTTGTGCCCGATAAAGGCTTTGTACAAATAAGGGCCAAGGGTTGATAATCTACACACATCAAAAGTGTCTAGGGATCAAGCATTTTTAAGCGGATTTCTTGAGATTGAGATGTGGCTTTGTAATAAATTTATGATTTTATAAATTTATATGGATCCTTTTTGGTGCATTTCATAATTTGAATCAGGAACTGTGAATCAAATTCGAGTAAAAGATGAAAATCAGCTGTCAATATTTTCCCTATAAAAACATACAACGCATTGAAGACATTATTAGTGCTACTGTTTCCCTACTACTGATTAAAACCAACGTTATTATGGAGCGGCGACGTCATTTAAGCAGGGAAGAAATGCTCAGAGCCGTGGGAATGATAGAAGCTGGTTCCCGGCAACGTACTGTGGCTTTAGCTCTGAATACAAGTCAGAGTGTTATCAGTCGACTTTGGACACGTTACCGAAACACTGGTACCGTGGCTGAGCGCCATGGAGGACGGTATCGCTGCACCACACGGAGACAAGACCGATATATTCAAATCTTAACTCGAAGAGCTCCAACAATAACTGCCATGATGTTAGCCGTGAGGCTTCATCACTCTTCAGGGAACTTAATTAGCGACCAAACAGTCAGAAACCGCTTGCATGAAGTGAACCTTCATTCCCGAAGACCGCTACGGGTACCACCTATAGCAATGCACAATCGTAGGATTCGATATCAATGGGCTCTTGAACACAGAAATTGGGCAGAAGAACAATGGCGTTTCGTGTGCTTTTCTGATGAGTCTCGTTTTGGTATGAGACCGGATACAAGACGTATACGACACTGGAGAACCCCTGGACGCCAACAGCGATTAAAATCCTGCCAGGAAGTCCATCCTTATAGTGGTGGAACCATCATGGTATAGGCGGGTATTTGGATCGGCGGAAGAACTGAGTTGATTTGGATCAGAGGCAACCTCAACGCTCAAATTTATGCTGAGACGATTGTATCAGACGTCATCGTTCCTCTACAAGTGCAAATCGGTCCCTTATTTCAGTTAATGCATGATAATGCACGACCGCACACCGCAAGATTTGTAAGACAGACTCTAGCCGCAGCTAACATCAATGTCCTGCCCCGGCCTGCTCAGTCGCCAGACTTGAACCCGATTGAGCATGCATGGGATATGCTACAGAGAAGAGCTCTGCCGAATATGGAGGGTATCCAGTCGCAAGAAGACCTTTTTTTGTTGTTGCAACGAACATGGGCGGCCATTCCACAGCGTGATTTGGATGAACTCATTTTGAGTATGCCAAACCGATGTTCTTGTGTTGTTAGTGTTCGCGGTAGAAACACGGATTATTAATTGTTTAAGTTACCCAATAAAATTTTAAAGAAAACTGTTATTTCAGTCTTTTTTTCGAACTTTTGTGTTAGTGGTTCAAATGTCAAAAATCCCTTTATTAGGAAAATGGCAAATTTCTTTATTAATGCAAAGGTGACTTGGTTTATCGTTACTGTGACAAACGAAAACACTTTATTTGATGAATCCTTAAAGAAAATTTTAATTAATATCAATCAGGAGAAAAGTTATTGCAAAAATATATGTTGATCCCTAGACACTTTTGATGTGTGTATATCAGTTTGTGTGCGACCAAAGGGATCGTTAATATATATAAGGAGGTAACGTGTAGGTGTGGGTGATGTTCAATGTGTTTTCAGTGTGAAAGAGGAAAATGTAGGGCTATCGATTTTACAACGTGATAATGCAATTTTTGGGCAGAACAAGAAGAAAGAAAGAAAGAAACAGGATGGATACAAATTTTAAAGGAATATTATTTAAAACTGACATTTGTTCTATTTACTCCCACTATATTCTACTATATTCGTATAATGTAGGCATTAGGTTAAATGTAAAGGACGTCAATTCAGACTAGACTTAATTTTGTACTCCATTTAACGTTTAACATTTCATTTTATTTCCACGTTTTGCACTACTAAAAGTATCTTCATGCGCCACGCAGTGAAAATTATTTCTTTTGTATTCAGAAATACACATCACAAACAATACACTAATAAATTATTTAAATGAAATTAGTATATGAGCTTCATTACTCCAGCAAGGAAACTAAACTTTTGTACAGATATATTCGCGTTAGACTGTCGAATGAATCATGCTGCAATGATATCCCATTCCGTGATTTCCCTCTAGAGAAGGCATCAAGTTTGAAGTAAATCTGCGATATCTCCTGTAATGTCTCCCCTGGCGTTCCGACCGAACTCGCTGACCGTAAAATTGTAAAAAGTACCATAAATCTTTGCCTTTTACTTCGTTTTTTAGGAAAGGAAAATCAAAAGGAGAGCTTGTCACAATAGACACATATTGATTTACAGCAACTACAGAAAGTTTTCACACAGTACTTTAGTAGTTTAATAAACTATTTTTCAAAAAATAAAAACCGACTTCAAAGTAAATTATCTAAAAAGCATAAAATAACGAAAATATATTGAAGTCGGTGCTAGCACATCATGTTAACTAAGACTAGCACGAGCTGACACCGACTTCAATATATTTTCGTTATTTTAATATATTTTACCCTAAGTTGAAAAATGCTCTAACTACTGTAAAAAGAATTTTTGAAATCGGACTTGTAGTTTCTGAGAAATCCGCGGACAAACCTACATACATACATACATACATACACTCATAAAATTTGGTAAATTTATTTAGAAGCCCACATAGACTAACATATATTAATATTACGCATTTTATTAATATTACATACATACGCGTCGAATAGAGAACCTTCTTTTTGAAGCCGGTTAAGAAGCCGGTTAAAAATGAAGTCCTTCTTTAGGTTTTCTATTGATGATGGCAATTCAATTGAAAAAAAATTATAGTAAATAAGTATGTTCATCGTCATCATCATTAGCAGCCGATAGACGTCAACTGCGGAACAAAGGCCTCCCCCTTAGAAGGGAGGGGCTACCATAATCCCCACGCTTGGCAGGCGGCTTGGAGACCGGAGTATAGGTGGAAGGTAAATCCAAAAGAAAGACGCTGCTGCCCGTCTTCCTGTTCTCGCTTAGTCGCCTCTTACGACACCCAACGAGAGGGAGGATGTAATTCTAATCCGGCACCCCGGCTATTTAATTTAAAGTAATTGTTAGTTAAATAAGTCTGTTCACAGGTATTTGCTTTCCAAGTATTTTTTTCTACAACGTAACATAAATGATAACCTTAGTTACCCCAAAATTGAGTGATTAACTGCCGGTCCCAATATCCTATCTATCTCTTACTATCAGTTAAAATAGTTAACATCGATAGCTTTATAACATATTTCCGTTTCAATAAACAAAGATAGAAATATCTGTCCATACTATTGGTCTAGCTTCGAGACCTTAAAGCTTACTAGAGATAAGAAAATTAATGTCAAGTGTCTTGTTACTTTTTAACTGAGATTGCTATCGGCGGTAGAGTATTGGGACCGGCCGTAAGTCCACCCGTCGCTAATAATAATAATTGACCTTAACTTTAATTTTTAATATTTCAGATACCATCTACAAAAGGCAATGCAATACAAGTAATAAAACAATATCAACGTTTGATAGAGCCAGGAGTGTATATATGAATAAATCACAAAGATATTTAATTATCTTTTTAAAACTAATGCATAGGAGACTGACTAGTTTTATAAATAAATATAAAATATTAAAAGAAGAACAAAACGGTTTTCAAACAGGCAAATCTACCACACTAGCTGCTTTTTCACTTATCAGGCTTATAACCGAAAACATTGATAAAAAAAATACAGTAACTGTCCTATTTCTAGATATGAGCAAAGCGTTTGATTTAGTTGATCATACAATACTACTTAACAAATGTGAGAAGTACGGTATTCGCGGTCCCGCATTGGATTGGTTACGAAGCTATCTAAGCGATATAAGACAGTATGTGGAAGTTATACGGTTGGATGAAAACTCAAAATTAATGCCATACAGATCTGGTACACAAATTAACACATCAGGTGTTCCTCAGGGAAGCATTTTGGGGCCCCTTCTGTTTCTCCTATACATTAATGACCTCCCAAGTGTTACCACGGAAAAATGTATACTGTTTGCTGATGATTTGTCCGTGGTTTTACCAGACAACAACAAAAATCTTAGGCATGAAAAGTACGTAAATCAAACACTTGAAATTATTATAAATTGGCTCAATTTAAATAAATTAAAAATAAATCTAATAAAAACTAATTACATACAGTTTAAAAATTACAAGCAGAAATCAAAAGATATAAAATTAGAATATAAGGGTGAATTAATTAGCAAAAAAGATAGCGTCAAGTTTCTGGGAATCAATTTAGATGAACATTGTAATTGGAAAGTACATATAGACTCTATTTGCAAAAAGATTAATAGATTTGTGTATGCACTAAAAAAATTGCGACGATCCTCAGATAGTCGTACAACACTAATGGCTTATTATGGTTATGTTCAATCCGTTTTGAAGTATGGATTGTTATTATGGGGAAACTCTACGCATATAAACAGGGCATTCATTGCCCAAAAAAAATGTATTAGAGCAATTAGTGGGGTGGGTCCTTTAGATTCATGTAGACCCCTTTTTAGAAAACTTCAGGTGCTTACTTTGGTATCCTTATATATAGTTGAAATCGGAATGTTTGTCAGAAATTATCCACTGTTACACCCTAAGGTTAGTGAGGATTCAAAGTATATACAAAGAGATCCAACACAATTAAAAATGGATTTGTGTAAAAGCGCTTTCCATAAAAAAAATTCACGTATGATGACTTTTACAGTATACAATCACATACCTAGGACAATTAGAGAGCTCCCCCATAATAAGTTTAAAACTAAGTTAAAGTCATGGTTAGTGGAAAAGTGCTTTTATACTTTGAAGGAATTCCTAGAGTTCAAAACTTAAATTATTTAGAAAAATGTGTCTTACATTTATTAGATTGATATTATTAGATTGAAAATAGCCTACAATGTTATAAGTACATTTGCATGCTGAATAAAGTAAGCGAAACATGTCGAACTAAACCTGTAACGTACCACCTGTAATACGATGTTTCTAGCAAATAAAATATTCTTCTTCTTCTTCTTCAAACTATCCATGCAGTTGGCGAAATATTACTTAAATCTTAATAACACTTATTCAATTTAGGTCGAACCTTGATTTGATAAGGCGACCCTAATACATCAATTAGGTAACGAAAGCTATTTCCAATAATCTAAGTCTAAGGTGTTAAATGACTATCAATAGGGAAGCTACTCACTTGAACGATCGGACTGTGCCACCTGAGCACCTTCACGCCTTGTCAATGCTGTGATCGCTTTGATTCCAAATGATTAGGTACACTTGAACCATAAAATATGTTGTATGGATATGCTTTGCGATTTTTGCGCAGGATTCGAACTACTGGCAAAAAACAAACGTCATCCCATTGCACCACGGAGGTTACATTTTCACGGATCCTTTTAGATAAAATATGAGTATCACCTGTTTGACCGAAATAATATGCAGATAATATGGCTTTACCGGTAGACACATTTAATCGGTAGAGTGTACTTTTCCATTTACCCAACAGTTGTCATTGTCACGGATAAATTTAAAAAAATATGTACACAATTTCCTAAAAGAACGCAGTTTATTTGACTTTAAAAAGCGAAGCAGGTGTAAAAGAATCAAAGTCAAAAACTTGTCCATTATCGGCCCCGACTTGGTAAATTAGCTGTTTGCCGCCTCGAGCTAAGTTAATTATACTTTTGACGCTTTAACTTTTATTATTTGATGTACTTTAAATTTCTCTTTGCATTGTTAAACAGTCTAAACTTTTTACAGCAAAACATGTTCTTTTAAATACTTGAGACTTGAGTGAGTACTTCAAAAACTATGTCACAGATGACATATTTTTTCTTTTGAGAAACGACCAATATTTTGAAAGGTTTACAAAGCAATAAAAATTATAAACTGTTCTAATATAGCTTTTATTTTATACCTTTCGTTGTGCAGTTATAGATTAAAATTTATATATTGTGAATCCAGCCCAGCAGCAGGTAACCGTTTGATTTGCAAAACCGGAGATTACTTGTTCATATCCCGCGGGAAGCAACAGCTTTCTGTCCGACCTCCTTGTTGTCTGGAAAGAAAGATGATCCATTGTTATTAGCGACAAGGCAGCCATTTGTACAACATTAGATTTAAGTTATTTTATTTTTAAATGTATATCTGATGTACAAAAAAATATTACTCTATTGAACTCTATCCATATGTCAGATGGGCATGTAAAAAGTCAGTCCTGCACCTGACCTCTCCCGGTTCCTGTCAGTCTACCTTCTCATCGGATTTATAGAGTCAAGGAATAGACGGTATCTGTGCAAGCACTTGTGCACTTTAACATTCGCGTAGACAGTTGGTCTAGTGAGAGATTGGCTGGTGTCCGTATCGGCCAGAAGCAAACCTTTATTACTAGAGAAACATGGACTACTAGGAGGTGACTTTATTTTTCTGTCGATAATGTAAAGATATGTACTTTTCCAGAGGACGACCCCTGTAACTAACATTACTTTTTACACAGATCTATACATGCGACCGCATAACAAAAGGGCCGCTTACAATCCCCATCCCCATTACAATTGAAAGTTGCTCAATCACTTCGAATATTAGTTGCGCCCAACTTTTTAATGAAACCAGGGCTGCGCCTAAAAATACGCAAACCTCAAACACGCAAAGCTGCAAAACTACGAGACTGGAATAATGTTTGGGACTGAAAAAGTTTACGCTTTGAACTCTAGCGAGGGTAAGTGTTTTGCATTTCGACCCACGCAGCCTGCATACCAATGCGTAAAAGGATTGATGTTTGCACAAAGATACATAAAAAATATCCAATCTTTTACCTAACTCCTAAGTCTGTGTGTTGAGATACTGGCTTGACATGTTTGTTTTATAGAGTACACTTTCAGTTTCGACATCTGTCACGAAGCAGCAAATGGTTATAAGTGATATTAAAGGTCAGTATTTTACGTAAGTATATAATAAGAAATAAGTAATATAAGCAGGGGATAAGTTGGGCAGAAAAGAAGACGAATGAAGAAGTTTTAGAAATGGTTAATGAAGAAAGACAAATTTTAACAACTATTGAAAATAGGAGAGGAAAGATGATTGGCCACTTGATACGACACTTCACCTTAGTGGCGAAGGCTCCATATAACTCGATTCCTACCAGCTACCCTTTGAAAACAGGCATTTGTTACGACGATATAATAAGACATTTATTTACTAACATAACGTTAAAAACATAGGTACTATTTAATACACCATCAAATAAAATTAATTTAAAAATCGCCTACATATTTATTAATAGCAAAAAGTCACACTTTTCATTCACTTCAACCGCGCGCAAGCGCGCCAGCTTGAAGCGTTTTTTGGCAGCGCTGTTCATTGGGTGTAGTGTGAATTGTAACTACAACCACCTAACCCATCGATATACTATACCAACTAGATTAGCTGTCACGACCCGAAAAGTGGTCACGAAAATAGAGCTACGGAGACGGCTGTCGCTCTATTTCAAATTAGTACGAGCCGACAACAGGATGTATCGAAATTCCTTATTGCGCGTTTATAAACTGTCCAAATAATATAATACTTATCGTAATACTAAAATTGCAGATGGAGAATTTTTTTTCTTATTACTACTAGTTTAAATAATAAATATAAGTAAGATATCATTATAATACGAAATAAAAATTATTTATTTGATATTTTCTCCGCTAGTAGTTCGCAACTGCCATGCCGAGACTGACAAAATTAATGTTGCCGATAGGCGTGTCGCCACTGTCTATATTCTTCCTCTAAGACGAAACTGTTAAACTACACGTCATTACCATAATAAAAAAGTTAGTTCTCATTTTTGCCACCAGCACGGATAAGTTTGTAAGCCAGTACACACACAATGGAAACACACCTGTTTTGAACCTATAGTAGTAGTTAGTTATTTTATAGTGATTAAGATTTTCTTTTAAATGAGTACATTTTTGTTTAAGTCAAAACAACTACTTTTTTTCGTATAGCTTTGGCGTTTTTATTGATTTTTCTTTGTCTCCGATGTAAAGGTTGTATGTGCCAACATTACTGCATACAGAATTAGACTTTATTACTACATGTGAAGGCTTCTATTAGTCCGACGTTCCGAATTATTTAAAATTATTTTCTAAAATTTGTAGCTACGTGTATAGTTGTGTAAGTATAAGTAACCGCGACCACATTTTCGATGTCATTTTGTTCGTGACAGCTAATCTAGTTGGTATAGTATATCGATGACCTAACCCAATAAAATGTACAACTGTACATTTTATTGCGTTAGGTCATTTCGAGTCATTTTAGGTCATTTATCGAAGTAAAAATTTCGCAAATTCGGATTCTTAATTTCTACCTATCTATACAAATGTAGCCTTGATGGTGCAGTGGACCTAATCACTGGCTTTCAAATGAAATAAAATGGTATTTTTCCCTTGCCTATTTCTTTCCTAATCTAGTTTGGAATCGCTCGGGATTTACAGATTTTAACTTTTCAAAGATATAATGTCATATTGCTATCAGCAAAGTAGAACAATACAGAAATCTAATGAAATAATATAATAATATCCTGGGACAATTCACACACGGTCATCTGATCCCAAACTAGGCAGTACTAATATAGGCGGATACTAATACATATATACTTTTTTTTTGTAAATACATACTTATATAGATAAAACACCCAGACGCTTGGTGGGAATCGAACCCACGACCTGTTGGGTAGCAGACAGGGTCACTTACCACTAGACCAACGGGCCCGTCAAAAATATCCTGGGTGTACCGGACCGGCTTACCCCTTACAAAAATTGACCCTTCGCCACTGCCTTCTTTAAAACGATGTTGGAAGGTAAAATATAGAAAGAGAGAGGAGAAGAGGAAGACCAAGACGAAGATTCACGGAACAAAAAGTTGTTATAAAAAAATGGGAGGAGTGTCGTATCAAGAGGTCAAATCATAAGCAGCAGGATCTGAATGGCAATTGCTTCACCAACGAGAGCACATGAGAATGATATGGGATCTTGGAGAGAAATATAATATGTGTATAACACCTTATACATCTATGCTACTACGCGAAATCTTATTTTTAGTGCTCTGTTACAGTGTGAAGGCCAATAATAGCTAATAAAATTACCGGGCTCAAGGGACTTAATAACGAATGTCTCGGGTGGCGGGTGGCAGTGCAATGCAGCTGCCTACAGACAGGCGTGTTGCTTGCCATCAGGCAAATGTAAATGTTTACTAGGTGGTAGGTTCGTTGTGCAAGGAACCGTCCAGGTAGGTACCACCGCAGTGTCAGATATTCTGCCGCCAAGCAGCAGTGTGTAAGCATTGCTGTGTTACGGCATGAAGGGCACTGTAGCTGGTGAAATTACCGGACACAAAGACTTAATATCTAATGTCTTAAGGGTCGGCAACGCACTGGTGATTCTTCTGGTGTTGCTAGCATCTATATAGGCTGCGGTGACTGCTTACCATCAGGCGGGCCGCACGCTTGCTTGCCACCTTGGTAGTATAAAAAAAAAATGTGTTACTCAACTCATCACTAAGTGGAAAAAAAAAATTGTGTATACAATAACGTAACATATTTAAACATTTTAGCATACTGAATAAATTAGACATGGCTTTGCTGCAATAAAATAAATAGAAAATTTATCTGTATTATCTATATTGCTAATTTTATATGGCGTTACTAGTCATTTAGATAAAATGCCGCCTAAATTATTGTTAGATTAGAGGTTATTGAATAAGCTGAGCTTAAAATTTGATTTGCCTTTCTAAAATTGGGTAAAAGTGTTGTGGACCGTACTTATTATTCAATTATGCAGATACGAGCTGTGAAATTTTATGTCCTACGATATTATCTTCGTCGCTTTTGTATCTTCCGATTAGTTTGAAAAGGTGGCTTTATACTGGTTAATAGTAGATTCTTTATGACGATATATAAAGAAAAAGAGGGTGCCGTTAAAGCATAGGAAGCAAAAGTTTAAGCCAACTTTTATAGGGAGATCGAGGGATTTAGATATCTTTGAAAAAACTTTTTTGCTACGTCCGATAAAATGTTTCGTACGCATGTAATCCTCAAAATTCTACGTGATTTGTCTCCGCCGAGATAAAGAAAATGTTCCGAAGTTACTCGGATATACTCGTACTAGTCGTTTCGATTTTTAAAAGAAATACTTTAGAGCAGGTGTAGTTTTTAAGAGTGTTTATAACTATTATAACGTTAATTTCATCGTTCATCGTGAGCCTATTTACAATTTAGAAACTATTCTAACAGATAGAAAAACAAAAGCGTTAACTTAAAAAAAAAACATTGTTTAACTCAAATCCGGGGGAAGTATTTAAAGGTTTTTGTTTTGTTTTATTTTGTTACAAGTACATAATTATTGTTATAATTTTTTGGATGAATTAAATCTATAAAAAATAATAGGTCACCTTCACGTTACCATTGAATGACCGATGAAATACAGTAGTATTAAGAAATTTAGTAGATGACGTGGTATAGCGTTTCAAGTAGCTTGTAGTGTCGTGTTCGTGAAGTTGACAAATGTCGATAGCACGATAGGTGTTTACCGACACCTCTTGATATGAGGATGTGGGAAAGCTATACCGTTATCGATATATCGACTACAGAGTGTTGTGGTAATCTCTTGAAACCTCAGAACGCTTAGTACCTATCATAATTAACATGATTCACTAATGTTTTTCTATAACAAAACTCACATACACCACTGTGTATGTGAGTTTTGTTATAGAAAGACATTATAGCGATTTATAAGCTTTATTGAATTAAACAACAATACATCTGGTAAACAGACGTTGCAGTTACAGTGTAATTTATTAATTACACTGTAACTGCAACGTCTGTGAACGAACGTGTGTGTACGAACTTGTGATGATCGCGTGATCACGTTTAGTTAGGACATCGCCATACACTCTAAACGTGTCATGCATTCACGTACCGTGTCCGTCCGGCAACGGTAAAACTTACACTATACGTTATATAATAATAGACTATGAACACATGTGTCTAATTACACACACACAGACCATATAGACGGTATTAATCACGTATTCGTGATTAATACCGTCTATATGTGAATGCATGACACGTTAAGAGTGTATGGCGATGTCCTAACTAAACGTGATCACGCGATCATCACAAGCTCGTTCACAACGAAATCTCAAACATATGGACGGCGAACGAGTGTCCTAACCGGCAGTCGCGCGAATTTTGTTTGCGCGACCGCATCGCGTACTTGCGATGATCGCGTGATCGCATTCTATTAGGACACTACCTTTAGTAGTCTCATTTCTTTTCCGTGTCGGATTCATTCATAGAACGTTCATGGTATGGCCCAGTCTACTGGGCACCCACTCACTCACTTATATCTGCTTACGTAAATTAGTATAGTTTTTGAAGTGAAACTTCTTATGCGACTTCCAAAAATGTTATCACATAACGCGTCAAACGTTAAATGAAGCACCTTAACGCGTTATCGCTTAATGCGTTAAGTGATAGGTGTTAAACGATAGGCGATAGGCGTAAATTTGTTAAGGTTATGAAAGCGCTCATGTGACGCCGTCACTGAGTGAGTGGGTGAGTGGGTGAGTGGATAGTGAGTGGATAGTGAGTGGATAGTGAGTGGATAGTGAGTGGATAGTGAGTGGATAGTGAGTGGATAGTGAGTGGATAGTGAGTGGATAGTGAGTGGATAGTGAGTGGATAGTGAGTGAGTGAGTGAGTGAGTGAGTGAGTGAGTGACCGCCGACTCCGCCGACTCCGCCGACTCCGTTGACTCCGTTGACTCCGTTGATTCCGTTGACTTTGTTGACTTTGTTGACTTCGTTGCGCGGGGAGGTGGAATAGAAAGAGACAGAGCGAGAATGAAGTTTCACTTCTTCTGCGCGGAGGGACTCCACGCACGCACATTTTTTTTTTATAAGTCATCATTACGCGGGATGTGGGTATAATGTCAACACCATATAACAAGTTTTCCTATCAAATCAGACTTAATATAACACATCAAACGTTATATTTACGTCCACCGACGTTTAAACCCAGTCTCACCACCCTTATCACAGAATAGTCTTGTAGAAAATAGAAGAAAATATCTCTTGAAACGTCTATAGAATTTCTACAAGAACCATTTTGAAATTAGTTTAGAAAGTGATCGAATACCAATTACAAGCGATTGATTTGTGAGGTACCATTAGTTCAATAAATTACTCTACGAAGACGTTCTGAAATACCAAAAGTAATATTATTTTGTGGAAATAATCCATTCGAGTTTTTTCTCGATTTTTATTTTAGCTTGTGTCAGATAACTTTAATTAAAGGGAAAGTAAACATTTTCTCTTAGGTTAAACATTTTTCTATAATTTTTATACTGGAAGCAGATTTATTCGCCGACAAGGCGTTCATGTAGTGGAATATTGATATATACCTACTTAAAATAGTTTTTTTAGTCATACTAGATGGTAGTATCCTTGTGCAAGGAACCGTCCAGGTAGGTACCACTGCAGTGTCAGATATTATGCCGTCAAGCAGCAATGTGTAAGCATTGCTGTATTCCGGCGTGAAGGGCACTGTAGCTGGTGAAATTACCGGACACAAAGACTTAATATCTAATGTCTAAAGGGTCTGCAATGCGCTAGTGATTCTTCTGGTGTTACTAGCGTCTATAGGCTGAGGTGACTGCTTACCATCAGGCGGGCCGCACGATTGCTTGCCACCTCCACTGCCAATAGCAAAAATTTATTAATACCTTATGAATAAAATGATTATAAATCATAGTGTCTCTCTCAATCTTGGTGGTATAGGTCTATTGAGCAGGTTGGTACTATTGCGGGATCGGAGGTTCTAGTTTAAGTAAATATTCAACAGTTGCCGTCTTATGACTGACATACCTAATGATGACGATTAAGAAAAATACGATTAATGTTTGCGAGAGGTGTTTATTATAATCACGTAAGATTCACAATGAAATCTTCTGCAGTATATCATCCGTATTATTATAAATGATGACGATGATTAAACACTACCCGATTCAGCTACGAAGTAAAAATTATCGTAATTCAGTGAGAAAAGTACTTTAGCGGGGGAAATTACAGGGCTCCAAAGACTTAAAAACAAATTCAATGTAACTTACCTAGAGCAAGCGTTTCAATCACAACTATGGTCCTATGTCGCGAATTCATACAGCCATTAAGCTTAAAAATCAGTATAATCTCTAGTATTAAAAACAGCAATTCAACTGTACGATAGATAGGTACGTTTCCGATATTTCAGTGTAACGAGCACGCAGTATAAGACGATCAAATTGTGTTTTCCCATTGGGGTGCAGAGCGCGAGCCGGTAATACCGGCTACAATTTTTATAAACCTACAAAGTACATCCGGATTCAATCTAGCCATACAACGATGTTCCTTTGAGCGCTGCAACCGTGGATCAAAAACACGAGCCTTTTTCATCCCGGGAGATAGAACGCAAAAAAGTCTTAATGAACTACGTATACGCCCATATAACTCCACTAACGACTACATCGCGCAACGCGTGCTGTAATTAAAATTCCAATAATGATACTACATATTTCCATATTGATTTTTTTTTATCGCATTTTTGTAAATACTTGCGCTACGTTAATTTCACTTGAATGTCTACGAAATTTTTAATATTCCCAGGACAAGCGAAACTCTTGCTCTGAGAAGGCTCTTGCTCCTTTAATATTTTATGAACACTTAAAACTAAATTAGATTTTTCTCAAGTTTTACAAAGTATCTATTATATACTAACTCGAGCACCTTTAAAGTATAACGTTAAGCATTTTGTTGATACAACTTTTTTAATTACTCTTCTCACTATATACAATTTTAAAATATAGGGTAGTCAATATTTTTTAGTTTACATTGCAGACAAAGATACGATTTTTTTTTTGTGACAAATAAATAAAATCGATTTACTTACTTTAAAACATTAAAATTGTTGATATCCATTGGAAGGTCATCATCATCAGTAGCCGAAAGACGTCTACTGTCTACGTCTACCACCAAAGGCCCACACTTTGTAGGAGTCTTGGGGATCGCAGTATTAGGTGGTAGGTATTCCAATAGATAGACGCTGCTGCCCGTCTTCTTGTTTTTCTTTAATCGCCCTCTTACGGACACTCAACATGAGGATATGGGAGGGTGCTATTCTTACCTGGACACTCGGCTCCATTCATACCGAGATGGCAGCGGCCGGCAGCGCATTTTCAGTGGGAAAGAATTTTAAACTTTATCTACAATACGTAAAAGACCAGTATCGCTTGAAAAACGCGACGCCGCTTGAGGCCGCTCGCGGCGCTTTCATTAATTTTTTTTTTTTTTCGCTACCATGTTGGTATGAATTGAGCCTTAGGGTCTCATACATTGAAGGGAACAATGTGAACCCATTATTCTTGCAGGATAAAGATTTTTATATTCTCTTTATAATTTGACCTGACCTTACAATAATAGAAAATTCATCAGTATTTATTGGAACCAACAAATCGAAACATTGAACACATAGTACTAAAACGTACGTAAATCAAGCAAAAGTCGAGCAAGTGAAGCTCAACTCGGCTTATCTGGGTTACAAGGCGGTTAAATATACAGATACTGTGAGTGTAGTGTGTAGTGGGCTTAACGTTACAAGTGAAAGAACGGGGGTAGACGAAGATATTTCTGCCTCACGCACGGAGCCGTCTCGCTGAACCAGTCGGCTTGTGACCACGGCTTGTCCAACCCGGCCGAAACGTCAAGCCAAAATATAAGGTAAATCGCGTTAATTCCCGATTAGAATAAAGTTTGATGTGTGATATGTCCTGCGTGACGAGCGGCAGTGCTATGCTGTCCATTGGTATTTCTGTCACTAAATTACTGTCACTCACGGATTTATGTTTACTATTTACTTCGTAAAAACTGGATAGATCACATAAATATATTAATATCACTAATTTAAACTTTATATTACATTCTTAAGATTTGTTTTTCGTTGACTCAAGTCAAAAGTAGATGTGTGTCCTTGTCTGCCCCCTTGTCAAGTAAGTTGCCAACGCAAAATATGATTCTTTTTACTAGTGTTAGGTAGATTTCTTAAAAGTTGATTACATTTGCTTACAAGTTTTTCGTGTAATAAAACATCGAAATATAATACATCTAGGACGATGAAAGGTAATATCATAAATTAGCACACGAACAACATGCAATACTTTTATTAACAATAATATTAGTGTGCACGACAGAATAGACTCAGTGCTTGAGACAGTGCATTTACATGTGTATGTTTTCATGGGATAGGCATGGGGGCATAAGGGCATTGTATTTTGCATGTTTGGAGTAGTTTTTTTTACAGTATTTAGATGTTAAGAAAAATAGGATAAGGTAGTCGTATAAGAATGGTATCTCAACTAGTGAGTAGCGTAACTAGTAGAATAAGGATTTTTTGGAAAATAAAATATACTTGCTATTGTGTTTTATTTTAAAGGAAAATGATTAGGATATTGTAATATGTTTAGATATGTTTAGGTATGTTAATTATGTAAGAAATAAGTAAATTTAAGATCGTAATGTCATGCATGTGCGTGCGACGGCTCGCTATCATGGAATGGCATGCGGAGCGCACGTAGGGCGAATATTTATACTAGGACGGTGGGGGGCGAGGTCACTTAAATATCCCCGCCGCGTCCGCGCGCTCCCATTCTAAAACCAGGCAATGCCGGGTGCGCACGCATATGTCAGGAAATGTGGAATTACCTAGCCTAAGACCTAGACATAAGGAAAAACCTGTATATAATATATGTAAGATGTTATCAATAAAGATTGGTCAGAGGGGGTGAGGCAGAGAACCTTCCAGAAAAACACTCGGGCAAAGTATAAAAAGGACGCTGATTGGCCGAGGCTTCATTCTTGGAAGTGATTCGCAAGAACAAGTCAAGAAAAAGGAAGAAAAGGAATTCTGCCCCGCCTCCGCTGCCTCCCTACTGTTTCCAAGAAGACTGGTGTTTTATTATCAAGCTTCTCAAGATCCTGGGAAATCTATCGCCCACATTGTTGGTCCTCGCTCGCCGGATAATTGAAGAAAGAAGACTACTACGAGGACCGGCAAGCGCCCACATTGTTGGTCGCTTGCTCGCCGGATAATTTAAGAAGAAAGAAGATTAAACAGCGCGGACTTGGGAAGAAAGCTATCGAAGGACTAAGAAGATGCCTGTCACAAGATCGCAGAAGGGAAGCGTCGCGGACACCGCAGAATCAAGACTGAATCCAGCGAATCAAGAACCTGCGAATCAAGATCCCAGCGGCTCAAGAGGTGCCGTCAGAAGCACGGGAATCGCCACAAGAAGCACGAACACGGCCAGGACGACGCGGCAGGGGGAACTTACGCACTCGTCGGAAGAGGCGACTACGGGCACCACTGCGACTACAACCACTACTTCCACCGAGAGCACCGACGTCACGACCGCCACAACGCAAGTAGAAGACGCAAGCACAGTCAAGCCGTCGAAGCGCGCCAAGTCAAGACGTTCGGACACTCAGAAGAAAAGGCTCATGGAATTAGAAGCGCAAGAGAAGATCGCCGAATTGAAGTTGGAAGAAATACGTGCGTCACTCGCCCTCGCCCAGGCTCGGCTTGAAAGACAGCGGGCCACAGAAGAAGAAGAAGACGAGGCACCCTCCGTGTCGGAAGATGAAGAAGAATGCCCTAGCCGAGTGCAGGAATGGTTGGAAGGGCAGAAGAAGGACCTTCCTGCAGAAGACAAGAAGGAAAAAGAGAAGACGCCTGTGGAAAGTGAAGAGAAAGGACGAGGACTCTCACAAGGACCAGGATCGTGAGCACCGGGAAGACCAAGAAGAAGCCCGGCCTGCGCGTCAGCCACCGAACGTGGACGTCACTTCCCTGGCAGCAGCTCTTACTCAAGCGGTGCGAATGACTAGGGACGCGCCGAAGTATCTACAGGAACTGCCTACCTTTAACGGGCAGTGCGGCAGCTGGCTCGCTTTCCGCGCCGCCTACTATGAAACTGAAGCACTATTCTCGAAGACCGAAAATGTATCAAGACTGAGAAGAAGCATCAGGGGGGCAGCTACGGAGGCGGTCAGCAGTCTACTCATCAGCCAGCCGGATCCGGGGACAATAATGGAAGCCCTGGAAAGAAGATTCGGAAGACTGGATGCACTGGCGATGAGCGAAATGCAGAAAATGAAGACATTAGCAAGACTCAGCGACAGCCCGCGAGACTTATGTATATTCGCCAATAAGGTGGCTAAGATAGTGGCCACGATAGAAGCACTGAAGAAAGTTCACTATCTCTACAATCCGGAGTTAGTGAAGATCATCATCGACAAGTTTACGCCGATAATAAGAAGCAAGTGGTATGATTACGCAGCGAAGAATAAAGAAGACATTCCCGACCTGAAGAGACTTGCTGCATTTTTAAATGAAGAAGCGGACAAGTGCGGCGCCTACGCGCCACCAGAAGATATCGCCATGAACACGACGCCGGAAAAATATTACAAGAAGAGGTACGAGCGCACTTTCGCAACCAACGAGAATGTCAAGAGAGAAGAACACTGTTCCACATGCAAGGGTGACCACCATCAACTGCCTGACTGCAAGCGATTCAAAGACCTCGACGTCGGCGAGCGTTGGGAGATAGCGAAGAGACACCGCATCTGCTTCCGCTGCCTACGAAGTACACACCGCCGAGGTACCTGCCGAGCGAAGACGTGCGGAAAAAATGGATGCTCGATGGCACACCACTACCTGCTGCATCGAGACGCACCACGAAGGACAACATCACCACCACCTTCGCCCGCAGTACAAGAGATCGTATCGGCAGTGGAGCTCGTCAACAACGTCGACCGCATCGGAAATTGTCAAGCATTTTTGAAAATCGCACCTGTAACTATCACCGGTCGAAATGGCACCCGAGTGAACACCTACGCCTTGATGGACGACGGAAGCACCATCACCCTCGTCGATGAACAGCTGGCGGAGTTACTCGAGTTGGAAGGCCCACGCGACGAAATGTGGGTACAGGGCCTGAACGAGACCGTCAAGCACGAGAACAGCATGAGGGTCGACATCAAGATACGAGGAAAGTACAGCGAGGAAGAATACGTCATGCGAAACGCGCGCACAGTACAGCGATTGATGTTCACCAGGCAGAACATAGAAAAGGAAGATCTTCTGGACTGCACTCACCTACGCGATATGGAAGACCAGCTTGTCTACAGGGATGCCTGTCCGAAGGTACTCATTGGACAGGACAACTGGGAACTGCTCGTGGCACTTGAAGTAAGAACAGGAAAGAAGAATCAGCCTGTCGCTTCACGCACGCGACTGGGTTGGGTGCTACATGGCTGTCGTACGTCATACCAAAAGCCTGTGGCCTTCTGTGGACATACAGTGCTAACAGGCCCGGAAGAGTCGATGGATGGCATGATGAAGAAGTTCTTCGACTTGGAAGCTCTTGGGGTAGAACCAAGAAGACAGAAGAATGACCCAGAAGAGCGCGCCATGAAGATATTACAAGAGAAGAGTCGAAGAATGCCCGATGGAAGGTTCGAAACTGCTCTGCTGTGGAAGGAAGACGACGTCACCATACCGAACAACTACATAGACGCATACAGAAGACTGATGACGCTAGAGAAGAAGCTCGACCGCGACCCGGATTTGAAGTCAAAGTATGAAGAACGGGTCAACAACCTATTTACGTCGGGTTACGCGGTCCAAGCGAGCACGCCTGCAGTACCGGGAAGAACATGGTACCTGCCACACTTCGCTGTATGTAACCCATCAAAGCCGAAGATACGCCTGGTACACGACGCGGCGGCAAGGTCACACGGACGAAGCCTAAATGACATGTTGCTGTCCGGCCCCGATCTTCTGCAGTCGCTGCCTGGAGTCGTCATGAGGTTCCGTCAGCACCCCTTCGCGGTCTCAGCGGACATCAAAGAAATGTTTATGCAAATCAAGATCCGAGAAGAAGATAGAGACGCACTGAGATTTCTGTGGAGAGGGGACGACAGAGGCGACACAAGACCAAGAGAATACCAGATGACGTCGGTGATCTTCGGTGCAACGTCTTCACCATGCACAGCGTTGTACATAAAGGACCGAAACGCAGAAGACTTCGAGAAGACCTTCCCCAGAGCAGTCAAGGAAATCAAGAAGAACCACTACATGGATGATTATATCACGAGCTTCCCGACTGAAGAAGAAGCTATCGAAGTATCAAAGAACGTGGACCACATTCATCGTCACGCTGGTTTTGTTCTACGAGGATGGGCATCGAACAAGGAGTCTGTGTTACGACACTTTAACGCAGACACGAAGACCACTGCAGTACCAATAGGAGTCGACGGTGTAGAGAAGACTTTAGGTCTACTATGGGAAGTGAAAGAAGACTGCATCAGCTTTCGCTTCAATGAGAGGAAGACACCACCCGAAGTACTGAGCAGTGAACGACCGCCCACGAAGAGAGAAGCCCTGAGCGTGATCATGTCATTATTCGATCCGCTCGGCCTGGTCTCACCACTCACAACACCGGCGAAGAGACTAATGCAAGAGACATGGCGATACGGCACCGACTGGGACGAAGACATACCAGAAGACCTACAACCGCGTTGGACAGCGTGGTTAGCCAACCTGCGCGCTGTAACGGAGCTACGCATTCTGCGATGTTACAACGCCGGGCCACCAGTCGTCGCCAGGGAGCTGCATACGTTCGTCGACGCCAGCGAAGAAGCGTACGCGACCGCCGTCTACATAAGGATGAGACGCGCCGATGGGTCCGTACACGTCGCACTGGCAGCAGCGAAAAGTCGCGTCGCGCCTCTCAAGCCTACGTCCATACCACGTCTGGAGCTACAAGCGGCTCTTCTGGGTGCACGCCTCGCGAGAACAACAGAAGAGGAGCACGACTTCGAGTTCGCGAAGAAGATCTTCTGGAGCGACTCACGCACGGTTCTCGCGTGGATAAGGGCCGAGCCTCGCGCCTACAAGACGTTCGTCGCACACCGACTGGCGGAGATCGAAGAGCTGACCAAGGTGAACGAGTGGCGATGGGTACCTACGAAAGAGAACGTAGCCGACGACGCCACCCGTGAGACGCCAGCTGGATTCAACGCGCAGCACCGGTGGTACCATGGACCCGACTTCCTACGGCGACCAGAAGAAGAATGGCCGGAAGAAGTCCGCACGCCGAGTGAGAAGACCGGAGAAGAAAGGTGTCACGTAGCGCAAGAGCAGAAGACTCATGGATACTTGCCTGCCATCGAAAATATCGCGAAGTGGCAAGTACTTATTCGCGCTACGGCACGTGTCTTGCAGTTTATAGACATGTGTCGCCCAAGAAGACACGTCGCCGCGGCAGCGAAACATAAGAAGACTAAAGAAAACGCGAAGAAGGACCCTACGTGGAACACCAGCAAGACTAGGAAAACGAAAGACATGAATGTGGCCACCAAAAAAACGGAAAAAAGAAGGTTCATCTGCCTGGACGCAAGATATCTTATACGGGCAGAAAAGTTATGGATAATGAAGGTACAGGACGACTGCTACGCGAACGAGAAAACGCGTATTATGTGCAACGCAGCGCCCTCCACAAAGGATCGTCTCGCCGCTTTAAGTGTGTACATGGAAGACGGAACGCTGCGACTACGCGGAAGGATTGCAGCGGCACAAGACTTAAGCGACGAGACAATCAACCCCGCTATATTGGATGGACAACATAAGTACACGCGAATGTACATACAACATGTACACGAGAAGATGGGTCACGGCGGCGTGGAGTTAGTGGTGAACGAAATAAGACAGCGATTCTGGGTGACACGTATACGACCAACAGTGAAAGGGGTGATAAGAAGCTGCCCACAGTGTCTTCTGAGAAGAGCGAAGCCAATGAGCCCTGCGACGGGAGACCTGCCAGCTGCGCGCCTTAGTCATCACGCGCGGCCCTTCTCCTTTACGGGACTGGACTACTTCGGGCCATTGGAAGTCACCGTCGGAAGACACCGAGAGAAGCGATGGGTCGCTCTCTTCACCTGCATGACAACGAGGGCGGTTCACCTGGAGGTCGTCACATCGCTCAGCGCGGATAGTGCCATCGCCGCGCTACGAAGATTCATCGCCAGAAGAGGACAGCCCACGGAGATCTGGTCAGACAACGCGACGTGCTTCAAGGCGGCAGACAAGGAGTTGACGGAAGCGGTGAAGGAAGCCTGGGACGCGACGGAAGAGGAAGCCAACGCAAGTCACATCACCTGGCGCTACATACCGCCCGCCTCACCTTTCATGGGCGGCGCGTGGGAACGCCTGGTACGCAGCGTGAAGGAAGCCCTACGTGCCACGCTGCGCGAGAAGTACCCCAGTGATGAGACTCTGCACACGCTTCTCGTCGAAGCCGAGAACATCGACAACTCACGGCCGCTCACTCATGTGGCTGTGACACCGGAAGAGCCAGAAGCATTGACCCCGAACCACATCCTGTTGGGGTCGAACAGTCACGTGTCAGCACCGGGCCAGTTCACCGAGGAAGATCAGTCTGCGCGGCAACTCTGGAGGCGCGCGCAACGGCTGGCGGACGAGTTCTGGCGGCGATGGGTCAAGGAGTACCTTCCCCTGCTCCAACACCGGCGGGAGCCTCGCACCATGGGCACGGCACCGAAGGTCGGTGATTTGGTCATCGTCTGCGACCCGAACCTACCGCGGAACATCTGGCCCAGAGGAAGAGTGACCAGAGTCTACCCGGGAAAGGACAATGAGGTACGAGTCGTGGACGTCACTACGGGCAACGGGCACGTCCTACGAAGACCCTGCAAGAAGATCGTCGTGCTCCAAATGGGATCGCAAGCTGCGACGGCGGGAGAAATGTGCACGACAGAATAGACTCAGTGCGTGAGACAGTGCATTTACATGTGTATGTTTTCATGGGATAGGCATGGGGGCATAAGGGCATTGTATTTTGCATGTTTGGAGTAGTTTTTTTACAGTATTTAGATGTTAAGAAAAATAGGATAAGGTAGTCGTATAAGAATGGTATCTCAACTAGTGAGTAGCGTAACTAGTAGAATAAGGATTTTTTGGAAAATAAAATATACTTGCTATTGTGTTTTATTTTAAAGGAAAATGATTAGGATATTGTAATATGTTTAGATATGTTTAGGTATGTTAATTATGTAAGAAATAAGTAAATTTAAGATCGTAATGTCATGCATGTGCGTGCGACGGCTCGCTATCATGGAATGGCATGCGGAGCGCACGTAGGGCGAATATTTATACTAGGACGGTGGGGGGCGAGGTCACTTAAATATCCCCGCCGCGTCCGCGCGCTCCCATTCTAAAACCAGGCAATGCCGGGTGCGCACGCATATGTCAGGAAATGTGGAATTACCTAGCCTAAGACCTAGACATAAGGAAAAACCTGTATATAATATATGTAAGATGTTATCAATAAAGATTGGTCAGAGGGGGTGAGGCAGAGAACCTTCCAGAAAAACACTCGGGCAAAGTATAAAAAGGACGCTGATTGGCCGAGGCTTCATTCGCAATTTGGAAGTGATTCGCAAGAACAAGTCAAGAAAAAGGAAGAAAAGGAATTCTGCCCCGCCTCCGCTGCCTCCCTACTGTTTCCAAGAAGACTGGTGTTTTATTATCAAGCTTCTCAAGATCCTGGGAAATCTATCGCCCACAATTAGTAACAATTTATCATTATGAAGATAGCAGCACTGAGCTGTTGTGTAATTGTCGACATTGTCGTAGTAAGTAACCGGTGTCTCGGTGTACTGTGGGTAGAGTAGGGTGACCATTGTTATGTATGGCGTCGCGTCGATCGTCTCGGATGATGGTTTCCATACAAACGTTGGTTAACTCAACCTGAATTTGGGAATGAAATACAGATATCCGGAAGAAAACGGTAGCTTGGTATTATCACAAATTCAAATAATTTATTGTCTTAATTGTGGTAAGTACAGATCTTATATGTAATATTAAAATAAGTAAAATAAGACTTTAAATTTAAATAAATTGATTGCAACAAATTTGCAAAATTAATAATATCTTTATACATAGTAATTTTATGACTTGCCATTAAATTCCATCCAATTATACAATACAAATAATAATTATTTATTTATTATAAAGGAAAACCTACAGCTATTACAAAGGAATGATAACAAAAGAGAAAACAGAGAGCCATTTCTAGGTTCTCACGACTATAAGGCAAAATGCAGAACAGATGCAGTTGTGTGAACATACTAAAGTTGTTAGAAAATTAAGTAAAACTTATCTCTACGGTATGCGGATATTAATTTAAATAAACGGAACAAAAATAGGGTTACCAGATTAAATTAAATAGTGCCCAGATGCAGGTTACAAAATTAACTGAACTAATCTCGCTTAAAAAAATCATTGCTTAGTTGTCTTCTCACAGCAGCAACAGTAGTACAAAATAAATCTATATTAAATTGCTTAGATAATTCGTTGAAGCTCTTGCTCGCTCTCACAGTAAATGTATTCTGCCGATAGTTGGTAGATGCGTAAGGAACGTGGACTGGAGGGTTATATATAATAGCTCTTGATGGAACATTTAATGATAATTTATCTAATAGATCCGGAGAGTTGGAAAAAAAAATATAATTAGTTTTATGTCACTAAAATTACGATCTGAACGCAAAAATCGTCTCATGCAGTCCGTCTCGCAACATTCAGATTGACGAAGGTCACGCAGGAGCACCGATGTGGCACCGCCCGTTATGACCCGATCCGCCGCCGAAAGACCTTAGAAGTGAGAAAAAGAATCCTTCCACATAGTAATGCGTGGACACCCTATTAAACAAAGATACACTACTACTTTCGGACCTCTCATTCGGCTCGTGATCTTTAGTAGACTGCGCTGTCCAGTTCTAATACAGGTTCGTGCTGTCACTAAATTCATTAAGAAGTCTTTTAAATGACACATTTGAATTGTGTTTTACTGCTACATAATATACATTCCTTACTAATATACTACTTACTTTCTTAATACATTATTCCTTACGCAAAAGTACAATTTTTATTTAATGTTACCATTATTATTTTAAAATTACATATTTATTATTGTTTATTACTTTATCGTTTCTTTGTTTTTGTGGTATATTACTATTTTATTCAGGTTTCCATTGTTCCTTACTTGTGTCTGTAGCTTCAAATATGTATTGTGTATGTGAGGTGAACGTTAAATAATTTATCCTTTCTTTTCTAAAAGGCTGTTCAGGTAGTGTTTGATATCCTAATACAAAACGTCATATTTGTATCCCGATATGTAGGGCACCAGAATAATAGCTAGAAAAATAATTTGGCTTCAGAGACTAAATAACTAACGAGTGGTAGTAAGAGCTGTCTTTGGCAAACGTATCGTTTATCACGCGAATATTTTTCCACTAAAAATCTCACAATGTCTCTAGTGATTTTATTTATTTAGTGATTTTTTTTTAGTGATTTTTTTTTTCATTGGATAAAATCTATGAAAACACTTCGTATTATTTTCAAACAAAGCGAAAACATTAAAGCTGTATCAACAAAACATACCTGCATTATATTACGATGGACAGAAATAGAAAATTTTGTATGCATGACCGATACTACAGCAAAGAACCGGACGTATTTCAAAGATGTACGTACATGGAATGTAAAAGACCAAAGGATAAACAACCGCTAATATTTAGATAAGGGCATATTATTCGTGGAACCCCGCAATATGACCAACAAAGTTAAGCTGAAAAAGATAAGGGGAGCCGTAAAACTTGCGCTTTCTTTGTGCTTACATCAAATATATAAGTTTTAGCTTGCAGTGTTGCTCGTGCTTGTATTTTTCATGATTAATTATGTGTTATTCGACTAGTACTGTCAGATGCGTATCATCAACATCAGCAGATACCCACTACGCAGATACACACCGAAAGATACCCACTGCTGAACAACGACCTCCCCCTTAGAAGGGAGGGGTTGCAATAATCTCCACGCTTGGCGTGTGGCTGGGGAATCGCAGTATAGGTGGTAGGTAATCCAATAGAAATACGCTGCTGTACTTCTTCTTATTTTCCCTTAGTCGCTTAGTACGGACACCCAACGAGAAGGGATGGGTGGATTCTATTTTTACCCGGAAACCCCATGGGTAAGAATAGCAGATCTAATTTTATAGTATAAACACGTTTTTATTAGTTTCAGCAAGCTTTTAGGTGCACTAATTAGTAGAAATTCTTGCCAGAGGCCGTATAAGCATATATCAGGTATTCTGTTTCAAGACAGTAGTGATGTAAAGACTGCCTAACCTACCCTGGTGAGAAATACAAAACATATCTCAATCTAATGTTGTCTTTTACTTACGCGAATATTACACATTGAAATCAAACTACTTTTACGACACACACATACACATAGCTGATGTGAAACACCGACGCTGTACGAAGTCTGCAGTATGTGAACATGTTCAGGATCGCACCCACCATTATATTAGATTTGATAAACCTCAAATCCTCGCAAAAGAACACCGATTCCTACCTAGGATGATTCGTGAGGCTATTGAAATCAAAAAAACATCCTAATTTCAATAGAGAAGATGGTTGGGTGTTACCACCGGCTTGGGATCCTGTGATAAATATAATTAAATCCAATAGCAATCAAAATACTGCACGGCCTCAAGATACTGTAAGCTCTTACTGCGTAGATCGGACCAACAATAATAACTAAGAAGACCTGAGGGTACACCGGCATATTTGTGACATAAGGACGTTCAACATCTCAGTCCTCCCGTGACCATGGGTGCTGTAAAGCATTCGAAACGTCGGGATCAAAAAATAAACCGCGATAAAATCCGTAAAAGTAGTTTGATTTCAATATCTCAATCTTAAAATAGGCTAGATGATTTAAAAAAATTCTTGAGTCCGTCATTTAGATTATCAAAAAATATTGGACACATTTTTTCTTTTGACGATTAAACAGAAAATGACGAAGATATCGTGCTTTCAAATGTTTCGTGACGTCACTCCGGTATACAATTTTTACTGAGGTGTGACATAAATAGCCCCCACTCCCGAACTTAGACGCTCTATATCTTTGGCAATTTTTATTGATTTGTTAAATAAAAAAAATACGTGTCCAATATTTTTGATAATCTACTACTTAGATTTTTTTTATCCAGTCATCATCCCTATTGATATAATTGAAGATATTACTTAGTTAAATAACTGCCAACTTTTAAAGCACTTTCAAAATAAACTGAAAATACAACGCTTTGATACATCCCATAATATTTCCACAATATGAAACTCAGAAAGATTTTTCGTAATATACAATAGCAAAACGTTGAAATAAAATGTTATTATAACTCTAAATGCATTATGCAAGCTTCCCGCCTCAGCGTACCGAGGACAGGTAAATCCGAGTATTTTTGAATGCCTCTACTGAAACAGTAAAATGTTTCTGGATCTCATTTATAGACGTCGTTGGGTTTACGACTCATATTTAAATGAGTTTCGCAATGCGGCCAGAATTCGTGAGACAAGCTATGAGACTTGAAGTGTAAACAATAGAGAAGCGTAAAACTTTTATATCCATTCATATAAGATTATTTTGTGTCCAGTGAACGATAGCCAAGAATATAATACTTATATTAGGTACAATATTTTACGTTAACATACGTGTTGGTCTAATGGTAAGACACTCTGGCCAATACCTGATAGGTCGTAGGTTAGATTCCTATCTTATGTCTGGGTGTTATTCATCTATAGAAGTAATTATTTCCAAAAAAAAAGTATAAAAAGTATTTGTATGAGTTGTCTGATTACAATAGTATGGTCACTGCCTAGGTTAGGATCCAATGGCCGTGTGTGAATTGTCCCAGAATATTATTATTATACGACGACGAGCTATGGAGAGAGCTATGCTCGGAGTTTCTTTGCGCCACAGAATCCGGAATGAGGAGATTCGCCGAAGAACCAAGCTCACCGACATAGCTCGTAGAATATGCAAGTTGAAGTGGCAGTGGGCAGGCCACATCGCTCGAAGAACCGATAACCGTTGGGGAAGGAAGGTTCTCGAGTGGCGACCACGAACCGGAAGACGCAGCGTAGGCAGGCCTCCCACTAGGTGGACCGACGACATTGTTCGCGTCGCAGGCAACCGGTGGATGCAAATAGCAAATTGTCGTTCATTGTGGCGGTCTAAGGGGGAGGCCTTTGTTCAGCAGTGGACGTCTTCCAGCTGGTGATGATGATGATGATGATGATTATTATTATATTATTACATAATAATTGCACAATAACTTGGCAAGTTAATTGAAGTGGTTGATCACATGTGCGTCCTTGTGAATAACCATGATTCTCTTATTTGTGCTAGATTAGGTGTGCACAAAAAGACATGTGTTCGCAATGATATTTTATGCAATAGATATGCCATGCATCACGAAAACTGAAACAATGAAATTCACCCAAATTGGGTGAACTAGCAGTGAATCACACGTCGGTAAAATGTAACGAACGTGACGTGTGCTCTTGAAAATCGAGTAAAATACCTATGTGTATTTAGAAAATGCACAAAGTACTGTACAAAAGTAAATAATAAGGATAACATATAACGGAGTGGAGACGGTAGGGTCTCCAGTGGAAGGTGATGCTGGCCATTTATTATTGGGTTCCGGTTGTCATTGTTCGGATTATTCTGGTAATTTACCATACCAGATATATATTATATCATACCTTAACTACATATATATGAGAAAATATTTTAATTACATGAGTCACAATTTTTGACGCGCATTAGTAGGGATATAACATATCTATAGTTTATAATAAATCATTGTGTGTTTTAAATTCTTATTAACAATGCCTGGACATTTGCTATATTACTTTTTTATGTTTTATGTATATTGTACAGGAAAGAGTTATCTATCTACCTATTGCCTCCAAATATATTCAATCTTATTAATTTTTAGTACAGTTTACCTACCTAAGTTTTAGTTTTAATTAAGTAAGTACATGCAACGGCTAACGAGTTTTCGTTTTTTTTATTTTTATTCCTTATACAAGACCTTAAACTCAGTTTAATTGTTTACAAACTAATTATACAATTTTGTATTCACTATATAATCGATAGTTAAATTAAAAAGTTTAAACTACAGCTATATACGAAACAACAGATAGTTACAAAACTGAAATCTCTGCCGGAAGCACGTAACGCTTTAATGGCGCTCTTTGAGAAATTTTCCCAAGATAACGTTACCCACATTGCTAAGTTTTAATTTTTTTGTTGTGTAGCCCGTATCTTTTACGAGCAATTAACATAGGTATTACAATTTATTCTTTATTTTATTGTCCGTATTGTAGCACAAAATATATCAATAATAATAATAATAAATAATTTCCTCCTGACCAATACGACTACAGTGGCTAATCTTTCACAAAATCAGCCATCTAGATGGGAGATAATTATAGTGCACAAGTACTTGTGTAGACAAAAGTGCAATATCACTTCTTATATTCGCACAATCCTATAGGGCGGAAGACCGACACGACCTGGGAGCGGTCAGGCGTAAGACCAAATACCCACTCTATATACATGTGATCTTAGTCTCCAAACAATTAGGTGCCTGCATTGTCCTAACCGTAACGGTAGTTGTTGGAAACGATGCACTCGATGTTCTTGACCACTACGTATACCTAGGACAAACTATCCAGTTAGGTCAGTCCAACTTCAACAAAGAGGTCGCCCGAAGAATCCAACTCGGATGGGCAGCGTTATCTTCTCGTCCAAAATACCGCAGTGCCTGAAGAAGAAGGTTTTTAACCAGTGTGTGTTGCCAGTGATGACATATGGTATACTGAGACGTGGTCTCTAACTGCTGGCCTTTTATAGAAGTTCTGAGTTACACAACGAGCCATGGAGAGAGCTATGCTCTGATTTTCTTTGCACGACAAAACCCGAAATGTGTAGATTCGCCGAAGAACTAAGGTCATCGACATAGCTCTCAGAATTTGCAACCTGAAGTTGCAATGGGCAGGCCACATCGTTCGAAGAACCGATAACCGTTGGGGAAGAAAGGTTCTCGAGTGGTGAGTACGGACCAGAAGATGCAGCGTAGGTAGTCCTCCCACTAGGTGGACAGACAACAATGTGCGCGTCGCAGGTAACCGGTGGATGCAAATAGCCAATTGTCGTTCATTGTGGCGTTCTAAGGAGGAGGCTTATGTTCAGCAGTGGACGTCTTCCGGCTGATGATGATGATGATGATGATTGCTATCCCGTAAGAAACAGTTACCTAAGCAAAGTTTTTGTTGTTTTTTGTTCCCGGTTCCCCGGTCACTGCGCTCCCCGGTTTTGAAAACAAGCGGTTTCCCGCTAGGCCACGGAGGCTACAGTCAAAATATAAAAGGAGTGCTAAAATATCTACCAACATGTTACATAATACATTTTAAGACCAGACACATATTCAGATGTATGATGTATGCCTTTGTACATTGATATCTTCAACGTATTGTTCAATTTACATGTAACTTTTAGTATACAATAAAGTGTATTTATTATCATTATGTACGCACGAAAGATACCGTTTTCTTTAATCTTTTGATCGTCTTTGCCGTACTTCTTGTAGGAAATAAAGGGGTATAACTCCGTACTAAAAAAACTTTTCAGTACTGATGCCGAACACGCTTAAATTGTATATGCATAGCAGGTATGTCACTTACACTACATAAAACAAAGCTCAGAGTTCACAAGTGAAAAAATAATATGATTTTATAAGTAAATAAAAATCTGAAAATGTCAGGCTTTTATTAAAATGAATCATTCATTTACTCGTAGTAAGATGATAGCAAACAAGAGGGCTGTCAAAGAAAGACAAAAGACTGATTTGAATAACAATAAAAACATTAAAATAAATATATCTGGGACGTAGTGATTTTTTTTTCACTTCTATGGCCTGTATTATAAAATATTTCACTTAGCTTTTAACCAAAAGATTACCATTATATACCTACACTGTTATAAAACTTACTAATTAAGGTAAACAGGTTGCGTGATCTACTTACATTCCTACACGTCTCACCAATCACCCTACATATTCAAAAATAAATTGAGTTGTGATAAAAATAATTCATATTTTTTGCTTGTATAGGTAAGCTTCCTACGGATGGAGCACATTTGCTTATCAGAAGCTTTATTCATTCTATCTTTGAAGACATTACCAGATCGATACAGGAAATTTGCTTCGATCCTTTATCGTAGTTTATAAAAGACGTAGCAAATCCCGTCTACGTCATCCACAATATGTATTGCAATATTGTAATCATCTACGAGTAGGTAGCAAATTCAATAAATATTATATTATTTTATTGTCTTATTTTGTTTTCTTCCTCTTTGCATTTTCTCGTTCAATCATCACCTGCCGACGCTCAGGTATAAACCATGTCGTCGTAATGAAATATTCAAATAGACAGACCACAATAATTAAACAGTGCCAACGGAGCAATTATCCACTGCCATTTTACCCGACCTCTCGACTCTTTTATACTTAATTCAACAGGCGAAGACATAGTTTTAATTGGAGTCGTTCCGTGGCACGCAAAGAGTCTTTTAATTAAAATTTTTACCTCATGATATTTAAAAAAGAGCATGATGCTCGCTATCCACGGTTATCGTTGTAACTTCCACCGAGGAACATTTTTCTTTATGAATACTTCGTCCATTCCGTGCCACGGAATATAATACAATCCACGATAGCAAGTAAAGAAAAATCTATATTTTTTTAAATAATATGTTAGGTACAAGTGTTCACCCGTGGGGTGTCCGGGTAAGAATACCGCCCTCCCATCTCCTTCCGTTGGGTGTCCGTAAGAGGAGACTAAGGTCAAACATGAAGACGGGCTGCTGCAGCAGCGCCTTTCTATTATATTACCTATCACCTATACTGCGATCCTCAATCTTGGGGGTTACGACAACCCCTCCCTTTTAAGAGGAGGTATTTTGTTCCGGATGATGATGATGATGATAAAAGGGGATTGCGGTTTTTAATGAATATAATTATAGTTTTCTGTGTTCACTGCTCAGTCACAATAGTAGGAATCAGAAAATATTCTCTATGACATATTATGGAAAGAAAACCTCGGTTCCCATTCAAGACTTCCATTCGAATACGATTAATTTATGTGACAGTCCCTGTCGTTATTGCGATTATCCCATAAATTGTCTCAAAGCGTCCACGCACCAAAATTAAAATTGGATACTCAAACCTCGAGTCAAAAAAAAAAAATCCAAAAAAAAAAATGATATAACTTAGCAAACTTAAGAATATATTAACTAAGTGTGTAAAATGCAGAAGACATTTTCACCCAAGGAGCCGAGCAACTCTCTAACAAGTTCGTGATTTATTATTGTAGTAAAACTATCTCAGTATTTAGTCTGGCGGTCTCAACGTCACTGCTATCAGCATTTCGAGTTTCGCTACTTTGCAAACTCTCACCTATTTCTTGGTAAGCAATTACCCGCTCGGCTGTAATGAATACAAGAATGTTTTGAAGTGCAATTATCATAAAACAGAATTTTCACAGTTTTCAAGAGTTTAACTAAATGGGTTTGTTAACGTTCGATATAAGAAACTGAACTTAAGTTCTATGTGTCCTTTAGTATTCTTCTTTGAAATAAACACGCTAATTTTGTTAAACTTGCGCTTACATTATTGGAATAGTTTAATTATGTTTGTTTATACTACCTAAATGTACTAGCCCTTCGGATCTTGGTAGATTTGATAACCCAGCCTTCTTGGCAAATCGCTAGCAACCCAAAAATCCAATCTCCTAACGCTGAAAGACGCAAATATAATTAATTTGAGACATTCGGCCGCAGACCACTTTGTTTTTGCATTCAGCTGTGGCAGCGGGGAAACCTTCAAAAGGTCCCCGGGAGCTGTGGGGCTCAACCAGGGTATGTGAGATTCTTACCGATGTGATCTGCACCAGCTACTTAGTGCCTTGCCTTTGAGCCCGCCACCGGGGGACGCATGGGAACCTGACACGGTGCTCATGGGGACGGGGGTCGCAACCCCGCCGCCGTTCTCCTCAGAGTCGCCGCCGTACTCAATGGACGTCCTAGGGCCCACACCCCGAACGTCCAGCGACTCTCAAACTCAAACTCAAACTCAAACTCAAAAATCTTTATTTCAAATAGGCTTAACGCTAGCACTTTTGAATCGTCATTTTTTAGAAGCTACCACCGGATCACAACGCGGCCTCAACTGAGAAGATCCGGCAAGAAACTCAGCGGGCTTGTCATTTTTTCACTTTTTTTTTTTAAACATTGTTTTGTTACAAATGAATCGACATTAGCGATATTGTGTCCTGCCATTCGAAACATAAAGCAAGGGAGAAAAGAAGAAAACAATAAATTAAGACAAACTAAAAGGCCAAATGGATAGAAGTCGGACCAGTCCCCCCAAGCAGCACCCGCGCACGAGTTGACTCGAGCAGCAGCCATCACTCCCCTCAACCATATTAGAGGGAAGGGGGTGACCCGCCACACGAAGCCGCCACAAGCAAAGACTTTTCGATGGCGAGCATGACCGAACCAAAATCACAGTGGCTCACATTTAACTTCTGCTGTTAAGTAGTACCTCGACAGGCAAGACACAAAACACTTTCACATAATCTTTATATTATCAATCAATTGACTTGTGAAACAGCCATCAGTAATCCACCAGATTAAGAGGTGTTACAAACTGTAAGCCTACAATTCTAAGCTTGCATGAGTTGAGCAGTTCAAGCCCACGCAGCTTTATCCTCTAGGTAATCCGAGATTTTGTAATAAGCCTTTTTCGACAACCGGCTTCTTATCAAAGGTTTAAATTTATTCAGTGGAAGATCTCGGATATCCTGTGGCAGTTTGTTATAGAAGCGTATACTTTGGCCCATAAACGATTTGCTTGTTCTGTGGAGACGTGTGGAATGTAAAACAAGATTGTGTTTGTTCCGGGTATTAACACTATGAATCGCACTGTACTTTTTAAAAGATACACTATTTTTCTGAATATAAACTAAATTTTCAAATATGAATTGCGAAACAACCGTTAGAATATCTATTTCTTTGAATTTTTCCCTTAGTGAATCAGTAGGAGCCAGATTGTAAATGGCTCTCACAGCTCTTTTCTGCAGAATAAAAATGGTATTAAGTTCTGCAGAAGATCCCCACAGTAATAAACCATAAGACATAATACTGTGGAAATAGCTGAAATAAACAATTCTAGCGGTTTCAATATCAGTTAAACGTCTTATTTTTTTAACTGCGTAAGCCGCGGAACTCAGTCTACCTGACAATTTCTTAATGTGTGGGCCCCATTGTAGTTTAGCGTCAATTGTTATACCTAAGAACACAGTCGACTCCTCAAGGTCCAACTTCGCTCCATTAATTTCCACATTGGTTGCCACCTGTCTTACATTTGGTGTTACAAATTTCACACATTTGGTTTTGCTCTCATTAAGTTTCAAATTATTAACATTGAACCAATGGACAACTTTAGAAAGTACATTGTTTACTTCGTCGTATTCATAGAGTTTACGCCTGACTTTAAATAAAAGAGAGGTATCATCAGCGAACAATACAACATTTAGTTTGTCCCCTACGTAGTAGGGTAAGTCATTAATATATATTAAAAACAGAAATGGGCCTAATATTGAACCTTGAGGGACGCCCATGGAGACCACAGAACCAGGAGATCTCTTACCGTTAATGTCAACCTTCTGAATTCTATTATGCAAATATGAAGTTAAAAGGTCAAGAGCTCTGTCCCTTATACCATAGTGGCGTAATTTCCTGACCATCGTATCATGATCTACACAATCAAAAGCTTTGGATAAATCACAGAATACACCAAGGGCGTTCTGTGATTCCTCCCAAGCCTCATATACATATTTTATTAATTCGACTCCCGCGTCAGTGGTGGACCGATTCTTTCTAAAGCCGAACTGTTTATCATGAAACAAGTTATATTTATTGAAATGATCTAACATTTGATCCAAAAGAAGCTTTTCAAAAATTTTACTCAAGGCTGGCAACACCGAAATTGGTCTGAAATTCGTAGGTTCAGTGGTACTACCAGACTTGAATAAAGGTATTATTTTACTGTGCTTCATGAGGTCAGGAAACTCTCCATTCTTGACACAGCTATTAAATATAACTGCTAATTGAGGAGCAATAATGTCAATTATATAAGCTATTATTTGGACAGAAAGCCCCCATACATCAGCCGTCTTTTTCTGGTTAAGTTGTTTAAAAGTTTTTATGATGTCTTTAGCAGTCACAAAAGAGTATTTAAAAGCTGTGTCACACTGTGGTACATTATCATTTAATATTATTTCAGCGGAAGTGGACGAGGAATTCAGAGTTTTCGTTATATTAATAGGAACATCACTAAAAAACCTTTCAAACTCTGTCGCTACATCTAAATCCGCTGTTACATCTTTATTGTTAACATGTAGACAAAAATCATTATTTCTTACTGATGACCTACCAGTCTCGCTATTTATAATATTCCATGTAGTTTTAATCTTATTATCCGCATTTCGGATTTTATTTTTAAAAAAATTCGACTTAGCTATCGAACAGACTCGCTTGAAAACTTTTGAGTATTTTTTTACATATTCTTTAAAGAGCTGAGAGGAATTAACAGATTTTTCATTATAAAGCTCATACAGTTTTCTCCGACTGGTATGTATACCAACAGTCGCCCAGTCATTAAACGATACACAATTATTAATCGATACAGTTTTGGGCTTAAAAATTTTTACAAATCGATTATCGATTTCTCGGAACAAAGAATTGTATAATATATTCGGATCGCCATGACAGGGCAACACAGGTAGGCTGTCAGTCAAGGCGGCTTTAAACTGACATAAGCGGTGTTTATTTATAGGAACAAATGTTATGTTTCGTTGAAATTTGATGATTTTACTAGGAAATGTAACAACTAGACCACAGTGGTCGGAATCCAGTTTACTAATAATTTCTTTGTGTGTGGGTTTCAAACTTGTAAAAATGTTGTCAATGCATGTTGCACTAAAAGAGGTTATCCTAGTTGGCTCAAAGAAAATATTATACAAATTGTGTGATCTAAATAAGGTTATAAATTTACTAGTTACATTAGTATTTTCCAGTATATTTATGTTGAAGTCTCCACAGACAATGATAGATTTATTAGTGTGTGACAATTTGTGTAAAACAGTTTCTAATATATTTTCAAAAACATCATATGATGCACAAGGGGGTCTATATACGCTCAGCACCAAAAACTGCCCAGTCTCAATGCAAGCTAATTCAATAACACGTTCAACAGAAAGGCTCACTACATCAGTACGTTCTTTATATTTAATATTATTTTTCATAATAATTAAAGAGCCCCCGCGTATCATGTTTACTCTGCTGAACGAGCTGGAAACCTGGTAGTTATTAAAATTGAACATGAACTGGTCATCTTTTAGCCAATGTTCAGTAACACAAAAAATATCTATGTTGTGACCGTTCAAGAACAATTCAATTTCTAAGTCTTTGCCCAACATTCCTTGTATGTTCTGATGCACCAGGTTGATACATGGTACTATATTTTGATGCAACTTAGTATTAATATTACATGGGCTTTGCATAATGCTTATATTGCAATTATTTTTATCAAAAATGCCAGAGTTGGTCTCTGTTGTCGTATAGTCTAATTTAAATTAATTAGATTGTCATTATTGATAGCCAACTTCTTGGCTGGATTAACATGAATGTCAAATTTATGTTGCTCAAAAGAAGCAACCTGTGTAGCCAAGTTCTTGGCTGATGTGTAACTCTGAAGTTGGCAGAGGCTACACCAACTTTGACAGCACATTCCGAATGATAGAATGATGTTGAGTTATTGACGCATAATGCGTCTCATCCCACCGGTTTTATCATCAATAAGATGAGTATAATTCTGTGTGGTTTACCGTCACATATAGAGAAGTCCTTTGACTAAAATAACTGGGACGTTAGATGTAGTAAAGACCCTAAACATTATATCATCAACGCTGGAAAGCCAAGAAATACTGTCGGTGCTGTGGAAACATGAGAGCCCGTGGTTCCTAATCTGGTCAATCATCTCTCAACGATAGTAATAAAGTACAAAGCACAAAGTCTAAGCCAAACCGCCAGGCTATGAAATAAATAACCGTTTTAATATTTCTTTGATTGATTATATTCCCTGGTGTTAGCAAAAAGGTGGCTGGTTCTGGCAAACATATTTTGCTTGCATAAACATAACTAGGTCGAGGTAGATAGACCTCTATATCCTGTTTATTTACAAAATCAAAAATTGAATACATCTATCGATTGTCTTTGGCTGGCCACGGGTCAGCGATAACGCCTGCGTTCATACGAGTACATGTAGGTATTGCTCCATTTTTGATCTTGTAAAGAAAAGCAGGGTATAGGTCTAAATGCTAACCACAACAGTATCCCATTTTCATCTCAAATCTCGTAAGTGTAATAATAACACTAAATAATTTAACAAATGAAATACGACCCTTTTAACTGCTGATAATGGCGCTTGCTATAAAACCATGTTTTACGACATTACATGAACTCGTAAAACAAACTTTGTTTATGCATAAATAAGACCGTGTGGGCAATTACATTTTATGTAGGTATTGCTTTGTTTTAATTCTTAGAATGTAGAAAATGTAGCGCCAAATTCAAAATTACAATGTGCTCAATTCTGCGCATACTGGTAACGTTGGTTTATCGATTTCTGAGTTATAGTTCTTAAATAAAGTTTGTAATAGATATTCAAGTAGACAAAAAGCAACATACCTCGATATAAAAATAGCAACATCAGTTGATATACAGGATGTTTAAAAACCCCTGTCCATGAGTGATCATTCAGTGTTTCAATGCAATTAAAGGTATGTAACACACACACACACACACACAGGAATACTTGCGCAGTAAAATGGCAGATTCTTCTCGAAGATAATTATGTATATAATATATATATATTAAAATATATATTAGTATATTTAATTTTCTAATATATACCTAAGTATTAGTATTATATTGTAAGTTAAATTAGAGTTTTAAAATATTTATCTATATATTTGGTTTCACTTGTTTTGTTTGCACCTACCACGATTTGTCTCTGCATCACCCTAAGGTAGACTGGTAGAGAATGCCTCTGGCATTAAGTCCGCCTATGTACTGTTTTGTGCATAAAGAATAAATAAAATAAATAAATAAATAACACAATTTTGAATATCACATTACGAACCCGATCTTGTAAGCTATTACAAATTAGGAAAAAAAAAGAGATATTCAACAATTATTTACATACATAGAATTGTATTGATATATCGACCCCAGTGATCGGACGGGGATTTTGAAACAGTCTGTAAATTATAGTTCATAAAATATGAATTTTGACAATTTCTTATAATATAAGTCATAACTATATCGTTATCACCCTGTATTATTACCTGAAAAATGATCTCCGATGAAAGTCAAATTTACTTGGTGAACATAACAATATAATAATATGGTTCTAATAATCATCATCAACCGGAAGACGTCTACTGCTAAACCCGGCTAAACCCTGCCCTTGGAAAGTCATGGGTAGCCTGCGACTCGCACAATGCCGTCAGTCCAACTCCACAACTGGTTCAAATGATATGCAAATCTAATAGTTTTCTGCATCGATTTGCTTATTTATCTCGTCATTAATTCCAAATTTTAGCAGGATACAGTATCACTAGCAAATAAAAAAAAATATACGCCGAGATATTTAAATAAGTTACCCTCCAAGCCATTTAACATATTAGATCCATTAAAGATCATAATGCAACGACAAGATGACTTCGCCCTCTCGAGCTGTGAAACGGAGCCAATGAATAACTGCCTTTTTCAAGCAAAATGTAAATGTTTTGTCGAAGTTGCCACTGACAGGTATAATTTAATTTCATTTAGGGGAGTTGGGTTGATTATAAATTTAATTTATGTGAGGGTTCACGTCAGGGTAGGATCTGCTTGTTATTCGCATGGCGTGCAATTTATCGACTGCTCTCTGATGAGCTGACAGTCAGACGTAGAATATGTTTTCCAAGAACTTATTATTGAGTGAGCATGTCGCAAGCATCCGTTACCTTTAACGCATTATGACGGCGAATGGCTAATTATTTTAATGCAATTATATTTTAATTGGTACGATTGTAAATTTATTAATCAAAGTATAATAAATATTTTAGAAGCATTATCAATTTGCTGAAAGTGAACGTGATAAGATATATGCATTTTATAAAGTCAGATCTATTTATAATCTGATATCTCTAATCTGATAAGCTGATTACAATGTTGGTTGGTATTTTAACAACAAGAACAATGTCTCATATGGGCATGTACTGCAATACTATGTTTTAAGTGTTGGCACTCCAGATTTGTGATTTATATCTGTATATGACTGTATGCTGTCCAAAATTAAATAAAACAAATATTAATAGTCGTTCCTACCTCTGATCTCAACCCGGTCTTTCACCCTATCAGTAAGGTAGAGTAAAGGTCGTGGGAAAGCGGCTGTGTCTGCATAAGCACTTGCGGTGGAGTTGGTTGCTGTTGTCAAAGATTGTCCGCTGTAACCTCATGAGTCAAGAGAAAATTATTACCTATTGATATAAAAAAAAATGTAATATAAATATATTTCGATCACTATTAAGCTAAACATAAATAGAAAAATAGTGAATAGTGATGACATATGGAACTGAGACGTGGTCTCTAACGGCTGGCCTTTTAGAAAAGTTCAGAGTCACACAACGAGCCATGGAGAGAGCTATGCTCGGAGTTTCTTTGCGCGACAGAATCCGAAATGTGGAGATTCGCCGAAGAACTAAGGTCACCGACATAGCTCTCAGAATCTGCAAGTCGAAGTGGCAATGGGCAGGCCACATCGCTCGAAGAACCGATAACCGTTGGGGAAGAAAGGTTCTCGAGTGGCGACCACGAACCGGAAGACGCAGCGTTGGCAGGCCTCCCACTAGGTGGACAGACGACATTGTGCGCGTCGCAGGTAACCGGTGGATGCAAATAGCCAATTGTCGTTCATTGTGGCGTTCTAAGGGGGAGGCCTATGTTCAGCAGTGGACGTCTTCCGGCTGATGATGATGATGATGATGATGATGAAATAGAAAAATATGTAAGAATTTATTTAACAGAATATAATGTCTAATTTGCATTTCACAGTCACAACGACTCTCGGGACTACAATTTTAACCTTACAATTAGAAGCGTAATGACATTTTAATATTACCCTTGTTATACACCGCTCAACTACTATTGTGTTAAAATGATACCTCCACAATTTAAGCGGTCGCTGGGTAGCTGGTCCTTTATGTTTATAAACGTTTTCATAATACGTGAACCACTGGGTTTTGTGGTCAGGGGATATTTGTAAAAGGTGGTTGGAGATAATTTATAAGCTTTATATATATATACTAGCTGACCCGCGCAGCTCCGCTCGCGCTCCTTCACTTGTGAATTTAAACCATTCTCGGATCCCCTTGAACACACACAAACAATTTCATCAACATCGGTCCAGCCGTTTAGGAGGAGTTCAGTGACATACACACGGACAGTAGAATTATATAAAATAAAGAAGATAGACAAGGGGCTTGTAAAAGTCATTACTAAGTCTTTTTAGTATTATTATTATACACTATCTTTCTAGCAACTATGCAACGAATTCAAATTCGGTGGGTCTATGTTTATTGCATCGGAGAAGGTTTAGGTATACTTATTTAGTCAAATCCTATTCCAGAAAGTCTACCATAAATATATTAAGTATATAATAGTCACCATCACAATATTTTGTAGGTACATTCGAGAAATAAACCCCACGAGTAAAAAAAAATGTTAACGAATGTTATTTTTTCATGTTCTCAACATCCACTCGCGTACGTATGTGGGTTTCTCGTAGCATAAATCCTTGGAGCGTTTGGCGCAAATACACACGGACTCCATAATAGAACGACTTCAATTACGGTAATGCCAACGTGTTCGTGCATTAGAAAAATTGCTTGTATCAATAGCTCGCAGAATTGCTCGCGTAAAAAATTGTTTCTGAATTTTGAAGAAACGTGAGTGAACTAGACAGACTTTTGCCCGAAGATTTGAATGAGTTTTAACTATATTTTAGTATGGAAGGTGCACTAAAAGGGCTTCGTTGAACGTAAAAGTAATACAATTTTCGCCTGGCGTAACTTGGACTATCAACCTTAAAATACCTTGGGAAATGACGTGCCGACTATTGGGAATAAATCATAAATATTCAAATCATAAAACTCTTATCATTAATACCCCTAACTAATTGTTATTTGTTCCTCCTAATGTATTTGTTTTAAAGAAAGTATTTTTTTAACTTCATGCACATAAATAATAATAATAATAATAAATACACTTTATTGTACACCAAAAGTTACATGTAAATTGAACAATACGTTGAAGATATCAATGGACAAAGGCGGCCTTATCGCTAAAAAGCAATCTCTTCCAGGCAACCTAACTAGAAAATGAGAGAGAAAAACATAATGGGCAGTTGATGGTGCACTTCAATAAAAAAAAATTTTTTTTTTATTTTTTTTTATTAAGTGCTAGGCGGACTTAATGCCTTAGGCATAAGTATGTTGTTTCACTCATGAGATTGTTTTTTAATACCTGTGATATCTTGTCTCCTGTTATACCATATTATTGTTCACCCGCAGCACAGGTTGTACTAGTGCAGGGATCTTGTTGTGCAGTAATAACGTGATAATGCTGATAGTAAAACTCGCTACTGCCGAAAATCCTTTGAAACTCAATGTGGGTTATCCATCGAGTGCGATGGGCTTACCATAAATAACGTTTAGTGCTCGCCGTGAAGGTGTTCAAATTGCTTCCACGTGATATATCCCGCGGTCCGGTTCCGTTTAGCCATTATTGAATTTTTAAGCAAACTCGCCGCTATGATACAGTACTGTAGACGGCAGAAATTTATATGAAAGACGTTAAGGAGAATATCCAGCCGGTTTTAGGGTTTCTTTATTATTGTTTCATTTAAGTTGTTATTGTTAAAATAATGTCATGGTGTGATATTAATGTGCGGGTTGTCGTTAAAGGCCAGGGCAATCTGAATGCGTAAACATAAACTTGCAAGTGCACCTACCTGCACGTACTATAACGTTGTAATTTTGGAACTTTATGAGACATGTCACAACATTTGCGTGACGTATACGCACACGTACGTGACTGAGACAAACAGGCTGCGTTTTTTTTTTGGGACTGATAGACGCTGTTGGCCGCAGATGGCCATTACAGCTTCACCGGACAATAGGAGGCGAGCGCTTATAGCACTCTAGCCTGAACACGGCGTTCCTACGCAAGTACACAGCGTTACTACGGCGTGATATGCACACGCATACGTTTTTTTTTTTTTGTAGGAGTAGTACTGTTGGCCGCAGATGGCCATTACAGCTTCACCGGACAAGAACACACGCATTTGGTGTTCATGACAAGGAGTTGGCATTATTACGAAATATTTTTTTTTATATTATTAATGATTTTAATATAACAAATGTGTGGTGAGCAACACAGTTATTTAATAAATCTAGTTTATTGATATTTGTGAGTTTTCTGTTTAAAGTATTTAGGAACAATGAATAACCCTCCCTGTACCCCTGAACAACCCTCCCTGTCCCTGTGTCCCTGAATAATGTACCCTATTCTAAAATATCAGGTAGGTACTTATGTACCTACCTGATATTTTGGAAGAGGGTACGACACAGTCAAAGTAAATTCTATGATAATAATAATAAATCCTTTTTTTTACTTATAAAGTGAAAGTAGGTAGTAGTGGCAGTCTCCGGCCCAAGTCGAACATAACTTTAACGTTAGTCACGAACAATATTATATTCATGTCATTAACATATTAAATCGATGAAATGAAACAAATTATTTCCTACAAGAGGCTCCGAACTGGCCATTATTATTTAACCTGTGCGCATGTGGGTTCATCCATGTGTTTTATTCATTCACGTGGCACTCTATACATGGCGGTTGCGATTCCAGTACGTTGCTCATAATTCCGCTGAATTAGAATGGCAAATGCTCCCTTGGTCTGATCCTCATAGGTAATCATAGTGGCTCGGCCATCTTGACTCAGCATCGAGTTAGTTTGGTTCGTCCTTTTACCTACCACCTCCTCGGCTAGAGCGAAGTATTCTGCTGGACTTAATTCTCTGGAACCGAAATGTCTGTGCTTCAGGTAGTGATAAGTAGCCGAGTTGTCGTTGAAGAATCCCGGCCGACATTTAGAATTCAACTGTGACACCTGTCCTTTTAATGCGGTGAATCTTTGCGTCAAACCAACGTAACCAGTACCGTTTCGATATTCACTTAATACTTGATTTCTCAAGTGTGCTTTCCGTTTTACACCATCAGGTATGCCCCATTCTCTATTAAATCTTGCTTCATTGAAACCCGGTCGACTCATCGCAGCGTCACGGCTATTTATGTAACTCTTTTCCAAGGTTGACATTCTGTCATTTAAATCAGTTACAAAATATTCCAAGAAGGACATAAAGTCGTTAGGTGTGCGGCAATTAAGTCTTTCTGCGAATTTCGTCCCAAGCGCGACGATTTCTTTGTTGTTGCTGGCCGTGTTCGCGAGTATGACGCACATGCGATCTAATTCATGTGGAGTTGCATTAGAAAATATTCTTCTACCATTAACCACAATTCCGGCCAGCTTATTGGCGGCATCTCGCTTCATGGATTCAAACATTATCGAGTATTCTCGACAAATTTTCCGCATGTCGCTATGAAACTGATCCTTGCTGATTTTTCCGAGCACGTAGTTTCTGGTCGATGTGTAGATTACCAGTCTCGACTCAGGTTTGATTTCGAGCAATTTCAATGGATGAATTTTTAGATTTTTGTCTACTACAAGTTGGCCTTTGAAGCCTTCTGGAGTAAGTTTTACCTGAAAAAGCATCTTAATTAAGTAACTCATCTTTAGTAGCAGTTCGGTTGGCGCCTGCTTCGCCATCGGTTGGGAACTTGTTGACAGATGGTTAGTTGGATAGTCAACGTATTCCCAAAATAAGGTCAACGGTTTCAAATTGCACTTTTTACCTAACTTTAATCTAACAATGGGCCAACAGAAACGAAGGTTGGGTGATATCTGTAGGGATTCAAGTTATGTTAACAATATATGGCCAACGGAGGTATGGGAATAATGGTCCTATTGCTTCTGCTACTGTTGGATATTCTCGAGCGCGGTTGATTTTTTGTTATTTGGAAGACTTCAAAGTTAATTTTAGCCCGACTGCCCCAGAAGGAGGGTTATGTTTTTCGAGAGTTTGTATGTTTATGTAAGTATGTATGAAAATCAGCACCAATAGCTGAACATCCTATGTTGTATGTTGTTTGGATGAGGTAACGCTTTCATTATTTTAGGTAGTCTCAGTCTTTTAGGTTTTAGGTAGTCCCCTCATAGTGTGGCGACAACTTAGAGGAAGTTTTTACTTAGTTTTAGTATATTTGTACATGCACAATAGATCCAACTGGGTCGAAGTGCGTTCCGGTGGTTCCCGGACCCGATTTTTAGCCACCAACGATAGAAAAGAAAGTATATAAATTTGTAAATAAACTTTAAATATTTAGTTACTATGTACGTATAATAGTATAGTATGCCTATTTCTTTGGCTTGATAGATTTTGACTTATAAGTCTACAACTAAGACGAATCGAACAACATATTATAATATGTCGTTCGATTCGTCTTAATTGTGGGAATAACATATGCTATAATTTAAAACATTACATTGAATAAAAATACAATAAATTAAGGTTATCACGAGTAGAGTATTTTCAATTGGTCAGATTAAGAATACCCCTCAATATAATCGTTAGATTTGGGCTACCGTAACTGGGACATCGAGCTGAACCTTCTGTATAAAAATCTGATACGCTCGAGTATTTCAATATTTTTTTTGCATTTTCAGAAGTTCTCTACGAGCTTGCGTCACTACCGAATCGTCAGTCTTTTGAATGGGAGCATTTAAAGGGTCCACTTAACATCCCGCTGAATATCTGACGCGCCAGAGTATTTTTTTTATTAATTTTCTACCCATCCTGCTGGCCACCCCCACCACGGAAGTCGGCAGATGAATATACCTTCGGTATCAGAGATACGTTCGGGCATCTAGACTATCAATATCTGACACGCTAGAGTATGTCCATGTAAGGATTTTTTTTACATCTTTGATAACCTGCAGTCCCTTTCCCCACCACTAAAAGGGTAACATTATATAACATTTTATTCTTCTTATCAACTAATCTACAAAATCTATTAAGTCCCCACGACGCTCGAGTAAATACACATTTAGCATTAATGCCTCCCCAGCTATTACTACGAGTATTAGGCCCAACCAAATGCAAAAATAAAGTGCTATAGGGATATCATCATCAAAAGATTATATCACATTCAAAAGGAATAAAAGTTAGTGCTTCGCCGCAATTCTATCTGATGGTAAGCGGTGGTGGTATAAAATGTGTCCCTCAACTATCAGTATAACAACTCCTCATAACAATTTCTCTTTCTTCTCTTCGCATACACAAGTCCTGGAGTAGACACAAGTGCAACCTCCTTTCTTTTCTCTCACAATCGAATGGGACGGAAGACCGATACTACCAGGAACAGGACTGGCGCAGAACCGACTTTTTACATGCCTATCCAACGTATGGATCAACTTACTTTCCAAACACTCAGCCTCGTGATTGGTCTGCATAGTCCTGACCAGAAAGGAACTACACAAAGTAGTTACACTCCGCAGAGTTTGAACCTGTGACGCCCAGTTTTTGCAAAGCGAGCGGTTTCCCGCTGCACTATGGAGGCTACCCAATTTCTCAAAGAACAGTAGGTACCTACTTTCTGCAGGAACACTATGTCTATCGAACATAGCATTACTTAGCTGCGGTTAAAGTTGATAAAGCACTTTAATCGTGGTTTTGTATTAAGTGTACTTGTCCAAACGTCCAAACAGACGGGTTGCTCAAACTTGCCAATTTAGTAATATACACGATGAATTGAGAAGCGCTTTCTTTTTGAAGTCCGTTAATAACTTTGTTTAGCTGTCTAAAATGCAATCATATTTGTTCAAAGTAATAGCAAGGACGTATCTTAATCAATAATAATATAAACCTAAAACTTACCTTTCTGTTATCGATATTCTTATCGACCATCATCTCGAATAGATCTCGTGAGTTTTCTATTTTGTTAAGTTGCTTGACAACTTTTGCATTTCCATAAAGTTCATCGGGACCACGCAACCTTCCTGTTTGATTATTGAACAGTTTTTGGGCATCTGAGCTTAGTACATTTCTATGGCTGCTGATGATTTCGTGATGGACTTCCTTAATTATTGTTCGAGCAGTTTTATAGTTGATTGCAGAGTTGGTGAAGAAAAGCAATGACGCACTGAATTGGAAAACATCAAGAGACGTAAGTGTGTTCTTTTCTGACTTTTCAATAAGAACGGCCATCCCGTTGATGATACCAATTCCGTTCACAGTCAGACTACCTGTCTGAACCACTAGATAAGCTATTCGTCCGGCTTTGCTCATAACGTCGCCAGCCCTTGCCATATTAGTCATGCTCCTTATCATTGCTCCTTGAGCCATACCCAGTCCAGACCCAACAAGAGACAGCCAACATAAGCGGGCTTCAGAACTTTCCAAGGGATCAATGCTCTGCCCATGAATGCCTCTGTCGTACAGAGCGTAGCCAGTACGCCCGGCACCATATACTGCTGAAGACGTTCCGGCTATTGCACTGGCTACTGCTATCGGTCCAGCGATGGGTACTGTGCATACTGCTGCAATACCTACTGCTGTGGCACCTACACCTGCGACAATCGCAACAGTATCTAGGACACTGGCTGTTTGGCTGATAACATTGCAGGCGGGAGACGTGCCAAAGCTGATGTTTACATTTGCAGATTCTTTTTTCAACTCGTATTTACCCCGTGTTGGATAACAGTACAAGCACTTAGGTAGGACGTTACCAGATAAGTAGCCAGCCCATGAGTCGTAAATGCGCCCTGATGCGTCTACAAATACAGATTTCGTGGATTTTTCAGATCTTACTTTAAAAACTGGCTGCGTAAATTGTGCGTCAAAAATCTTGATTACTACAAACACACAGGCAAAATATACACCTTGTTGTTTCATGTTTATACCAATAGTCAACTGATTTTTTAGTGTTTTAATTACTTCTAACTGATCTCTCTTATAACCAGTCCAAAGATTATCGTCATTTGGCAAATGCGGGGGATTGCCAAAAAGTCCATAGCCGATATTACGGAGAAGAATAGTTTCTTCTCCTTTTCCAATATGGTGCCACTCGTAGTCACCAAGAGAATTGCAGTATTTCTGTTGCAAATTTCTAGCTTTTTGCATCCACTCCCTGATGTCCGGTGTATTCCAGTTCACCATGTTTCGTTCCTTCGCTTGCTCTTCGCTATCTAACGTAGATTCTTAACAAGAACTTTAATGCTTAGTCTACTTATTTATAAGGATAGAACTTCACATTCGATCGTCCACATAGATATCGTCTACACTATTCTTTGAACGTCCGTCCAAATACTCAATATCCTCTTCAGTGATAAAATATTCTTTGTGTGTTTCTAAATAGTCTAAACGATTCCTAAAATGTTCTAAAACGGACGAGAAGAAACCAATGATTATATCCTTATCATATGTATTCCGTTAGAAAATGTGTGTGAATGATCATAAGGGGGCTTTTGATGCTCCTGTCCTGAAAAAGAATAAAAAAAAAATAACTTGTCGCCGTTTTTTAAAAAAAAGCATCCTATTAAATAGGATCATTATTTTAAATTTGGAAAACTACAAGAAAACGGAGGAGGATGTTTTAAATTAGGTACCTATCTCTTTTATCAAATATATTTTAAATTCAATCTAGTCATGGATGGTCTGCCTGTCACACCGGAGCGTAACAGGAACAACTAAACCCACCACCTCTGGTTTGCAAAACAAGCGATTTTCCACTGCGCCACTGAGGCAACAATCGATCGAGACACAATAATCGATCACAATAGAAGAATTCCGGCAAATTTTAGATATCTAATTTACTGTAATACTGTAAGTATATTATTCTGTATTAGTCGCTGCGGGGTTTCAGTTAAAAATTGCATCCTCTCGTCATGCTCGTGCGCGGGTGCAGCTGGTGGTACTGGTCTTAATCGTCACTTTCTTCTTTTTTTTTTTATTTATTCTCTTTTGATTCGTTTTTATTTACTTTTATAAATTCCAATAGCAACACATTGGCACCGATAAAATAATTATATTTGTGAGAACCCGATGTATTTAATAAGTTGAAAAGAAAAATAATGTTGGCCTATTTGAAATAAATGATTACATTTTCCATTAAACGTATCATCATCACCCGCCGGAAGACGTCCACTGCTAAACAAAGGCCTCCCCTTTAGTTCCCCTGTCAGTTGGTAAAATAATAAATACATCCTTTATACCATCGATATAATATTTAGACCTGGGACCGTGCGCATGAGGAAAGAGGTACCATCGCAGTGTCAGATATTCTGCCGCCAAGCAGCAATGTGTAAACATTGCTGTAGACGGATTAGAAGGGCACTGTAGCTGGTGTAATTAACGGACATAAGAGATTTAATAACTAACGTCTTGAGTGACAAGCGGCAGTGCAATGCAGTTGCCTATTAGGCAGGCGTGTCGCTTAGCATCAGGCGAATATCCTGCGATAAAGAAAAAAATACTTACCTTCCTTAAGCAGAAGCACCTAATAATAAACAATCAAAACACACACTAGATAGTTAGCACATGAATACTCGTAATAACACTGTTAGAGGGATAAGAAATAATTCTTAGTAAGTATATAAATATTTACTTATTTAGTTTAAAATGTATTTATTTCCAAACCACACCCAGACAGATACAACGCACAATTCACCTGATACACAAGCTTAAATCCAGGCGATAACACTTTACATTATTATTATAATATGTCACAGCTAAATTGTAGAATATACCTTAACACTAAACGGCTAGTCATTTTAAGAAACCGAACTGGATTGTAATGCGGTGGATGAACGTTTAAGCGGACATACATTAAGATTTAATATTTTTATAGGTAGCTCTTATTTGTAAAGGAAATGTACAAATGTTAGATTACCGACAAATAAACAGCGAAAAAACAATCATATTAATAGATAGACAACTCTTTATTGCACACAAAAGTACAGGAAATATAAAGACAAAAAAATTTTGACGATTGAAAAATCATATTTGACGGTCCCGTTGGTCTTGTACCTAGACACCCTAGCTGCTACTCAATTTTGCCATGTACGAATATGGATTTTGGGGGTCATGATCCCTACGACCCCCCCTCTCGGACCGCCACTGCTCTCTTATAAGAAAACTAATTCTATGCTCTTTCTCTCCTCTCTCTTTCTCTCCTCTCTCTTTCCCCCTCCTGCTTCGGTCCCCGTCACACTCCCCCTCTTCTTCTCCCCGTTTTCCCCTCTCTGAACCCTCTCTCTTCTCCCAAATTGCTCCCTCTCACTCCCCCCTTGCTCCATCTAACTCCCCCAATCCCTCACCCCATCACCCCCTCCTCATATCCCTCCATTCATTTCATCCCTCCATCCCCCCATTTTATGCCCGGACTTCTACACAACAAATCAGTGAAAGTCCTATTAGAATCCATTCACGGGTTTTCAAATGATACCTGGACACCCAGACAGACAGACAGACAGACAATAATTCCAAAAAAAAACTGTTTTGGCCTCTATGTCGATAGTATAGTACCAATGTACCTCTATGTCGTTAGTAGTAGTATAGTACCCACATATAATTTTTAGAAAAATATTCAATGTACTAAAAAAAAAAAAAAGGATTGGAAGGGTGAAGCCCCAGGCAGGTCATTTGAGCATGACTCACCGCCGAGACACATAGACTACATCGAGACACAGTGATCCATTCGTTCTTCAGAATTCCGATGCTCGAGTGTTAGTAGCGTGGACCGGCCTACCGTACAGCCACGCTATTTAACATCCCCAAAACAGAGTGAACTCTGAGGGCCCGTCTCGATTCTGGCTGGAGCGCTTTAAGCGCTCGCCATCTCGTCCGGTGAAGCAGTAATGGCCATCTGCGGCCAACAGCGACTGACCTCCCAAAAAAATAAAAAATAATAAGGCCCCTCTCGACGCTACGAATCAGGTCGTGACCGGTGCCTTCGAGTCCGTAAGAACCCCGGGACAGCTGTACGGACACCGAGTGCGCCTAGCCGAGAGGCAGGCCAGACGGTTGTTTTTATCATAGGTCTTCTTTAATAACATAGTTTTTTTAGTATTTATTTTATTTAACGTTATTTAAAATAACGGTATTTAGCCGGTTATATTTACTGGTGTTTGTGGAGTAATTTTTTAACCGAAGCGTCGAGTGTTCATCGCCTCGTCACCTCCGGATTTGGGACTCAATCAGTCCCTGGCGCCCCCCTTTTATTAATTACTAGCTAACCCACGCAGCTCCGCCTGCGCTACTTTTAATAACAGACATTCGCATCGAATACATAACCTCCTTTTTTATAGTCGGTTAAAAACTGGGACCCACTTTTTACTTGCTCTCCGAAGCACGGACCCGTTTAGTTCAATTGGCGTTAAACGGTCACCCATCTATTTAATGACCTTACCTATCGTTGCTTAACCCGATCGATTACAAAACCTTGATATCAACTCTCTAGAGTGTTCCCTTACTAATATTTATTATATTATAAAGAAAAATTGATAAAATCGGACCAAGCGTATAACCAAGTGCCCATTTTGACTTTAATCCCCTCTCCCAAAAGAACCATGCTAGATTACGGGATAAAAAGTATCATATGTTAGGACATATGATACTTTTTGATTTATTTTTTTACTTTTTATGATTGTTACGAGGTAGGCCTCGTAGTAAGATCTCAAATCATGCCAAGTTTCATTTGAATCCATTCAGTAGTTTCGGCGTGATGCGCAGCCGTGATACAGACAGACAGACAGACAGACAAAAATTAAAAAAAAATACATTTTCTACCTCAGTATCGGTTATAGAATGCCTTCCAAATATAATTTTCAAAATATCTTCAATGTACAGAATTGGACCTGTTACAGTTTTATTATAAGTATAGATTAAGTCTTCCCCACACGGTTCTGATATTTTCGGATACTTTAACACTGGAAGGAGTACCTCTAAAATTATAACTATATTAGCTTTATTCCCAACCACCCACGACCATAGCTCCCACCGCTGAGTTAATTATCAATATAAGCTGGCTATTTTCAAATAGGGTTACATAAGCGTTGCACATTGTATGACACTGTACTTTTACTAAATATTTACATATAAGGTTTAAGATTTAAGTAGGGAACAAGATGAGATTTAAAGCAATAAAAACCTATTTTGTACAACAGTCTTATGTTTATTCGTAAGGTTAGCCCACCTAAAAATCTTATATGTTACAGTACAGACAAAGTGCTCTTTGAGTTTTATTATAGTATAGAAAAAAAACCCTAAAATTGATTGTATGTGGGTGAATGTGTATTTGCGTGTGTGAGTGTATATGTGTGTAAATGTGTGTGTGTGTGTGTGTTTATGCATGAATGTTTGGGTGTGTATACTTAATGCGTTTTTTTTACGTGCAATCTACGGATATAAGCCTTTCAACATCGCTGTAGTCCAAAGATTTTAACCAGGTAAATATTAATTTCTTTACTTCATTATTTGTATATATTTCTTTTTATATTTTGTTACATTTATTATATATAAGTGGCGCTAGAAAATTAAAGTGTTTCTTCCCAAGAGAGGACTTGATTTGACTCGTGGAATGTCGCGCCACGCCAGCTGTCAACTCGCTTTTGCAATACAGGTAGGGTTGGAATAACTTTTTTATGGTATCTTCTAAGCACTTCATACACAAACATTTTCCTAATAGATAATACACCTACTTTTTCATAAAGGGTGGCTGTAGGATGTCTGAAAGGTAAACACAAAAGTACTTTCAATACTACGCGCTGAGCTCTTTCTGTATTTATAAAGATAGTTTTGCTTGCGCCTCCCCAGGCACAAATGCAGTACCTAACAATGCATTCACAAAGAGCTTGATAAGTCTGTATTAGAAGCTTTAAATTAGCTACTATGCGTAGGTTCTTAAATACGAAAATCATTTTCCTAATTCTGGAAACCGTTAGTAGTATATGCTTTTTCCAGTTTAACTGGTCGTCAACTGTCACTCCTAAATATTTTATTGAATCTGTTCGTGCTAGTTCTACACAGACGCAGTGGGGGCAATTTTCTCTTTGATTACATGGGAATGTGTGCAATTTAAGGTGACGATGTTTTGTAGGTTTTTCGACGACTGTCTTTTTAAAACACAAATACTTTGTCTTGTCGGTGTTAAGGGATAAGAGAATATTCTCTAACCTAACTGTGACTATTGCGAGACTATTTTATGCAAGTTGAAATACGTTATCCCAAATCTTTCCGTGGAAGATCAAAACAGTGTCATCTGCAAACATAAGTAAGTCTAGATTGTACAAATCCGCAATTTTACACAAATCATTCACATAAATCAAAAACAGCGTGGGGCCAAGTGTGCTATCTTGCGGAACACCATATTTGCAGTAAGAGTCCTCACTTTCATATCCCGCTACTCTTATACGCTGAGATCTGCCCGATAAATAGTCTGTAAACCATTCCGGAACTACACCTCTTATTCCCATAATCTTAACCCGTGTTAATAAAATCGGAATAGAAACTGTGTCAAAACCTTTTTGGGGATCTAAGAAGCCCATAAATTTATCTCCTTTGTCTAAATAAGATGCAAGAGTTGTAACAAGTTTCAAAAGTGCATGCAACCTTTGTGGATTTACCTTCCCTAAATCAAATTAACAATTACTAAGCAGTTTATTTTTTTCCAAGTAGTTAATTACTATTTTATTAACAATTTCTTAAGCTACATGTTATACGTTTATACTGATGCGTAGGTTATTTACCTGACAGTGTTCGCGTAGTAACATTATACATAAATATAACATACATAAAATGTGATAAATGTAATTTAGTGTCCTGTGACTAAACTATGGATATATTCGATTGATTTTTTTGTACGTAAACTGGGAACGTCATCACACACATACATGATTTAATTTACTATCGTATTATCCATCCATAGATGAGATGGTATATCTACACAAGAGAATAGAAGTCTATAGGTGTGTCAGATCTCTGCGCCACGCTACGGATATGCTGGTTTGCAAAAGGCTCGTGAGGTATTTTTTTTTTCTCTTTATTTGGGTCAACAAACAATAACACAAGTAGAATAATGTACAGTATATATACTTTTAGACTTTCGCGTTCCATTGTTAAACTTTATTTTTATCGGGAATTAACGCGATTTACCTTATATTTTATATTTTGGCTTGACGTTTCGGCCGGGTTGCACCAGCCGTGGTCACAAGCAGACTGGTTCAGCGAGACGGCTCCGTGCGGGAGGCAGAAATATCTTCATCTACCCCCGTTCTTTCACTTGTAACGTTAAGCCCACTACACACTACACTCACAGTATCTGTATATTTAACCGCCGGCAAATAGCGAGGTTTTGTCATTTTAATCACTGGTTCCCATGTAGCTGATAACTTAAAGCCATCTTCCCGGTTGAAATTTTCCAATTCTTGAATGCCTGGACATCGTGAAAAACAGACTAGGTGACAACGAGATGCCGTTTAATTATATTGAACTACTAAAGAACTGTTTAGATGGAAATTACTTTCTCTTTCAAGGACAATACTACCTACAGATCGATGGCGTCGCAATGGGTAGTCCTGTAGCCCCTGTACTTGCCAATCTGTGGATGGAACATTTTGAGGAAAGGGCTTTAAGTCTCGGGCCCCAGACAATCAGATTGTGGAAGAGATATGTTGATGACATATTCTGCATCATCAAAGGCGGTGAACAGGCAGTAGTTCAGTATATAGAACATCTTAACTCCTTACACCCAAACATGAGGTTCACATATGAATTGGAGACGGACAGGTCGTTGTCGTTCTTGGATGTTAAGATTTTTGCGAGAACAGATGGAACTGTGTCACACTGTGTGTACCGCAAACCTACACACACTGATAGATACCTGCACGCATCTTCACATCATCACCCCCGTCATCTGCAATCCGTAGTTACATCGCTCAACAATAGAGCATACGACCTTTGTGACCCTGAACATTTAGAACAGGAGCTCAAACATGTTCAGGCGGTACTGGTGAAAAACGGTTACAGAACGAGTGGACGGCCGAGGCGATCAGAGAAGAAATGCAGACGTCCTGAAGTCAAGAGACAACCTATATCAGGGGAGTGACGGACAAAATGGGTGCAGTGTTAAGGAAATATTCTGTACCCATTGTGTTCGTACCTGGGTCCAAGGTAAGCAACGTTGTAGGTACTGCAAAGGATGTTCTGCCATTACAAACACCAGGTGTCTACAAAATTAATTGCAGCTGTGGTAGCTCCTATATAGGCCAAACGAAGCGGACTATCGCAGAAAGGGTTAAGGAGCATATCACCGCTGTGAAGAACCGTCAGATTAGCAAGTCAGCGATTGCCGAGCATATACTTCAGTCGGATACAAATCACTGGATTGAGTTTCATCGCCCACAAGTCCTTTCCACCGATCGACACTTTTATTCTAGAGTTGTTCGTGAAGCGATTGAAATTAAAAAATATAAAAATTTCAACCGGGAAGATGGCTTTAAGTTATCAGCTACATGGGAACCAGTGATTAAAATGACAAAACCTCGCTATTTGCCGGCGGTTAAATATACAGATACTGTGAGTGTAGTGTGTAGTGGGCTTAACGTTACAAGTGAAAGAACGGGGGTAGATGAAGATATTTCTGCCTCCCGCACGGAGCCGTCTCGCTGAACCAGTCTGCTTGTGACCACGGCTGGTGCAACCCGGCCGAAACGTCAAGCCAAAATATAAAATATAAGGTAAATCGCGTTAATTCCCGATAAAAATAAAGTTTATGTACAGTATAGTTGTTAAAGTTAAATATATGTGCTACCAGCATCATTAACCACGAGTTATATTAACGTATATATTAAATAGTTATACATGTTGGTATTGGATTTCATATTATAATTATACTACTACTATATTATGTTATTGTTTGTAGTATATAGTATCGTAATGCCACTATACTACACGAAAATACCATAATTTTATATTCTGCTCGGCCGAATTGTATTATTGCTGGGTCCTTTTACTTTTAATAATTACCCTAAACTATCTATTTTTTTTTGAGTTTGAATCCAACTGAGCTGCGCACAGGCATTAGTAAAGTGCTCACGCACTGATTTCGTTATACACCCGTGAGAGCCCATGCCGGGCCAGATTGCTAATTATATGTAAATATAATAAATAAGTGATGAATTATAAAAAAATGTATAGACATATGTAAGTAAGTGTTTGAATCAGTTGTCTAGTTATCATAGTTCAGGGGTTAACCGTGTGTCCCAAGATATTGCGTTATTATTACTTCAATAGATTTCATCGTACGATGATAGATGTAAACATAATAATAATAATAAATAATGCACTACATAATCGATATGAGTGATTAAGAATAATATTTTGTACATTTTTAAATAATCTACCTACTACATTTTATCAGATTTTATCACTTAATTTTCACACACACATGTGTGTAATTTTCACACACACATGTGTGTGTGAAAATGTTTTGCAACAAAAAGAAATATTTTTATCATTAAATTATCGCATTCACATAAGCCAATTTATGATAATAATAATAACGTAGCTATTGGTGAGTAACGACACCATTGTACATTATTTTATTCATAACATTACAAACCGAACTGTTGCTAGTAAAGAGTTTCAGTAGTTCGGTGATATATTTCAACCGAACTAATGCTACTGATAAGTTGCACTAGTCCGGTCAACCGGACTAACAGCCAGACTACTGCTACTAGACCAGATAGGCGGTCTGGGAAACCAAAGGGACTCTCAACAACATGATGTTTCTGGGTAATACAGTTTTTTAGTAATCCTAAAAAAACTTCGACAAAAAACAAACTCAGTTTCGCGGTTTGTTTTTTTTGCTATCTGAGGCGAATAGTAATATAACTTTAATAGGTCCAAAGAAGTTATGGAACCCTCTGTGCCCGAGTCCGACTCGCACTTGAACCGATTTTTTTTAAATCGGTTTTTATTATTTAAAAAAATTAAAGAAGGTTTCGTTTTAGTGAATTTTGATAACTTAATTATTGAATGTACTTGTCCTCCGTGAACTGTTCGCACATATAGATATTCTATATATTTACTGAAGAAATTAATATAGAAATTGTTAACAGTTTTATGAACAAGTAATAAGTTTTAAAAACTAAAACTCGACTACGGATAAAATCGCAGGCTAATAATGTGATATTAAATAGCCTATAACCAACGGACAATCAAGACGCTTCTAACGACACCCTACTTGTCAAATTATGTTACGTAGATTAGAAGATATGCGGGAACAGATGAACATACATACATACATACAAACATACATTCTTGTTAAAATCATAACCCTCCCTCCGTTCCGTAGTCGGGTAAAAAAGCCATAGAGCGGCCTTTGGCTTACTCTATTTGCTATATTTAATTTCGTTGTCCTGTATTAATGACTTTATTAATATGAAGTTAAACTGGTAACATCAAATATTTTTACCTGCCAACACTGCCTCGGAAAGACTGGCTAGAATGATATTTTTTTTATATTAATCAAACAATCATCAAACGACGCAGCGGAATTTAATGCAGTTTTAAGCAATAGACAGTGATTCAAGAGAGGAAGGTTTATATGTTGTATACCCGTGTGAACCCAGGGCGGATCGCTAGTCTAATATAAATTCGAAATATTTATTCTATTAGACTCAAAATGTGTTGTGTTTGAATCGCATTTAGTGATTATAAAATAAATTGAATTTTCGGATTATGCTAACACCTCTACGCTTAAGTGATTTAAAATAAAACCAAGACACAATAGCTGTCGAGATAAATATAAAACGTGTTGCATTGAGTTTATCAATCTGTTTTATATGAAAAACTTAATCCATATTTTTAGCGGTAAAAGGTTTTATTATTAATCATATTTCAGAGATACTTAGCGCGCTTTTAGCAATACTAATTAGATTTAAATCATAGATAATCATCACCTTTATGAAAAAAGAAGGGTGAGTTACACTTCCCCTACACGTCTTTCTGAATATATACGTCTGATTGGAATGTGTTTGTCTCCCAGCACAGCTCTCCCATTACAGCTCCCAAATATTTATAGCGTTTTTTTTATTAAATTTGGTTACGTCAACGTGGTTATAGTTATATCTGCTTATTATTATTTTTATAGAAATCTGTTCAGACATTTGTTATTTATTTTAAATTGTAAAGGTACTTGTATTATTTCTCTCAATAAATAAATAACTAAAATAATTCAACAAGTGAAAAAACAATCCGCAATCTACTTCTCGAGATAGAAATACGCACTGAATAAGTGTGAAGAAGGCCACAGGCGGGGTCATCAACAAAAGCCAGAATAACAAGCATTTGTCGCAGCCCTTGAGACAAAAGAAAACTCTTCGACTAACGATGTACCGGCACTCTTGACATGCGGCCGTCGCGTCGAGCCGAACTTCTCACCAATTCATATTTAACCTGTAAACCTTGCCAGGGTTTTGATTTTATTTTACGCTCTCTACACCGGATTAAACTATGACCATGCTATGAACGTATCGGGGAAAATATTATTTGTATGAATCAAAGCAGACCGACGCGTCTCGTGTTGGCAGGCGACGCTGTTGTCACAAAATATAGAATACTAGCTGTAGCTTGCGGCTTCGCCCGCGTTTACTTTGTTACTTCAACGTATTTTGAATTACGGATCGAGTTTTTTTTAAATATTGTTTCCACTAATGTTTTATTTTATTTCATCATCATCATCATCAGCCGGAAGACATCCACTGCTGAACAAAGGCCTTTCCCTTCGACCGCCACAATGAACGACAATTTGCCATTTGCATCCACCGGTTGCCTGCGACTCGAACATTGTCGTCGGTCCACCTAGTGCTGCCTACGCTGCGTCTTCCGGTTCGTGGTCGCCACTCGAGAACCTTTCTTCCCCAACGGCCATCGGTTCTTCGAGCGATGTGGCCTCCCCATTGCCACTTCAACTTGCATATTTTTTGAGCTATGTCGGTGACCTTGGTTCTTCGGCGAATCTCCTCATTCCGGATTCTGTCACGCAAAGAAACTCCGAGCATAGCTCTCTCCATAGCTCGTTCCGTGACTCTGAGCTTCTCTAAAAGGCCAGCTGTTAAGGACCACGTCTCAGTACCATATGTCATCACTGGCAACACACACTGGTTAAAAACCTTTGTCTTCAGGCACTGCGGAATTTCTGATGAGAAGATGTCACGTAGTTTCCCGAACGCTGCCCATCCGAGTTGGACTCTTCGGGCGACCTATTTGTCGAAGTTGGACCGACCTAACTGGATTGTTTGTCCTAGGTATACGTAGTGGTCAACAACTTCGATTTTATCGTTCCCAACAACTACCGGTACGGGTGCAACATGGACATTAGACATGATCTTCGTCTTGTCCATGTTCATTTTAAGACCCACCTGTTGGGAAACGCTACTGAGGTCGCTGAGCATCGTATTGAGGTCCTGCAGTGACTCTGCCATAATGACTATATCATCGGCAAAACGAAGGTGAGTGATGTATTCGCAATTGATGTTGATGCCGAATCCGTACCAGTCCAAGAGCTTGAAAACGTCCTCCAATGCGTTTGTGAACAGTTTCGGAGCAAAAACGTCTCCCTGTCTCACACCTCGTTGCAATGGGATTGGTTACGTGCTCTCGTCCTGTAGTCGGATCGACATGGTGGCGTTGCTGTACAAACACTTCAACACTTCGCTGTACCTATAGTCAATGTGGCACCGCTGGAGGGACTGCAATACCGCCCAGGTCTCGATTGAATCAAAGGCTTTTTCGTAGTCCACAAACGCTAGACGTAATGGCCGATTATACTCCTCGGTCTTCTGTATAATCTGGTGGAGCGTATTGTTGTATCCACGTAATATTCCACGTTAATGAATACTCAGCATTTTCACGTTGTCCTGTAGTGTCCTTTATTTCAAATAAAGACTGGTGTGTGGACATTTTGTGTTTTTTTAAAATACTATTAGCCGGTGCCGCATAACAATATGTATGTGGTCTACGGTACTAAAGCCTTTTCGGAACCCGGCTTGTTCGGGAGGCTGGAAGTCATTAAACCTGCTAAAGATAATTTATTGTGTGCAATACATAAAATAAGTCCTGTGACTGTAGGACAAAAAAACATTTTTTGGACCCAATTGGACTCTTTTAGGGGTTCATTTTCAAAATAAATTACTTTAACTTGATGAATTTATTCACAAAGTTTCATCAGTGCAGCATGATTTTCTTTCCGCGTTTGATATTCAAAAACCATGCTTAAACAAACGCCTTCAAGGGTCGAATTAAAAAAATAATGTGATACACGTGTTTTTATATCAGTACACTGATAAAGTTTCGTGTCCATGCGATGAATAATTGTTTTACCATAATAACTTTGATACCCCATTTGGCCCATTTGTTTTTTTTTCATTTCTTTTGTTTAGTATGTTGACAAAATTTCGTGATGGTGTGGTGAAAAAAAAATGTTTTAAGACCCCATTAGACGTGGGTCTTATATAATCTAAGGGGTTGATTATCTAAAAATGCTAAAAATTCGGTTATTCAATTTTTGTATTGAGTCTATGTACCGAGTTTCGTTACTCTAGCTGTATTATAGAATTAAATGGAAATCGTTCAACGTGTAAACTTTCCAACCCCATTAAAGTACCATAGCGGTTGTTTTTTGCAAAATGCCGGAAAAAGGTTTCTTAGATTCTTGTGTGCAATATACATCAATTAAGTCTTATGTATGACTGTTGGTCGAAAAACATTTTTTGGACCCCAATTAGGTCTAATTGGTTACCTAACCTTAAAGAGGTGATTTTCAAAAAATTATTGTTTATAAAATAATTGCTTTAGTTTGATAAATGTATTCGCAAAGTTTCATCATTGCAGCATGATGTTTTTTCTCCCGCGTTTCAAAGATTCAAAGATTCAAAATTTTTATTTCAAATAGGCTTAACGCTAGCACTTTTGAACGGTAAATTTTTTAAAAGCTACCACCGGATCATAACGCGGCCTCAACTGAGAAGATCCGGCGAGAAACTCAGTGGGCTTGTAATTTTTTCACATTTTTTTTTAAACAAAGTTTGTCTTTTTACAATTAAATCAGCACCAGCGACAGTGTGTCCTGCCGTTCAAAATATCAAATAAAAATAAAAAATACGACGAAAATACAGCAAACTAAAAACTAAAATGCCAAAGGGATAGTAGTCGGACCAGTCCCCCCAAGCAGCACCCGCGCACGAGTTGACTCGAGCAGCAGCCATCACTCCCCTCAACCATATTGGAGGGAAGGGGGTGACCCGCCACACGAAGCCGCCACAAGCAAAGACTTTTCGATGGCGAGCATGACCGATCCAAAATCACAGTGGCTCACGTTTAACATTTACCTTCTGCTGTTAAGCAGTGCCTCGTCAGCCAAGACACAAAGCACTTTAACATATTAAATTTTATCACAAGTCGTCTAAGTTAGATACACACCAAGAATAATTTACAAGCTCAAGTGAATTGCCTTCAGAACGTAAATAAAGCAACAATCAATTTTGCTGCTAGACTATAAAAGAAAATAATAAAATAAAAAAAGGACAAAAGGACAGCGGCAAATTCATACTCAAAAACTAAGATAACACTCCTTTACGGGTCGAATTTGAAAAAGTTTGGCTTAGTACATTGACAAAATTTCATATCGGTGTGATGAAAAGCATTTTTTTGCCATACTAACTTTAGGAGCCCATTTAACCCACTTAGGAGAACAAAAATGCTTACAAAAATGCTCAAAATTAGTTTGTTCAATAGTTGTGTTGAGTTTATTTACTGAGTTTCGTTACTCTAGCTGCATCATAGCATGAAATGGAAATCCTTTCTTTTGCAAACTTCACAACCCCTTGATATGACCTTAGGGGTTGTTTTTCGAAAAATGCCGGAAATAGGTTTCTTAGATTCTTGTGTTCAATATATAAACTAAGTCTTATGACTGCAGGTCGAAAAACATTTTTTGGACCCCAATTGGACCCATTTCGGAGTTGAGTCTCAACACATGATTATTTACACATAGATTGCTATAATTTAATAAATATATTCGCAAAGTTTCATCAATGCAGTAAGTATGTTTTTTTTTTACATTGTATACTTACGTGTTTATTTTTTTTTTTGTTCAGTACTGTAACTGTAAAGTTTCGTTTCCGTGTGACGAAAAAAAAATTATTTTTCATACAAACTTTGGGAGCCCATTTGACCCACTTAGGGGTTGATTTTACAAAAATGCTCAAAATTAGTTTTTTCAATTGTTATGTTGAGTTTATTTACCGAGTTTCGTTACTCTAGCTGCATCATATGATGAAATGGAAATCCTTCTTTGTGCAAACTTTGAAACCCCATTAAATGACCTTAAGGGTAGTTTTTCTAAAAATGGCGGAAATACGTTTCTTAGATTCTTGTGTGCAATATATAAACTAAATCTTATGACTGTAGGTCGAGAATATGGCGGGTCACCCCCTTCCCTCCAATATGGTTGAGGGGAGTGATGGCTGCTGCTCGAGTCAACTCGTGCGCGGGTGCTGCTTGGGGGGACTGGTCCGACTACTATCCCTTTGGCTTTTTAGTTTGTTGTACCTACTTTCGTCGTATTTTATTATTTTTTTTCCCTGTATTATTTGATCTTTTGAACGGCAAGACACACTGTCGCTCTGATCTAACTGTAACATGACACACTGTTTAAAAAAAAAAAAAAAGTGATAAAATGACAAGCCCGCTGAGTTTCTTGCCGGATCTTCTCAGTTGAGGCCGCGTTGTGATCCGGTGGTAGCTTTTTAAAAAAAAAAAAATACATGACCTTTCAAAAGTGCTAGCGTTAAGCCTATTTGAAATAAACTATTTTTGACTTTGACTTTGACTTTGACTTTAGAAACATTTTTTGGACCCCAATTGGACCCCTTTAGGAGTTGATTTTCACCAAATGATTATGCTCAAAAACCATGTTAAAACTCCTTTAAGGGTCGTTTTTCAAAAAGTTGTAAAATACGTGTTTCTTTATTTCTTTTGCTCAGTACTGTAACAATGTTTCGTTTCCATGTGACGAAATTTTTTTTTTTCCATACAAACTTTGGGACCCCATTTGACCCACTTAGGGGTTGATTTTACAAAAATGCTCAAAATTAGTTTCTTCAATTGTTATGTTGAGTTTATTTACCGAGTTTCGTTACTCTAGCTGCATCGTATGATGAAATGGAAATCCTTATTTGTGCAAACTTTAAAACCCCAATAAATGACCTTAGGGGTAGTTTTTCTAAAAATGCCGCAAATAGGTTTCTTAGATTCTTGTGTGCAATATATAAACTAAGTCTTATGACTGTAGGTCGAGAAATATTTTTTGGACCCCAATTGGACCCCTTTAGGAGTTAATTTTCAAAAAATGATTATTTGCACTTGGATTGCTATAATTTGATTAATGTATTCGCAAAGTTTCAGCAATGCAGTATGAAATTTTTTTTCCACGTTGCATACACCAAAACGATGCTAAAATTCCTATAAGGGTCGATTTTCAAACGCGTTTCTTTATTTCTTTTGTTTAGTACACTGACAAAGTTTCATGTCCGTGTGAAGAAAAAAATATTTTTTCATACAAGCTTTGGGAGCCCATTTGACCCCCTTAGGTATGGAATTTCGAAAAATCCGTTCTTATTGTTCACCTAGACTATTTGAATAATGTTGGTTCCAAATTTCAAGATTGTACGTTATATGGTTTTTTCTGTATCGTGATTCCTAGAAAACACCCTGCTCTTTTATTAATATAGATTTTGTGCTGCTGTTCCGCTACACACCGCCACAGTATACAGCATGCCAGTGGCACTCTCCTTAAAACAGGTGACAAAATTTTAATGTATGGAAACTAGCACACCTTCAGGCGAGGGAAGGAACTAAATTTTAAGTTTCTACTATAATTTGCCTAGATGGCGTTAAAAATGCAGTTTATATATTTTTATTTATTTAGTTTACTATTGTTATTGTATATCTTCAATTTATTTGAGTAAATCTGTTATATTTCGAATATTTATATTAAATTTCCATAATGTAACAGCCGGCCTCAACGGATTATCGTTGTGTGTGGGGCCCAAGTGGAACGCGCTCCGTATAGTATTGTACTATATCTGTGGTATTGTAAATTGCCTTTGGCGGTTACTATGGCAACTTAGGTTGTTAAGTCATTTTTTTAAAAAGACTTGTTTCATGGAAGATAAAAAGCTTTATACATTTATTGAAACTAAATATTTACAGTTTATTTACAAATATGTTTTTGAAGAATTCTGTTTGTTCTGTGTCTGGGTGTTATTTATCTACTTAGGTAGGTATGTACTTACTTATTTACGAAAACATTTATAAAAGCTAAAACAAGTCATTAAGAACATGGCATAAGTATTTATTTATAATAACATCTATACTACTCGTGAACTATTTCAGGTCCACTACATCATTGTCGTTAACCACAATGGCTTGAATTGGAAATATTTAATGCAAAGCTGTACTGAAACAAGAAACTCAAGTTAAGGGGATTGGACAATATATGTAAATAAAAGAGTACGATTGTGTGTCAGATATGTTTAGATAAAGTTATTGGTTACCAAGTAAACTTTTTACAATAAATATCTCTTTGTTTTGCCTTAAACATGTTCCTTACAAATATTCATTCAACATAAAGTTTCATTTCCCTATACGTAAAATGATTATTAAAAAAGCGCCATCTGTTGGCACATTTTGGATTCCTGTGAAGTTACGCCATCTTTTGGCGAGGGTAAAATTAGTTTATTAAAAGTTGAACGAGAGTGTCCAATCTATAGCTAAGTATATAGTGTATTATCTATGGTATACAGTTTAGTTTCTATATTCTCTGTCTTTGTGTGTGATTAGAATTTGTTTGTGAAAATATTCTTATTATAGGTTGGTTTCTTATCTTCAACCCTATGATAGGAATATTTTCATTATTTCTGTAGCTTTACATAATAGGTACCTAAGTCAGTGTTAAAGTAGTATTATTTTTACGTGAGAAAGAGATGCAATACGCAATTCCGCAGTTCCGTTTCTTTCCCTCGCCAAAACAAGATTACTTTAACACTGCCTTAATAACTGGTGGTGGGCCTGTTGTGTGATTCTAAACTTTTTTACCGACGCTGTACCATCTCTGCACTCTTTTTATAACGCCGAATTTTTTTTAAAGATTAAGTTCATACACTAATTACCGTAATTCATTTACCGTGTATTACGAGTATATGTAGCAATTAATCTAGGCAGTTGAGCTATGCTTTGCAAATTTTCTTCCATTAAAGCTTACTTTGATACTAAAATTGGTATGATAGTCGGGCCGACTTAAGTCTCACGATTTCTCTAACATAATGTAATGTGAAAAGAAAATTTAGTGCTCTATTTATCGTAAGAAGTTACGTACCATTAAACACATTCTCTTACATACTTAATGGGGCTTGAAGTGGTTTTGCGAAATAGAAAGTTTATCTAATAAATTTAGTTGAATTCAATAAGTATAAATTTAAGATAATTTAAACTTATTACAAGCTAATGCAGCGGTATAGTGTTATTGCGTTAGACCACATTATTAATGGTAATAACAACAAGTCCACTAGTTTATGCTATATTAAACTGAACATAAATGATTTATAAACTAAATTTTAAACAGAAAATAATGATTGATGTGTATGAGAAAACCTGAATCTCCTTCGTCTAAAGAACTAATTTGCAAATATGTTTGTTATTGAAACGTTCTGTGGGGCAGTCTCATAATATTTGTATGTATTGCATTAGACAGTTCATTTTCATTTACGAATGGCTTTAATCAAGTCTTTGAGAAAACACCATCTAATTGCATGAAAATAATAATTAAACCATTTCATTCTAATTATAACATTTTTCAAAAAATTGAAGTCGAAATTCGGTAATCTGAGAATGGCGTTGGTGACACTTTGTTGTGGTGTTACCATACCTTTTTTGTATACTTACATATAATTTCATTGTAGGTACTACTTGAATGGGGGAGCACCAACAAATAATACTTCAGCCAGGGATCTCCAAAGCTGTAGCATAACTGTAGCTGTAGCGGTGATGGCCAGAGTATCTGACACTGCGATGATACCTATCTGGATGGTAAAACCAAAAAAAAACCATCAATCTTTAAGTGTACAAAATATGCTCATTACAAAGTAGTTTAATCCGTATATGGTTTTCTTGTGTAGAACCTAGTAAGCAGTATATAATGTGGTCATGGCGGGTGACCCGTAAGCCAGGGCTATTAAATTGCCGTGAAGCTTTCATTATACCAACAATTTGTCACACGCTTTGTTTGTGACTGTACCTTAGCCCATAATTCCAACGAAATAGCTGGTTTTAGACGGCTATCAGCAAAGGAAATCTTTTTGAAAATTGAATGTTTTTCTGTATAAATCCCCTATTATTTAGACTTGCTACTGCAAGTCATAGGCACTACGAATAAAGTTCTCTCTGCCCTCCACTGCAATGAATGGTAATTATTACAATCGGAACTTTTAGAGAAAAATATTTTGAATTTGTCATTAAATTTTCTTTGATAGAAACGGCTTGTACTAGGAAACCAGACAACTGATACTAATAATTTCTTTTTTTTTGTTTTAATACACATAAATAGATAAAACACTTAGCGGACATATAGATCATTTTCATTCGGATCTGTGAGAGTGAGATGTAAATTGCGCGAAAGTTTCCTTCTGCCCCACTTTTCTAACGGAAATAAAAAAAGTTTCATGAAACAAACAATGCCTAGAATGAAGAGCTATCCGTAGTTTATGCTGTTTTTGTTGTTGTTCAACTATAGAGTAATAGACGGACTTTTTTAAGCTTAATTTTAACTGTTTTTGTTTTTTTTTTGTTTTGTGTTTGCGGTTCACCTCTAAAAAGTCTCCGGAACCTGTAGGGGTCAATCGGGGTAATTGGGATTCTTAGCCACCCCTCCGGATGTCGCATCGGCACATGAGAGGGGACACCAGGTCTCTCCAGTGGGATCTGCACCAAGAGCCCATCAGTGCCTTGCCTATGAGCCCGCCGCCGGGGAGCGCATTCGAGCCCTCCGGGACCAAGACAAGGGCTCACGGGTACGGGGGTCACAACCCAGCCAGCACCGTTCTCCTCGGAGTCACCGAAGCTTAATTGTAACCTACTCTAGGTTTACTAATCGTTTCAAGGTAGGGGTAGGGAGATAACCAACGTGAGGTCGCTGTTTTCAGCTCAATTACTGGTACTGACACTGATTACACAAGATATGGTAAGATAATATAGAAGAAGAAGAAGAAAAACATTTATTTTGACATACACAAGACATGGTAATGAACACAGAAGGTAAAAAATAGAGACATAAAATATTGCTAAACATATACATACACATGATAAACATAAACATATATATACGTGGATGCGTATATGTGTGTGTTTGTGTGTGCGTGTGTGTGTGTATGTGTGTGTTTGTTTGCGTGTGTGTGTATGTGCGTGTGCACTTGTATTAGAGCTGGGTGAAATATCGATGATTTTAAATAATAAATGTATATATTTTTTTTTACTCTACATTTTCATTTTAGTCAGGCTTTATTATTTGTTTGCATGTATTATAAATACGTTTGATAAAAATTATAAATTATCTCATACCAGCAACAGCATAAAAAAATAATATGTTGTGACTGCTTTGCTAATGATGTTGGTCACAAAATAGGACAATTTATATTAATTCTGCACAAACTAATCAACGTGTAATTAAAGCGAATGCAATGAAGATCCTATATTAATTTTGCTGTCTAATTAAAATTTCCAGTATTTAATATAACTAGTTAATATCGAAGCTATATACTATGTTTTGGTTCTACCCAAAGGTATGAATGTAATATTGAAGTAATTAACTGCAAATGAAACTTTTCGGTTGTCAAGTTGTTCCGTTTACAATTACAATATACACTTCATTAATTATGTTCCACTTGCCTAAATCCAGCTACTGAGAGTTGTTAGGGTTTCATACCTAAAAGGTAAAAACGAAACCCTTATGGTCTGCCTTCGTCTGTCTGTCTGTCTGTCTTTCACACTTATATATTTCAGGAACCGCTGATGCTACGGATTTGAAACTTAGAATGTTTTTTGGCGGGTGTCGAAATGAGTCATTAAAATTTCAAAGAGAGACTGCTATATCGAGTGGGGTATTATATGAAAGGTCTTCATTTGTACATCTCAAAACAGATTTTTATTTTGGTTTATATCACGTAGTTTTTGGCTGTTAATTAAAAATGACAAAAAAAATACCATCCCCGAATTCCCATCAGGAAAAATCAGAAGTAATTATAAGTAATACACGTCTCTCTACATTTTACAGGAAAAATAGGTCTAGGTAGGTCTTTTTATTCCACATCCCCACCGTGTTACCAAGGTCACATTTTTTACGAGTTTACGAGTGGTAGATCCCTTGAGACCATTCAGGTAGGTACAACCGCAGTATCAGGTACTCTGCCTGAACAGAAAGTGTATAAAAAGTACTATATACCGGTGTGAAGGGCACAAGAGACAAAATAACTAATGTATGTGTTTGAGTTGATGAGCGGCAGTGCAGTGCAGCTATCTATAGGCAGGCCTGTCGCTTACCATCAGGAAAACGTTTTGCTTGTCTTGTAGATAGGTTTTATACAAAAAATAGATCACCGCATACCGCTGGAGTTTCCGGGTAAGAATAAGCACTCCAGCCTGAAGGGTTTGGGTAGCGAGGGCGCCTCAGGGAGGCACGGCCTCGGCTTGGGCTGCCGCTTAGAGAAAGTGAGTTTACCACCGGTTCACAACGCACCCCCGCTGAGAAGAACCGGTAAGAAACTCAGCGAGGGGATGCATGTCGAGTCGCATACGTACGACCCTTCGGCCTCGCCGGCGAGACCGGTGTAGCAGAGTCTTTCTATTGGATTACCTACCAGCTATACTGCGATCCCCAAGCCGCCTGCCAAGCGTGGGGATTATGGCAACCCCTCCCTACTAAGGGGGAGGCGTTCAGCATTGGACGTTTTTCGGCTTCTGATGATGATGATGATATCATTGCTTGTATTACAGCTGGTAAGTTTCGAAGTTTCTTTAAACTACAGTCAAGTAGATCACTCGGTTCAATAATTGATCTATGATATCTGACCTCATCCGCGCCCTAAAGTGCAGTGAAAGATAATGCTCTCAGCACACGATAACAAATTAAATTACTTTGACGCTGTTTCACTTTACACAGAATGGAAATATTGAACTTTAGGTATACATTTGCGTATCTTTAGGGAAAACTTTCACCTATCTGACAATAAAAGCATAATTGATGCCTTTATTGTCAGATAGGAGCACATTGGTGCTCCTATACGTTATAATGTGCATGTTTGATGGCTGCTGCTCGAGTCAACTCGTGCGTGGGTGCTGCTTGGGGGGACTGGTCCGACTACTATCCCTTTGGCCTTTTAGTTTGTTGTACTTTCGTCGTATATTTTTTTGTCTTATTTGATCTTTTGAGCGGCAAGACACACTGTCGCTCTGATCTAATTGTAACATGATACACTGTTTAAAAAAAATGAAAAAATGACAAGCCCGCTGAGTTTCTTGCCGGATCTTCTCAGTTGAGGCCGCGTTGTGATCCGGTAAACGCTTTTTTTAAAAAAAAACATGACCTTTCAAAAGCGTTAAGCCTATTTGAAATAAACTATTTTTGACTTCGACTTTTGTGGACACTTAATGAGTGTGAAAAATACCTAACATAGTTTAAAATACTAAGTATTTGTATTTGCAAATACATTATCGTTTCGATGATATTTTATAATCCTTATCTTATCATACCATGAACTCTTAAAGCTGTACAGTTTAATACGAAAAGTGACTTGTCTTACTTTGTACCATGAGCGCACCAATTAACGTGACAATAATAATGCCATTCACCTATTTGGGTGACGAAATAGCTGGGTGGCCCACTATTTTTTTTATCTTGGGACAATCCACACACGGTCATCTGATCCCAAACTAGGCAGAGCCTGTACTATGGAAACCAGACAACTGATACTAATACTTATATACATTTTTTTTTTGCAAATACATACTTAAATAGATAAATAACACCCAGACACTTGGTGGGAATCGAACCCACGACCCATCGGTTAGCGGACAGGGTGTCTAACCACTAGACCAACGGGCCCGTCAAATTAGTGCGCTCATGGTAAGCACACAGGTCACTTTTCGTGCTGCTCTTCTATAAAAGTTCATGGTAAGGCCCCAGTAGGCTTTCTATAGATCTAAAGGCTTTCATGATTAAAATTAGATTTCTTAAAGTCGATAAGCCAATAGTTGTTAAGAATACGGTAATTGATAAAATTAAACAAGCAATCTCACTGTGTACCGAACGGGCGCTGTCTGAATGGCGTTCCGTGAAAATGGGCAATTGTCCCTGAATGTACCAAGTTTAAACAATGATTAGAATCTCGATTTATAGTAATTTGCAATGTAAATGTTAATGGAATCGGTTTATGACATCCTTCGAAAATATGATTCCTATCTACGTCGCATTAATGCTTTTTTTATTTGATGAAATGTGCCGTCAAATTGGGTGAACAAACAATCTTTCTTCGTATTATTATGAATACTAATTACATACAGAGTTTTAAAAAACCCCTGGCCAACTAATGATGGTATTATTCGATATATCAGTACATAATATACAAGATTGCATTCGTCTTGTATTACAAATTAGAGAAATATATATATCTATAAGCAAACACTCTGTATATTCACATCGTAATATATTGAGTAAAAATAACATCGTAGGCTACAAGTGCTTGCTTAGACACAAGTGAACTCTTTTTTTTCCTTTATGAAGAGTTAAGACCGAAACGATCCGACCGGGGAGAGGTTAGGCGCAGAAACGACTTATTACATGTCCTTCAAACGCGTGGATTATCTTACTTTACCGACAATCAGACGATTAATCAGTATTTTTCTAACCTAAGTGTTGTAAAGTTAGAAAAATACAAAAATTACCAATAAAAAAAGAAAAAAAAAGCGTTGTGAAAATAAATAATAATAAATAATTTACATGTAACTTTTGGTGTACAATAAAGTGTATTTATTATTTATTATTATTATTATTATAATCTAGTCTAGACATTGTATTTTTTTTCTTTGAATTGATCATTGTATTGATCAAAGCCAGGATGGCAACTGCTATAAGAAAACGGGTCATTAAAACCTATATTTTGGAGCATCGCTTTGTATGGCAGTGAGACATGGACATTAACACAGAGGTATCCCTCTTCCCTATCGAGAAAGGTTGGAAGCAGTTGTGGTGTTGGAGTGGAATGGAGGGAATAGGTTGGATAGAAAGTAAGACTAATGAGGAAGTTTTGGAATTGGTTGGTGAAAAAAGAAAATTTTTAAGATCAATCGGGAATAGAAGAGGAAAGATGATTGGCCACTTGACACGACACGACACCTTCTTTAAAACGATAATGGAAGGTAAAATAGATGGGAAAAGAGGAAGAGGAAGACCAAGGCGAAGTTTCATGAAGCAGATAGTAGAAAAAGTGGGTGGAGAGTCGTACCAGGAGGTCAAAATAAAGGCACATAATAGATCGGATTGGAAATTGCTTCACCGACAAGAGCACAGCTCCTAAATTGAAGAAGAAGAGACATTGTAAAAAAAACTAATTACTCTTAAGAAATACATCGCGGTTTATTTTAGTAGTAGGAGTAGTTTTATTACGATTTGTAGTATTCGCGTAAATAAAAGACAACATTAATCTAATCTAGAATTTAGATTTCAAATAAAAGTTACACTGCTAATTTTTTTTTTACTAATGATTTCCAATCATTGCAACCGGGGTAGTGTTCACCTTCATCATCATCATCATTACCAGCCGGAAAACTGAACATATGCCTCCCCCTTGGAATGCTACAATGAACGACAATTGGCTATTTGCATCCACCGGGTGCCTCGCACAATATCGTCAGCCCATCTAGTAGAAGGTGTGCTGCATCTTCCGATTCGTGGTCGCCATTCGAGATCCTTTCTTCCCCATCGATTATATGATCTTTGAGCCATGTGGCCTTCCCATTGCCACTTCAACTTGCAGACGCTTAGTTTTATGGTCGGTGACTTTAGTTCTTCGGCGAATCTCCTTTTTCCGGATTTTATCGCGCAAAGACTCTTTGAGGATAGCTCTCCCTCTATAGCTCGTTGTGTGGCTCTGAGCTTCTCTAAAAAAACAGTTGTTAAGGACCCCGACCACAGCCCCGACGCAGTCCTTCCATATGTCATCACATAACAAATTATTATATATACATAACAAATTATTAAAATTCTAAAGCCAATATCCATACGCTCATCCCGAGATCCGTTTAATCTGGATCCCCTATAGATGTAAATTAGATGAAAATTCAAAAGAGCACTTAGTTTTAAACCGGAATCGGGCCACTTTAAGTATTAATTGCTTTCGGTAGCTCATTGTAATTCAGATCTGTGGGAGTGAGATGCAAATCGAGCTAAAGTTCGAAACTGCTCTACTTTTCTAACGGAAATGAGGAAAAATACCGGCCGCCCTCACTTAAAAACATCTTGTACAAATTGTTCATATTTTATTAGTATTTTTCAGCAATTTACCGGGGAAATTTAAGTGGGTGGAAATCTTACACATTCCAACTTCCGCCCCTATGGAGGCCGGATACCATATGAAGGTTTCCTCGCCGACAGCAAAAACGGCTTCTGACTTAGGCCTCTGCCGACGATGTGTCAACGCTGATGACAACTGGCTCTCTACGTAATAGTGTTCTGAAATAAATTATGAGGCGTCACTTAAAAACAAATAATATTATTAGCAATCCTAGGTAGGATTCTTAAAAAAAAGAGAAGCTGTCCAGAAACCATTGTCTCTGGACCACCTTAGTATAACAAGAACTGAACATACCTCTGAAGTATTATTACCACACTCCTGTAACAGGAATACATTGTAATCACTAAGACGCAGCTACTTCACTAAGCACCGCACTGTATGAGATCTGGGAAAACGAATGACCGCGGTGCCGCTAGAGCAGTGACTTATATACGGGTTCGGCTATCCTTCCTACCCACAATTTATTTGACGACAACTATAATTCCTAATACGGCCTCTCCTGACATGAGCACGTCCTCGGGCTCGCTGTTTCCCGAGAGGAACACGAAGGGGATCCATCGTTCACAGAAAATCCCGGAGTCTAGGCTGCCACGAGCACCGCCTAGGAGCGTTTGCTGGTCCTGCACAAAACACGAAACAGCACCGAAACAAAGTGTGCACATAACATTACATTTTAAGAATGCAACTCAATTCGAACTTAAAAATGTCCCTCGATTCGAACGTAAGAATGTCTAACTCTGAATTACAAATAAGGCGTATAGTTACTACTATTGTGCAGTAAAGCAAGTAGTGCACAAGGGGCGGCTTGCAATACAAAGATTTTAAACTTTCTCAAAAACAAATCTTTAAAAAATAGGAAAGTAAAAATAAGAATAAAAAGTTTGTGCTACTAAATAAGAATAAAAAGTTAGTGTTACTCATATCCTTGTGCTTCTTTGACAGCGCCCACTGCATGGCACCAGTTAGGCAGTCATACCCGGTGCGTAGATCTTCGCTGTTGAACAGGTCACGCTAGGACACGCCCTGCAGCTGTCTGCATGGCATGGCACGCGGCTAAGAAAAACAGAATAAGCAGCGAGCAATAAGCGCTCACATAAACACAGTCAAGTTATGAAGTAGTAATAATTACAGAAAACAAATAATCATAGGCTTTAATCACGTCTCTTCCTGCGCAACCGATACCTTGTATGCCACTAAGCTTTATATCGGTCTCTAGTCTTTACGCATGTCTAGTCAGCGTGGGTCCCGCTGACGCAACCTGATATAAGAAATAACGATATGTAAGAACATGTCATGGTTATTCCAAAACCATGTTTGCATGGCTTTACATGGGTGTCTTCCATCGACTGACAACAAAAAACGTAGCTAGAAGTCATAGGTAGAAGGCATAGGTAGATGGCATAGATAGATGGCATAGGTAGATGGCATAGGTAGATAGGAAGGCAGAACCGAAGCTCAATGCCCCCTATCACGGACAGAGGCGCCAAGTTTGCATGTCCAGGCAGAACCGAAGCTCAATGCCCCCTATCACGGACAGAGGCGCCAAGTTTGCATGTCCAGGCAGAACCGAAGCTCAATGCCCCCCCTATCACGGACAGAGGCGCCAAGTTTGCATGTCCAGGCAGAACCGAAGCTCAATGCCCCCTATCACGGACAGAGGCGCCAAGTTTGCATGTCCAGGCAGAACCGAAGCTCAATGCCCCCCTATCACGGACAGAGGCGCCAAGTTTGCATGTCCAGGGAGAACCGAAGCTCAATGCCTCCCTATCGTGGACAGAGGCGCCAAGTTTGCATGTCCAGGCAGAACCGAAGCTCAATGCCTCCCTATCGTGGACAGAGGCGCCAAGTTTGCATGTCCAGGCAGAACCGAAGCTCAATGCCTCCCTATCATGGACAGAGGCGCCAAGTTTGCATGTCCAGGCAGAACCGGAGCTCAATGCCTCCCTGTCACGGACAGAGGCGCCAAGTTTGCATGTCCAGGCAGAACCGAAGCTCAATGCCTCCCTATCACGGACAGAGGCGCCAAGTTTGCATGTCCAGGCAGAACCGAAGCTCAATGCCCCCTATCACGGACAGAGGCGCCAAGTTTGCATGTCCAGGCAGAACCGAAGCTCAATGCCCTCCTATCACGGACAGAGGCGCCAAGTTTGCATGTCCAGGCAGAACCGAAGCTCAATGCCTCCCTATCGTGGACAGAGGCGCCAAGTTTGCATGTCCAGGCAGAACCGAAGCTCAATGCCTCCCTATCGTGGACAAATATGAAAGCTAAGCTCACCTAACTCACCCTAAGCACAAGGGTATAAAATAAACTGATAACTGTACCGACCACCCGGGGCAGGTCCCTTCGCGGAGTACCACCTCACGACTCGCTAGAGATCTACGTGAGACATAACTTTGCGTGTGTGAATCGGTTCCAGATAAAAGCATATTTCAACCCGAACTATCAATAATACGCCGGATACACCACGGCTAGTCAGTGGCCAACCTGTGGCATGACCCTGCATGTACTACAAGCTCCAGGACCACGAAAGTAGTTATAAGGATCTAGCTTTTTTACAACGATACACTAAGAGACCACTATCGGTGGGCAAGCTTTGCTTTTCTCACTAAGATTCATAAATTTGAATTCGGGATAATTATTATCACTACTAGTAGATTTATAAGCTCATACAGTCAACTACTGATGAAAAGCACAACAAAATGTGCAAAACTCACGCCAGTGCGGCTGTTATAACCACACAATTAAATCAGTAGCTGTTTCCTTGTTTCGATGTCCGGCCACGACCACGGCGTACCGACCAACGCCACGGCACAGCGCATTGTATAGGTGGCCACGCCACCGTTAGGGCGGCCACGCCACCGTTAGGGCGGCCACGCCACCGTTTGGGCTGCCACGGCACCTTTTGGGCTGCCACGGCACCTTTTGGGCTGCCACAGCACCCTTTGGGCTGCCACGGCACCCTTTGGGCTGCCACGGCACCCTTTGGGCTGCCACAGCACCCTTTGGGCTGCCACGGCACCTTTGGCCGGCCACTGCATCGTTGGGCGGCCACTGCACCGTTGGGCGGCCACTACACCATTGGGCGGCCACACCACCATCTGGGCGGCCATGCCACCGTTTGGGTGGCAACGCCACTGTATGGCGCATAAAGCCACTCATGCAGCAGCGGCCAGCGCCACAATGCAGCCAGTAACGCCACAATCGCCCTTGCGCATGGCGACTCGCACTTACACATTCTGTGAACATAACTACAGAAACCGAATTAAAAATTTGATGTAAAAATCAGGTAGGTACATAGTTAAATCAACAAGTACACAGACACAATCAGCACTCGTCAATATATTAGGCCCGTACGACCGACCGGACAGTAACCGCTCGGCCTTCCTTCAAAAAACGTATCCAGATCGAACCAGAATTCAAATACGATTATAAGTCATCGACCGAGAAAATAAACAATAAGCCAAAACAACACCTTACAAATTGCGATGACTCATCAAGATTAACCACAAAACATCTTAACGAAATACAATTTTACTGCCAGATTTATTAGTAATCGCACTTTATTATAACTAGCAGTCAGAACTCAAATCAACCCACTGCTTAAAATAATACGAACCAACGAAATAAATCCATCTAGTTCATTTGTACTAATCTAGCCGTAACACTAGACTTTGCCTGTCCTTTGGTACTTCTACGAACGAACTCACTATAGACCTAAATGGATTCACTGACTCGATCGTCCAACCATAGTGTATGTCTAATGTACTACTGGACTACCAACAGTACTATTACAACTGTAAACTGAAGTATTACATATGATCGATTGATCTAACGATCGATCGTAATAATCCTTATCCTATTCGTGTTCCAACATGACCGTACCGTGGGCATCATTAATATTTTTTTCGAAACACGAACTACCCGCATATGTATTTTTTTTTCGTGAAAAACAATACGTGAAAATAATGGAAACGAATATAACAAAATGCATCAGAAAGCGAAGAGGATAGGGCAGAATCCAATCCCACTTCTGATATTAGCAATCCTAGGTAGGATTACTTAAAAAAAGAGAAGCTGTCCAGAAACCATTGTCTCTGGACCACCTTAGTATAACAAGAACTGAACATACCTCTGAAGTATTATTACCACACTCCTGTAACAGGAATACATTGTAATCACTAAGACGCAGCTACTTCACTAAGCACCGCACTGTATGAGATCTGGGAAAACGAATGACCGCGGTGCCGCTAGAGCAGTGACTTATATACGGGTTCGGCTATCCTTCCTACACACAATTTATTTGACGACAACTATAATTCCTAATAATATAATATTCTGTGACAATCCACACACAGTCATCTGATCCCAAACTAGGCAGATCCTGTACTATGGAAACCAGACTTTATAACAGATACTAATACCTACATACTTTTTTTTTGTAAATACATAAGTACTTATACATAAGACACCCAGACAGTTGGGGGAACCCACGACCTATTGGTCAGCGGCCAGGGTGTCTAACCACTAGACCGACAGGCCCGTCATGCCTACTATCTAATTATGCATCAGGTGTGCTCCACATGTGACCAATTTTGGATCGCTACTCATCAACTAATCAATCCGTAATTACGCTGCATACGCTCATATTAGCCATGGTATATTAAATTTGGTGTCTCATTATTATATCCAATGGTTATCAATTTCAATGTTTAGTGTTACAATTTTAAAAGCTCAGCCGTAAAAACGTATAGGCTGACTTGTTTTTGTCGTATGGTTAGTGGCCAACCTAGTGTCAGAGTTGTTCAAGCTACCCTGAGGCGATGTCCTAACTAAACGCGATCACGCGATCATCGCGCGAACTGTTATAATCAGAATTACCATACACAGAATGCTGTTATAGCATAAAACCCCACATAGACAGTTTGTAAACCAAAGGTTATAAATAGGGGAAACGCCGTATTTTGCGCGGCAGTCCATATTAAAATTCATTGAGCACACCGACTCTTTGTCCGCGTATCATAGCAGTACATTAAGATTGTTAGACAGTGTTAAGAGTAATGTTTTATTAAGTGTATTTTAATTAATATAATTTTCAGCTAGAATAAAAGTGTTTTTTTAAAAAGAACCCACGGAGCGCCGTCCTTACAAATTGGTGTCAGAAGTGGGATTCCAGGAAACGCTATAAGTACTGGAATCTAGGTGTTAGGCGTCGCGAATTCGTTCCCGTCTGGCACCGTATTTTGGCTCCGTGGATGTAAGGTTCTTTCTTAGTGAAGTGAAGTAGTCGACGCTAAGTCTTGGGTATACCGCCTGAGCCCGCGCTGCTACACACGTGATCGACGATAAGCCTCCGCTGTTGAGCGTGAGCCCGCATCACCATTCACCCTACAAACACCTGCTGCTGATTATTATAATTGATCGACGGTAAGCCTCCGCTATTGAGCGTGAGCCCGCATCACCACATTCATCACCTAACATTTATACTGCTGGTGATCGTCGTGATCGACGTTCCCACGGACACGGACAGCGTATCGGAGTTCGAGGTAACCTGTAATACGACTCCCTGAGTCGCCAGGCACTCGTCGAGCCCGGTTACGTCATCGCTGCGCGCTGCGCGACACAACGGTTTTAGGAAAAGCCGTTCTTTTTGAAGATGTTCGGGAATGCTGCCACTGCTGCCATTACTGCCACCGTTCTGTGAGTGATCTTAACTTTTGCAATTTTAACAAGCGTTTTTCAAAGTGAATAAAGTGAAAGTGATTTAACGAAAAATCTTCTTAAACTCCAGAACAATTAATTACTAATTTTACTTAAAATTTCTACATTTCTAAATGTTATATTTACAAATTTTCTAATTTTACAATTCTATAATTTTTACATATTTTTATTCTAATTTTTACATCATTTTTAATTTTAAAATTCTATTGAATTTTGTTTTTTATATGTGTTTTTTCTGGTGATCTGTACGGCGTAAGCTATTAATAATTTAATGTCTATAAAAAAAGAGGACACAAAAGAGTTAAATTCTCAAAGTTCTGATTTATCAGACAATTATTCATCAAAAAGTCCTTCACCGATAAAAGCTAAAGTAAAAATGGCTGACAAAATTACGCTCTCAGTTTTAACGAAATTTATAAAGCCATACAAAGGGGATCGAGAGTCACTGCCAGCATTTTTAACAAATTGCGATAATGCAATCTCACTTGCCAGTACAGAGCAACAGAAAGTTTTATGCAAGTATATTATCTCACAACTCGAGGGCAAAGCTCAACTAGCCTGTTGCCTAAAATGTTTCAAAGAATGGTCGGAAATTAAGCAATTTTTAAAGTCTACTTTTGGAGAGAAAAAGCATTCTACTCATTTGCTAGTTGACCTTCAGAATTGTAAACAAATGCCTTCCGAGGATGTGATACAATATTCTTTACGTGTGGAGTCATGTTTAACCAGGCTTCAGTCAGACATACATTACAGCTGCGAAGACGATAAGGAACTTGTAGGCAGACTTGCTGCCATGGAAGATTTAGCCCTGAATACGTTTTTATTAGGGTTAAATACTAATTTTTCACACATTGTTCGATGCAGAAATCCAAAAACGCTATCGGACGCGATTACACATGCGGCTGAAGAAGAAAAATTATATAAATTATCTAAATTGCCAAGTCGCTCAAATTTTAAACAATGTTCTATTTGCAATAAAGGTGGTCACGTCGCCGCCGAATGTTATAAAAACAAATCTAAAAATACTTATCCTAATTTTCATCATATTAATTCAGAATCGCCAAATAATAATCAAAATAATTTTAATAATTTTAATAAAAAGTCTACTTTTGATTCAAATAAATTATGCGTGTATTGCAAAAATCGTGGTCATTTAATAGGTGACTGTCGCAAACTTAAATATAAAAATAATCAAACGCGCTCTGAGTCACGTAACCCTACACTATCAAGTGCACCGACTTCTAACCGTAATACGTCAGGTGATAACCGTTCTAATGTGCACCTTATTGAAGATACTAATAGTGAGGATAATACTTTAAACTAAATGCGGTTTCAGCCCCGTGTCTGCCGAAACCACATAATAAATTGAATGACACGAAAAATATTAATGTATCCCGTGTTCCTAAATTTTCTAAAACACGGATGACAAATAATAATTCTAATTTTGATGGGATTAAACCCCAATCCACTGAGTTTTTAAAAATGACTGAAGGTCATTCACCCTGTGTTCCTAAATTTTCTTCAGCACAGGTTCGTCACAATTCAGAGACATCTCCTTGTGTTCTTAAATTATCTTCAACACAAGTTTATCAAGATACTGATATTTCTAAGTTAAATACTACATTAAATGTCTCGAACTCTGAGTTATATAAATACAATCCTTCACCTCGTAATAATAAGTCGAGTTTATATTCTAAGGATTGCACACGTGAGAAAACATATAACATTAATAATATTAACAATAAAGTTTCTCTTCCTCACGTTTATTTAAAAACAAATTATAGCGATAAGCCTCTGTGCTTTTTAATAGACACTGGTTCATCTATTTCAATTGTCAAATTTTCTAGTTTATCTAAACAACCAGTGCTCGGGCCTGAAATTATAAAGCTTAAGGGCTTAAGTGACAATGATTCTTATTATGAGTCTCTCGGGTCTATCGAACTTAATTTACAGCATCAAATTTCATCTTCACAGAAGATAGAGTTTAATTATATGTTTCATACTATTGATAATACGATTAAGTTATATTACGATGGAATCATTGGAAGTGATCTTATTCAACATTTTAAAATAGATGTGCAATATTCTAATAATACAATTAATTACCAAGGTCACGCTATACCTATTTGTTTTAGTAGTAAATCATATGTTTTACCACCACGGTCAGAAATGGTAATTGAGTGTCCAATTTCTAACTTATCAGAAGTATCTGGTCGAACAGAAGCCTTGATACTTGATCAAAGAATATGTAATGGCGTATTTTTAGCGAATAGTATTGTAGGTATAAAACCTAACAATCGAGTTAATATCTCTGTTTTAAATACCACCGAAGACGAAGTGTGTATTGATAATTTCCAAGTTCAGTTAACTCCAATTGAATTGCCATTTTCTAAATTAGACGACACTCAGCAAGAATTCGTTCATCAATTAAATTCTTTAAATATTGATCGATCTAAAAAGGTTCTTGATCAAATTAGATGTTCTCATTTAAATCCGCAAGAAAATAAAGCGCTTATGAGTTGTATTTCCCAATATACAGACATTTTCCACCTTGAGGGTGAATTCTTAACATATTCAGATGTTCTTCAACATTCTATAAATACCGGAAATGCAGCCCCTATTCATGTAAAATCTTATCGCTTCCCAGAAATACATAAAGATGAAGTCGAAAAACAAATTAATAAGATGCTTGATCAAAAAATTATTCGTCCTTCAACTTCACCTTGGAGTGCACCCGTGTGGGTTGTGCCGAAAAAGCTCGATGCGTCGGGTAAACAAAAGTGGCGAATCGTAATTGATTATCGACGTTTAAATGATGTCACAGTTTCTGAGGTCTATCCTCTTCCACTTATAACCGATATTTTAGATCAATTAGGTCATTCTAAGTACTTTAGCACTCTAGATTTAGCATCTGGTTTTCATCAGCTGTGTTTGGATCCCAAGGACACTGAGAAGACAGGATTCAGTGTTATGACAAATGGTACCTCTGGACATTACGAATTTACGCGAATGCCAGTAGGGCTCAAAAATTCTCCTTCTACATTCCAAAGAATGATGAATTTGGTACTTTCTGGACTACAAGGTCTTCATTGCTATGTTTATTTACACGATTGTATTGTCTATTCCCATGACCTTGAGTCTCATATGCAAAAATTAGAACTCGTATTTTCCAAATTTAGAGAAGCAAATTTAAAGTTACAGCCCGATAAATGTGAGTTTTTGCGTCGCGAAGTCGCTTATCTAGGGCATGTAATCACAGACAATGGTGTAGCGCCAAATCCTGATAAGGTCAAGGCCATTTCCCAATTTCCTACACCTAAAACACCAAAAGACATTAAGTCTTTCCTCGGATTAGCCGGTTATTACCGTCGCTTTATAGAGAATTTCTCTCACATAACTAAGCCTCTTACTTCCTTGTTAAAAAAAGATGTATCTTATCATTGGTCTCATGAGCAAGAGCTAGCTTTCAATACTCTTAAACAAAAGTTAATGTCAGCTCCTTTACTACAGTATCCCGATTTCTCAAAATCTTTTATTATTACGACGGATGCTTCTAATTATGCCGTCGGCGCAGTTTTATCTCAGGGAGAAATTGGCAAAGATAAACCTATTGCTTTTGCGTCTCGTACTTTAAATAAACAAGAAGGAAACTATTCTACAACAGAAAAAGAACTTCTCGCTATTTTGTTTGGTGTTAATACATTCCGTCCTTATGTGTATGGATATAAATTTAAAATCGTAACGGATCACCGTCCGCTTACTTGGTTATTTAATGCTAAAGATCCAGGTGGACGTTTACTCAGATGGAGACTTAAATTAGAGGAGTACGATTATGAAATCGTCTATAAACCAGGTCGTATTAATTGTAATGTTGACGCTTTGTCTCGTTACCCAGTAAATGCTATCACTCGTTCTAAATTAAATATTGCCACTTATGAGCAATTCTTTAAAATGCAGTTCACTAGAACTACTCCAAATTGTGATACACAAATTCAAGAACATAACGAAAGTTTACATTTAGCAAAACAAAAATCAATCGCTTGTCCAGTCTCTTTAGATTTAGATTATTCTATGCCACATTGTGAGCAATTGTTATCAACGGTAGATAACGCCGATGAGTTCCGAACAGGTGAACGCGAACCTGATACCGTGCAGTCGGTCAGTGCAAATAATAAAGCACTCTATTTCTTATATACTAAGGTTCATCATTTTGATGAAACTACTTATAAAACTATTTACAATTTATTAATTCAATTGAGAGATAAAATTACTTTAAATAATGATTATGATAAAGAGTTAGCTATTTCCGATTTTTCAGAACCGTTTACTAAAATAGTATATGTTAAAATTTATAATATGATATCTTTCATTTTTCACGGCACTAACATAAAGGTGCATATTTACAAAAATCAAATACTTTATCCGACTCCTGTCGAAATTCCAAATATTCTTAAAGAAAACCACGGGACTACTATAGCTGGTCACCCGGGTACTAAGCGCATGTATAGTCGAATTAAAGCTGCATATTATTGGAAAACGATGCGCTCAGACATTGAACGCTTTGTAAAAGATTGCAAACTATGTCAAGTAAATAAGCCATTGCGAGCTTCAAATAAAGCACCTATGGTGATAACTTCTACAAGTACTAAGCCATTCGAAAGGTTGGCTCTAGATATTGTTGGTACTTTACCTGAAGCAGGTCTTCAAAAATTTAGATATATTTTAACTCTTCAGGATGATTTAACTAAATTTTCGTGTGCCTATCCCATGATTACGTCATCAACAGATGAAGTTGCGCGTAATCTCATTCATTTCTTTTCTTTATTCGGATTTTGTAAGATGATCTTAACAGATCAAGGCACTTGTTTTACATCAGAGTTATTTAAACAATTAACAGAAATACTTAAAGTTAAAAATTTATTTTCATCTCCATATCATCCACAAACTAATGGTGCATTAGAAAGGTCACATGCAACCCTTAAAGAATATTTAAGATCCTTCGTAAATGACAATCAAGATGATTGGCATTGTTATCTTGCAACTGCAATTTTGTCGTATAATACGACACCACACTGTACTACTCAGTACACACCCTTTGAGTTATTATATGGTTATAAACCATCCATTCCTAGTAGTGTTTATGGATCTAGTGATAACACCACGTATCAAGAATATATTCGTGCTTTGCAATATAGGATGAAATATTCTCGCGAAAGAGCTATAGAGCATATGAATAAAAGTAAAGAAACTTCTAAAAGGTATTATGATTCCTCTTCTCGCGAAAAAACTTATAAAACCGGTGACATGGTCTATTTAAAATGTCATCATAGATTACGTAAATCATTATCTCCGGTCTGGAAGGGACCGTTTAAAATTATGAAAGTACATGGTAAAAATAACGTAACCCTCTGTATTAATCGAAAACACGTTAAACACCATATTAACGAAATTAAACCAGCGTGAAATTATTTTTATCAATTCGTTGTTTCAGATTTCTGCTCAGTCCGAGTCAGACTTTATCAAAACCGATTGAGTCAATTATACACAGTCCGGGAGTATATTTTGACCCGACAGCTGTTGTTTATTTTTATAACGACTATTGGAATGTTGTTACTTATGTCGAGTTTATACCTATCAAACCTTATTTAGAGAAAATTCAAAAAGCTATTGCAAGTATTTCTTTATTTTGCGATAAAGCTAGAAATTTAGCAGATATTACTATTGAATGTAAGGACACTATTAATCCTTTACAAATTTTAATTGAAACTAATAATTTGAAATTAAACTCACTTTCGCATCTTATTGCGGAAAATTCGTCAAACCGATCTAAACGAGCAATCGAGTTTGGTGGTGAGATACTTAAATTCTTTTTTGGAACTTTGGACGCTGAAGACGCCAGAAAGTATGATGAAGCTATCTCAACAAGTCAGCATAATGAACATGAGATATTTTCGATGATGAAAGATAATATTCATATTGTTCAATCAACTATTAATAATTTTAATGTTTCTATTCAGAATTTAAATAATAATGAAATTCGAATTAATAAACAAATAGAAAAACTTGATTATATATTTTCAGAAAATCTTAAGACACATACAAAATTAATTAATACCGAAAGAATTAATTCTATTCTTAATGTTATAGAAGGACAATTAATGTCAATTTCTAATATTTTAGACACTATTTTAAATTCTATTTTATTTGCGAAAGCTAATATTTTACACCCTTATGTTATTACTCCAACTAAATTGTATGAAGAACTCTCTAATAGTATTTTAACTAAGAAAAACTCTGAATTTCCAGTTACTCTGTCATTACAGAATATTCATACTATTATTGATTTGTCCCAATTGACTTCATATTTTTATAATAATAAGTTAGTATTCGTAATTAAAATTCCTTTAATTAATCCTATTAAGTTTAGCGTTTATAAGAGTTTACCGTTACCAACACCACGCGAAGAAAATAATTATAAAACATATATTTTAATCCATCCTTCCAAATTGTACGTGGCTGTAACGGATGATAGGCTAAGTTATGCGTTATTAGATAGTATGTTAGATTGTAAACATGTAAACAATGAATATATGATATGTCCTTTAGTTTCGACCTTGTCGACAATTAATAATCCGTCCTGTGAGACAAAACTTTTAACGGAAGTAACTTTGTCACTTCCTGAAATTTGTGATTATAAGCAATTGTACGGAAATATTAACGTATGGCAAAAACTTAATGATGGTAGATATATATATGTACAATCTAAATCAAATAAATTAACGATGAAGTGTAACAATGTAATTACTGATTATACATTACAAGGTACAGGAATTTTATCTGTAGAAAATGATTGTATTGCATATTTCCAAACTTTACAATTTCGTTCATCTCGTAATTATAAAACTGTATTGCCAAGTCAATTATCTATTAGTTATGATATAACAGAAGATGATTGTTGCAAATATAATATTGTAAATGGTAGTTTTCATAAATTTGTCCCAATTACCTTAGCAAATGTGGATTTAGAATCTTTAAAAGTAGCCTCTCATAAATTAGATTATTTAGAAAATCAAATAAAGCAAACGGAAAATCAATCACATATTGTTAAATATAGTAATTATTATTCTGCATTGACATACATTATAATTTCGTTAATTTTCATCTTTATAATATGTAAAATTTATAAAAACTGTTTTTCACGAACATCTTGTTGCATTCAAATATTTAATCAATGTTATAATAAAAAAAGAAACAAAATAAATACTAGAGTTAATACGTCTTTTGAATTATCCGAATCTTCAGGTGAAATAGAATGCGACAGGAAGTCAGTAAAAAGTCTTCCAGAGATAGACATTAATAAAAGTCAAAATAGAGTATTGTTTAGACAGCCCGATGGGTCTAATAGAAACTTAAGTAATTTTTAAAATCAATTATTTTTGATACTTATAAATGTTATAATTTTATTAATTTCTATTATGGAATTTAAATTTAGTTTATCTCATTACTATATTTTAATTATATTACAGATCTGTTGATCTAGCTTAGACAAGTATTTCAATTTAAATATTTTTTCATGTTTTCAATTTTTATTACTTCGTTAAATCTTTAAAAGATGTAACTTCGTCTAAAAGGGGGAGATGTTATAATCAGAATTACCATACACAGAATGCTGTTATAGCATAAAACCCCACATAGACAGTTTGTAAACCAAAGGTTATAAATAGGGGAAACGCCGTATTTTGCGCGGCAGTCCATATTAAAATTCATTGAGCACACCGACTCTTTGTCCGCGTATCATAGCAGTACATTAAGATTGTTAGACAGTGTTAAGAGTAATGTTTTATTAAGTGTATTTTAATTAATATAATTTTCAGCTAGAATAAAAGTGTTTTTTTAAAAAGAACCCACGGAGCGCCGTCCTTACAGAACGAACGACGCGACCATCGCGCGATGAAATCTCAAACATATGGACGTCGAACGAGTGTCCTAACTGGCGGTCGCGACCGACAGTACATTCGCCAATCATCGCGCGATGGTCGCGTCGTTCGTTCGCGTGATCCCGTTCTATTAGGACACTCCCTTAGGCCTCTGACTTAGCTTAACGACTGCTGTCTAGATGACAATAGCTGGGTCCGACTTTTAACGTGCCACGGAGGCACGCTCAGTTCAAATGCTACTAAACGATCATCTAATGACGTACCTTTTCGTTTTTTTTTTGACGCGGAGGTAATCTTCGAAAAATCACCGGAATCTGTGGGGCTCCACCGGGGTATAGATAGATAGATAGATAATTCTTTATTGTTCCACCATCATTAAAAAACACAAAAATACAAGAAAAAAAAAAACAGTAAAATAGAATGAAACAATGGGCGGCCTTATCACTAAAAGTGATCTCTACCAGGCAACCTTTGGATGGAGAGGAACTATGAACTGCAAGGCGGGGTTGTTTATACAAACCAATTATAAAAATACATAACTATAAATAATAAAATACGTAACAGCAAAATAATATATATATATAAATATTAGTATAATACATAAATATTATATTTGATAGAAACAAATATAAATAACCAACAATAATAAATAAATAAATGCAGCCGGCTAATATCAATATAAAATTCATAGGGACAGATAAAATGCTTTCAAACGATCTTTAAAGATAGGCAGAGATGATGCATGTCTAACAGTGACCGGTAAGGCATTCCACAGACGAACAGCTTCTACTGTGAATGACTTATCGTAAAACGAACTATTATGAGAAGGGAACATAAGAGTGAGATTTTCTGATGACCTCAAACAGTGGGAATCATTGCCGAGAAAAACAAAACGTTCCTTTAGGTAACGCGGAGAAAAAGAATTAAATAGTATATTATAAAGAAGAGACAGGATGTGCGTATTCCGACGAAGACGAATAGGAAGCCACTTGAGCTTAGAACGAAATTGAGAAACATGATCATATTTGCGCAAACCAAATATAAATCGTATACAAAAATTTTGAAGACGCTCAAGTTTATTAAGCTGGTCCTCTGTAAGATCTAAATAGCAGATGTCAGCATAATCAAGAATTGGAAGTAATAGGGATTGAGCTAGAACAATCTTAGTGGCAGTGGGAAGAAAGTTACGGAGTCTTTTTAACGAGGCTGCAGCAGCAAACAACTTCTGGCTAGTAACTTGGAGTTGAGGAACCCAACTCAAGGTGCGATCAATTAAGATTCCTAAATTTTTACACGATTCACTAAAAGGTAATAATTCCCCATCTAAATTGACACTAGGAATCGTTCTCCAGTTTACCCTTGAAATCAATCGCGAACTACCCACTATCATCGCCTTAGATTTTGCAGGATTAACTTTTAAGCCAAATTTTTTGCTCCACTCGGTTATAAGGAAAAGATCATTATTAACTACCCTAATACACTCTGGTAGTTCATCCAATGAAGCACTAGAATAAATTTGTAGATCGTCTGCATATAGGTGGTACGAAGAAGATAGATTTTGCGAGACAGAGTTTATAAAAATTGCGAAAAGAATTGGAGAAAGGACACCACCTTGAGGGACGCCAGCAGTCGTATCACACCAAGAAGAGAAATCCTCATCCAGGCGAACCCGCTGCCTGCGCCCATAAAGATAACTGTAAAACCAATCGACAACCGCAGGAGATACATTCATTGAGCGAAGTAAGGCCAAGAGAATGTCAAAATCAACCGTATTGAACGCATTACTGAAATCCAGCAATATAAGTACAGTAAGTTTGCCATTGTCCATGGAATGACGTATATCATCAGTGATCTTGACGAGTGTAGTAGTCGTGCTATGGCCCGGGCGGAAACCTGATTGTAAAGGGTTTAAAAGATTGTGACAATAAAGGAATTTACTAATCTGGTCATAGACAAGGCGTTCAAGAACTTTAGAAAGAAAAGGAAGAATAGATATAGGTCGAAATTCGGAAAATAATTTAGGACTTGATTTTTTAGGTAGAGGAATAATTTGAGCATCCTTCCAAGCTAAAGGAAAAATGCCACTATCAACAGAATTATTCAGAATATCGCAAAGAACAGGAAGGATAATTTCAAGAAGCGGCACAAGCATATTGCGACTGATACCATCATTACCAACTGCGTTTGACGTGTCACTAGCGGTTAGACGACTGAAAACAAAAGGAGAATGGTCCGGAATTGGTAAGGCTGAGATGTAATTAAGAGTGTTGGCTTTAATTGCCCCATCAATAGACGAAGAAGTAGAGAAATGGAGATTGAGAGAATTTATATCTAAATTAGTGGGAACGGTATCCTGACGTCCTTTACCAATTCCAATAGACCTAAGAAATTTCCAGACTTTAGCTGGATCATTTTTATCTACAGATTCATGAACATGATGGCGCAATGCGTTCCTACACACCGTATTGCAGCGATTGCGACATCTAACATATTTTTCTCTGGTAAGATCATTGGGACGGCATTTAAATTTATGTTTGGCACTGGCTTTCTTACGCATCAGTAACTTAATTTCATCAGTAAGCCAAGGAGCAGGAAGGTGCTTCAGTTTAATGGATCGCAAAGGTGCATGCTTGTCATATAATTGCATTAAGATTGAGTTAAAAATTTCCACCTGATCGTTAACCGAATCTGCCTCAAAAACCGGGGACCAATCAATGGCGCGAGCATCACTAAGAAATGCATCAAAATCCATACCACTAAAATTGCGCTGAAGGATTATTTTAGGCTTTGCTTTAGGAGGACGAATCTTATATGACAGGAATATCAGATCATGATAGGAAAACTCTTCGGCCGCACATTGACCGTGCTTAGCAACATGCTGAGAGGAAGATACAATTGCCAAGTCAAGAAGTGAGGGAGTAGAGTTAGGAAAGTGATGAGTTGCACCAAGAGGGAGAATATGCATGTTGCAGGAACTAACGACAGATTCTAATAAAGAAGTACGGAAATCTTTTTTTAGGAGACAGGTATTAAAATCACCCATTATAATAGTATGGCTAAAGATAGGAATAAGATCTTCTAAATGTCTTTCAAGAGAAGAGAAATAATTAATGTGAAGCGAAGGGCTATAGTAGACTCCGAGTAGAATTTTAGTATGCGACAAGGTCACCTCAATAAATAAATGCTCACCTGCATTTGCAGGGGGAGGTTGAGCAGAAGTACTGATTACGGAGAAAGGAATATGCGATCTAAGATAAATTGCTACTCCACCCCCACCCCTATTAGAGCGATCGTTGCGAATGAGGCGGTATCCAGGCAAAGAATAAGTGTAGTGTAGGGGTATGTGGGATTCTTACCCACTAAAACCCCCGCGGCTGTCGCAATAGCACATGAGAGAGGACCCTGGTCTCTCCGGTGGGATCTGCACCAGGGGCCCCTCAGTGCCTTGCCATTGAGCCCGCCGCCGAGAACCTGACATGGTGCTCACGGGGACGGGGGTCGCAACCCCGCCGCCGTCCTCCTCGGAGTCACCGCCGTACTCAATGGACGTTCTAAGGGCCCACACCCCGAACGTCCAGCCACTCCGAAAGATCTAATGACGTACCTAGGCTGACTAATGAGCGAGAAATAACAATAATAAGAAGGACGGTATGAGACAAGTACCTACCGTGAAAGGGAACAGTAAGGAGTGAGAGAGACAGAATGTACGAGAGAGAGGGCACAACATAATAACTTTTATAAATAAAATTTTAAATTTATAAAAGGAATTTATTTTTATTTTGTAAAAATACCTTATCTAATGTGTAGTCATTCTTCATTCATTGTATTTGCTAGCCTAATCAAATAACCAATGCAACCACATGTTTTGTATTCTTTTTGCTAGTAAAAAAACAAAAGTAATTTTAGGGGGAACATTTGTATTTTTCCCATAGATTAAAGGAACATTATCTATTGTTATTCAATAATTTGAAAATAGTTATTCTTTGGTTCTACGAGTATATACATTAGTCTAGCTGCTAGACTGGAAATAATATGTGCTAGACTCTAGCACATATTGTTTCGCGCAAATATAAGTCCTTTGTTTAAGTGCCAACTAGTGTTACAAACTTCCGTGGTGGTTACAGGTGGACTAACTCTAGTTGGTGCACCTGTAAGAATCTTTCGTTCTGAGGTTTTAACGACCTATGTCATTTTTACCTATCTCCCGCTTTGCAAAGGAGGGAAGTAGAATTTTTATTTTTCCAACTCCTTCTATATAGTTTTCTAATTAAATTTGTTGCGGGTTCCAAGACAATTTAGCGTTTCCCCGGGACTCGCTGAGGGTCAAACCTCGGTATCTTCGCTGGTGACCACTGTAGATCCTGGCTGACAGGAGTCAGCCAGGATCTGCAGTGGTCCGATCCGAGTCTTACATGAATTGATCCCACCATCACCCTTCTATCATCGGACGACGAGACGCACAGCGCATACGCACCCATATGTAGTAAACGTGCCTTCAGTCCGGACTAAGCGATTTCCTTCTTCGTTTATAATAAGGACAGCTAAGGACTGGAATAGTTTGCCTGCGTCGGTTTTCCCGCCCGGTTAAAATATAGATGTCTTCAAGAATAGAGTGAATAGGCTATTAATAAGCTATTGTGCTTTACCATCTTCGACTGCGTCACCGCTTTCCATCAGGTGGGACTGTGGTCAAGCACTGGCTTATATTGGATAAAAAAAAAGTCACAGTGATGGGAAAAAGTGATGGGATGAGTCCCATAAAAAAATAGTGTTACAAATGCCCTACCTAACAGGCTCGATTAAATACACAACAAATCCATAAGTTGGCCTGCATGCTTTTACACTATCAATTTAGACTGTTGGTATCAGACTGCTACCCTACAGCAGGAGCGCTGCAGGACTAAAGAGCTGAACAGCAACTTTGCGGAAGCAGTCCTGTACTAAAACGATTAAATTGAAAGAGACCTTATACTATTTCTGCACAGACATATCTTATTTGTAGTTATTTTAAAAACAATTCTGCAATTAAATGGATTAAGATATTGGAAATGTAATTACGCTATGGTACGCACGTTCGTTGAACAAGGAGTTAATTAGTAAAATGCAACGCATCGGGATTGCTTTTGTGTAGAGATGGGACACGACAGTCTGATTCAGAAATCGATTGAGAAGTATAATATGTGTTATTCAATATTGTAGATATAAATGTATTTTAGAATATATTTAATGAAAAATGTTACTGTATGTTTTTTTTTGTTTAAAAATATATACGCAAGAACCTACTTATTTCAAGTCAGTTATCAACATCATCATCACCAGCCGGAAAACGTCCACTACTTAACATAAGCCTTCCCCTTCCTTCGGAGTCGCTGGACGTTCGAGGTGTGGGCCCTTTGAACGTCCATTGAGTACGGCGGAGACTCCGAGGAGGACGGTGGCGGGGTTGCGACCCCCGTCCCCGTGAGTACCGTGTCAGGTTCCCGGGGGGCTACAATGTGCCCCCCGGTGGCGGGCTCAAAGGCAAGGCACTGAGGGGCCCCTGGTGCAGATCCCACCGGAGAGCCCTGGGGTCCCCCCTCTCATGTGCCGATGCGACAGTCGCGGGGGTTTTAGTGGGTAACAATCCCACATACACTGGTCGAGCCCCACAGCTCCCGGGGATCTTTGGAAGATTTCCCCCGCGTCAAAAAAAAAAGGCCTTCCTCTTGGAACGCCACAATGAACGGCCATTGGCTATTTGTATCCACTGGTTACCTGCGATGCGCACAATGTCGTCTGTCCACCTAGTGGGATGCCTACCTACGCTGCCTTCCGGTTCGTAGTCTCCATTCGAGAACCTTTCTTCCCCATCGGTTATCGGTTCTTCGAGCGATGTGGCCTGCCCATTTCTACTTCAACTTGCCGATTCTGAGAGCTGTTAGTGACCTTGGTAACCCAACCAGTATCGTGGATTTTTTCTCGAAGTAGTATACTGTTGCATCGTCTTGTTTTAATTAATTTTTATTGATATAATGAATGAAATACAATCATGTGCCATATTCAAGTGCGACAAGTGCACCCTCTCTTCCTTTACTTGCAAAGCAATGCTGCTAGTAAGAATGGAATTCTTACATTCTTAGCTTCCATCCCTTCTCCTCCCGTCGTCGCTTGTCCATAAGAGGCGACTAAAGTAAGTTAATAAGACGGGCAGTAGCGTATTTTTATTGGATTACCTAGCTATTACTGAACGGTCCCGATCTGGAGTCAGGAGATCCAGGCCGCTCAGAGATTGCTTGAACGGTCGTAGTATTGGAGTCAAGTCAAATAAATACGACAATTTGTATGTATAAATTATATCGACGTCTGTCCTGGTCGACGGTCTGATCGTGTTCAGTCCTTAGTCATTTTTTTCCTTTCCTGTCATGTCATGTCGAAGCATTCATTTAAATAATTGTCAGTCCGAGTATATGGCATCCTTCGGTCAAAGGAAGTCGGTCTAAGCAGGCTGGACGCCCCGACAATCACCTATACCTACAGCGATCCCCAAGACGCTTGCCAAGCGTGGGGATTATGGGAACATTGGACGTCTTATGACTGCTGATGATGATGATGATGGAGGCTACACTTTGGGTACTTATTACGAGTATTCTAAATTTCTTTTTATCGACAAACTATCGGTGTCACGTTTGAGGCCATCCCTACCGAGCGTTATGTCAGCTATTTTCAATGTGAGCCCGACGGCTAATGAGAACGTAAATATTTCAATATGGTGTGCGATATTTTAATGATAATGCAGTGCCCCGATTGCAGTACTACATAAATTAAATCGGCAATATGTTTATACAATATGCACATATGCAAAGTAAGTAGGGACATTTCCATTTTAAGTTTTTCATTGTGTTCGGTGAGATCTTCAATCCGAGATAATTATTAGTACGCAATCTATAAAATTAAGTCTTCATCAAACAGTTAAATTAATAATATTAATATTTATCAGCGGTTAGTATGAATTAATGAGCATGATTGTTATGTTCTTAACTTTTTAACCGACTTCAAAAAAGGAGGAGGTTCTCAATTCGTCTGTATATTTTTTTATGTATGTATGTTCGCGCATAACTCTGGCAATTATGAACCGATTTGAAAAAATCTTTCTTCCATCCATTCTTAAATCCATTGATTGGGTCCCCACAGGTCATTGTACCGTCTTCGATGGTTCAATCTTTATGTTTGAAAATTAAAATATATTGAATATGAATGAATATGAAATATATATTGCAAATGTTATTGAAGTTAGTGCAAAATATACACAGCAGGTACGCTAACACCAACTTCTAATAATATTTAAATTATTTTATAGTTTTCAGTGTTATTGAAGTCGGTTCAATTTTTTTTTAATATTTTATTCAGTTTTATGATTTTGGTGCACGTAGTTTAAAATAAATAAAACATTTTGGCCGTTTTGGCAACCAAGTTTGGCAACCAACGCAATACGGATAATGCTGGAAAAAAAACATATTATTAATTAATTATTTAATCTAAAATCTACTTATTTCTGCAATTTTAAAGGTGCCCATTGACGATACGTCCATTAATCCAAATGAAGTGGACGTCTTCCAAAATTGTTCCGTGAATGTGAAAAACGTTTGCCAATTTATTAGACGTCGTCCAGCTTTGGATTTCCAAACGGATTGAAATCCATGCATCCAATCCAAATGGACGTCATCCGCGGCCGACTGTCAATGCGAAAAACGTGCGCCACGCGCCATTTGGAAGACGTCCGAATTGTCTGTGAATGGGCAAAACCGCGTCCATTTTTTTGAAATTTTCTTCTCAGTTTATGCTCTGGCGTTGACGGTGGCACATGCGCTGGATTATAAGAGCTCTGTGGCTGAGTCTATGAAACATATAAATAATACCCAGATTACATTAATGTTATTGCAGGCTTGCTGGAATATGTCTTTACAAATAAGCAGTGCCTCTGTACTATTATTTCCTATAATAATAATATTCTAGGACAATCTACACACGGTCATCCGAACCCAGACCTCAGACTACTGATACTAATACATATATACTTTTTAAAAATAAATATTTAAATATATAAAACACCTAGACACTTGGTGGGAATCGAACCCATGGATAGCGGCCAGGGTGTCTTACTCGTAATATACGTTTGCGACGTCACGCGACTTTGTATTAAAAGTCAGTCAAAAAATAAAAATATCCATCCATGTTTATGGCAAGTGAAACATCCTGATTATCACGCTGTTTATCGTGTATTTCTTTTTTCTCTGTGGAGAAATGCAGCAATGATCGCTTTGTTGGATTGTTTAAAAGAAAGAGTCCTGGCGCTAACTTCATTACGGTTAAAGAAAATATCCTTTCATCCATGTTCTCTTACGTTTTTCCTATAGCGTGCAACATTCGAAGTGACGGTGCGTACGTCCAAATGGACGCATATCAATGTGCGTATAATATGGAGTGCTTCCATTGGGAAGTATTCCATTTGGAAGCATTCCATTTGGAAGCATTCCAAACGGACGTATCGTCAGTGGCTACCATTATGACGAGAGGAGCTGGAAAGAGGCCTGGGCTCTGGTACCTTTTTGGTCTGAAATCAAAAGCCTATTAAAGTGACAGTCATTGCCCCCCCCTCTCTCTCGCTCTCTCGCTCCCTCTCGCGCTCACTCTCTCACTCCTCCTCTCTCTCTCTCTCTGTCCTAAAAATATAGCATATAATATCCTCCTGGCGGATAGGACTACAGCGGCCAATCTTTCACAAGTACAACTATCTACGCGGGAGATATTATAGTGCTTGCGTAGACATAAGTACACTCTCAGTACACAAACCGACTTTTTACATGCCCCTTTTGCTCTATAAGACGTACTTAGCGGTGACGACGAGGGACATTGTTCGTCTCTTCTGCTGCTGGTAAAACCTGTAGTATAGGTTTCCATTCTTCCTGTAATATAGGTTCCAGGGTGGTGGACAAATGACATTGTGCGCGTCGCAGGTAACCGGTGGATGCAAATAGCCAATTGTCGTTCATTGTGGCGTTAGAATGGGAAGGCCTATGCTCAGCAGTGGACGTCTTCCGACTGGTGATGATGAGGTTTCCATGTGTTGTTATCATTAGGAATGACAGAGATGGCAGTCAAAGTTCAAGCAATAGTTTATATTAAATAAAATAACTTAAAATAAAGCAAACAAATTCTAAAAGTCAACAATACTTGTTGAGTATTGTACCATCACGTGAGTAAATATTTGATATTTAGGTTGGCAACACGAATGGCGAAAGATACTTATCATCAACAAACATGCTAGCTACTTAATTGAATTATGTAATATGCACGTTTATTAAACTTATATATGCTAATTTGTTTACGCCCGAAATATGCATAGTCATTATAAAATAAAAACATATCGGGTTTCAATAGTGTTTGAATTTAATTAATTAAAATAAATTTTACTTACACGTATAAGTCTTATATCATCCTGAAGGTTGGTATTTAGTGTCCAAAAAGATTAGACATATACATAATATACCCCGTTGTTCCTTACAAGGTCAAAAAACATAGGCATAGGCTCAATGATATTATAAGTAAATTTTACTTAGGGTAGATTCTACCAAACTTAAATTTATACACGAGTAACTATACCAGGAATAATCTATTCCATGATTTTAATCTCGAGTAAATACATAGTCGTTTCTCCACGTAATCGATAGTATAGGTACTTGCGCTAGGAATAACAACGAAACGAAAATAAAACCCGGCAAATGTTGTTCTACAACGGGATAGTGTAAGAGCATACACCATGTCAACTCGATTTTGCCGCGTTATAGTGTGAAAAAGTAGGTGTAGTGTAAGCTAGCTAGCTGTCAAACATGTTAATTTTATTTGTTGTTTATTTGAGGGAATTATCAAGTTTTGTCGTGTGGTTTTATCTTTTATCTTTTTTCGTCCATCTATTCACCATCTTGGACGTCTAGGTATAATTTCCTCATCACTATCATCAATCAATTTGTTTAAACGTTGCATTATACAATGCCAGACTATTAATTTAGTGCGTTGCGTTGACTTGAAATTAAAACACAGAATAAATATTTGTGAAATGACAGAAGTCAGATGATTGGACTGACTGACGCCATTACATTATTCCGTTATTCCGTGCGAAACGGCGGTATACTAACAATTCCCGAATAGGCCCATATTCTTAGAATTGTGGATGGTAAAACGTAAAATTGATTTACTCTCTATTAACTGACGATTTATTCTAAGATTAAGATTTACTCTTGTATGGTCGAATCCACCCTAAATCATCATTCCCTAGGCAATATCATAAGTAGGTACTTAGTATGTACTTAGTAAAATGTTTTTCTTAGTGTCAGATCGGATATTCTGTGGTAAAACAGTAAGGTGTAAACAATGCTGTGTTTTGCTGTAATATAGCTGGAGAAATGAATGATTTGATGAGCATCCTTATTAATACCACCAACTCTAATAGCAGTATTTTTATAATGTTACTTTAGAAAGTGACCGAGCTATAACTACATCTGACCTCGTGTCAGTAAAATTGAAATAATACTGCTTTAGTGGTGGTGATAGAGCCCAAGCTTTGTACTGCCGCCGCATGACTCTTGGGTGGTACATAATTATGCTCCCTATCATGACCTACGCGAGTGTAGTTTTCGCGCACGCCGCCCGCACCCATATCGATAGCCTCCAGGTTAGGTCCAACCGTATGCTACACTAGCTATCAGACACCGGTCTCGCCGGCGAGGCCGAAGGGTCGTACGTATGCGACCGCAACGACGTGCATCACCCGACTGAGTTTCTTGCCGGTTCTTCTCAGTGGGGGCGCGTTGTGAACCGGTGGTAAACTCAGCCCTCTCTTAAGCGACAGCCCAAGCCGAGGCCGTGCCTCCCTGAGGTGCCCTTGTGCTCGTCGCTACTTCTGCCGTAAAGGCTAGAGCGCTTCAAGCGCACGCCTCCTATTGTCCGGTGAAGCTGCAATGGCCATCTGCAGCTAACAGCGTCTATCATTCCCAAAAAAAAAAAAAAATTATATTGAAGCTACAAAAGCTGAATTACTGATTACAAAAGATATAATTATCGATATTAATTTGATAGAACTTTAATAACAATTTTATTATAAATATCAATTTACCTTTTTATTTTTTAAATTAAACTACTACCCCTATTATTTTAAACCACTGACATATTGCTTCGATATATTTTATGCTATGTCTGTATAATTCGAATTATTTGTAATTGTAATTTTATCCATGTAATTACAAAATGTTATACTTGTAAGATAAATTAATGCATGCCGTGGTCCTCTATAATTAACCTATAGGTAACACCATATTTTGTATTGTGTTGTATGTAATTCTTGTTGAGGCTCCTAAAAAATAAAGAACCAATGATATTTTACATATATCTACAATTGCATGATTTCCAAACGCAGCAGTGACCCCGGAACCGAACTTTTACATGCTCATTCGATGTACAATCTGGTGATCAGCATGTACCAGTAAATTATAAATACACATATACGCCGGATTCAAACCTGTGATCACCGGATTTTAGAAGCAACCGGGTTCCCGTTGCTCTACCGTTCCAAAATAACCATCTCATAAACAAACAACATAACAAAAACCTAACGAAAGCTCGGAAAACTTCAATTAACTGTACACGAATACAATATGAACTGAAATAATATGATAGTAATATCACGCTCCCTTCTACCACGTAAGCCGGCATTGCATCTATATTCCCCGTATTTCCCTTAACAATATTAGGGGTAATTCCTATGCAGTGGCTCTGCCAGCATTATTATACATATACGTGATAAACTATAACTGTGATCATCGCGAACATTAAGTATTATTTTAATATATGTCCAGTGACAAGAAGGCTCGTATAAAGCTATCAGTGTGTATTGTTACGCACTGCGTCTGTTCGTCTATGTACCGACGGAAGAATATTATATTTTAGACACTAATTCTGACGACATATTCTATTGGCCCGTGGGGTGTCCGGGTAAGGATAGCACCCTCCCATCTCCTCCCGTTGGGCGTCCGTAAGAGGCGACTAAGGGAAAACAAGAAGACGGGCAGCAGGGTCTTTCTATTGGATTATCTACCAGCTATGTATACTGCGATGAACTGCAATCCCCAAGACGCCTGCCAAGCGTAGGGATTATGGCGGCCTCTCCATTCTAAGGGGGAGGCCTTTCTTCAGCGGTGAACCGACTTCAAAAAAGGAGGAGGTTCTCAATTCGTCTGTATATATATATTGTTAGATATTTCCGATTAGTATAAAATAAAATGTAGGGTAGAATAAAATAAATGGAGGGGTAGAATGGTGGAATGACCGACCGAACGCGTATATAAGGCGCTGCTCTGGCGGTGCAAGGGACATTCAATTATTAGATCTCGTGCGGAACGGTTGTGCGAGTAATCGTATAGAGCGGTCACTCTGTCATTCTGTCACTAGAGTTGTTATAATGTGATAGTGCTGGTTAATATTCTTGTGGTTATCAATTGGTGTGTGTTAATAACGATGTTATCATGAATCTGTGTTTCCTATCAAGTGTAAGTTCGATTAAAGGAGCTATGGTATGTAAAAAACATTCTTCTCTATTTATTTTTTTATATTTCTACTTAGGGTTTTATAACATCAGAAGTGGGATTGGATTCTAGCCTATCTGCTTCGCTTTCTGATGCATTTTGTTATATTAATTACCATTATTTTCATGTTCTTATTTTTCAAGAAAAAAAAAATACATATGCGGGTAGTTGATGTTCTAATAAAAATTAATAGCGATGCCTACAGATTGTACTATTTATGTCGGTATTGTCAAGGACTTTGATGGTGATAGTCAATGATATTTTATACATCAGTGATCTTTAGTAAAATATTATTGGTGATAGTGGTCACAAAAACAAGAATCTGATATTTAAAGTTTTTATTGGTCACATTCTAGTACGATCTAATTAATAGTGTTCTTTTATTGTTGGTGTGCTGACAAAAAATAATAGACCTTGCTTACATTTAGACATGTTGTGCGGGTGTGTTTAAACTTCAGGTTTAAACATTCAGTACTTGGTTTTGATTTATTATTTAGTTGATTCGTATTATTTTAAGCAGTGTGTAGATTTGAGTTCCGACTGCTAGTTATAATAAAGTGCGATTGATAATAATTTTCGCAGTAAAATTGTATTTTGCTAAAGATGTTTGGTCATTGCAATTTGTAAAGAATTGTTTTGGCTTATTGTTTATTTTCTCGATCGATGACTAATAATCGTAGTTAAAATCTGATTAGATCTGGAAATGTTATGTGAAGGAAGGCCGAGCGGTTATAGTCTGGTTGATCTTGCAGGCCTAATATGTTAACGAGGGCCGATTTTTAATTCGGGTTCTTAAGTTCTGTTCACAGAAGCAGTAAGTACGAGTCGCCAAGGCGATTGTGTGGCGTGGGCGCTGCACGAGTGGCGTTTGTTGGCGCAAGAGTGGCGTGAGGCGCTTCACGGTGGCGACGGGCCGCCGCGCCACGGTGGCGACGGGCCGCCGCGCCACGGTGGCCGAGCCGCCACACGCGACGGTGGCGCTGGGCCGCCACACGCGACGGTGGCGATGGGCCGCCACACGCGACGGTGGCGATGGGCCGCCACACCACGGTGGCGATGGGCTGCCGCACGACGGTGGCGCCGTGTCACCGCTCACATCGTTGGTCATCCTGCGGGCTCTGACACATATCATATTTTAGGTATTATGAGACATACTGCGGTCACTGTCTCGGGCAACCTGCGGGCTCTGCCAGTACAAACATTTAATATGAGACATACTGCGGTCACTGTCTCGGGCAACCTGCGGGCTCTGCCAGTACAAACATCTAATATGAGACATACTGCGGTCACTGTCTCGGTCATCCTGCGGGCTCTGACATATCATATTTTAGGTATTGTGAGATATACTGCGGTCACTGTCTCGTTCATCCTGAGGGCTCTGATAATAAACACGGTGGCGATATTCGTCGGGACCGAAGTGCGATCTATCGATGGTCGCTGCGCTCCACATTGGCGTTGGTCGCTGCACCGTGGTCAAGATGAGTAGACACCGAAGATAATCAGCTGCAGTTTGGACTGTGGTAATGACATCCGCATTGGCGTAAGTTGCACACTGTTACTTGGTAAAGGCAAGCACATGGAGGGTATGTTCTTTTGAAATTGTTTATTGGTCAGGAGTAGACTGTGGGAGCAATACTCTAAACAATTGTATTTACGACATGCATATTTGTAACATGTATTAATTACAAGAGGTGCTCGAAGTATTTGTACAATGTGATCATGATATTGTGGTCGCTAAGTCTTGGGTTCGATTCCTGGATCTGGCAGTGTTTTTAGACTTACTAAAGTTGCGAAATGCCGTAAATGGCAGGTGTCGTTGCCTAGTATAGTGTCATTGACCAAATTTGTGATTGGGGTTGCGCCGTAAAGGTGCTGCGGGTTTAAAGCAAAAGGAAATGCTTGCGTTCTAATGTTCTGTTCACAGTGTAATAGTTCAGACTATTGGGCGCCTGTCGTGACGAGATGTGATGCAACAACGAGCGGTGTCCCAAAGCATGTGCTACGGGACCATGTTGGCGTTGATCAGCAAGCTGACTTTCACGCTGGTGTTTGTCGCCATGTCTTCGTCTTTACGTTGGGAAGTATTTTGTTTATTGTCTTAACCATGAAGTTGAGGTGACCATGCCGTGACTGGTTGCATCAGCGGGGCGCACGCTGACTAGAGACGTGTGTAAAGCCTGTACGTTACTTAGGTTTCGGGGTGACCTGTTAGAGACCGATGTAAAGCCTGGTTACGCACTAGGTATCGGTTGAATGTTTTGACAGTGCTCTATTTTGACTGAATTTAAAATTTACACGATTTCTATGTCTTCAGTCACTAAGACTGTGCAGTGAGCGCAGTCAAGATACGAGTAACAGGACCAAATTTATTATTTTATTAGACTTCCATTAATTTGTTTATTTTAAGATGAATTTTTGAGAAGGGCTAAAACCGTTGTGATGCGGGACAACTCTCATACACTACTTGCATCATTGTAGAGTGGTGGTAGCGATACGTCTAGCATTTGAATACCAGCGAGATAGAACTAAACATTTAATGTTATGTGTGTACTTTGTTTGGGTGCTATGTTTTGTGCAGGACGAGTCTACGTAACTGGGCTGTGCTCGTAGCAGCCTACACTCCGGGACTTACTGTGAACGGTGCATGATGGAGCCTGGCTCTTCGTGTTCCCTCGGAAAACAGTTGTGAATATTTAGCGAGCCCGAGGACGGTCTCGTGTCAGGAGAGGCCGTGTTAGATATTACCGATTAGTATAAAATAAAATGTAGGGTAGAATAAAATAAATGGAGGGGTAGAATGGTGGAATGACCGACCGAACGCGTATATAAGGCGCTGCTCTGGCGGTGCAAGGGACATTCAATTATTAGATCTCGTGCGGAACGGTTGTGCGAGTAATCGTATAGAGCGGTCACTCTGTCATTCTGTCACTAGAGTTGTTATAATGTGATAGTGCTGGTTAATATTCTTGTGGTTATCAATTGGTGTGTGTTAATAACGATGTTATCATGAATCTGTGTTTCCTATCAAGTGTAAGTTCGATTAAAGGAGCTATGGTATGTAAAAAACATTCTTCTCTATTTATTTTTTTATATTTCTACTTAGGGTTTTATAACAATATATATATATATATATATGTATGTTCGCGCATAACTCTGGCAATTATGAACCGATTTCGATGATTATTTTTTTATTCGAGAGAATAAACTACTATGATATTCCATGCAAATTTCATTACGACCGGATATTTTTTCTGAAGAAACATGAATATAATATGTAAAACTATGTAGACGATAATGTGATCATAACCTACCTAGATCATTTTACGATCTACGATGGTTCAATCTTTATATATGAAAATATCACTAAAAAGTTTAAAATAAAATCTTAAAAAAAAATTGAACCGACTTCAATATCACTGAAAAGTATAAAATAATTTAAATATTATTGAAGTTGGTGCCAAACATACACAGCCGGCAAGCTAACACCAACATCAATAATATTTAAATTATTTTATACTTTTCAGTGATATTGAAGTCGGTTCAATTTTTTTTTTAAATATTTTTTATTTTTTTCTTATACTACCAAGGTGGCAAGCAAGCGTGCGGCCCGCCTGATGGTAAGCAGTCACCGCACACACTTACACACACTTTGCTTACACACTGCTGCTTGGCGGCAGAATATCTGACACTGCGGTGGTACCTACCTGCGGTTCCTTGCACAAGGAACCTACCACCTAGTACGGCTCATCTTACGGCTGCTGAAGCTGATGAGTTTTTTTTTTAAATTCATCTGTCTATTGTACTGTGGTAATCTTAGCTGCAAAATATTTATCACCATAGCAGTTACGATTCACACAATTGGTAGTATATTTCTTGATGAAAATACATATATACTATTTGATAGAATTTCGTGTTTCAATTTACATAACTCGGATTACTCCCTTAAACAGTAGCATACTAATCTAACGTATAATCGCAATATCTCCCTTACCGTTCCCTATTTTCTTAACGCCTTATTAAAACAAAGATTCAGACAGCTAATGATATTGTATCTTATCCATTTACGGATCACGTTGCGAAGTTGTAACAGTTCCATATCGTATCCGAAGAAAAACTAATTTGTCTTTATGCGTATGTTACTTTAAAAATGAATAAAAAATATGAAGTAGTGGAAACTATAAAAAAAGGAAAATTGCTTTGGACATACCTATCTATAGAAATGAAAAGTACAAATTACTAAAATTAATCATTGAAGACAAAATTGAATAACCAGAAGGATGTCATGGACTGGAAATATAGGAGACTGGTGGAAGGTGGAAGACATGGGCTAATTAATTCGTATGACTGCTGACAGGAGGACACATCAACAACTGGAACCGGACCTCCGGGAAATAAAGAAGGGTGAAAAGAAAGAAAGAAGTGTGTTACTTTGCAAATGATTTTAGTACCTACAAGTGAATTCCGAAGAGGACTGCAGGCAGCAGCAGCAGGTGACGTCTCACCGTGTCCCGTCACTGTGACCTGTGGCTACAGCCAGAAGACGTCCACTGCTAAACAAAACCCCAAAGAGGGAAGCCCTTTTGCCATAATCTGGAGATCACAGTAAAGGTAATAGTTAATATAGTAGGTACCATAATCTCAACGCTGCGCTGGCGTATTAGTGATCGTAGTAATGTTAATATAGTAGAAAGGTGCTTCTGCCAGTCTTCTTGTTTTCCCTTAGTCGCCTCTTACGACATCCAATGAGCGGAGATGGATTCTTACCAGGACACCACAACCAACAGGTGGCGCTACAGTCCCAAATATTATCTCTTAGACACTGTTTCAATATTTTTTGTGAGATGCGTCGTCCAATACAAAATATTTGGTTTAGTTATCAATTTTTCTTCCTCGGAATCGGAGAAACTTATTATTTAAAGAAAAAATCAAGGTGTTCAACGTGTTGTCGCTCGACCAGCGGAAGACCAAGTGCAGCCTCCGAACGACAGACGACGCGACGACCGACATGTAGGTAAATAGCTGTAGATGGTTTTTCATAGAATTACATCACGCCAAGTTAACAATCTAGGCGTAATTTAGTTCATCTTCATCAGCAGCCAAAAGACGTCCACTCCTGAACAAAGGCCTCCCCCTTAGAAGGGAGGGGTTGCCATAATCCCCACGCTTGGCAGGCGGCTTGGGGATAGGTGGTAGGTAATTCAATAGAAAGAAGTTGCTGCCCGTCTTATTGTTTTCCCTTAGTCGCCTCTTACGGACACACAACGGGAGTTGAAGGGGTGCTATTCACCCCCGGACACCAGGGGTTATAAAGTAATCAAGGCGCAAACCAATTTGTAATAGTTTAAAAGTTCATTTTGAAATAAAATTATTTGAAACGGAGTATAGAAACCAGGAGTGTGGCGGGGACACGGCGACAGCTGCTGCGTCCTGCACTGCTCACACCTTAATAATTAATTTTCTACGTGCTAATGTATGCCGTAATGGGGAAAAAATGGCCAAATGACAAGATTTTATAGGGCCAAGCCAAATGTCCTAGGTGAGCGAAGAGTTTGGCGTAAAATGTTCAGTTATAAAATATCAAAAGCAGTAGGAAAGGATGTTTTAGTCTAAGATGTAAAGATGAGGTCTGATCTCTAACTGCCGCACTCACAAACGTCAATTAACTTTAATTCTAATTAAGTCACTTTTTGATACCTATTTTGTTCGACTGTCGGAGCCATTTATGATTAATTTAGATTATTGAACACGAGATAATTTATATCTCTACTCACTATCTGCGTAATAAATATTAATGGGCTTCGAGTATCGAAATAAACCGATTTCAGAAAATGGATTAGTGATCATTAACTTTAATTGACGTTTGTAGGTTCAGCAGTAAGAGGAGGTTATCAGTATTTTTAAGTCTTTCAAAACTTATGCTCCTTTCACAGATAAATCGCTTAGCCGGACTGATGTATCATTCACAACGCAGGGGTTCGCTATAAAATATTTTAATGATCACATCTGTTCTGTAATTGAACTATACTTTTAGCCATAACTTGTAAATAATATCATTGAATTTTAAACAAACTGCGCCAACCGGTAATATAAGTTGGTAATACGGTATTCTACAGATCACATTATGGAGTGTGCGCAAAAATTACATGACTTCATTCCAGCATTCCCTTTGTATTATCGAACTACGTGCGTCTCTTCGTCCGCCTTCGTCAATGTTATTTACAAACAGTGAAATATTTCATAATTTTATTCTACACTGGGCCGCAAACTAAAACCAGGAATAACAAATCGTCTTTATTTTCTATTTATGGTTTTTAACACAGTCACTAAAACATTAATACAAAAATTGAAAGGTGTCTAAAGGACACCCGTTTAGAACGGAGTTCCTTTTTTGTTCTCCCACACCCTTCTCTCGCTCCTCCACCCTGCATACAAAACTCTCATAGACCAGTCAACTGGACGTACTACAGGACCAGGTCTATGATTTTTTCGAACCGGCGCAGAAACTTGAAACTTGATAGGCTTTGAGAAATTACTTAGAAAATCTTATATCGGCATCACATGTTCGCTTGTGGTGTGGGCTTGAGTGGCGCCTTTTTCTTACAAGTCGAAGGTGAGCCAACCAGAAGTTTTTTATTTTTAATCATATTATATTATGATTTTGGCGCCCCCTGAAACTGCCACCCAGGGCCGGTGCCCCGGTTTGCCCCCCTCTAGATCCGGGCCTGACGTATTGTACAGTCGTGAATAACGATAAAGAACTCCGTTCGAAAAAGGTTTTACTTCTTCCTACATACATTTGTAATGGAGTAAATTTTAAGTTAGTTATCATTGTTATTTGATTGCTCAAATATGTTATTCGCATTCACATTTTTTTTATAACCAACCCGCTTTCTGGGCCGCAACCCAGTGTATATTTAAAAATGTTAAAAAAGTCCTAAGTCATTGTTATACCAACACTGAAGTAAGGATAAATAATTTTTACATAATGATAGTTTCTTATATAGACAGATGATAACTTCTAGATATCATGATGACTTGTTAATTGAAGCTTGTACCACAATACGATGAATGATCATTATTGCCAGAATGCGATAAACTTAAGAGTATGTAGAGTATTTATATAATTATCTTTTTCAGACATTGCTTCTTGTATGTTAATAAAAATGCCCCACACGAGCAAGAATAACCATAATAAACAGCTACTTAAGTATATATTTTTTTATCAAACATTTATTATAACCACCTCCAGCTTTCAAATAAAAAGCTCCTTTAGAAGCCCTTGATGTCCCAGACAGATAGAAATAACCTATGAATGAAAACCTAGAAAATTATTATTATGCAGCCTATTATATAGACGATACCTAGTCCAATTAGGTAATTGATAATTTCGCTAGCTAAGCGTATGGGGGCGTAGCTCAGATGGTAGAGCGCTCGCTTAGCATGCGAGAGGTACCGGGATCGATACCCGGCGCCTCCAATTATTTTATTTTTGTTAATTAAGTATGGTTTTTCTTTTACTGACTTTTATAGATTATTTTTTTCTTTGGTTCGTTTCGGCTTACATTTGCTCTATAGTTTATTACCTAAGTATAGAAAAACTACGCTTTCTAACAATGTAATATATTATAAACAACAACATATTTTTGTGCAGACATTATAAAATGTTTTTACACAGAAATCGTACTCTTATGATATTATTTAGAAAAAGGCGGGGATCCCTGTGATGGCTTTCCCCAATATCAATGCATGTATGTCATGAGTTCCTTCGTAAGTATTAAGTGCTTCTAGATTCATAACGTGACGTATGACGTGATATTCATCCGACACGCCGTTACCACCTAGCATGTCCCTCGCATTTCTCGCTATATCAAGCGCCTTCCCGCAGTTATTCCTCTTGATTATAGACATCACTTCGGGCGGAAGTTGATCTAGATCCTTCAGACGTCCGACTCTCATACAAGCCTGGTACCCGAGGCTTATCTCCGTCAACATATCAGCGAGTTTCTTCTGGATAAGCTGGTTCGCTGCAAGTGGCCTTCCAAATTGATTCCTATCTAATGTGTACTGTCGGGCGATCCGCAAACATGATTCAGCGGCACCGAGCGCGCCCCAAGCGATCCCATATCGTGCATTATTGAGACATCCGAACGGCCCCTTCATACCCACTACGTTGGGCAATAAATTCTCCTCCGGGATAGCCACTTCGTCGAGCAATATCATTCCAGTTGCCGATGCTCGCAATGAAAATTTTCCATTGATTTTCGGAGTATCGAGACCTTTTTTGACTTGCGAACGCTCGATAATAAAGCCTCTTACCCTGTTTTCCTCGTTTTTAGCCCAGATTACGAGTACATCAGCAATAGGCGCGTTGGTTATCCAAGTCTTTGATCCTGACAAAATGTATGTTTTAGTTTTAGAATCATACTTAGCCCTTGTAACTAGTGAACCGGCGTCACTGCCGTAGTCTGGCTCTGTTAATCCGAAGCAACCTACTAATTCTCCAGCTGCCATCCTAGGCAAATATTTTTGTTTTTGCTCTTCAGATCCATACATGTATATCGCTCCCATTGCCAAGCTGCTTTGCACACTCATCGCCGACCTATAAGCTGAATCAACGCCATCCAACTCTCTAGTAATCAAGCCATAAGTGACCGACGATGCTCCAGCACAACCATAGCCTTTAATTGTGCACCCGAGTATTCCCAATTCGCCGAACTCCTTGTAAATATTTCTATCGAAAACTTCATTCCTATTGGCTTCAATAACTCTCGGCAATAGTTTCTCATTGCAGTAAGTTCGAACAGAATCCTGAATAGCTTTTTCGTCGTCATGTAATTGTCCATCTAAATTCAATGGATCTTCCCAGTTGAACGTCACTTTTGCATTCTTCAAACATGTGGTTGACAATGCTCTCGTGTTTATGTTGTTTTTACACACGGACAGTAAAAATTTTGTCGTCAATGACATAACCATTTTTAACTACTTTGCCGCTTCGTATAACATAAACACTCACTACCACTATCAGTTGTTTACTGGTTCTTGTTTGACATTGATTATTTTATTTAAGTCAGTGGTTGCATTCCGTTTTAACTTCACATCGAAGGCACAGCACGCGGTCTTCAAAAGACATATGGTCTACAAATAATGATAAACACTTTTGTTCGATATCTTAAAGTACCTATTCCAAATTTATAACCTCTCTAGAAGGCGCACTGACCTCAGTAATGACCTAATAACAGAGGACTGACGTTGGTTGGTAACGCAGCGTCAGCGCAGCGGTCTCCGGCTATATTCACATCGTTGAGAGTGGGGGAATGTGTACTCTATCCATACAAACATTCGTTTGTGTGTGTTATCTTATTTGACTATACATCAATTTCGTTTCGCCTAATTTCAACCTTATTTCAAGTAATATAAATTCTACTGCATACGGATCTGCCTTTTTGTTATCGTCGGAGTAGGTAAGATGTTAGTTGAAATTTCTCATAATCGTTATACAAATATAGCAATTATTATTATGAAACGTGATAAAGTTATCATCAAGTATGATATGCAAAATAAATATAAACAATATGCTCGTAGTTTTCAAGACACAGATAAATGGTGGCTTTTATATGTATTAAGTCATACGACACTTGAAACTAAAAAATGCTACCAAAGCCTTTACACAATATTACTTTGCTCTAAACTACTGACATATTTTTAGTGAACATATTACCTTATACGCCTCCTTTGTTACAATGTATTTAGATCAATGAGATTATAATTATGTAAGCCTTATAATATCATAGTTTAGATATATAAATTCCCAATCAATTTTCTAGTTCCTGAGTAACTAGAAAATTGACTAACAAGCGTGTTACAAACATAATTAAGTGAATATTATGTAAGTACCTACGCATTTTCATGAATCATACATACATAAAATCACGCCTTTTTCCCGTAGGGGTAGGCAGAGCCCAAGGGCCGCTTTTCGCCTCCGTGAGAAACGAGACGTGATGGGTGGCGAACCACATCGCCGCCATTTTGGTTAATTAAATTTTTATATGATTGACCATTGCGTTCTCACGAATAAGGAGGGAAAGGGAAGGATAGGTGTTGTGAAAAGGAAGATTGGCAAGTTAGAGTGGGAAATAGGAAAAGTAGGATATTACCGCCCAGGAGGGCAAGGGATGGGACAGTAATAGCTAGGGAAGCCGGGGTCGCATACCCGTATACTATACCACAACTACCGGACAGGTAAGTTGGGATGAGTATCCCATGACTAATAATAATTAATAATGTATCATGTATGAATGAATGTCACCGTACTAGGTTCTTCCCTTTCTTCCTTTCTTCTTCATCCTTTTCTGGAGTCGAATGTCCAACTTAGCATAGTACCTACCTAATATTTTAATAGTATCAAGTATAAGTATGAATTTTACTAACGTTATATAGATTTTAGTGTAGTGTAAGAAATTTGAATTCAAATTTCGTATTTTTTATGAGACTAATCCCGCCACTTATTCCCAGGATCTACGGTGGTAACCAGTGAAGACACAGTGGCTTGACCCTCAGCTAGTCCCGAAGAAACCTTAAATTGAGTTGGAAAGCGAAACAACTTCAATAAACAGTAGATAGGAGGAGTTTGAAAGACCGCAAAATTGTATAATGACAAACTATCTCAAACCAGTATCGAATTCTAAATAACTAGATTAAGCAGATCTTTAAATAAAAGCAAAATAAGGTTCCTACTATGCTTTTATCAGCAACCGTAGGTAGGTATCGCATTAGCTTCGCAAAATATGTAGAGAAAGTTTAATTTGCTGTAAAATTCCGGAAACTTCTCTGCTCAGTACACAGTTTGAATAGCTTGCCTTTCATTCTGGAGTGCAGTTATTACATACTTAAGTGCACTCTCTGAACTAAAGGAGCTAAGCCTATAACAGTAATATTGTTAGAGGTAATTATAACGCAGAGTAGCGGTGCGTCTGGTGCTTCGGACTTACATTAGCTGTGAATATACGCCTAGATCCGTAGATAATAGACTACTAATATACTGCCTAGGTCCATCAGCGTCACACATGCCATACTACAATGACCTCTTAGTTTTGACAACTGGGATGAAAGATATTATAAGTAACATATACGTTACCTACTAAACAATTTGCGATTACAAATAGATCATAATATATACTGTCCGCCAACCCGTACTTGGCCAGCGTGGTGGACTATGGCCTAAGCCCTTTCATCTTGAAGGGAGGCCCGTGCCCAGCAGTGGGACATTAACAAGGGCTGGTATTATTATGTATACTAACGAATAAAATGTGAATATTGATTTCTAGAAAATTTGTTTGTGTATTTGGATAATTTACATAATAGTATTGAAATGAAACTAATTTTACGGATTATATCGCGGTTTATTTTTGATTTTAATTTCCCGACGTTTCGAATACTTTACAGCATTCATGGTCACGGGCGGACTGAGGTGGTAGCTGTCCATAATTATGTCATAGTTGTCTTAGGGTACCCTCAGGTCTTCTAATTATTATTGTTAGTCCGATCTACGCAGAAAGAGCTTACAGTATCTTGAGGTCTTGCAGTGGAATGCTTGTCTTTGGATTTGACTATGTTTATCACGGGATCCCAAGCTGGTGGTAGCACCCAGCCATCTTCTCTATTGAAATTTGGATGCTTTTTAATTTCAATAGCCTCACGAATCATCCTTGGTAGGTAGCGCTGTTCTTTTGCGAGGATTTGTGGTTTGTCAAATCTAATATAAAGACGGGTGCGATCCTGAACATGTTCACAGACTGCAGACTTCGTATAGCGTCGATGTTTAACGTCAGCTGTATGTTCTTTTACACGGGTTTTTACCGATCTTTTTGTTTGCTCGATGTATGAGAGCCCACAGTCACAATCCAGTTTTTATACTCCTGCATCTTGTAGAGGTATATGGCACTTGACTGATGGTAAAAACTGACTAATCTTCTTTGGTGGCTTGAAAAATGTTTTAATAGAAGCTCGCTTTAAGATATAGCCAATCTTGTCTGTTACCCCTCTAACATATGGCAATACAGCAGGCATACGTTCGACTGTGGATGGCTTGACACGTTCACAGTGACGGCGGCGTGGAACTCGGAGCTTGTTATCATAATATACATAATATACATACATAATTAATAGTATTTTCGATTCTTTTGATGTGATTATTCAATAAAATTAAAATGTAGTGACACTGTCAGTGCTTCCGTAGGTGGTCTACTGATTCGAGTTGTGGTAATTAGTTCACCTTTTTCCGCCACTTTCGGATCGCCTATAAACTATCTACCTCTTTCTACTTTCTAATATCATTGGGACTGACTGGGATAGCTAAACTGAAATACAGTCACGAATAGAATTTGCCCGTGGTGCTTCTGGTACCATATTGTCTATATAATTTGTGATCCCAAGATCAAGATCACTAAAAAAATACGCATACACAGAACTTGTACAAACATGCCAAAAAGACTTAGGTAATAGAAACAGAAATCTAGTTGATGAATAGTGTTACCGCCATACGCATTCTATGCATTTAATTGCAATATTTCTAATTTAGCTTTGTTATAAGTACGCACGGTATGACGGGTATACATACCCTCTCTTTCCCACCAGTGTGAATCCGCTACCCTTCCACTACGCATCTGTCATCGGTTACTGAACAAAGACATTCCCGCGAATACGTGATATAATTAATATAATACGCACATTCTATTGTAATATCAGACTCTCAATAGCTCAGCAGTGTTCAGTGACTTTTGTGAAGCCTGTGCCGTGTGGTTGGAGTCCCGGGACGAGCTAAGCTGCAGCTGAACGTCAGGTGTGTGGATTTCCTTTTATTTCCTTTTAATTCTTTACCAATGAACATCATCCCGCTGTAATACCGTGTGATACTAGCGATCCTAGGCGATTTAAAAACTACAGTCCACTATTTCAATGTTTTCATTCCCGCCATAAAGCCTTAGGGCACATAACGCGTCCCGCAGTGTCAAACATAAATCTTTGGCGCTAATAAATAGATTATTTTCTATACGTTCATTTATAATATTATAAAATCTATTCTATATCTATACTCTATACATATTATAAAACAAAGTCGCTCCCGCTGTCTGTCTGTCCCTATGTATGCTTAGATCTTTAAAACTACGCAACGGATTTTGATACGATTTTTCTTAATAGATAGAGTGATTCAAGAGGAAGGTTTATATGTATAATACATGTATAATGTAGTAGAGAAACACTGATAATTTTAGAGGTCTCTATTGTGATGTCGTAAATAAACACATTTTTTTGAGCTTACATTGCAAACGCTGGCTGAACCTTACGAGATAGATCAAAATAATGTACTACAGTATTATACACCTTAACAAGGGCTACAAAAAAGTCTTGGATGGTATATGTTTATCTCTTAGGGATAACCCACAATAAACATTTTTTATCTTTTACTTTTTATGAGAAATAATTAACTATGAATAAATTTTAGTTAGCATGAATTTGTCCCTTCTTCATTATAACGTAAAGTTCACTAATATTTACACCAATGAAAAAATAGCTGTGAACGTTGTTCATACCGCTAGGTTAAGGTGAAGCAAGCATAAGGCAAGGCATTACATAGATGGGTGAACCGATTTGTATGAAATTTAGTGTGCATATCGGGTAGGTCTGGTCGGGTAGTTCGTATAGTATATTTCATGCCGCTAGGTTAAGCAAAGTTAGGCAAGGTCTCTACATAGATGGGTGATGGCGGCAACTCCGAGGAGGACGGTGACGGGGTTGCGAGCCCCGTCCCCGTGATGATAGTGCCAGGTTTAAGGGGACTATATGCGCACTGAGGGGTATTTGGTGCAGATTCCACTGGAGAGCCCAGGTCCCCACTCTAATGTGGCGATGCGACAGCTGCAGGGGTTTAAGTGGGTTAGAATCACAGATACCATGATTGACGAGGATATATAGGGTGCCAGAGAGGAGAGAGAGGGAGAGGGGATTCGAGGATGGGGTGTTGGGGTAGGGATAGGGGGATTAAGATGTAGCAAGGGCGGAGTGAGGGGGAGCAAGGTGGGAGAAGAGACAGGGGGAGGGGTTTCAGAGAGTGGACAACGGGGAGAGGAAAGGGGGAGTGTGACGGGGACCGAAGCGGGAGGGGGAAATAGAGAGGAGAGAGAGAGAACATAGAATTAGATTTTTCTTATAAGAGAGAGATGGACCCTATACCCCAAGCTTTCTAAAAGAGATTGCTTTAGCTATAAGACCGTCTTAAATTGTCACACTGCAATTTTTCTTTTTCTTTTAAACTGTATCTTCTCTTTTTGTGTACAATAAAGAATATTTGCATTGTATTATTGTCTAATGGTACAGTTCGGTGTACTAGGCCGACGTCTTTAACTAGAGTGTGATATAATAATATTTTAGGCACTGAATAATCTATGTATTTATTAGACCCAAGATTCGATTAAAATATTATTCATTGATATTTTTTCGTATTCAAAACATAAATATTTTTACTTTAGTTATTTGATTACACACCGTAACAAAATTTTACTATTCCAAAAGTAAATATGAAATAATGGGTCTTTAAAATAAATGTTATGAAATGATCAACGGTATTTCAGGTAAAAATTGTGTTTATAAATACTTATTAGTTGGCTGATGTGGCAAAGTTCTGGATGTATTTGCTGCAGGACCGATGATCGTTGGGGTAGACTGGTTCTGGAGTAGAGACCTCTAACCGGAAAATGTAGCACAAAACTGCCCGTGACCAGGTAGAACGATATAAGCAAAGCAGTTGGCAGATTAGGAGAGCCGAAGATCGACTTCAATGGTGCCTTGGAGAGGCCTAATGTCCAACAGTGGAATGATTTAGGCTTTATGATGATAAGAATAAAACCATTTTTTGAATTTTATAACCTATTTTAGAGTGTGACATGGTAATAATATATTGCAAAGCAGTGCCCTCTTGTGGTAAATTGTTGAACTATTTCCTACGCAATGTTCGTTGTACATAACAAGTGCCTTTGGTTACGATCTTTATTTATAATCGATGAAGCTATCTCTCTAAATTTCCGTTAGATGTTTCTTTAATAATGTAACATTGTTATAATATGTATTTATCATTTAATTCTTTATCTTTTTCTACTTATTCAACCACTTCCTGTTTGTATTCTACAGATTGCATAATCGCACGTTCATGTTGACATAACTATACCACATCTTTAACTAAGTGCTGATTTCTATAAACAATCTCTTTTAATGAATGTTATAATAATAGATGACCCATAACAGACTCATAGTGCGGTAGTAGTCTTATTTTGGCTAATACTTACGTTAGCATCGGTATAAGATATTATCAAGGCATTTACTTTGAATTAATTTCAGCAGCAGAGTCGTCGTCTAAATAAGGTAGTAAAAAATGTATTAAGTAGGTACCTATGGTATTTTTATTAATTGTTTAATTTTTATTATGTTTAAACTCCGTTCACCTTGTATTTTATATTTCGCCATTGAAATTGACTGGTCAAGAACCCAGAAAAAGAAGTTTAAAGACCTTTAACTCACCTTGGAAGTCGGTTGAATTTCTAGACAATGATGACATACTTAATACATTTCCTTCTATATCGTTGTTTTTAACAAAGCAAACTAAGTACATAACTTCTGTAATTTGTATACGTAATACCTATATATAAAAGCTTTTTTTTTCTTATTTATGATAAGGGACTTTTATCCCAAACGGACATGGCGGCTCCATATTTTCTAAATAAAATATTATTATTTTAATTTGAAAAAATCTCAATGATAAATTATGAGGCTTATGTCATCATCATCATCATCATCAGCTGAAAGACGTCCACTGCTGAACATAGAACTCCCCTTAGAACGCCACAATGAACGACAATTGGCTATTTGCATCCACCGGTTACCTGCGACGCGCACAATGTCGTCTGTCCACCTAGTGGGAGGCCTGCCTACGCTGCGTCTTCCGGTTCATGGTCGCCACTCGAGAACCTTTCTTCCCCAACGGTTATCGGTTCTTCGAGCGATGTGGCCTGCCCATTGCCACTTCAACTTGCAGATTCTGAGAGCTATGTCGGTGACCTTAGTTCTTTGGCGAATCTCCACATTTCGGATTCTGTCGCGCAAAGAAACTCCAAGCATAGCTCTCTCCATGGCTCGCTGTGTGACTCTGAACTTCTCTAAAAGGCCAGCCGTTAGAGATCACGTCTCAGTACCATATGTCATCACTGGCAACACACACTGGTTAAAAAACCTTCGTCTTCAGGCACTGCGGTATTTCGGACGAGTAGATATCGCGTAGTTTCCCGAACGCTGCCCATCCGAGTTGGATTCTTCGGGCGACCTCTTTGTCGAAGTTGGACCGACCTAACTGGATAGTTTGTCTTAAGTATACGTAGTGGTCAACAACTTCGATTGTATCGTAACAACTACCGGTACGGGTGCAACATGGACATTGGACATGATCTTCGTCTTGTCCATGTTCATTTTAAGACCCACCTGTTGGGAAACGCTACTGAGGTCGCTGAGCATCGTATTGAGGTCCTCCAGCGACTCTGCCATAATGACTATATCATTGGCAAAACGAAGGTGAGGCTTATGTAACATGGAAAAAACATAGTTCAAAATCTTTAAAAAGTAAAATTTATGTATCAACCGAATATCACCAATGTATCTACCAACGGCGATCCTCGTGCACCAGGGGATGAGTCTTCTATAAATTATTCAATGTGTATTTGCATGACAAACGACGGGAAAGCAAGGAAGCCCTAAGACCTTTAATGGCGCCTCTTTGGCCCTTGTTAACTGTATTTTAGCCCCTCCATCCTTTTACACTTGTACGGGACGACACTCTTTAATGGGCCAGTGATTTTTCCGAATCATATGCAAATAGCAGATTAACATTATAATTTTATTATGAGCTTATTTTCAACCGCCAAAACGTTGATAGTGTTAGAAATTATTTTTTTATCTCGTGTGAATATTAGCCTTCATAGCGTTTGTGATGTTCTTGCAAATTTAAATATTGTTTCACTAGATTTTTTTATATTGTTATGTTACAACATATTGTTCCAGGATTTTTATCTCTTCCTTTCTAGTAGTACGTAACTTTACGTAAGTAATAATAAATACACTTTAATAAATAATAATAAATACACGTTGAAGACATCAATGTACATACATTAATGTCTTCAACGTATTGTTCAATTTACATGTAACTTTTGGTGTACATACAAAGGCGGCCTTATCGCTAAAAAGCAATCTCTTCCAGGCAACCTAAATACATAAGTATTTAGATACGTATTGAAGCAAACGAATCAATTTTAAACTCTTCTGGATATTATTGTTATAAGTGGTATTAGTGTGTGTGTTGTGTTGTATATCAGTGTGTTGATATTTTTTATTATAGATTACAGGCATTCTGATACCCAAGACTTAAAATCCGTATCTTAGATGTTCGCCAGGTGGAAAACGACACTACTATCACCAGACAATTACTAGTGGTGTGCAAGAAAGTGTTACAGGTAGGTCCACACAGTGTCCGATATTCTACCACCAAGCAGCAATGTGTAAACATTGTGGTTTTCCGGTGTGAAGAGCATTATAGCTGGCGAAATTACCGGACAACAGATTTAACACCTAAAATCCCCGCCTAATGATAAGCGGCAGTGTCTTTAGGCAGGCCTGTCGCTTACCATCATTCCTGATCTTGTCACTAGGTAGAATAAAAGATATAAGCTATTATTATATTTATTTACAGGTATTTATTGCAAGAATCATCTAATGCAATATCAAAAAATATTTAACTTATTATCCGTACTCATGTTTTTATTTCTGGGGGAGGTAGGTATTTTAGATGCCAAGTGCATTCATGCGGTTTGGAGTCCATAATTTTATGCTGTTAATTATTATTTACAAAGAAAGGCTTTAAAAATGCAAGAGCTAGACCTACATTTTATATATACTTTTATAGCTTCTACGTCTATCCTTTATATCTAGTTCGTATGTTTTCGAATGTATAATAGAAAGTGGCAGTTTCGGCGACGTTCCAAAATTAGAGGATCCATCCAGAATATCGAGGCTAACATAAATGGAATAGTCGTGTAGCCCACAGCCTAGAAATACGAGATAATCTCGGTAGTACCATCTAAGTCGGAGTATGAAATTGGTTTCACTGCTGGCGTAAAGCGATTTAAAAATAGAAAGGACAGAAATATGAAAGGAATACCCAGACTGGATAGAATGCATGTGTACAATTGATAAGCTTGTCTAATAAACAACTTTACTTCTTGCATAATTGTTTTTGAAGTTTAAATACAAGAAATGTTAATAATGCGATCATCAAAATGAAAATGAAATCGTTTCTTTCAAATAGGCCAAAATTAACACTTTCAGATTGTCATATTTTATCGAAAAACTAAAAAAAAATACTACCACCGGATCACAACGCGGCCTCAACTAGGAAGAAACAGAAACAAGAAATTCAGTGGGCTTGTCATTTTTTTAAGCTACTTAGTATCTGGTTCTCGAAAACATAATTATTTTATCAGTGCCAAAGTTTATTTATTTATTCTTATTGTACACAAAGAAACACCGATACTGTATATTGTAATTAATCCATGCTTACGGATTATATCGCGATTTATTTTAATTTTCCCGACGTTTCGAATGCTTTGCAGCACCCATGGTCACGGGTGGAACGTCGGGAAAATTAAAATAAATCGCGATATAATCCGTAAGAATACGAGTAGATTAATTACAATGTCTAGTATTCGTGTAATTAAAAACATAGTAAATGACAATGCCAATGTCGCCAATGTGCATACATTGGCGAGCTTAACTCAAACATGAGTTTTCTAACAGCAAACCAATTTACAAAGAGAGATTTGTAATAGAGTACACTTCGTGCTATCGCGAAAGTGCAAAGTTTGCTATCGGAATTTAAAACGATAAATAAAAACGAATAAATAATAAAATATATAAAAGGACAGTGGCCGGACCAGTCCTCAAAGCAACACCCGCGCACGAGTTGACTTGAGCAAATTCAAATATTAAAAAAAAAAATTTCAAATAGGCTAAACGGACTTTTGAACTGTAATTTTTTTTTTAAATTGGTTTCTACCATCCGGATTAAAACGCTTCAACTGAGAAGACCCGGCAAGAAAGTCATCGGGCTTGACATTTTTTCACTTTTTTTATACAGTTTTTGTCTTGTCACAATTAGATCATCATCAGCGACAGTGTGTCCTCCCGTACGAAAGATAGAAGAGAAAAACAAATACGCCTAAAATACAACAAACTAAAAAGCCGGGATAGTAGTCGGACCAAGCAGCACCTGCGCAAGAGTTGACTCGAGCAGCAGCCATCACTCCCCTCAACCACATTAGAGGGAAGGGGGTGACCCATTAATGGTTATCTATGTAAAGAATAGAGCTCAACGTTATTTAAAATATGATGGTTGTGCGACTTGGCGGATTAAATACATAAGTAAAAATGTTTACAATAATTAATTAAACTGATACAGCTGATTCTGAATTGTTTCTTTAGTAAGCTTGGTGGGATAATAATCCCACCAAGCTTACTAAATACACAATAGTGCTGCACAATAAAATCATAGATATACCTTTAAAAAGACTGCACTCGAACGCGTTATTTTGTCAAGGGCTGAGCATATATATATATGAGGTGGTTATGAGGCTGAGGTGATATTGGGTGTTCTCACCGTAGGTAACAATGTTAAGAACGAATCTGGCCGTGATGTCGTTTTTTGTCGTCTGTCGTAAGTACACTTCCTAACATTACATATTGTACTCTTAAATAGGAACTCTTTGTCCTTCATTTATACAGAGCCCTTTATTCTAGTATAATAATTCTCAACTTTCGTAACAAACTCGAAACAAATTTACGTCGAAACAAATTTTCATTGAACCCATTGCTTTATAACTTCGTAAGTTTGTAATTTAATGTCAAATTTTGTTATGAGCAAACTTTGGCAATAGAGGTTTACTGTTTTCAAAACCATAAATTTAGGATTTTTTTCACTGTCAACATCGATATATTATTTTAAGACTAATACTAAGGACCAACTACAGAAAACAATACTAAAAAATCAGATAAAACCAAGCAAATTATCCCCGCAGTGCACTCAATGCTACAGACTTCCAATAAGCGACAATGGGCTATTTCGGGGCGGTAGGCCGGGCTTGCCTCATTAAGAGTTAGCAATTAAAACTTCCCTATCTGGCCGCTGTTCGGCAAAATTTACGCCAATATGGAGCACTTGGAAAATGGAAATGAATCTCGAAATGATGTCGTAACGATTTTCTGCATGATTGAAAGCGTTGTTTTAAGTGGGTGTTTTATTATCAAACTTAGGGATACTCCTATAAAATAAATAGGGTTCAATTATTTGAAAACTTGAGTTTCCAGGATAGAAAAATGCAAACATTTTTGTATTAAAGTATGCCTCATACACCGCTCGCTCTATTTTGCCTTCTGAGGCAGTCGGGTAAGAAGGAGCGATATGTTTGTCAAGAGTATGACATAAGTATACAGGTTGGTTCAAATAGTGACATCAATAAAAAAATAGATTCGTCATTGTATGTTTTGCGATTTTTTATAATTTAGGAGATATGATTTTATTTTATGTTTGGGGAAATTCTTCGGAGACATTTTTAAAATTTATATCTTTTATCTACAAACTCTTGTTATGATTTCTTTCTTCCGATCGAATTATCATGCTTAAAAATATGTATATCTTCCTTACATTAGTGCAAGATACATTTTTTATCGGAATTGAGAAATTTACATTCTTACCAATACAAAATCTTTTAAAAAAAAAATTGAACCGACTTCAATATCACTGAAAAGTATAAAATAATTTAAATATTATTGAAGTTGGTGTTAGCTTACCGGCTGTGTATATTTGGCACCATCTTCAATAATATTTAAATTATTTTATACTTTTCAGTGATATTGAAGTCGGTTCAATTTTTTTTTTAAAGTAGTTTATTTTAAACTTTTTAGTGATATTTTCATATATAAAGATTGAACCATCGCAAACCGTAAAATTATCTAGATAGGTTATGATCACATTATCGTCTACATAGTTTTACATAATTCATGTTTCTTCAGAAAAAAATATCCGGTCGTAATGAAATTTGCATGGAATCATCATAGCAGTTTACTCTCTCGAATAAAAAAAGAATCATCGCAATCGGTTCATAATTGTCAGAGCAATGTAATGGAGAACATCAGTTTTATGGTTTTTACCAGATAAATTCCTCCACATCGTTCATGGTTCTCCAGGAAGTTCTTATCCGGTTGTAATAAAATTCATACAGATTTAATACAGTGGTTTCTTCTTTCGAATAAAAAAAGAATAATTGAAATTGGTAAATATTTGCCAGAGTTATGACCATTTTTGTCCTTAAAAAGCGACATAACGTCATCGATATAGGCTTTCCTGCAGCTCTCAGTGCGCAGTCACCATTCTTGTTTTTCAGGAACTACTTATTACTACGCAATAATTTTTTTATGGGACCCAATCAATGGATTGAAGAATGGATGGAAGAAAGATTTTTTCAAATCGGTTCATAATTGACAGAGTTATGCGCGAACATACATAAAAAAAAAAATATATATATACAGACGAATTGAGAACCTCCTCCTTTTTTGAAGTCGGTTAAAAAGTTGATTTTCTTATTCAATTTTAAAAATGTAAACAAATAGTTATAATAGTCATTTTACAAACTGAAGAAGAACCTTAGATTTAATAACAATAATAAAACAATGTTTTGGCGCATTTTGCGCATTTTGTAGATATCGACCATTGAATGCGGTGACGCAGTATAGTAGTAGTCTGCGTAACATTTCTTTTTACTGCCTCTCTTATTTTTGCCTGAATGCATGCATGTAAGTATGTATGTATTCTATTTCTTTGGCACGGCCTACAACCTAAACGGCGGCGGCGTGATGGATAGTAAATATGTCGTTAGATTCGTCTTAATTGTGGAAGTGACATGGACTATGTATTTAAAAAAAAAAAATATGACTGCCGCTGCCGCCAGCCGCCATTTTGTATTTTTAGTTCCAAAAACATAAATAAAGATATCAAATGAAAGGTCTTATCGAAACGAGTTGAAATATAATATAAACATGTGTCTAAGACTTATATACTTATATATATACGATATTTTAAACCCGTTTTTCTATGGGACGGTGCTAACATTGTATTCAAACGAGTTGAACCATTCGATAGGTTTCAAAATTCTCTACCAGATGGCATTCTTAGTTCAGTTTAAGCCAAAATGGACAGTGGCGCTTTTGCTTTTAGCCCCCTCAAGTATTATGTATGTATAATGTAAATTAGGACTATTTTGTTTGTTCACAGTCGGGCTTTTTATGCTTTTATAATTTATACTTGTATATTTATTTTTTTATAAATTAATCCCACATGACGTATTTAAAAAAAGTACATACATATATTATATTATATATTTAAGTCAGTTGTGTGGTTACCATAGTTTAGGCTCTGCCTAGTTGGAGATCAATTGTCCCTGTGTAACTTATTCCTGAATATTATTAATCAATTGGCATCTCCCTACACCTTCGTATCAAAAAGAGATTAGATAGAAAAAAGCGAGCAAAGGATGCCCAGTCGACGCCACCCCGCCGCCGACGATGTGTTAATTTTAATTTGCATTCAGTCGAATTTCTGTTGGTTTTACATTTACTTTCCACATCGCCCGCGGGCAGATGGACGTGCGATAAGTTAATGATAGGTAGTATAGCGCGCATGTTTGAAGGGAATGGAAGCCTAATGGAATTGGGCGCTTCGAATTATATAGACATGGACAGGACATGGTGTAACTGCGAGCTGCGTCTCTTTGACGCAATCGTAGACATATTTTATTTTATTGGGGAAAACAAACAGTTATACATTATTATATCAGTACACAATATGCATGCAATGTATACAACCAACAACATTTTCCACGGCTGAACAACAACAACAACTGAACACAACTGAATATCTTGTAATTATTGATTTGAGAAATAAAGCATTTTTGTATATTATTGTGTTGGCTAACATTTAATTAAGATTAAAGGTTATTCTAGGGACGGACTCGATGTTACAAACGTAGCTATAGCTGTTTATAATGTATTAATATATAACTAAATAACTAGCTTCTGCCTTCTGCCAAAATAATAGAGATATACTTATAAGGAAATTAATGATGCACTTACATATATAGTTTGTTTACGATGTGGAAGGTGAGAACCGCAGTGAGATAACAAGTACTCAGCACCTCAACTACCATTTGTTTAAACTTTTGTGCAGTTACAATAAATATATCAATATCAGTAAATAAATTATTATCTAAAAATCAAAGTCTACGTCGACGTAGAGGAGAGCGTAGGCCAGCATTGCTTCTATAAAATGTGGTCGCAAAAACTGTACGCGCCCTCACATTGCAGCAATTATACAAAGTACTTCACATAGTACCCTACCATAGTACTTTACCCCTGTTTTTGTCTCAACTCACTCAATGCACCTGGGTTTGCTGGAAGAAAACTCACTTAATGAGTTAAGCTCGCCCATTGTAATACATTTACTTTTATAACTGTTTTGTATGTGTTTCTGTGTACATTAAAGAATAAAGAATAATTACCTATTAGCTTAGACCTATTAGCTTAGATTGCTATCGTGTCTTACGATACATTTATTGTGATGTAGTCCATGTACCTAAATAGGTAGAAGGTTAATTAAATAAAAAAAATATAAAAAAATAAACCGACTTCAATCTCAGAGTAATTAGAATGGAGCTAGTATCGCGTCGATTCCCCGAACAATTTTTTCGTGGCACTTTTGCGGGGTGCGGGAGGCGAAGTAAACACACACAGATACAATTTCACGCATACCCACACTATACTAACCTCGTAACACATTCAAAAGATACGCACACAAATAAAGAATGACCTGAACATATGAACAAAATTTGGCAGAGGGGTTATCGCATCATGATCTCTCCAGTGGTATCTCCTCTAAGACTTCAATAGACGCCACACTAAAAAGTGAAAAATTACCTAAATATTATTGAAGTTGGTGCCGGTCAGTTGATTCTGGTGTTGGGGTAAGTGTCGTCGTATCGTGTTTATTTTAGCACTAACTTCAAGAATATTGAAGTTATTTTTCACTTTTTAGTGTGGCGTCTATTGAAGTCCGTTTTTTTATAAAAAATTTATTTTATTATTTTAAGTCATACGAGTATTCTCTTGAATAGTCTTTATTCAACTATATACCGATTTGGATATAAAGCTTTTACACCAACAGGTATAAATTTATTTTAATTAAAAACTCCCAACCCAACCATAGATCTAAAATTCGGTGGGTCCTACATTTCATGGAACAGAGTTCCTGTTAACACCTTCCTGTTTGCTCCCATCAACAGACTTTGAACATCATTTTTCTAGCAGATACTCGTTGAGACCTATACAACGAGCCCAAACTCAGTGGGTCTACGTTTATTTGGTGCAGAAATCCTGTGACCACCTTCCTGCCCCATCATCAGAACCTGATCATCATTTTTCCAGAAACTACTCGTCGAGACCTACCCAACGAGCCCAAACTCAGTGGGTCTACGTTTATTGGTGCAGAAATCCTGTGACCACCTTCCTGCTCCATCATCCATCATCCAAAGCCTGGTGAAGGTTACCATTATCTTAGTACCAGTTATTTAGTATCAACGGATTTACATATGTTCTAAATTTCAGATCTTTCGGAGTAATAGAAGTAATTAAAAATGTCCATTGTATACGAAATATCCCTATCTCGACTTGGAAAAGAGCTGATGGTCTTCAAAGCTAAACCGATTTTCAAGAAACTACTAAGAACCATCTCCAATAAACCAGCATACGCCCATCTGTCCACTCGTTTGAGCGCTGCGTTGCCACAGACAGTTATACAGACAGACAGACACGAACCCCCCCCCCCCCCCCCCCACTAATAACACCACTCGTTTTTGGTCGGGGGTCAAAAAGAAACCATCGAATTCGGTACGATGATCTGGATAGTGTATGACCATTTTGTAGACGAAGATATCATATATTTTATGGTTTCTACCAGTTATATCTCCTTCCCATCACTTATGTTCTTCGAAAAAGTTCTTATCCGGTGATGAAATTCATACCGAACCATCCTAATGGTTCATGATTTCGAATAAAAAAAGAATCACTGAAATAGGTAAATTTTTGTAAGAGTTTAGAATATCGTCTTTTATTCGGCATTTTACCACTTAATTCTAACATTCCATTCATGTTTTTTCAGGAACTACTAGTTCATAAGGAATAAAATTTATAAGGGACCAACTTGATGGAACGTCTATTAGGTACAAAAAAGAATCATCCAAATCTGTATATATTTGGCGGAATTATGAGTGAACATACATTAAAAAAAATACATACACGACGAATTGATAACCTCCTCATTTTTTGAAGTCGGTTAAAAATAAAACTGAAGTTTTAGGAGTAGCTTCTTTTTTATTTTTTACTAGCTGACCCGCGTAGCTCCGTCCACGCTTTTTTTCTCGCTCCCATTCCCACACAAAAGTTTATTATTATTATTCTTTATTGGGTACACATATAAACCGAAAACAGTACCAAACACTTAACAAAAGACAAAAGTATCACAAAGGGCGAGCTTAACTCAAAAACGTGAATTCTTTTCCAGCAAACCCAGAATCATAGTGCGCATGAGATAAAATGTTAACGGGTAAAACCAAGTGTACGGCTGTAAGATAAACATTTAAATAAAAAGAAATAAAAAGTGTAATTCTTTTTTTGTATTTTAAAGTTCATACCATTATTTTATGATTATTACTTTTAGTGATTCCAAATACCTATACATACGGTCATAAATATAGGATTATCTTTTTTACTTTTACCTGTCTGAGAACTAACACCATAAAAAAACATGCTAAGTGCTGTAATTTGAACACATTTTCTTGGATAGCAAAATTTAGCTTATTTTGATTTAACTGTCAGATATTCTGCTGCCAAGCAGCCGTGTGAAAACAATGCTGTATTCCTTTGTGAAGGGCACTGTAGCTGATGAAATTATCGGACACAAGGGACGTAGTAAATAATGTTTCGAGTGACAAGCCGCAGTGCAATGCAGCTGTATATAGGCAGGCCTATCGCTTACCATCACGCGAACGTTCCGCTTGCCGCGATCGGCTTTGCGCTAGCTGTCCCGGTGTAAAGTACAGCCGGACCTTTGCAAATACACCTAGCTTCCTTGCAGCTACTTCGGCCTTGGACTCAATGAACCGCCCAAAGTTGAGTTTTGAGGAAATTACAACTTCCAACAACTGAAGGCGGTCGTTGCTTATATTATGCTGAGGCAAACATTAGCATTATCGCAATAAGTAGGTATAGCAGGCATGAACGAGAATTTCAAAGCAACTAAAAAGTATACATTTAAAAATTTCAACAAACCCCCGACACAAACAGGTGTATGAACTCTTAATACCTTTCCTGCGCCATTATCAGACCAGTCAGATCAGTATCTGTCTACTAACTACTCAAGTTTTTAAATTCGGTGGGTCCTACATTTAATGGTGCCGAGTTCCTGTTACAACCTTACCTTCCTGCTTGCTCCCGTCACCAGACTTTGAACATCATTTTTCTACCTACGACTCGTAACAACCTATCCTACGAGTCCAAGTTCGGTGGGTCTACGTTTATTGGTGCAGAGATCTCGTGACCACCTTCCTGCTCCATCATCAGACCCTGATCACCATTTTTCTAGCACTTACTCGTTGAGACCTAGCCAACGAGCCCAAATTCGGTGAGCCTATCTTTATTGGTGCAGAGATCCCGTGACTACCTACCTGCTCCATTCATCGGACTATAATCACCATTTTCTAGCAACTACTCATCGAAACCTATCCAACGAGCCCAAACTCGATAGGGCTACGTTTATTGGGGCCTAGATCCTGTTACCACCTTCTTGCTGATCATTAACAGTCGCTGATTACCATATTTTCTAGAAACCACTCTTTGAGACCTACCCAACGAGCCCAAACTCGATAGGTCTACGTTTATTGTTACAAATTACAATTTTATTTAGTATCATCGGATTTACATAAATGTTCTAAATTTCAGATCTCACGGAATAATGGAAGTAATTAAGAATGTCTATTGTATACGAAATATCCCTACCTCGACTCGGAAAAGTGCTGATGGTCTTCAATCGGCTAGGCCGATTTTCATAAAACATAGCTAAGAACCATCCCGTTTAAACGAGCTTTCAGATAAAAAAGAGCATCCAAATCCGTCCACTGGCCGGAGCGCTGCGATGCCGCAGACAGACAGACAGACTTCCGGACATAGGCGTCAAACTTATAACTCCCCTTGCTTTTGGTAGGGGGTTAAAAAAAGTGAACCTGCATTCTAAATTCATAAGTCACTCAGTGAAACGGTCTCTACTCATTGCATACAGCTAGGGTTACCTACGAGTAAAAAGTACAAAGTATACCAGTATAAAACTTTATTTAAATTATTCCTCTGTATAAAAATTTATTAATATAGCTACATAAAGTACGAATTCTTGGGTAACAGGTGTCAAGGTTACTAAGCAAGGTTATTGACAAGGTCGTATAAACTGTCGAAACTAATAAAAAGGCATTTAAAGAAACAAAAAACCCGTTCGCGTGTAAAACGTTTGCTAATAAAACATCCTCTTCATTACTTATACATAAACATATATATATTTGAACTCATCTCATTAGAAACTTTAATTTGATGCCTCTTTTTACCTAGAATATCATTGGATAACCCTACTGTTTTTTTCTGAAGGCCACGACGAACTAAAACGAATCTAACGGAATGTCATATTACCTGTACTAAAATCAATCGAGCCGTATAAGCTACAGACCATGAAGAAACAGGCATACATAAAAAAAAAACCTTTTTCTGGAGCAATCGTGTATAATAATTAAATTCAAAAATAGTAAATAATTATAATTTCTGCATGTGCCCCTTGTGCAAGAATTTTTTCAAGAACCTCTGCATTTTCACATATTATTATTCTGCTGCACCTAGTGTGGGTGAATAGTATTCGTTATTCGTTATAATATGTTAAGAGCATAAGTGATGCTTCTGTCCGACTGTCCTAATTATCTTGTCACTGAAGTTGATTACTAAATTATAATAAATTTTAGAAGCACAAAAAGCTTAACAAACAAAAAGTTTCAAATTACATTATACATAGGTACATACACACACAAACGTAATCATACATATATATATATTTCAAATTGTCTTGTTATTTTTTTTCGTTTGATACTGATGTTACCATGTTGATGTTTTTGGAAGTAAAAACAATACAAAAACAACAAAACTACAAAAACAATACAATTGCGGTCGATGGCCGCCATACTCAATTTTGAAAAAAGTATCACTTCCACAACCAAGGCAAATCGAACGCCATATTATTAACATAAGTCAAAATCAATCAAATCATGCAGGCGGAGGTACCATGTAAAAAGACATAGATATTAAATCAAAATGAAATCGTTTATTTCAAGTAGGCCAAAATTATCACTTTCGAATTGTCATATTTTATCGAAAAAGTTCCAAAAATAACTATCACTGGATCACAAAGCGGCCTCAACTGAGAAAATCCGGCCAAAAACTCAGTGGGCTTGTCATTTCTTAATCTATTTCATGTATTTTTTTCTTTTCAACATAGTATGTATATCTCGTTCTCGCAAACATAATTTTATCAGTGCCAATGTGATGCTATCGAACTTTAAAAAAGTAAATAAAAACGAATCAAATAGAATAAATAAAAAAAAAGAAAGAAAAGGACAGTGGCTGGACCAGTCCCCCAAGCAGCCTCAACTATATTAAAGTGAAGGTAACCACACAAAGCCGCAGCAGCAGCAGACACTTTTCTATGGCGAGCATGTATACACAGGTAACATACATATTATACATAGACTCGAAAAACATGGCCCTCTTTCTGGGGCAGTCGGGAAAAAAATATATAAGTTCTAATAGGTGACATCCTTGCACCGCCGTACTGGGTGGACAAAAGAGTCTCGTCGCACTGCAAATTGTTCAAACACCAACGTGTAGTTCAAATATTTGTCTAATTATATGCGGTAGACGGTACCTTCACACAAAAGAAAATGAAAATTTAAAAGAAGCAAAAACCCACCTGCGAACAAAATCGATACTTCTGTTATAGTAGGTACTTGTGTTCGTTTTGAGGGTTCCATACCTAAAAGGTAAAAAGGGAACACTTATGGTTCGACTTCGACTGCCCCTTTGTCAGTCTGTCACATCTATACATTTCAGGAACCACTGATAGTATTTAGTATAATAGTTTTAGATTTTACTTACCCAACCAGAATAAAATGTGAATAAAAACAAATATCTTTTATCTTTTTTTTCTTTTTTTTCTTTTTTTTTTTATCTGTTTCTAGATTTTTTTTAAATATTGTCCTCCTCTCCCCCTCTACCCATCACTCTATCAACCCTTCTCCCCCCTCCTCCTCAGCGCAAGCCTCTGACATGTACTTCCGCTCTGTTTTTGATGGGGCGTGGAAATGTATTGTTTCTCCATATAAAATTCACTAATCTCTGCGCTTCCTTTCGTCTTTTAATTATCTTACCTATCCTTTTCAGTATTTTTTGAGTCAATAAGCCGTAAATTAAAAGTTTCATACTAATTTTAACACCCTATTTTATCCCTTAGGGGTTGATTTTCCAAGACCCAGAACAAAAGAGCTCTAAAGTTAAGTCGGTAACATAATATGAAATTTTTATAAAATCTTGTGTGATCGTTCAATCGGGATTTAACCAAGGGTTAGTTGATAAAAATAAAAATAAATATTACTTAGAAACCTTTTATGTTAATTATTACAACAAGGAAGACGACAATTTACTTGTGCTTAATGCACTTCACATAAGGTTGAGATAATGACTTGGCCTCTGAGTGCGCCAGTTAATGCCTTATTCATTCTTTGCCTTAATCATGCAGATAACTTTCTTAACACAAAAAAAAACGATATAATTCTACCTACCTACTTATAACATTCCTTAAAGTAATAATACTTGGTAAGTACCTACAACGCGTCACAAGTGAGACCTTTCGAGAGCGTAGAACTTCTTTTTGGTCTTGCGGGGAAACCTTTTCAAGGTCCCCGAAACCCTGTGGTGGGTCAACCGGTGTATGTGGGACGGTGGTAACAGTCCCTCATCCGTCCTTTTTGTAGTCACTGCCGTTCTCTGAGCGTCTAGGGCCCACATTCCAAACATTTAGCACTTCTGAAGTGAAAGTACATCGTCCCATCATCGTCGGAGCAGACCAACTGGGAAAGTAACTCCATCTCACCTGAAGACCGCAATCCTCAAACCAAATAGCGCCACATACTTACTTACCCGTAACGTGACGTTATATGTTTAGCATATATAATTCCCAAACGCACTGTTTGCTTCTAAGATCATAAATTGTCTTTAGTAGATGTAAGATGTGGAATGTGCTTATTGAAACCCGAAGTATTATAGGAAAATTTTATTGTCCGCCAATTGACCGCTGCTTTTTTACACATAATGACAAGTTGTCAAACTACATAGTTTTTAATACTCATTGCGTCGCTAACACAGCCCCACCCTAGTGATGCTTCAGCAGCACTCATCATCCACTGGAATTCGAGCGACGCGCGTAGCTGATCTCATAAAGCTTCGTTGGTACGTATCTCCAATCACTTGCATTACTTAACTCGTCTATTTCACCTAGACGGTGTGCCACGTACTGCTTATAGTTACGGGCATTATTACGTATCCATGTAAGTACCGTACTCGAGTCACACCAGAAGAATTTTCTTTCTGCTTTCATCTTATGTTCTAATGTTACTGTTTCAGCTAGTCTAGCAGCCAATACAGCGGCCTGCAGTTCCAACCGCGGCACTGATACCAGTTTGACAGGCGCGACACGGCACCGGCTCGTTATGAACGCCACTTGTACACAATTATTGTAATCTAGCCACCGCCAGTACGCTACCGCGCACATCGCTTTTGTAGATGCGTCACAAAATATATGCATCTGTAAGCATGTATAACTAGTTGTTAGCGTAGGCTGAATCGTAGTTTGCACAGGAGCTCCACGCTGTGTCTGCAGTGACTGTTGACTAGAAGACATATGTTCCATTGCACATGCTGTCGCCATCGGATAATACCTCGGTAAGCGTATAAAGCGTATTATTTGTAACTGTGATATCCATCTCGTTCATTTATCAAATATGTCATCGGTCACGTGATCGTCCCAGCTGATATTTTGATTCCAGGTTTCTTGTAGTATTATTTTTCCGTTAATGGTATACGGTGATAAGAAGCCATAGACGTCAAATATAGACATTATCACTCGCAACATTTCTCTCTTAGTAGGCCTTTGTATACCATTAATTATATCTTCTGGAATCCGCTTGAAAGATACGTCAAATCGCAGCGTGTCATCACTTGGATACCAGATTAAACCAAGCGTGCGTTCGCCTTCGTATTCTTGGCCGATTTTAAACTTAACGGCTGCATCTCCCAGAGCTTCTTTAGGTAGGCTCTCTAAAACCCTTTTGCTGTTGCTCGTCCAATTTCTTATTTCGAAGTTCCCTTGTTTGTGAATAGACGCGATTTCATGAACCAGTTGTATTGCGGTCTCTTCATCGGGTAGACTGTCTATGTAGTCGTCCATGTAGTGCTGCGAATATATTGCAGCAGCAGCTGTAGGCATCGACGCTTCATATCGTTGCGCGTTCTTGTTCTTCACGAACTGAGCAATGAATGGTGAGCAATTGGCGCCAAATATCAATGACGTCATGACGTAGGTGTCTACAGGTTCCTCAGGTTTATCTCTATAAACAAATCGCAAGGCGTTCTGATCTTCCGGTCTTATTTTAACTCTCAGAAACATGTCTTTTATATCACCTGATACAGCGATTCGGTTTTCTCTAAATCGTAACATAATGCCGAATAACGATGCCAGTAGATCAGGTCCTTTTAGCAAATAGTCATTAAGTGACAATCATTTTGTTTTAGCCGCTGCGTCGAACACCAGTCGCAATTTCTTTTTATTTGGGTTATCAACCCCAAAATGCGGTAAATACCAAGTCTTTGGTGTAACGTCAGGGTTATTCAACTTTTGGGCGTAATCGTTTTCAAGTAAATGACATATGCGTTCTTTGTACCTTTGTGCATACTCTTCATTTTTCTTCATCTTCCGTTCAACTCCCACGAGTCTGGACAAAGCAGTCGGAAATGAATTAGGCATAACACTCTTTTCATCTCGCCAAGGTAAGCCTACGTACCATTTACCATCAATTAATGTAGCGGTTCGTTCTAGAATACTTTCAGCGCGTAAGTCTTCGGAGTTCTGCCTTGGCTTAGCAGATACGCCCATGGACTCGATGGAGAACGACCTTCGTACTTCGTCTTGAATCTCCCTGAGGATACATTCAGTTTCCATGGTGTCACTGGTAAGAAACAGAGCGGAGTGACACACAGGACCAGGTGAGCAGGTAGGTACCCTTCCATGTAGGCACCATCCCAGAGGAGTCCGGGTGGCGTAGGGTTCATTTGGTCTGCCCATCTTCGTCTCCAGGGGTAAGATTAGGACTACCACCTGGTAGTTATCTTGGCCAATTAATACTTGTGGTTTTAACTGTCCAGTACATAGGTGATGGCTAATATTATGTAAATGTTTGAAATTATTGCAATTTATTAGGTTTAGGTTTTGTTTAGGTAGTTTAAGTTGGTCAACAATGCGCGCATTTATATTAAACGATTCTTCGTTTGCGCCACACAGTGTTAGGTCGACTAGCTGAGTGTCGCACATGAGTTCCGTGCTGTCCCATGCACCGCGCACGCGAAGAGACTCCCGGCGGCCGCGCAGGCCCGCTCGTGCGGCAAGGTCAGAGCTTATTAGTGTTACTGACGACCCGTCATCAAGCAATGCACTCGTATTGAGTATTCCGTTCGGTCCGTGAATGTCAATAGGTACGACTTTCAATAATACGGAACTCTTGATGTTGACATTGTTAACTGTTTCAGGCGAGGCTTCAGTTTCATGTTCTGGCACTGGTGTGCTGTTGTTTTGGCGTGGCACGTAATGCAATAAGCGATGATGAGCGTGTCCACAGTTCTCTATATCACAGCACGGCGCAGGGCACGTCTCCCTGTTATGATGCGCCACTAAGCACTTATAACAAATCCCAAATCGCTTAACATGTTGCCACCTGTCCTTACGTAACGATTTCTTGAACCTTTTGCACTCGCTTAGCTTGTGATTATATTTACGACAGTAACGGCATTTTCGCTCACTTTGCTCATCTTGTAGTAGCACGGTGTGAATATTATATACTTTTTCGTATTGCTTACGTTTAGTATAATCTGGTTTAGAATGCAATAAGCTCACGCTGCATGTAGATAGTTTCACCGCTTCATCGGTGAGAAAATCTGATAGCAGGTCCAGTCTAGGTTTTGATGAGCCGGCGGTAATAAGGGGATAACTGTAATCCGCCCACTTGGACAATAGCGCAGTAGGTAGCTTGGACAAAACGATAGTAGCTACCTCCATACCTTGCAGGTATTCTTCACGTCCGAGTGCTTGTACCGCGGCCACGTAGTTCTTCACTTTAATAGAAAATGGAACAATTTCTCGACAGTAATCTGGTGGTATGTTATACATTCTCTTTATATCTGTCATAATGCGAGATAAGATGATGTCAGCGTTACCGAATTGTAGTTCCAGTGTCGACATTACTACCGATGGGGAAGTACCACTTATCAGTAAAGCTGCCACAGCGTCATACGCGGGACCATGAAGACATTTTCGCAGCCGCCACAGGTTTTCTTTCTCAGAAAAGGTGCATACTTCTGTGGATTCTTCGTATGATTGTTTAAAATGTAACCACTCCATCGGGTTCCCGTTAAAGAGTGGTAAATCTCGCGGTGTACTAAGACGGGTGAGCAGGTTTGTATTGTGCTGCGTAGTAGAAGAGGTGACTAAATCTTTCAGTGCATTCGCTAACTGTTGAACTGGTCCGTCTGTGCCGATGGGATTCGGCGTGTGCTGCTTGCCTTTGTCGCTTCCAATCATAGTGGCATGCTGCACCTCCAGCTCCTGTTGACTGCGATCCATCCACTTCTGTACACTTATTTTAGCGCTACAATTGCTCCTCGATGCTTCTGACGGTGGACTGTATTCTTCGTCTAGTTCGGCTATGTCTGCCGCTAATTGTTTGTCGATCAGCTCTAATTTAATACGAGCCTTTGCCTTGGCTGCTTCTAGTTCCAGTTTTTTCTTCTGGGCTTGTATAGAAGAAGATGATGAGGGTTTTTTCGACGTAACCGAGTGACGCGATGATAGTGAAGGCGGTTTATTAGCACAAAATCGGTCCGATTTCACTACACTCTCAGCGTACGACTTTCCAATTGGGTCATCAATCTCCTTAGCTTTTGTTACAGTTGCAGGCAAAGTTGCAGACGGTTGCAATTCTTGTACATTGGTGGCGACATGTTGTTTTCCCTTTTCTTGCAATGCCATACTTCGGGTGTTTACCATTGTTTTCTTCGACGGCGGCGTGGTAAACATGACGATCCTGCTCGATGAGACCACTTTGTAAGATGTGGAATGTGCTTATTGAAACCCGAAGTATTATAGGAAAATTTTATTGTCCGCCAATTGACCGCTGCTTTTTTACACATAATGACAAGTTGTCAAACTACATAGTTTTTAATACTCATTGCGTCGCTAACAGTAGAACTAATAAGCCTAATTAAAATATTCGCCACGCTCTTCAACGCTGTATTCTAATCTAATATAATTTGCTTATACAAAGAATACATTAAATTAATGATTAAGTACATATTAAGAAAAATAACTTCATTACTAACACATACGAGATATAAATACAATTTTGTAACACGTTATGATAAATAAATTATTTTAATTTCTCTTTCTTCTGTTTAAAAACTTTTGCAAAACTTAACAATTTTCTTACTACTAATGAAAAAATGTAAACAGAGGATAATATAATAACTAAAACGAACGCATACACATCAAGCATGGTATACGCCAACCAAGACAATTCTCTGGCTGGATTCTTTATATAGTTCGCTCCATTATACCTTATGACATATTCGATCCAATACATCGCAGTATCCAATGGACTCATGGGACGGTCCCTGAACCTATTTGATATTTCCATAGCGTTATTCTTATAAGACTGATTTGTTAGCATTTCTAGAATAATGTTTTCTAGTGTCTCTTCGTTGATTTCAGGATATTCGAGGATTTTGCCATAGCCGTGCTGTTGTGCCTGTAGTAAGTTGTTGTACTGGTCTGCATAGATCGGGATGCCAATGATAGGAACACCGTGGAATGTTGCTTCTTGGGTTCCGATCAGTCCACCGTGCGCTATGAAGACTTTCACGTTTGGATGTGCTGAAAATATTATCATGTTAAAATTTATTTAAAATATCATTAATCTATTTTAATATTGAGATGAGCAGGACGTAAGTCTAATAATAAGTAAACCCATGCATTGCACTGCCACTCATCACACTATTCCCAGATCTTAAGCAAGGCAAAAGCAATTTATACATCCAACAATGGGTTAATAAACGAAATTGTGGATCAAAACCAGATGTCTTTAAAGTTCAATTGTGCATTTTGAGTTTAGTTTAACCTATACTAAAACTGCTTTCAATTCATTTTAATAATTCAACGGAAGAAAGAAACGATGCTTTAGTACTTACAGAGAATTTCTTTTTGCGGTAACCATTTCCTCAGAATGAGATTCTTTGGTATGTTATCCAGATTGTCGTCTTCCCACTTCCACAAAACTGTCTGATTGAGTTTCCTGAACACGTTGAGAAATGTATTCCTTTTTTCAATAGACATCTCTGAGCTGCGAACGTTGGAACCGAAATTCATATAAACGATGCCATGTTTAGAGTTATCTAGGATTTTTTGGAGATCCTGAAATATTAAATGTTAGTTAATTGCATTTTATTTCTTAACCGGGGGTTAATAATAATAATACCAGCCCTTGTTTATGTCCCACTGCTGGGAACGGGCCTCCCCTCAAGATGAGGGGGCTTAGGCCATAGTCCACCACGCTGTTCAAGTGCGGGTTGGCGGACTTCACACGTCATTCGAGAGCTAGTTAGGCTTTCTCAGACATGCAGGTTTCCTCACGATGTTTTCCTTCACCGAAAGCTAGTAACAATCGCACAAAGAAATTTCGCACATGATTCATTGAAGAAATCAGAGGTGCGAGTCGGGGTTTGAACCTGCGCTCCTTGTTTCCAAGGCAAGCGTTTGTCAGTCATTTATTATTGGTATGTTTTCTTGTGTAGGTAGGGTTTTCTTAACTTTCAGTTTATACTTGTAAATATTGCCGTTAAAACCCCTTTCCCTTGACCTCTTGCCCAGCAACTTCTCGTAAAGCATCACAAACCAAATGTAGTGCATTTACTTGAGTTTATTTGTATATTGCGTCATAACAGTAGTTTGAATTGTGGGGTTAATGTGCAATTGATAACCAAACGATAAACTAATAACTGCTTATCGCTTGCACATTGACCCCCCGTCACCTGTTTCATTAGAATGACCGAATTGTGATCCCATATTGAATATAGTGATACTGTTGGTGTAATAAAAAAATATAAACGTCTTAACGCCTAAACATCTGCATTATTATTGTTTTGCAATTTTTATTATTACGAGTACCAAACCATCGTGCGTGCTAGTCCAAGTTTAACTCGTAATTATATCAGATACGTTTGATTCATCTTTGCCGACAGTATAAATTCTAAAACCATGTTCATACAACATGTGTAGACGTTAGAATATTTTTATTTATCCAAAGAGAACTTTTTTTTAGAATGAGGGAAAATTTTTCGCTGAGATCGCTGTTATAGCCGATAGATGTGTGGAAAATGGTTAAAATCTCTTTCCTTTGTAATGTGAGAGTGAATTAGATAACCAAATACAACCTAATATTGGACTGATAACACTATATAGGAAAAAAGATAAAGGTAACCCGTTCTACAACAGCCATAGAAGCACACCTCTATTTTGATGATAATGGTCGTTAACTATTGTGTTGGTGGAATACAAATTGTTAAAGTTATGTAATTCAACAATGCAAAACGCTTGTAATGTAACTAAAGCCACTGTTATTATTTTTAAAGACTTCTAACGATTTAATAGATACCAATTTAGACAAGACACATATCATTATGCACGTATAGTATATTTATGGGTAAAGTCATAAGTAGAAACTTCTATTCAATAGAACAAAGAATAACACGAGTAGATAGTACAATTTTCAATTTGCTAGTACTAAGAGGAAATAACAGTGCAATGAATATACCGATTAAATGATTGAAAGCTTCAGGAAATACTATTATAACAAAAGGCGTTCAGACAATGAGATTATACACAAAATAGATGACTTCAGGGATAATATTATAAGGTTCATGTCCTGTTTCTATCTAATTTCTTGTCTTGACTGACAGTAATCTTTTCTAATTATAGTTTACTATAATAGCTTTTGAACACTTAAACTAATTTATCTTAACACAAAACCTGTGTCAGTGCATTACAAAAAATATGTGCCTCTTACACAAAATATGACGGATTGTTTTTTTGCCTACAAACATTAGTTTGTACATTAGTACGTGACCAGTCATACTTTATGCTGTATTAAAGAATATAATAATACCAGCCTTTGTTTATGTCCTACTGCTGGGCACGGGCCTCCCTTCAAGATGAAGGGGCTTAGGCCATTAGTCCACCACGCTGGCCAAGTGCGGGTTGGCGGACTTCACACGTCATTCGAAAGCTAGTTAGGCTCTCTCAGACATGCAGGTTTCCTCATGATGTTTTCCTTCACCGAAAGCTAGTAACAATCGCACAAAGACGATTCGCACATGATTATTTAAAGAAGTCAGAGGTGCGAGCCGTGGTTCGAACCTGCGCACCTTGTTTCCAAGGCAAGCGCTCGCCCACTGAGCTGTTACGGCTTAAAGAATTGTATTAAAGAATATTTTACCCAATATAATCTAGATTATTGTTAACTAGAAGATTTTCTATACAACTAATAAATCTATCGTAAATAGATAGGCACCAGCTTCTTAACTTCACAAGAAAGAAAAGGAAATGTGGAACTATTTTCTGGCCCTAACATTAAATATTTGGGAGTAGTGGAAGGCGAATTTCTAAAATAACAAGTATTAAGTACGTGTGCAGGAGTTATGAGTAATGTTTAATAACAAAGTATTGCAATAAGAGACTTACTTTTATAGTAGTGCACTGCATAAGAAAGAAGAGTGCAGGTAACGTATTTTGTGGTTGTTAAAATTATGTAATAATGCAAGAAAGTAAGCTTGTTTCTTGAATTTTAATAATATAGGACGTCTTGGTTGGGTATGTAAGAAAGAGGCACGTTAGTAGACTATTTTGTTTGATCGAAGATTACGGTTATGGCTACGGTATAAACAGTTTTGTCTGTTAATAAGTGACTCTTCGTTGAAAGGGCCAAGTGCCCCATGAGTCTCTATATGCCCATGCATATTTCGTAAGATTGTCTTCATTTAGTAACAAAACAAATTTGTATGTGCTGCACGCATACATATAAGGGCTGATGTTTTTATATATTATTATTTAAAAAAAACATACCTCAGGCAATTTGCTCTCGCTCTCACTCATATGTATTCCACCGATCTCCACTATGTTGGGAAGGTACGCGGCTGGGGGGTCAAAACTGAAGTGTCCATTAATAAAAATCAAGGAAGCATCCTTTTGCAGATCGTACAAGCTCGGCACTGGCTCGGTCAAATTCTTCAAATATTTTCTCACCAGCTTCTCTTGCTCGCCCAAATACCAATATTTCCACCAAATATACTCATACACCGTGAAGTAGAAATTCCTTAATCTAGCCCAGAAAGACGTAGGATTTCTGACATCCAAGAACTCGGAAATCACTGTTGCTAACTGAAGTGGATTCCTTTGAACAATGTTATGCCTCATACAGTTGCCGAAGGTTGTGACTAGAACTAAAGGTGTTTTGTATTTATGTGACAATACGTTCATTGCTTCTTGATAGAACTGTTCGGTGATAACCAGATCAAATTTAATGTTTTCTGCGAAAAGAGCCTGAACTTGACTGGAGTTAAGTGCAACCTCCGTGAACGCCAAGCCTCCTCTCCATAGTATTTGTCTGTGGAATGTTTCAGCTGATACTTGAACCATGTCAAATACGTTCGGTCTTCCGCCACCTGAAATATTCACCGATTAAATAAATATTTAAAAGAATATCCTTAGATGTGATCATAACTGGCAAATCATAGAAGGTTGCAAAAATAAAAGATTGATACAAAAACACACACACATAGATTATAAGAAATTACAAGAAATAAGAGAAAACATAGACATGGACATATACTGTTTTATACTATTTAGAGAAGAAATATGATATTATTTATAAATTATAATTACAATTATTAGCGATAAGGTCTTAACACCGTTAGTGATAAGGATACCTTTTAAAACATTTGCTTTATTGTTGTTATTGTTTTTTATTGTATTGTTATAAAGGCAGCTACTAATAAACTGTTATCTAATTATTTATCTACTACATATAATAATATAATAATTATTGTAATACTTATAATAATAGTATATATTACTATTCTCAGACCAAAAGCCTAAGAATAATTAATTATTAACCTTTGTTCAGCAGTCTTCGGCTTTCGGCTGCAAATGAATGATGAATGACAAAAATTTTGCACTTTTTATTAAAATATTATTTTGAGCTCTTTGATTTAGTGAGCTTGTTACGAGGCAAACTTGCCCCGTCAGCGTAAACCTGAACCGTGGGACATTTGCGGCGCATCGGACACCGAGCACATGACGCCACGGCTTGGTGGGAACGCTTTCCTTTACCTTACATCGGTGGGAACAGACGTTTAGAATTTAAGACTATAAATATAATAAGAACATTAAATATAAGATTTTTGGAACTTTGTGGAAATTTAATATAGACTTTTTATTAATTGAAACGACATTATTATTGAAGTTTCTGTGTTCGGCGCCCCCAAACCCGTAATTAGCTCTAAAACAAAAATATTTGAAAATCTGACAGTTCCAAAAAACATTGCTGAATAAGTATTTAGTTTAATCTAATTCCTTTTGTTTTAAAAGATTAAATGATGAAAGAAAGAAAGAACAAAAAATAACCTATTTAATAGTTTTCATAAACTTTCATAAAATGCACGAAATTGTGTTAGTTCCATATTTGAGGTAAGTTTACGATTTAAATTTTACACTTTTCTCTTTTTGCGCCCTGCCCAAACAACTCATCTTATGTAATTACTGGTTCCAAACGCTTGGCAGTCTAGAGGTCAAAAATATAAAAAATAATAATATGAGTACCTGTTTTTCTTTACAAGATAAAAAAAATTAGCAATAAATGTATGAACGCGGGCGTGATTGCTGATCGGTGGCCATTAGGACCGGTTTCATTTATTGTTCCATTTATGATCATGTAAAGAAAAACAGGGTATAGGTATGTAATTGCACGCAAGAGACGTAACATTACCGTAAAGGACATAGGCATAGGAAGCGGAGACGAGAAAATATATATAAACGAACATGTCACTAGGGAAAACAAAATTCTACTTCGTGAATGTAAGAAGAAGGCCAAGGAAGTTGGTTTCACTTATGTTTGGACAAAAAACTGTCGAATTTATGTCAGAAGAAACGAAGCCTCACCACCTATTGCTATCTTGGTATCTGCAGATCTTTCAAAATTAGCTTAATGTTATCTTTTAATGTGCATTTGTTTCTTTGTTTACAGGTTGTGTTTAGCGTTTTATTTATAGTTCCTTTCTTTAAACCATTGATTATAGATTCTGGGCATCTTTACTATATTTACTGTTTACATATAGGAAATGTTGTACACATATTAAAGTCACAGGAAAATACTTTTATATTAGTTTTAAAAGTGGTGTTGACTTATTTTAATATTCAATACATTATTATATCATGCTATATTATACATATTATATATTAGTATTGTTGTTTAATTATTTATTATACTTTATTAAAGAATTCCGATCAGATTGTAACATATACTGCTGTTATCTTATTACACTCTCATTGTTCCCCAGGGCTCGCAGAGAACAAGCTTCAAACTGCAAACTCGAGTATTTTATTTGAACATAATATAGCACATAATAACTCTACTGAAGTTAATCTAAAATATATTTTTTTACACTATATTATAGGTAGCGTTGAGTTTTATTACACATTATATACATTATCGAACAGTAACATTATGCATACACTTTTATATATAAATGCTAATTGTAAATGAAAAACTTAAAATATTTTACCAAAACGTAAGAGGACTCAGGACTAAAACTAACACTTTTTTCAATAATGTTTTATGTAATAACTATGATATTATGTTGATCATGGAGACTTGGCTCTGCGAGGGAATATTAGACACAGAGTTATGCAATAATAGTTACACTGTTTTACGGCGTGACCGAGGATCGCGCGGCGCCGGCGGGGGTGTAATGGCTGTGTGCGCGGCGCGGCTTGAGGCAAGAGCTAGACCAGAGTGGGAGATGCCAGACGTTGAGTGCCTCTGGGTGACTATCCCTGCCCGCGCGCTGTCTTCGGATCGCAATTTGCACATGGCGGTTATTTATTTACCACTGGATAAACATATACCAATGCGTCTACAAAACATTATAGCAATGCTCGACCACGTTACGAATGAATATCCGAATGATTGTTTTTTAATAAGCGGAGACTTTAACCTACCCTGTGTTCAATGGGATATAAACAATGGTCCAATTTATATCAGAAAGGGTTCACAGGAAGTACAGGCAGGGCGAATAATTTCATGCAACATATGAATTTTCTTGGACTTACGCAATATAATGTTTTGACTAACTCGCTTAATACTTTAGACTTAATTTTCTGTAATTTTTAACCGACTTCAAAAAGGAGGAGGTTCTCAATTCGTCTGTATATATATTTTTTTTTTTTTTTATGTATGTTCGCGCATAACTCTGGCAATTATTAACCGATTTGAAAAAATCTTTCTTCCATCCATTCTTCAATCCATTGATTGGGTCCCATAAAAAAATTATTGCTTAGTGATAAGTAGTTCCTAAAAAAACAAGAATGGTGACTGCGCACTGAGAGTTGCAAGAAAGCCTATATAGATGACGTTTTAGTCGCTCGGACTCGCTCGGTTGGACAAAAATGGTCATAACTCTGGCAAATATTTACCAATTTCAATGATTCTTTTTTTATTCGAAAGAAGAAACCACTGTATTGAATTTGTATGAATTTTATTACAACCGGATAAGAACTTCCTGGAGGACCATGAACGATGTGGAGGAATTTATCTCGTAAAAACCATAAAACTGATGTTCTCCATTACATTGCTCTGACAATTATGAACCGATTTCGATGATTCTTTTTTTTTTCGAGGGAGTAAACTACTATGATGTTTACATGCAAATTTCATTACGACCGGATATTATTTTCTGAAGAAACATGAATTATATAAAACTATGTAGACGATAATGTGATCATAACCTACCTAGATAATTTTACGGTTTTCGATGGTTCAATCTTTATATATGAAAATATCACTAAAAAGTTTAAAATAAAATCTTTTTAAAAAAAAATTGAACCGACTTCAATATCACTGAAAAGTATAAAATAATTTAAATATTATTGAAGTTGGTGCCAAATATACACAGCAGGTACGCTAACACCAACTTCAATAATATTTAAATTATTTTATACTTTTCAGTGATATTGAAGTCGGTTCAATTTTTTTTTAAAAAGACTTTATACAGTTACCATTGGAAGGGCGCATCACGCTTTGGTAAATGAGGATGGCTTTCATCCTGCTTTGTTAATAAATGCTAGTGATATTACCTTATATTAAACCATAACGCCGCAAAAAGCGACAGTTTTTTTCAAGCAGGGCCGATTACTTTTCTTTAAACAGACATTTTTTCTCTCAAGACTGGAGTTTTATAAATGATATGGATTATATTGAAAATATCGTATCAAAATTCTATAACATTTTAAACGAAGCAATCGAAAAGTACATTCCATGTGTTTTGACCACAGGTGGATACCAATATCCTGTTTGGTACAGCCGGGTATTAATAAATGTCATCAAAGAAAAATCTAAAGTTCATAGTAATTGGAAAAAATATGGTAACCCAGTTGACTACTCTGAGTTTTCTGAACTAAGGGCTAAGCAGAAAAAGCTGATGGATCAGTGCTACAGATCATTTGTTAATCACACTCAAAACAATATTAAGCAAAACAGTAAGAATTTCTGGACATATGTAAAGGCTAAAAAAGAAAATAAATAAACTATCCTAAAGTTATGACCTACGGAGATGTTGAACTAATGAATGCAAATGATATATGTACAGCTTTCAATGACTTTCTTTCTCAAAATTTCAGTATGCCAAATCAAAATAGTAGTGAGTCCTCGGTTGCTTTGCATAACTCCAATGTTTTGCACGCAATTGAAGTAACTAATGACCTTGTAAAAGATTTACTATCTGGTTTAGATGTCACCAAGGGTCCGGGAAGCGATAATATTCCATCCATATTTTTCGTTAAATGCGCGAATTCATTAGCTATTCCAATCACACTAATATTTAATAAGTGCCTTAGATTAAGATGTCTCCCAAAGGTCTGGAAAACGGCACATATAGTCCCTGTTTTCAAAAAAGGGCAAAAGACTGCGGTCGAAAATTATAGACCAATATCAATGCTAAATATTCTTAGTAAAGTTCTTGAAAAGATTGTTCACAAATATATGTACTCAGCTGTAGTTTCTTTTATTCCTAGCCAACAACATGGTTTTGTGAAGGGTCGTTCCACATCTTCAAATTTAGCTGTTTTACTTCAGATGTTTTGCGAGATATTGACAATGGAGGGCAGGTGGATGCAATCTATATAGGTTTTGAAAAAGCATTTGATCGGGTAGATCACGATATACTTTTGCGTAAGCTACAAGACCTTGGTATACATGGCACCTTGTTAAGATGGGTGAATTCCTATCTTCGTAATAGATCGCAAGCAGTTGTACTTGGGGGATACCGCTCTGATTATATAAATATCCCGCCCGGAGTTCCCCAAGGATCATTTTTAGGCCCTCTGCTGTACTTAGTCTACATTTATGATATTGGTAGTTACATAGACTATGCTAAATTTCTAATATATGCAGATGACACAAAAATTTACTTGAAAATTAATAATGTAAGGGACTACAATCATCTGCAGGTTGATCTTGAACACCTGAGTACGTACTTTAGAATAAATAAAATAAATCTCAATGTGTCTAAGTGTCAAATTATTATACTCGTAAGAAAAATCCTATAAACTATACGTACACATTTAATGGAATAAATATAAATAGAAGTACAAGCATAAAAGATCTGGGTATTTCGATAGATTCCGAACTGTCTTTCTCAAACCATATTAATTATATTACTAATAAGGCTATCAAAAATTTAGGCTTCATTCTCCGTGTGTCTGTACCTTTTTCACATGTTGAATGTATTAAAGTTTTATATTTTTCATTTATGTCAATACTAACTATCAATACGAACTATATTGGAGTACTGTAGCATAGTTTGGAATCCGCATTATATAACGTACAAGCAGGAAATTGAAAAAAATCAAGTTAAATTTCTAAAACATTTAAGTTATAGGAATAGAAATACATTTGCGGACTACATGGAAAGCTGTAAATTTCATAAGTTTATGTCACTTGAAGATAGGCGTTCTTTTCTTGAGGTGATGTACTTAAGAGATCTTTGTAATAACAATTTTGACTGTCCTGAACTTGTTAATAGGATATTATGTTTTAACGTCCCCAGAACTCGAACTCGACATACTTCATTATTCGCGATACCAAGATCATGTACTAATTATGCCCAAAACTCTGTAGCTATCCGCCTCATAAGATCCTATAACAAAAACTTTCCTTCTTTAGATTTATTTCATGGAAGTAAGCTATCATTTAAAAATACGATAAAGAAATATTTGATGAGTAGATATTAAATTATATTTGAAATAAATATCATAATATAATCATTATATATAAAGAACACATATATATATATATATGTTATGTTGTTATATATATATATATACATAATATAATAAGCAACACTACATTTTTATATTTGGAAATGCGTCAGACACCCACTCAAATTTTGCTCAGCGTTTCGTACTATAAAGTAAAATTGTTATTAATTATAAAGAAAATCCTTGTATTGGCTGTATTTACAAGTAGTCTACAAATTGTACCTTTTATTCTAAGAGCTGTGGATTTTTGTTTGAATAAATAAAAAAAAAATGTGAGGTTGTTTGAACCTAATGCAGTGGAAGTAAGTGACTGACTTATCGTGAAAGGGCCGTGATAATATGATTTTTAAGGCTGTTATAGTAATATAAGAATTAAAGGATATTAAAATATCAGAATATGCTTTAGATGTTATTTATTTATTTTTCAATAATTTAAAAAAGAATCTAAAATCATACATTTCAAATAGGCATCACAATAGCACTTTTGAACGGTAAATTTTTTAAAAGCTACCATCGGATCAGGTTAATCCCAGTATATCTAGAGTAATGTTATAAATAAAAATATGACTATTCCTATAGAGCTTAATATGTATGTGATAATATCATAACTTGATTATTCCAATCCGCCGCGAAAACTATAATAGATTATTCCATTTTTAAATTTAGTTATTAGAAAATTTATTGGTCAAATCAATGTTTAATACGGGTGAAAATAATAATCTGACTAAATTTTGCATATTTAATACTTGAACTATACCTTCTTAAAATCATATTTTCTATTATTTTTTTTGGAAATAATGTGAAAGCGGATTCAGTCTTTGAAAAGAGCCTCGTCAATTAGTTTTAATTATCAATAATCCAGATCTTCAAATCGGTTTACATATTTCGACATTAATGAGTAGAGATATCAATCTACATAAGCATATACTTCTCCAAGATTCTAAAATTAATTATATTATGGAATGGCTAACATTAAATGCCTATTAACGCTAGTTAAATACATAAATATCTTCTATATGTTCAAGTAAATGTAACAGTAGGTACCATACATAAATTAGTTAACTTAAAATCTGACTGCGGTCGATGACCTATATTATAATCATTGATCACTGATAGAGAGGGAGGCCTCAAGGTTGTACCACCGACGAAGTACGGGTTTTATTAATATATTGACGCTTGACTTCAGATTTTTTTTTAATATATAAGATTTTAATCTGTGTTATATTATTACTCCACCATATTGAAGGCTGACCAGTCAGTAAATTGGCTTGCAGTATGTGTGCTAAATTAGTTCTAGTTTATATAATTTTTGACATGACATGTATATACCTAGATTAATTATTCTTCTATTCAACAAAATAGCTTTAATATATAAGCTAAGCAGGTACTTAAATATAAATCTGTATTCAATTATATTTATTTTATTTAAAATGCCATTTTTATATTCAATTTATGCCAAGACTATTCCTAATCTAACGTTTAATTTAAAAAAAAATGTCCTTGTTTCTTTTGTCTTATATTTATTAATAATATAGGTTCTTGGCTACAGCCAACAACCTACATTATTAATAAATATATTTTACATGCGATATTCTATTGCGATAAGTAAAGCTCTCTTTTGATCCTACCTCCTACTCCCATCGCGTCGATACCTCAACTATGAGGGTCGTGACCAATTTGTGTGTGATGCAGATGACAGCTTACGTAGGGTGATAGCTTTTCAATTATTATGATCCGAGGTAATCTATATAGGGGGTCGTCCATTAATCACGTGATGTTTTTTAGCAACTTTTTAACCCCTCCCCCCCTCCTGGTGATATGTGGTGAGGTTTTAAACTACGTGATTAATGGACGACCCCTAGATAATACAACTGCAGTCATATATTTAAAAAAAGAAATAAAAAAATATCTTCTTTCGGTTTTGCGGCAGGCAGGAAGGCTTTGAGTAGGCACAGCTAGCTGGTAAAATTACTGGGTTCAAGAGATGTAACATTTGTTTGGGATCGCAAGCAGCAGTGTAGTTCAGATGTCCATGGGTAGACGTGTTAACAAATTTATAAAAATACTCACCAATAACATCCCAAATTTCCTTTTCATCGACCATAACTTGCCGATAGTTCGGTGGGGGGTTCGGTTCCCTGTGCCCAGTGATCACTGTTACATTGTGCCCTCTTCGAGCCAATTCTAATCCAATGGGCTTCAACATAATGTAGTGAGATTTGGATGTAAAAGGCACCACATATAAAATATTCGCCGAATTGCACCATCCCGCAATAGTCAATAATAGCAACAAATAAACTAAGGCAGCCTAAAAAAAATATACGAAATTTAAATTATTCAAAAAAAAAAATATTCTAACGTTATTTTCTCAGATTTAAGATATAAAAAAACATTTTTAAAAAATTAATAATAATTATTTAAATCACCAAAACCAACCATCGTCACTTCACTAAATCACTAAAATGAAATAAATACACTTAACACAACCATGCACTGTTCTGTACGACGAAAGGTGTATTCTCTACCGACTGTCAAATGGCAATAGTAGTCGTTATGGATCTCGGTGTGTATATATAAAGGAAATCGACTGTGCCTTTCCGACATGATGCAAATTTAGTAGGTATTTAAACATAATTTTACATAACATCGTTAAATTCTGGATCTACACGGTTAGTGTACATTTACTTTTTATCGACTTAGGCATCACATGGTGTACGTAAAAGATAAGTCTGTAACTAAACTACGACAGGAAAGCTATAATAATTATTTACCTTTAGGTATATACAGTATGTATATCTCCTTATAAAATGAATAAATACCATGGCGTTGTGTTCTACTTTATAGGTACTTATTATAAACTACGTGTTACTGTAGTGAGAACAATCTTTTATAATTGAAAAATAATATTTTCGTAAATCAAATAATTTGTAGGAAATAGGTACAGTATTTTTCGTTCGTAGCGAATGGCTATTGAGAACCTATTTAGGAGTTGACATACCAGACAGATATGATGCTAGGTAAACATATCCTGTATATATATGACCTAGATAAACTTTATTTTAATCGGGAATTAACGCGATCGCGTTAATCCCTAGATAAACCCTAGTTTATCTAGGGTTTAAAGTTTATGTTTAGGAACGCGAAAGTCTAAAAGTATATATGTCCTAGATAGATAGGTCCTAGATAGGCTGCAATGATTTAACATCCAATATAAAGCAATATTTTCTAAACTCATGTAGATGTGCAAGAGAATACACAGAATAAAAAAAAATCTTCTTTTTCTTAGTATACTGACTAAGGTGTCTTGTCCGTGGGATGATTTTTTTTCTCTCATTTGTTTGTTCACCTTTAAGTAGACTGAATAATATTGGTTCCGAATTTTTAGATGGAATAATAAGTGGTTTGACCTGTATCGTGATCTTTAGAAAAGACCCTGTTATTTTATTAATAAAGATTATTATTAATATGGAAAATAATGGCAGCAATAAAAAATACTGGTCAAATGCGAGTCTGACCCGCGCACCAAGGGTTCTATATTATCATCTTTGAACCTATTAAGTTATTTTACTATTCGTCTAACACCTCGATAAGCAAAAAAAAAACTGCGTTTGTCGAAGTTTTTTAGCATTACTAAAAAAGCTCTACTACTTAGAGAGATCATTTTATTTTTCCTGTAAAATATATAGACAGACATCGGAGAAGGAACGATATATTTTTGACATTTTTGATTATCAGCCAAAAACTACGTGACATACACCAAAATGTGCAAATAAAGCCCTTTCATATTATGATATAATAGTCTCACTTTGAAATTTTGATGACCCATTTCGGCCACCAAAGATAATTAAGGGAAAAAATACTAGTTTTCATTTTCGATGAGGTTGGGTAAAAAATTATGATCTAAAACTATTCCAAATTTCAAATCGATAGCATTAGTGGTTCCTGAAATATTTAAGTGCGACAGACAGACATACGACGTCACACCATACCTAAGGGTTCTTTTTTTACCTTTTTGGTATGGAACCCTAAAAATACGGAAAATGTCACCACACCACGCACCTACCACGCACTTAATTAATTATTAGACATTAAAAATGTAAGACCAATTGATAACGAGATATCTCGAGTCTAAAATACTGAATCACACTTAAAAGCAAACATATTCTTATTATGAAACTAAGAGTTCCCCGCGGTATCACCTACTATTTATGACTTTATTTTGTATTCAATTCATCTAATTTTATACCTTGACATAATAATTTGTATAAGTAAAATATGTAATAATTATAATTGTTCAGAGAGATTTTAATATACTAAATACATTTGTACGCCGGAAACGGCAGATTATTTGATACCTATAATACTGTAACATCTTATATACAATGCTCTAACAAATAAATCATTCTTATTCTTATTATTTTTTTCAGTCTGTCACCCCCGTTTTACCAACTTCCCATAATATTTTCCCGCTGTTAATGGTTGCATATCCAAAATAATAAAAAATAGATATAATGCGGGTAGCATTAAACATGTTCCCACAGGAACGGGCTGTTTTTCCTGCTGCAGATCAGCCCCGGATCTACGATTTTTTTGAGCCGGGTACAAACTTGATAGTGGCCCCTCTCGCCAGCGTTTGAGATAAATTACTTAAAAAACTCAAAAATCTCAAATCGGCATCACGAGTCCACATGTTCACGTCTTGTGGTGTGGGCCTTTTCCTTACAAATCGACTGTGAGTCAACCAGGATTCCGTATGTTAGCCGCGTTTGGTTTAATCATATTAAATTATGTTATGATTTTGGCATTCCCTGGAACTGCCGCCCAGGCCTGGCGCACCGGTTTGCCAGTAATACGAGGGGGTATTCCTAGATCCGGGGCTGCTGCAGTTATAGAACAGTGTAGAGATTCTTGAAATCGGTTTAGTATTTCCAATTTATTATTTCACTTTAAGTAAGTACTCCAACAAAGATTTTCCCACGGAAATACAATATTTTTTCACTGTTACCAGTTTTTCACATTCGTCTATAGTCCAGTAACAAAAAATTTGAAATCAGATTAGTATTCGGCGGCAACGGCCATTCGAGTTGTTAAATTGAATGATCATTTCCGCCGTACCTTAATCAACTGGTCTTATAATAAAAAAACATTCCTATAATAAAAAAAATATTGCTGTAAAATGGCTAACCCTAGTAGCATTATTAATTGGCCAGCAGTTGGGAATGTTTTGGTAGTTGGTAGACATTTCAGGTCATTTTAATTAAAAATAGCTCAATTTCGAGTGATTAGGTACTAATTATTTTTTGGCAAAGTGCAGAGATAAGGAAAACTTAAGAAGTGTGTGGTTGTCACGCACGTGGCACGCTAGGGCACGCTCGTTAGAAGTGTCAACTTCAATCTAATCAAGAGGTGAGCTTTGACAGGCCTTGAAAATTATTTTAAAATGTTTCATTTTTTAATTATCGTTTATATAAAATTGAAATTGGCCCCTGACCCCTGCTACTCGTAATAGAGAGCCTATTCAGTCGTATCGTGACGCCAGAAACGTATCAGTTACTAGTATGGTTCTATAACCATTTTTTTTTGTTTCCACAGGGGATCCCGTCCATGGGTCCCCGGGACTTGTGGGGGTCAACCGGGGTGTGTCGGATTCTTACCCACTCAAACCCCCGCAGCTGTCGCACCGGCACATAAGATGAGGAACCTGAGCTCTCTGATGGGATCTGGCATCAGGTACCCCTCAATGCCTTGCCTTCGAGCCCACTACCAGGGGGCCCACTGTAGTCCCACAGGAACCTGGCACGGTTCTCACGAGGATGGGGGTCAGAAGCTCACCACCGTTCTTCTCAGAGTCGCCGCCGTAGTCGTTGAACGTCTTAGTCCCACACTCCAAACATCCAGCGACTTCGAATGTTGCCCTGAATTTAGAGTCTCAGGCGCAGGGCTGAGGAGCTAGATGTCGGGCGGACGAAGCTGTCGTCGCAGAGCATGGTCAGCGATCCCATTCGGTCATCCTGGGACATGACTGTCTCACAGATCAGGTCAGGTCATCGCACCCCACGCCACATCCGGACAGCATAGTCGACGCTACGCTGATAAGGGAGAGGTCCGATCCGATGACAGACGACCATGCGAGACTATCCTCTATCTAGGATGTGTTGGGCGGAGTCAGACTGGATCCAGTGCATCTCTTTGTCGCTTCACATGGGTCTATGACCATACACCTACAAACCATATAATGTCTCTAGATATTGTTAGGGCGAGTCGCATCGCAGCGTAGCTCCCTATACTGTGTCTCTACCTATACTAAATGTATGTAACCGATACGCTTCTGACGCGCCACAGAACAAGAGAACAAGAGAGGAAAGTATGTTTCCAGTTTGAATCTAAAATATCAAAACGGAACTCTTCTGACGAGATGTGTCTCTTGTGTCTTTGGCAAGTAACCATCGCTCTTCTCCATCCGTGACACGTCCACACTATCGAAGTTACCGCCGCTAGAGATAACCCTCACTGGCACCCACATTGGACCTTCGCAGCACTTCGACATTTCGCACCCTTTCTGATTGCCTTAGGCGTGCGAAGTTGCGTATACAGTGTCGTTATAGGCACCACGCATCGAAATAGGAGGTGATGGCAAAAGATGATATTAGTTGCTGCAGACTGTCTGGTGTATGTGCACCGAAGCACAACACAAATAATCCGCGTACAATTTAACCATGCAATAATGAGTAGTGACTAATTTAAGTAATTGAAGATCTTGTGCGAAAATTAACAATACGATCTATCTACAATGACTACGTAATTAAACCCCACAGTTAAACCCTTAATGTAGAGACATAACTGTTGCCATTTTGAATAGCCCGAGATAGCCTTTATAATATCCGTGTTATTGTATCACAACAATGTAGCCTTAGTTTTGTTGAAACAATTAGTTTTCCAAAGATAATAATATTATTTTGAAGATTTGGGTCGGAAGGATGTTTAATCTGATTTATTAAGGGGTATTACCTACAGCATAGATTAAGTTAATTATTTTACAGAATGAGAATTATTAAATATTCCAGTTATATAATCTACCTAAGTACTTGCTTGCCTTGAACAAGGCATTTAGCATAAATAATAACTGTACTTAATTATTTTTTACCAAGTTAATATACATAAAGATAGTAGAAAGAAGTTTTAATTATCACTAATTAACCGACATCATTTTGATAATTCGAATACTTGAAACCAATTAATTCCTTAAATTTTGTAAGTGAGCGGATATATCTAATATAACGTACTCAACAATGGAACATGAGTATATATGGCCTGAGAGTTGGAATAATCAGATTTAAAAAATGGCTAAACGATAATTAACGTTAATTGACTTACATGGGTGTGGAAGTTTGTTAAACTGATGATGCAACCGTAGACGGTGGTGAACTTATAGCTGCTGTTCCGGCAGCAAAAGGAAACGAAGGCTACGGCGTCCAGGGTCTCTCAGCCGCTCACACAGTGATTCCTCTACAGCTTTGTCAATCTTACTTACCGCAGGAAGAACACGTCTCTGGAAGCTCTCGGTGTTTAGCTACAATATAATGTTTGGAGAAAGAACATACTCAGGATTCTCCAATTTCAAATGACGTTCCCGCTGTGCCCTTATTCTCTCAAGCTAATACTACACAGCTCTCATAATTTGTATGTTGAATTGGCAACGGGAAAGCCCACATCGCTCGAGGAACTGATAACCGATGGGGAAGAAAGGTTCTCGAGTAGCGACCACGAACTGGAAAACGCAGCGTATGAAGGCCTCCCCTTCGGAGTCGCTGGAGGTTCGGGACCTTTTGAAAGACTACCGTAAATAAAATAAAAAAAAAAATAAAAAAAAATCCGTGGGTGTAACCCTCAGCGAGTCCTGGGAAAACGCAAAATTATCATGCATGGCACTCGCATCTTTAATAAGAAAAGTATTTATGAGGAGCTGTTAGAAAAAGTATATCAATTCAAAAATCAAACAGGTCGTTAGTAATAACCCCAGAAAGAAAGGAACTCTTAAAAGTGCACCAACTACAGTTAGTCCACCTGTAAGGCACCACAGAAGGTAAATTAATTAGATTAAGGAGACCTACATCTAGATTTTCAATAGGTATTGTATTTTTTTTCCAATAATAGGTACCTATAGCATAAACGTATGAAAGCACGGAAATTTACCTTAGTTGCCACAAGGTCGGAGTAATATAATATGTACAACTTCGGTCCGGATGTTATTTCCAAACTGCCTAACATAACATTGCGCTCAATGTTTGTTTACTTAAGGATAATTGATATTTTCGTCTTTTAATACCTCCCTCCGGATGGATCAAAGGATCATATACGAGGTGTATATTATGATCCTTTGGTATCGTTAGTCTTCGCTAAATTCTATATTATTGACAGAAATTAATCCGATTTATGTGGAAATTATCAAATCATTTTATTAGGTACCAAATATTTTTATTAATTGTTTATTGCGCCATCTTTGAAAATATTCCCGAATCAAATTTGCAAATAAGCCCGAACAACAACGTCACGTCTGGTTATTGATAACGACAGCAAAAACTAGTTCCGATGATAAAAGATAGATGGCGTTAAGTTTAATCACTACAAACGTACGTTTTAGGCAGATTCTATTGAAATATTTTACAGCCTAGAACTAGAATAGGCTGTTGAATTAAATGGGATTTAAAAAAAGCGTAATAAGACCTATTCCACAACAATTATAAATACTTACTTAATTAAACTGCATCGATGTCGTCCAATTTCGTAATAAAATGTAATTGAGCAGGCGGGTAACTGAGCAATGGTGTACCTTGATGTAGTTAAGCTGTATCTCATAAAAAAAGATAAAATATTTATAACTTGTACGGTATCTTACGTATTGCTGAATTAATATATTTTTTGTTCTTGCGGGGGAAACTTTCAATAGGCCCCCTGGGATCCTGTGGTGGATCAACTGGGCTACGTAGGAAAACTCACTAAAAACCTCGCGACTGTCGCATCGGCCGGCACATGAGAGGCACCTAGGCTCTCGGTCCCACCTGATCGGCACCAGGTACCCCTCAGTGCCTTTGAGCCCGCCGCCGGGTGGCCCATTATAACCGGGGGGTCTTGTTACAGCATCAATATAATACTTATATAAACTAAATTTGGTGTCACGGTTCAAAAAGTGGTAGCGAGAAATAAAGCCACATCCTGACAAATTTATTTTTGCCGATAGGAGTGTCGCTACTGTCTATATGAAACTGTCAAACTACAAGTCATTATCATTATAAAATCGTTAGTTCACGTTTCCGCCACCAGCACAGATAAGTTTACAACCTCCGCGACCACATTTTTGATGTCATTTTGTTCGTGAATGTTTATCTAGTTTATATATTCTATCGATGCGTTACAGAGTGAAATTTTTGTATAGGACTAAAAATGTACATACTACGATAACATAATAAGCATAAAGCGCAGCTGTTTATCTTGGCCGATTGGTTTTTTTTTCTTTATTAAATACTAGCTGACCCACGCAGCTCCGCCTGCGCTATTTTTACGTTAACTAAACTTTTAATAACAGACATTAGCATCGAATACATAACCTCCTTTTTTATAAACTGGGACCTACTTTTTACTTGCTCTCCGAAGCACGGACCCGTTTAGTTCAAATGACGTTAAACGGTCACCCATCTATTTCATGACCTTACCTAACGTTGCTTAACCCGATCGATTACAAAACCTTGATAACAACTCTCTATGAGTGTTCCCTTACCAATATTTATTATATTATAAAGAAAAATTGATAAAATCTGACCAAGCGTATAACTAAGTACCCATTTTGACTTTAATTCCCTCTCCCGAAAGAACCGTGCTAGATTACGGGATAAAAAGTATCCTATGTCCTACCTCGTAGTAAGATCTCAAATCATGCCAAGTTTCATTTGAATCCATTCAGTAGTTTCGGCGTGATGCTCAGCCGTGATACAGACAGACAGACAGACAGACAGACAGACAGACAGACAGACAGATAGACAGACAGACAGACAAAAATTAAAAAAAATACATTTTCGGCCTCAGTATCGGTTATAGAATGCCCTCCAAAAATAATTTTCAAAATATCTTCAATGTACAGAATTGGACCTGTTACAGTTTTATTATAAGTATAGATAAGCCAGTGCTTGACTGTCTTCCCATCTGATGAAAAGCAGTGATGAACATACACCCAGCAACAGCAGTGATGCAAAATGTATTGATACTCAAAAGTGAAAAGATGAAATAGAAACCCTACAGGAGAAACACGATGACTTCAATTTGTATAAGAAAATTAAAAATGTTTTAGGACTAAAAAGACGAACATTAGTTCCTACTCTTGTAGATGACTCAGGAAATGTCGTCACAACCATCCGAGATAAGTTAAAAGTATGGGAAGAGTACATTCAGAAATTATTCTATGATACCAGACCCACGTGTGCTCATATAGAATCGGGATCAAAGGGCCCCATAATAACTAAGAGTGAAGTGACAAATGCAATTAAATGTTCAAAATCTGGTAAGGCAGTTGGGCACGATGAGATTCCATGCGAAGTGCTCAAACAACTCGAGTATGAAAATATTAATATATTAGTACGGCTTTTTAATTTTATTTATGACACCGGATATATACCTGAGGACTGGTTAAGATCAACCTTTATAACACTCCCAAAAGTTAACAATGCCAAAAAATGTAGTGATTTTCGCACCATATCACTGATGAGCCACGTGTTGAAGATCTTCCTAAAAATAATCGTAGGAAAGATTAAACCACTCGTAAAGTACAAGAATAAAGCTAAATCTTTGGATTTGTATATTATAGAATCTGGTAAAACTAACTTATTGGGTCGGCAATGGATAACTGAATTAAATTTAGAAATAATACCCACGGGGAACTATAATATTGTAAAAGGTTTGGATTTTAATATGAGTGATTTTAGTTCCAGATATTGTGAGGTGTTTTCGGATGGGCTTGGACGGTTCACGGGCGGACAGGTGGGGTTCCAGCTACGGGCTGACGCGCGGCCGGTGTTTATGCGTGCGCGTTCGCTCGCATATGCGCTGCGGGAGCCGGTGGAGCGTGCGCTCGAGCAGCTTGTCAGGGACGGAGTTATCACGCCGGTGTCCACGTCGGACTGGGCAACGCCCAACGTGCCGGTCATGAAAAAGGACGGAACCATTCGCGTATGTGGTGATTTTAAAGTTACGTTAAATAAATGCCTCGAAGTAGATCGTTTCCCTTTGCCTAGAGTGGAGGACCTTTTAGCAAAGTTGCATGGGGGCAACAAATTCACCAAACTCGATTTGTCCCAAGCGTATGCACAATTTGAGTTGGATGATTCAAAGAAATATACAGTTATTAACACTCACAAGGGGTTGTTTATGTACAACAGATTAATTTACGGCTTAGCATCGAGCCCAGGCATTTTCCAAAGGAAATTAGAGCAAATTTTTGGGGACATGCCACGAGTCGGTCTATTTTTAGATGACGTCATCATAACCGGAGAAGATGACCATTCACATTTATCCACACTGCATGAGGTGTTTAAGAGGCTGCAAAAATACGGCTTAAAAATTAAAAAGAATAAATGCACCTTCTTTGCAGATTCAGTGACTTATTTGGGTTTTGTTATAAGTAAGGACGGTGTACACACTTGCCCGGATAAAATCGACGCAATTAAAAAAGTCAACGTGCCTACCAATGTTTCGGAGTTACGTTCTTTTTTAGGGTTAGTAATGTATTATGCGAGATTTGTACCTAATATCAGTACAATCCTAACACCATTATATAGATTGTTGCAAAAGGACATAGCGTTTGAATGGAATGAACAGTGTGACAGGGCGTTTAGTTGTATCAAGGACCTTTTAGTTTCCAGCGAGATTTTGGCGCATTATTCACCAGACTTACCCCTAGTACTGACGACAGATGCGAGCAGTGTGGGGGTGGGTGCCGTCATTTCGCACGTGACTCCTGAGGGTGAAAGGCCTATAGCATACGCGTCTAGAGTACTCAACGCTGCAGAGAAATCATACTCCCAGATAGAAAAAGAAGGCCTTGCTATAGTGTACGGTGTAAAAAAATTCCATCAATATCTTTACGGCAGGAAATTCACACTACGCACCGATCACAAGCCTTTAGTGGCCATCTTTGGAGACAAGGCGGGAATTCCCATCATGGCAGCAAGCAGGATGCAGCGTTGGGCAATATTGCTTGCGGGGTATGATTATAACATTGAGTACGTGCGTAGTAAACAAAATGCAGCTGATGCTTTATCACGGTTACCAGTAGGTACGGAAAAACGTGAGATCACAGAGAGAACGTACGTTAATTTCGTTCAAGATTTTCTCCCAATAACAAAACAAACTGTTTTAAAGCATCAGAATTCAGACGATATTTTGCAAAAAGTAATTTTATATATTCAAACAGGTTGGCCGAATAAATGCGAAGATGAAGTCCTAAGACCATATTTTACGCGTCGTAATGAATTATTTTTAGATCTGGGATGTGTAATGTGGGGTTACAGGTTAGTAATTCCGAGTACATTGGTTGAGTATTTGTTAAAAGAGTTACATGTGGGTCACTTGGGAACGGTTAAGATGAAAAGTTTAGCTCGTGGTGTTATGTGGTGGCCGGGCATTGACGCAGATATAGAGCGCACTTGCAGAGAGTGTGACACTTGCGCTGTGGAGAATGCGAGTCCAGCACGGGCGCCGCCACAACCTTGGCCATATATTCCAGAGCCGTGGTCGAGGTTACATATAGACTTCTTAGGACCGTTTCACGGCAAGACATTTCTAGTAATCATTGATTCAACTAGTAAATGGTTAGAGATTTTTCATATGCCGACCACAACAGCAAACGCTGTGATAAAGGTTTTGCGGGAAACTTTTGCACGGTTTGGGTTACCAAGAGAAGTAGTCTCGGACAACGGCCCACCATTTACAAGCAAAGAGTATTCTAATTTCATGACGAATAACGGTATTAAGTTAACGTTCACAGCGGTGTATCACCCTGCGTCCAATGGCGCAGCAGAGGGGGCGGTCAAACTGTGCAAACGCGCGATTAGGAAGTCATCGCGCGATAGATGTGATGTAGATGCTTCATTACAGGCGTACTTAATGGCATATAGGAATGTCGAACATGGTACCACAGGTGTCTCACCTGCACAACTACTACAGCGTAGGAGTCTAAGATCGAGACTAGATTTATTGCGAGGTAAGGAATGTGTGGAAGAAAGAGTGCACGAGACAAGAAAGAGACAAATGAAGTATGTTAAGGGCTCTGCTAGAAATTTTAGAGAAGGAGAGAATGTGTGGATGCGTAATTATGGCGAGGGAAATAGGTGGAAAAAAGGAAAGATAGAGAGTAAGATAGGATCACGAAATTATTTAGTAGGAAGGGAAGACGGTCTACCCATAAAGAGGCATGTAGATCAGATTAAGAAACGATGGTTCGAAATGCCATTACCAAATGATACGACATCACGTGATAACTCGACTCCTGTCACGCCGCCCGAGCCTATCGTATCAGCTGAGTTAGGTAGTTCTAATTTAACCGAAGATATACCTAGCGACGTGCAACCAGTGCCCACGGTCCAGGGGGTACTCGTGCCCGGACCTTCCAAGCGCATTCGAAGACCTGTCATACGTTATGGCTTAGAAATTGATTAATGTTATATTGATAGTCATGTATGTAAGTGTATCATCATATAGTTAGGTATATAAAAATGTTATTAGTATTGTTAATTAAGGGTGAGGGTGTGATGTATGTAACTATAGGGTAGATAATAATAAATATTCATTAATTGTATAGGGTAGGCTAGCTAACGTCAGTCTTATATTATACTTTCGTATCGAACGGTTGAGTTTCATTACGTATCCCGAATTCCCTGGATTAGCTGACGTTCCCGTTGGATAGTTGTCGAAGCGCCTGGATATTTGTCACACTCAAGGGTACATGGTAAAATTGAAGAATATATCTCAGATACTCAGTTTGGTTTTAGAAGCGGATTTGGTACTCGCGATGCTCTATTTTGTTACAGAGTACTGATGCAGCGTTGCTGGGACATGAATGTACCTGTCTTTATTTGTTTTATTGACTACGAGAAGGCATTCGATCGTGTTCAGCATCATAAACTCATTCAGGTTCTAGAAAAGATTGGTCTTGACACAAACGATATTACTATAATCCGTAACCTGTATTGGCAACAGAAGGCCAACGTCCGCGTGGAACAGGAGTTGTCTGCTGATATGGAGATACTGCGAGGTGTTAGGCAGGGGTGTGTACTTTCGTCACTTCTCTTTAATATATATGTCGAGGAAATCTTTTCAGAAGCCCTTGATAGTACAGATGAGGGTATCCTTATTAACGGTAGACCTATTAACAATATTCGCTACGCAGACAATACCATTTTGCTGGCTAGCAGTTTGCAGGGTCTCCAACAGCTGGTGAACCGTGTGGAGAGCGTCAGTTCGAAGTTGAAGCGTCAGTTGGGTTGAACTTTAATATTCGGAAAACCAAATTTATGGTAATCGACCGTGCTGCTCATACCCATAACACTTCTTTGTACATCAAAGACCTACCACTCGAAAGAGTACGTTCATATAAATATCTGGTGTGTATGGTCAATGAACAAGAGGAGCATAGTGTAGAGATTAAGTGCCGCATTGAACAGGCCCGCAGTGCGTTCGTTAAGATGAAGTCTCTTCTCTGCAATCGTTCTCTTAAAATTAGCACTCGAGTTCGCTTGGTTCGCTGCTTTGTATTCCCTATTCTTCTGTATGGTGTAGAGTCCTGGACACTCACGGAGACGATGTGTAAGCGCATAGAGGCATTCGAAATGTGGGTGTACAGAAGAATGTTAAGAATATCTTGGATGCATAGAGTGCGAAATGAAACAGTATTGCAGAGAATGAACAAAAAGCTGGAGATTCTAAATACCATCAAAAAGAGGAAATTGCAATATCTGGGGCACATTATGAGAAATCAAAAGTACAATCTGTTAAAGCTCATAATGCAAGGAAAAATACAAGGACGCCGAAGACCCGGACGACGAAGAACATCTTGGCTCAAAAATTTAAAACAGTGGTTTGCATTGAGCACTAAGTCACTGTTTAGAGCAGCAGTAGACAAGATAAGAATTGCCATGATGGTCGCCAACCTCCGATAGGAGATAGCACCACAAGAAGAAGAACATACACCCACATTATAATCGGGTGGGAAAACAGACGCAGGCAAACTATATCCCAGTCCATAGCAGAGCTGTACTATAAATAATGAAGAATCATCGTTTAGTCCGGACTGAAGGTCAGATTAGATACTATTCTACTGTCCTTTGGTCACTGGCTGCAGCAAAAGTTACAGCCGGATTATGTGTCCCTAAGGTGCTTACTTTGATCTTTATAAGTTAAAATAAAACAATACCTTAGTGCGTATTAACACATTATATTTTTATCAATACATTTTTATTATAAAATCTTATCTGTAACATTATTACTTCTTATTCATTATCAATAAAATGTTATTAATATATGCTATTCACAGTGTTAAGGCTATTGATTGTAAAACTCGTAACAAATCCGGATACGCACCCGGTAGATTTAAACTTACTGGACGGAATTATACCAATATTAATATTAAATTAGTAAAGCTACACGACTTTTTACATGATACCACGAAGCGGCTGACATATCTGTATGTTAACTGTTACTGGGTGATGTATTAAAGTTGTAAGTCTTAATAACTAAAGCGCTTCAATTATATTCAGTCTGTTTATGACTCTGATTTAGTATTCGAAAAATATGGCAGATTATACGTTTAAAATTACCTCCTCTTCTATTGTTTTATGTGCTACTAATAATCTCTTATTTTCTCCACTACTTTGAAGTTACTACTCCTTCGTTCTGAATACAAGGGTCCGTTTTTAGATTCATATCCGAGCGGTGAAGTGCGAATGCCGTTCTCTATATATTTGATGCTGGGCAATGGTTCTCCTTTATAGCCTCGGCTCTTGGTCACAGAGTTTATTTCTCTGGACTCAATTATCTCCTTAGAACGACCATCTCTGGATGGTAAGACCTTCTTGCTGACGGTTTCAACGGTGTCAGTTATGCTCGGGCGCTCTGGATCGCCAGTACGCGTCGAGTACCTATATGTCTCGGAGTAGTTGTCACTACTATTGCTGCCTCTCCGTATGGCTGGAGACTTTAATCTCGTCTCCAACCTCGACACGAAAGGACTAATCTCTCTGTTCAGCGACTCAGTTTTGTATAGAGGAGTTTTCCGTTCTTCCGAGATACGTTCTTTGTAATGTGGAGACGGTGTGTTGTACCGAGAAGATAATCTGCTACCATCCGAATCATCTTCAGCGTGTAAAGTTTGATATAATTCAGGCGCTCGTTCGCGTAATCCTTTTAGAAATATTTTCTTCTTGTCTGCCTCGTCGTAAGATTTGTTATATCCGTTTGTATGGCCATTCGTCACTGGCGTAGTTTTGCCATATCGGGCTCCAAATAAACCGTCGCGCCTGCGTTCCGTTTCACGAGACACCGCATCAGCGAGATCGCGTTGACTGCGATTTATGATAGACACGATCCCAGGACTCTTCAGCTGTTCCGGTGTTTCATCGAGTCTACTCAGGTGGGGGTTTGACTTATACATAGTGGAGTAATTACGGTTCATGCTCGATACGTAGCGAGGGTGGGTTTCTGGTTGTGGTGCGCCCATAGCAAAACTCTTGCTCCTGTTAAGAGCCTTGTACGTCCGCGCCGGCTTCGCTGGACCGGGCGGGTATCCGTTTATTTTGCTTTCAGGCTGAGTTGTGACGTTGTTGGATATGTTGACGGCACTGTTGGAGCGCTTGTTCGGTGTCAGCCGCTGCCAATACTTGTTGGAGCTCGGCTTCTCGGTGGTTTTCTCTTTGCGCTCGTGCAGTTTCCTCGGCAGCGTCTGCGCGCTGCGTGTGTAATCCTCTTGCGATTCGCTGTTCGGATTCAGTCGACTAGTCGAGTGACTGAACCGACCCAACGTGCTCGAGAATTGACCCCTGGAATTATAAAAAGAAACAATTTAATTTTTTTGCTTACGATACCTCTTCAAAGATTTATTGATGTTTCGTGATCGTATTTAAAGAACCAGGCCCACGTACCATAATTGTCTCGTGAGTCGCAAAAACTCTGTAATCTGTTAGTGTGTTCCAGCACCTAATTTGATTCAATGGGATTCTCTTCCCACACGATAAACGACAATGCTTTGTTTACTCATCTTTGTTAGATGATGCATGTATAAACTATTTTTACATCAATATAGCGTAAGTATATCTTTAATAAACCACTTTATATTATTGTGAATTAGAAATTCAGTACCAAAAGCATGTATCACTCGACAACAGTTGAATGGGTAGGTATATGATATAGTACCACATTGTTGTTTCATCTTATTGGAATCTGTAAGAAAAGCACAACGGGGAGTGACTATGAAATCCACCTCACAGACTGTCGCTGTCGAATAATTTGTGCCATCTGAGATTATATTCGAGGTTGTGTCCCCGCATAAGTAAGATTGTTATAGTTGTATGAAAGTTCGCTGTTGTGGCTAATAGCCCATCTTTTGTACCTACTCCTTGAGGCTGTTACATTAATATCACTGACACAGGATCTATTTCCTTGCGCTGTTACAAAGCTAGTGTGGTTTAATCTAAAGTTATGTGACGGACTATCATCACTTGAAATTATGTTGAGTATAATCACCGCCTTAAAAACACATTTCTCTGAGATAAAACATATCATCGCGGTCTACCTGCATTAGAGTTAGTACGAGATTATACGCAACCAGTCCGATGTGCTCGTAAAAGATCATGTAAATGAAGAAATAAGGGTCAAAGGAGTTAATAAAATGTATCGGATAAGGAGCGGTGGCAGTGTGGTGCAGCCGTACAAGATTATCTTCTAGTACGGGTTTCGATAGTTATCAAAATCGACCAAATCGCCAGTTTTCTCCAATATATAGGTTGGCCATATTTTAACCGCACCCGGAGGGAAACGACTCTAAATACTAGAGATAGCAAATTTTACTCAAATTAAACATTCCTTTATTTTTTTAAACAAACTAGACTGCATTCAAAGATTTTCAAAAAATCGCTTCACTTTATAATCGATGTTATTTTTTCGGCTAAAACCCGAACTGTCCTGTACTTTAATAGCATCAATCGATAAGTAATATCAAATATCTCTAACAAACATGATAAATAAATAAATGAAACAAAAACCAATAAATTACTTTTAATACTCAACGTGCGCTGGTCTTGTTTCCTTCACACATTTCGTGGTATGAAATGTGTGATAGTTTGGTTGATTTTGTTAACTATCAAAACCCACACTCGACTCCCAGTCCTAATCAGAAGTTAGCAGTCCTGCTGGTCTCAAAGTTGCTTTAATTAAACAGTTTATAAATTGCGGAAGCGGAATGCATGTTGTAATCAGTAAAAATAATTGTATCAAACTGATTAACATACACCAGCCTCCACCTAAACACACAACAGGTGTGTTATACGAACATTTCCTAGCAGTGAGTCAGTCATTACGTAGTGGCACATGCTTCTGAATGTATGGCGTTTATCGTACACAACTGACTCAGCGAGGATACACTAAATAAGGGTTTCTGTGTGAGTAAACTCGTATTTACCCTTAACAGGCGAGGACCATAGATGGTGAAGAATAAAAAAGGCAAGATATGCCGGAACGTTGATTTAATCGAGCTCGCTGTGATTAACGTAAAAAGTCACTATTGTACGATTGGTAATTAAACGCGAGTTATTTCATAACGAGACGTTTTCTTTTGTTTTGAAGTAGAGAAGTATTATAATCGATTTCAGAAGATTTGGTTGGTACAGTTTTCTTTTGTTTTGAAGTAGAGAAGTATTATAATCGATTTCAGGAGATTTGGTTGGTACATCAATCACCCACACTTAACGTCGCGTCTTTATCAACGGTTTATGGTCGGTTCATACAAATTAATCTAGAAATCTTGAGATTTTGGATCAGTTTGCTGAAATTTTAGTCTATAATTCCCATGTCTAAATCCCTTCAATCCTTGGGAATTTCACGCATGGGTATTCATATTTTCTGTAAAATGATCCGACAGAAATCATGAAATATGTTTTTCTTTCTTTCTTGTCGTGTACAGAAACATAGGGGTTTAATTGCACCATGATTCTAATTGAATTTTAATTAATGTTATGATTGGTATTAAAACGATAATAATGTTAGTAATTATTTTCATCATTGTTCGTCATAGTCAATGAAGCTGGTTATTACTGTCATTAGTTTATTCAATTGTTATTTTTATTGCCAGCAATTTCGGAATCAATAAAGAAATTGCAATGTTTTCACACGAAATTTAATTGATTGACAATAAATGAATTAAATAATTTCGGAATTAAAATAATTTGAAGGCTGGTGTATTGGTAACACTCGTATTCGTTAAATTTCCAAATTTAAAGGCACGTAGTAGTAATCAGTATATTTATTTTGCTGTATTAATTGACAGGACACCAGGATATTTTGTTGCTTATGCAAGTGCCATGATCATGAGAAAAGTCGTAAGTCCATTAACCTGTAAGTCAATGTATTATGAATCGCCATGAAAGTTTTAAACAATTGTTTATTTTACATGGTAATGAACTAAACTGTAGTCTAATGAATGCTGAAGAATGTAACTGCAAGGCAAATCTTGCTACCACAGAACACACGGACTGCGTAAACAATAGAACAAAGTTTCCGTGTCGAAACTTCTGCCTCATCATTTGCTAGATGTTAATTTTTGTTTTTGGAAAATATTAACCGGAGTTTACGAAATCCAACCCACATGAAAATCATCGGCACCTGTTGCTATCAGATCACATTGATTTGCCGTAACTTTATTATAATAATAAACAAATTAATTATGTTACTGATACCTATCATGGTGCATGTGGGCGAACGGCCTAGAGATATATCAACATTCTATTTAAGGTGGATTATGATATTTTTTTGCTATAAAATATTTTATCTAAGATCGTAGCTAATAATTTAATAGGTGTATCGTAAAACACGCAATATATGGTTGAGCTCAACTGCGTATAAGACAAAGTATTAATAGATATGTATTGCTCTACAATAAAATTAATGTTTGTTTACTAATTGATAATGGCCACTCACCGTTCTCGATGGTCGCGGGTGTCGCCAGCGGCGGCGCGTCTCGAACTGCCCTCGTACTTGTGCTCTCGTCCGTAGATGCTGGGCGCGAAGGGGTCTTCTCCGAGGTAGTAGCGGTGCGGCGGAGCGACGGGGGGCGCCAGCTCTCCGCCGTACTGCTTGTACGTCCGCGACGAGTGCTCCGGTGACGGCGTCCGCGAGTTGCGCCTCCTAGCCCTGCGCTCCGCCGACGCGGACCGTATCTTCCCAACTAACTTTCGTATTGAGTTCCCGATTGACGATCCTACCGATTTCCGCGCCGGTGACGGACGCCGGCCGTTGTCAGCGAATCGAGTCTTCTGATGCTGCTTCCTCTCGTCCCTATCCCGTCGCCTAGGAGGAGTGCGATCCCTATCTGAACTTTCGCGACGCTCCCTCGGTGGTGAATAGTCTGGTGGAGGTTCTACGGCACCTTCCTCACGACTGTCACGGGATCGTCCAGAATTCTCGTTACGTGACGAACTCCTGTAGCCGCTGTCATAGCGGTGTTCCTCCGAGAGTCTCTGCTTTAATGGCCGTTTGCGTTCAGGCGCGATCGGCCTGTAATCATCCTCTACTGAAGGCTCACGGAAAGAGCGATCGGTTTCAAGCGGTCTAAACGGTGAACCCCGCGGTGGGCTGTGCATAGTCGATGACGAGACATAGGCGGAGTCATCGCGCGAAGGTGGATGGTGACGGCCGACTGGTGATGTCCTTCCTTGAGGCGAATCGCGCTTCCCGTACACGTGTCTAGGCGAAGAGCCGTTCAGCCGATCATTACTAGCATAAGGAGAGCGAACTGCCGGCGGAGATGGCGATGAACTCCGTGGTTCCGGCATTCTGGGTTTACTGGCGCGTCGTTGTGACCAATCAGCGACCCCTTTGAAGTAACCACCGGTTCTATTCACCGGTGCCGCAGTCCTCTCATCGGACGGTGTAGATGATTTCGTTTTACGTAGCACACGGTCACCATAAACAGGAGGCGGCGGCACTGACGACGTTTTCCCGTAGTAACCCTCGTCTTCGGGTTTCTTTTTCGTATAGAATGTTGGTTCGGGTCGTCGACTAATTTCTTCTGCGATGGAATCGTGTGACGAGCGCGACTCGCTGCCGAAGTGGTTCTCCAACCACTTAGAGGTTTCCTTCTTGCGTGTTTCCTCCTCAATGTCGTAGTCGACGGGGCGTTTGTTGTATTCCTTGTCGAGTTCTGGAAGTAAAAATCACGATGAGTATGAAGCTCAGCGATGCGTGCGCTCGCGTGGAGCCTCACTGTGGAGTGACCGGCCCCGTCGCATATCCACCACACACTATGGCGTAAACGTTCAGTCAATAAGTTTGCCAAACTACCGAAGGTCAATGCAGTGTACACGGGACATCTTTACTTAACCGCTGCGAGACGTTATAGTGCAAATTATTCAGTGAATGATAATTTCTAGGTCAGTATCGCTTTGCGTTATGTTTATGGTATTATGTAATTGTTGTATTATTCTTGACCGTTTAACAAATACGGTGGGTTTTATCTATTGTGCTGAAATCCTTTTATGTATTGTTAACTTTGGATTTCATACAAAAAATAGTTACTTTATCTGGTACTTATGTGATTAGTAAAATGTCTGAACTTATTTCAAGGTGTGCTTTCATTGATGGACCCGTTGTAGTATTAGACACCCTATATGCTACCCATACATAAATACATTTATAGGCTTAAATATTTGTATCAAATGTCTGGTTAGCTAGTACATAAGGTTGTGAATATTTGAAGTAAGCAGTTATTTTGGAAATCAAGTAAGTACCCTTAAGGGGGTAACAACGGTAAAATTGCAAAAATAGCCTTAGTTTAAAGAGTTCGATGGATCAATCCGCTATTGCATTGGCTATGAAAATTATATGTACTTATACCTCAGATCTTCAGCAAACAGTTTTATTGATTAGATATTGGATTAAATATAATGTTTTCAAGCAATATGTATTTAAAAAATGTACTACTTTGGATATGAATTGTGTTAGCGTTCAATATCCGTTCATCGGATAGACGTCAAACTTGGACTATAAAAAGCATAATAACCTATTCTACAATTTGTATTGATTACATTTCTTAATTTCATTCATGTTTTACAAGAAATTATAGAAAAACCACGTACGAGATGCATTTCCCCTTGCAGCGCCCCCGCGATGGCCTTCCATCCACCAGTCTTTCGTGGACTGTTATGGAGGGTGGACGTGCTCGATTTTTTTTTGACAAGACTAATTTAATTTAAATGATTTTGAAATTGTTTTTAATTAAGATATGTTACATATGGTATAATTATAACATTATAAATCATTTCAAATGAATTCTATACTTCTATATTTAATTAAAGATATTTTTATAGTAATACCATATTTTTGGTTCATCATAGAATATGCGAAAGTATCGTTGCCAAGTATTATGCCTAACTTTTAAAGCGTATCAGAGTCATATATGATCTTACTAATTGAAATCGTATTTAATACTGTGTAGGTCGACAAAATGACATACATTACGATATCCTTTACATTATGATTTTTTTTTGTCAAAACATGAACGGTGTTATTATTACTATCATGTTGGTTTTTGCAACTTAGCAACGAGTCGAGTACCTGGGTGGTTGGCTTGGTGGTGAGCGACACGCTTACCTACGGACAGTTGCATTGGACAGTTGCTCGTCTTTTGAGACATCTGGATGGTTAAGTTGGAAGGGTACTCGTGTGCTATCTAGGTGGCGCCACTTTAATCTTAGATTTCTTCCGCTATGTAACATAAGTAGAAGGTCACTGTAGCTGGCAAAAAAACTATCGGACCAAAAGGCTATAATTATAGTTTTGGATGACAGGGACAGGAAGACTTTTCTATGGGTGGGTGCTTCGATTACTATCAGGTAATACCTTGTTACTTAACTAAGTTGCGTAACAATAAACTGTTGGTGTTGTTGGCAGGCACGAGAAAAAATACCACCGCGTTAAAATGTTACTTACTCTAAAACCAGATTGCTTATTAGAATCAATGTAAATTAAATATCTAAGTGTGCTAAAGAATAAATAAAATAAAATAAAATGTCAAATGCTCCGCGTAGTTCAAACCCCGTGATGGGTACAGAACTCAAGATGAAGTTACGTTACGTACTTTCGCGGTCACGAACGGTGTATCACCTTTAGGACGACAATCGCTTGCACGTGCCAGCCCAAAATACACGTCCGGAACGTCGTCGTCATCCGGATCGCGGACACGAACGCTATACCAGTTTTCAATCAAAAACTATTTTGATTGAAAAATAGTATAGCGTTCGTGTCCGTGATAGTATATAATAATAATTTCTTTATTGTCAGGCGACTTAAGCCGACATAATATGACGTTACACTAAAAAAGACTATTACTGAATTCGTGCGTTCAAACAAACAGTGCTACGGATTCCTTTGCCAGCCACGTCTATTGAATAACAACACAGGTTCGTTGATTTTGTAGTTTGCTACCCCGGCCGCTGACCTTAACGTCTTGGGGTCGATTCCCACACAGGACAAACATTCATGTGCGTGAACATAATCTGTTTGTCTTGGGTCTGGGTCGTTTTTACCTGTACTTAATTATGGAAAAAGTTAAGTATCTTATCATAGTTTCAGTTCGATGACCATTACGGAGTCGATCACGGAACTCATCATCATCATCAGCAGCCGAAACGTCCACTGTTGAAAAAAGGCGCTCTCTACCTTAGAGGGGAGGGGTTGCCATAATCTCCACGCCTGGCAGGCGGTTGGTGATCGCAGATAGGTGGTAGGTAATCCAATAAAAAGACGCTGCTGCTCGTCTTCTTGTTTTTCCTTAGTCGCCTTTTACGGACACCCAACGGGAGGAGATGGATGGGTGCGCTATTATTCTTATCACTAAAACTAATTGTCGTAATAAAAATAATTTATGATTTTTGGGTCTGCACGACTTGGGTCGACGTTGGGTATCTGGTCTTGAGTAAGGTTGGAAGCTAGCAAGCTTCCAAGATTCGGGTACTTGTGCCGCTCTTAAAGAGAATATACGCATTAGAATAGGAAACATTACAGTTACACGCTTCTTTAATAATACCGCTAGCATCTCATCAGGGCTACTGGCATGCATTGCAGCATCTTAAGTCACTCTCTTTGTCATACTCGAACATCGCAATCAATCATCAATTTGGTTTCAGTTCATTTTTCCAGATCAAAAAGCTCAAACATCAGATGGATGTTTATTGGTTAGAGAATTTGGAACTAATTTAGGAAATATGTTAAAAAGGTCCCTTTTTAAGAAAAAAAAAACTATATTTTGAAGGCTCTGTTAAACGCTTTCGTTTTGACTTGCAGAATAGAAACCTTAGAACTTTGTGCATAGTTTCATTTCAAGTACGCTTACAGTAATCACGGCAAAACGCTGCACAGTAACTATTTTTATGTTTATGTATTCAGAACTCACAACTGTACTTGCGCAATGGTTCGTCAACCCTAACTTCAGATACACAAAAATCCGCTGTGATTGTTAGTTATAAGTAGTACGTATGTATATGGATTCCGAATGGCAGGCACAATGTATTCAGCTGGGTCGAAGTGCGTTCCGATTGTAACCGGACCTAATAACCACCAACAATAGAATAGAAGTATGTATAAGTCTCACTAGTCAGGCATTGACCATTCTATAATAGACGGACTGAAACTTTGATATGAATAAGAACAAGAATCATTTATTTGCGTAGAATACAGATTTTGAATATGAAAGAAGTTAGACAAAACTCCATTCGACACATCTGCATATTTTTAGTCTATGATTTTTCAAATGTAATATTCATATTTGCTGGTAGCGCCCTCAACGATGACAACTCTCGGTCGGAGCGGCCAGATTCTCAAGGTCATTGGCGCATGTTACCCCCTTAAATACGCAATTTAAAATATCTTTCCTGTTTACAAAAGGTAGGAACATAATTAGCAAGTAAATATTACGCTACTTTCATGTGCGTAACTGTGCAATTGTCGGAATCATCAGAACTGTGATTAAGCACACAGCCAGTTAGAATGTAGCTTACATGATTACACAATATTAGTGAAAATGCTATTAGAGTCTACCCCTGACGTCATAAGGAGGGCTGTCAGAAGTTATGTCTGTTTATGTCGTCTGCACGAACCTGAAGTAAATATAAATCCGTGGTCGTCTGTCCTTCTGTAGACGAATAGGCAGAATGACGCTTATATTGAATTAAATTGTCGTCTTGATTTTAGTTTATTATTAACTAGCTGACCCGCGCAGCTCCGCTCGCGCTCTTTCACTTTGCTGAAGATCATGACATGATCAAATAGTTTACGATTAAATAAAGGACTAGCTGACCGGCGCAGCTCCGCTCGCGCAAATGTAAAGCTAAACCATTCTCGAATCCCCTTGAAAACACACAAACAATTTCATCAACATCGGTCCAACCGTTTAGGAGGAGTTCAGTGTAACAGTAGAAAACACACGTACAGTATAATTATATATATAAAGATATACAGACAGACAGTCATTTTTATCTATACTATAGATTAAATCAAAATAATATGCCAATGTCTCCTCCAAGTCTCATCTTTTCGCAATTATCATAGACTAATATATATCTCTTATTTTCGTAACGATACCACGCAAATAACAGATCATAACTTTAGTTACGCATTACTTATTATTAAACCAACTACTATAACCAATAAAGAAAGAAAGAAAGAAAAACATTTATTCAACGACATAATTATAACTAGCCTAGTACACTTAAACTACTAATAGAATGCCGTTGAAAGGTTATCCACTCAGCATGTGTCGTTGCAATAGCTTTACATTTATCAAATGTGAACATTAAGCCGATATTTCCTGAAATCCAATACTTTATTACCGTATTGAATGCTAAATATCTCATTGTTCCGTTTAGCGGCAAACGCCGGCGGATTGTAATATCAATACATTGCTTTAATGCATTATGTTTGGTTAAACATTTGCAAGCTGAGCACGTTTTCACGAGCAGTTTTCGGTATTAGTGAATAAGTAGACTTATTTGGAAAACCATTGACGGCGGGCATGTGAAACAAAATTAAATGTGAATTTCAAAGAAAAATATGAGTGTACTTTGGTTTCTGAGGGCCTAGACAAGATGCAATCGCTTCATAGCGAATCTATTTCTTCATTCGCTAACGGCGTCAATTCCCTATAATTTGTCACGTGATTTTTCGATTCATTCCCATACATTTTTATACTTTCTATTAGCGATAACTCTTGTAGAATGTTACATTGTCTAGGGGGGCTGATAACGATGACCATGTTTTAAGGCCCGTTGGTATAGTGGTTAAACGCCCTCTTCGGAGTCGCTGGACGTTCGGGGTGTGGGCCCTTAGAACTTCAAATGATTACGATGGCGGAGTAGCAACCCCCGTCCCCATGAGCACCGTGTCAGATTCCCGGGAGCTACAATGGAGCCCCTGGCGGCGGGCTCAAATGCAAGGCACTGAGGGGTGCAGATCCCACCGGAGAGACCTGGGTCCCTTCTCATGTGCCGATGCGACAGCCGCGGGGGTTTTAGTGGGTAAGAATCCCACATACCCCAGTCGAGCCCCACGGCTCCCGGGGATCTTTCGAAGATTTACCACGCGTCAAAAAAAAAGTGGTTAAACGTCCTGACTATCTAATGGATCGAGAATCGATTCCCACATCGATTTCGAGAATTCGAGGGTCCTGGTCTTGCACACAAATGCGTGCATTAACATCTCTGTCCTGTGTCTCTGTGTTATTTATAAATACTTATTTATCAATTTTCTACAGTTACTTAATACAGTCAACCTAGTTTGGGATCAGAAGACCGAGTTTGGATTATCCCAGGATATTATTATTTTATTTATATTATTATATCTAACAAAATTTAGTAAACTTTATATATTCTAAGTACTTAGTTTTCCCGATTTTTTTATGCAATTTAAAGAAGAAACAAACAGAATTTGTGATTACGTATGCTAATTGCACAATTATTTCTTGTCTATATGTGTTTATTTAGTCAAAAGTCAAAAATAATTTATTTCAAATAGGCTTAACGCTCACTTTTAAAAGATCATGTTTTTTTTTTAAAAAAAAAACCTGCCACCGGTTCACAACGCGGCCGCAACTGAAAAGATCCGGTAAGAAACTCAGCGGGCTTGTCTTTTTTCACTTTTTTTTTAAACATGTTATTATTAGATCAGGGCTTTCAAAAGATCAAATAGGAGAGAAAAAAAATACGACTAAAGTACAACAAACTTTAAGGCTAAAGGGATAGTTATTACTCACGGAGACACAAAAACATTATTTAAATACTGCCACCGTAATGCGACCGCTACTGAGAAGATCCGGTAAGAAACTCAGCGGGCTTGTCTTTTTGTCATGTTAATCCAAATGAATAAAATAAAAAAATAAAAACAGATTGGTCGCCTCATAGTAAGCTACATTCCGCCGGGCATTGAAGGTGGTAAAATTATAGGGACTAATTTCTCGAGAGGTCTCTCGAGAAACAGTGAAATATGTTTCCATAAATGGTCATGCATGGGCAGGCGTCTCGCTTACCATCGGGATATCATTCTCGTCTCGTCACATAAAAAAATATTAGTCATAGAAACAATGACATTACGGAAAATTAACATGTAGAATGTCCCAACCGGCCTCCGTGCAAGCGTAGGCCCAATGATTCTCCATATGCGTCACTTTGATGGGCATGTGCCACAAAATTGGCAACTTTGGGCTCCTTTTAGACATGCCACGTATATTTACTAAGTCCTTAATTGCCGGAGAGACAATTCACCTTCCAGATTTGTAGGAGAAAGTGAAACGACTCGTTATTTTGTATTATAAAAGAAAGCTTTGGGTCTATTTTGGTAAATAATGACAAATACCTATATACAAAAACGAGAAAATGTTTGTCAACCATTCTATTTCTATTAGGTATTGTATTGTTGTGTCTCTGCATCATAATGTTTAATTATTGACAAGAAATTGTAGTATAGAAATCGCTTCTATATCTTAGTTTAACTTAGAGATAAAACAAACAAGGCGTAGCCGTATTGTTGCCTGCTTATCGACCTTAGTTGCATTATAAGCACTTACGTAGTATTATTATGTATTCTGTGGCCCAGTCCCTTCTCCAGCTACAGTGTGATCCACACCGGAAAACGACAATGCTTATACACTGATGCTTAGCGGGAAAACATCTAAGGGTCCGTTAACACAGACCGGCTCGGAGCAGAGCAGATTTTGATTGCAATTAAAATAGAGCTTTGGTTAATCATAATTATATATCGATAGAGAGCAGAGCAAATTTTGTTTGCGATTACCTATAGGTAATTTTGATTGTAATAGGTAAAGGCGAAAGGAAGTTCGGCGTTTCCGAAAAAGTAAAGGCAATACTTGATTACCCTACACCGAAAAATCGGAAGGAAATTCGGCGTTTCCTAGGCACAGCATCGTGGTACCAATGCTTTCTACCAAACTTTAGCTCTCTTGCTACTCCTCTAAATAAACTTACTTCTCAGGGTAAAAAAGCTCCGCCTTTTACTTGGTCTGAAGAGGCTGAATCTTAGTTCCAAGCTCTAAAAAAATGTCTAACTTCTTCGCCTGTGTTGTCTTGTCCCGATTATTCTCAGCCATTCCAAATTCACACTGACGCGAGGGATTACGGCATTGGTCCTTACCCAGATTCTCGATGGCGCAGAGAGGGTTATAGCCTACATGAGCAAATCTCTGACAGCCCAAGAACGTAATTACAGCGCTATTGAACGCGAAGCTTTTGCTGTCCTTTTAGCTGCAGAACATTGGCGGTGCTACTTGGATAATGGGACAAGATTCATCGTCTATACGGACCATTCGTCTTTAAAATGGTAATAAGCTAATAAACACAAGGTCAAATTAGGAATTTCTAATCACGAGGGCTTGCAAGTTACTATATTGCAAAATGGTCATTTATCATCGGCGTTGGAAAGCTTCGTTACTTCCCTAATAAAGGCATCCTACGTGTTGAGTGTGGGTTTGCAATCTGACCTGTTAACATTTCCTTGTTCAATCTTTATTATAAAGTTGACGAACTGTGAGGTTTGATGCCAAAAATAATAAAAAAATAACAGTACTGCATGAAAATTCTAATTATTTTGCCTGCTTACATTTCAGAATTTGTCCAAAAATTTCTCGAAATTATAATTTTACTCTACTAGTCTACATACTGCATGGTAGCCTTTACATACATTTACATTTTGTTTTCAACTACATATTATTTACAAACATTTTTGTCAGGCGTGGTAGGTACCTGTACAGACGTAACGCCACTTAATACATCAATAGAAAACTGCTATAGAAATAACATTTCCCATAAGCCAAATATTATGCGAAGCGAGGTCCAAGGGTCCTTGTAACTCTTTGTTCTACTAAGTAGGAAACTCGTAACAACCACAGTCGGGTAGCAAGTACTCGATTGATCAAGTGGAACGCGTGCACAATGGCCTTAGTGTTCACGCACAGTAGGAGCGAGGCGGGGAGCGGAACGACTGATCATGCAAGATATCTTATTTGTTATTTTTGCATTGCAGAAATAAATTAGTAGCGGAATGACCGAAAAATATCACGTGTGTATGAGAGAGAGGGTCGACAGAGGCGGGTCCGTATTCTGATGTCTTTTTATCTAAAAGAATTTTACCGTATGTGACTGACTTTGAGAGTTCGCAGAGAGAGAGGGAGAAGCAAGTAGCTCAGTGATGTAAACCCCAAATGGGGCTGCTGGGATAACACAAGTCACAAGTGCTATTGTGATCGGGATAGAAAATTTATATTCTAATGTATGTACTTATCGCAGGCTACCGCCGCCTTGCCAGCGAGACCGGAGTTTCGTTGCAATATTTGCCATCAAAGCCAAGGTTGTGACATACCAAGGTTGGTGGTCAGAGTCAACCGCAGTGCCACAGATAAGCCACAAAACGGATAGAGAACAAATAATTTTTGTCGTCAAACAGTTGCAAAACGCACTTGCCAAAACGGCCGAAAGGGATTGATACGCGTTTTAAAGCTTCTATATTAACTATGCTAGAATCTCTAGTACCAAATTTTAGATTACATTACACGTGCTATAACGGGTGTTCCGGGGATACTTGTCGCCGCTGTGGTTGGTAAAAGTAGATAAAATACTGCTTATTCACAAGCTCCTAATCCCCGCGCTATTTGCACAGTGTCCACACACTAAACAATCTAGGCGGTGCGACAAGGTCGAAATATGTATTACCTTTGACTTACTTACGTCTTGTTATTGTATGGCGATCTATGAATAAATTATGCGTTTGAAATATGATGGACTGGTGAATAACTCACCTTACTGATTATTTATAATCTTGGAGTTTATAATAGATTTGGAGTTAAACGTTTTGGATTCAATCGTGGCGTCCGTCACAGGAAACATTAGTTTATATTTTTTACAGCCCAGTAATTCCACAAGCTATAGTAGATACGTACTCCTTATATCTTACAATATAATAATGGTTTTAGGATGCTGATGGGGCTGCCGCGCTATTGCAGCGCATCAGGTATGTTTGCAGAGGCCCATACTGATTGCTTCAAAGCGATAGTAAGGAAAAGGGTTGCCTCCCTGATGCGTCGCGTGCGTGACAGCCCTAGCAGCCTCCTAAATGTTATTATTAGTAAGGTTGATTGTCCAGTGGTGCGCCACTGGAACACCGTGCATATGGCATCGATGCCGGTGCTATTTAATATAAGGTAATAACAGCACGAAATTGTTCACTAACATAGTTAACATATTAACTACCCCACTTTTCGTATTCCATGCAATCTTTTTTCCATCCCAAGGTTGCCTGTAAGAAATTGCGGATAGCGATAAGGCCGCCCTTTGTACAAATTTCTTCAAGTCCTCTTTATTTTATTTTTATGTGTGTACAATAAAGAGTATAAATAAATAAATAATAATAGTTTTAAGCTTTACTAACAAACTATGGATATAATCTGAAATAAATATTATATTATTATTATATCGGAACACAGTATTTTTTACATACTGCAGCTTTGTGAAAGGACAAGCTGAAACTGATGCGCTTATAGCCAACTGTTGGTATCATCAATGTTGGTTCAGTTGGTATTACTGATATTATCAGTGTGGTATTACTTCAAGCAAGGTCTGTCCTTAAATGGATGACCATTTAAGGTACGCGTCCATTGGCCGGCGCCGGACGCACGGCACGCAACGGATTTTAGTTTGCTTTCTACGATTTTGACGGCCCGCATCGGAAAATGCCGGCGCGGATAATGGACGCGGCGCTATGTAAAATCATACAAAGCAAACTAAAATCCGTTGCGTGCCGTGCGTGCGGTACGTCCGGCGCCGGCCAATGGACGGTGGCATTTGAACTAAGCATCACGGTCCTGATTATTGTCATTTATACAGCAGTCGTCAAGCAGTCAGAAGCTTAAGAGCCGCTTGAAAAACTGACTCCAGGTTGGTCTCTAAGCATACGACAAAACAAAACAAATTCTGAAACTGGGCTGGTATAATACCTACCTAGTTACCCGTGGGGTGTCCGGGTAAGAATAGCACCCTCCCATCTCTTCCCGTTGGAGTGTCCGTAAGAGGCGACTAAGGGAAAACAAGAAGACGGGCAGCAGCGTCTTTCTATTGGATTACCTACCACCTATACTGCGATCCCCAAGACGCCTGCCAAGCGTGGGGATTATGGCAACCCCTCCCTTCTAAGGGGGAGACTGCTGACGATAGTACCTACCTGGGTGGTCTTTTAATCGAGATTCTACGACCTACTTTACGAGTAATGCGTTATCAAGAAATGGTGTTTGTAACAAATTAAAATCTAATTAACCGCTGCAAACTGCCACTAAATTATAATCGTTTGCATCAAGCAAGAGCAACAGATATATAAGTGCACTACCTACAATTATCCCTTTTCCATCGGATCATTTAAATACGATAGCAAAACGACTATTTGCAATTTAAATGTCATAATTGCTATATAGTTTAAATAAATAACATCTTTGGTAGATTAAACGGATACATAGACATATATGGCAAGAGCTTGAATGATATAGTAACAACATTTCATTCAAATATAATTGGTCCGTAGTTCTTCTTTACAACTTGAGTTATTGTTTTATAACACCAGTATTTTAGGTCGTCGTCGGTAGAAGTCTAATTATCACATAGTCATGACAAAGCAGGAGCCGATCTACCCACGGCGCCCACCGTAATATATTCCATAGACTATTATGGAAAGTTGCCGTAAATACGCACATTGCTAACTAGGTACAGTGGATAATAGTTTTATTAGCGAAATATACTATAGGTATTATAGGTAATTCGAATGAACAACATTAAGGGATTTATATAATTACTGATATTTCTTCATATATACCTCGTACGAACAGTGAAACTAGACCATATGGTATGAAAGAAGAGCATAGGCATGAGTAACGCCTTTATCAATTAGTAGATAACTTGTACAAGAGAAAATCCATTGTATGAAGAATATAGTCAGATATTTAGCTTAAAAGCAGCTATATAGGTATGTACATAAACAATGCTGTATTCCGGTGTGAAGGAAACTGTAGCCGGAAAAATAACTGAGCTCAAGATATTTAAAAACTAATGTCTAATCCGCACTTGGCCAGCATGGTGGACTATGATGACCTAAACCCCTTCGTCCTGAGGGGAGGCCCATGCCCAACAGTGGGACAAAAAACAAGTACTGAAAATAAAATTTCTCGTGATTATTAGCGACAACACAATCATTTCGAAACTCGTTAGTATTTTTAAATACCCTACCTGACTGACTAATCGGATCATACACGGAAGTAGTTATTTAAAGTACAAAAATATAGATACAAACTGCAATTAATGAAGGTGAAATTCGCTGATCAAAGGTTCTTTAAAGTCCGATTTCAGAAAGCTGCAAACTCCTTATTAAAACAAAACATGTTATGTCCATTCATAGAATTGCGTATAATATAAAGTTTTATGGTACATACTTGTTAGTCGAAGTACATAAATAGATACAGTTCTAACGATATTAAAATAAGCGACCATCATTAGTTACTTCAGAAACAAAATTAATCTAATGCTTAATAATCGCGTCAATATCGTAAATCAGTAAATAAAACTACATGATCCAGTCTCCATCCCAAAGTCGATGTGAGACAAGTTGGAATCTGATCCATTAAACATGGACTTTACGTGTGTTCTACAAACTTAGCTATACCACAGAGTTCTTACCTACTAGAATAATAACTAACGATATCACGCCCATATCATATTTCTTACAGTTAGATAATAATATGTTAGGTCACATAATGAATGCGATCATCTCCATGTTATGCTCTTCAGAATTATTCTTGATTCTATCACTGGTACCCCATACCTGCTAGTGACATTTTTTGATGAAAAGCCCTTTACGTGGCCAAAGAAACGATTTAAGTTATTCAGAATCTCATCTTCTACACCTTCACCATGGACCATGAACGCATCAACTGTAAAAATGTTAGGTTTGTACTATTTTGTCGATCAAATTGTGAAAGCTACCGCTATATATTCAACTACAATAAAATAATTTGTTTTATTGATGGGATTCGTTAACTAACTACATAACATAAACAAGTGCTAGAAATAGACACTCCTAAATCTCCAGCAATAAAAAACAGCGAGCAACTGAGTGTGGGTTTTATTAGTGTTATTATACTGAAACAAAACATAGTCCTTTTTTCTGGCCGCTGCTATAGTGATCTCAACATATAGATATGTAATGACAGTAAGACTCGGATCATACCGTGTCGTATAATTAGTTGGATTAATCAGCATAATAAATGAAATGTAGGTGGAGGATAAAAATTACGTACTGACATTTGTTGTTGAGAATTCAATCTATGGTCCGATGGCCCGCCTAATCAAAATACTATAACTTGTAGAATAACGATGAGTTATAACATAAGCGTAACTAGTAATTTGCTGATTTTTTTAAATGCATATCTTGAGAAGTAAAGGCGAAGTGTGGTGCTAGGATAAAAGTCCTAAAAAAAATTCGTCAAAAATTACAATCTTAAATTGTATGCAATTAACTTACTTACTAAATTAGATGCCAGTGTTATGGAATATTCACATGCTAAAAAGTTCGAAACTCTTTTCTTTAAAAAATCTAATCGCGGAACTAGCCACCAAGGCTGACCACTTCAAACTGTCGGTCATAATTTCGATGGCATATCAATCTATTAACATAACTAACAATCAAAAACCGAAGGCATTTAGCTAAATGAACTTATTTGGTAAGGCATGGCGAATCGTCTCATCGCAATAAATTATAAACTTCCTATTAAATAATATTTAATAAAATATTAAATTTGATATGTCGTTGTTTTTATTTATCCTGTGTGTTAACTGGTTTTGTCAACTACAGTTTTTCAGTTTCTGTGAGCTGTATACAACCTGTGCCTACATAATAAATATATACTACTAAATATAAACTAGTTATTTCTAATATGTCAAAATGAGTAATCAGTGAAATCTCCACATTTTTTATTAATATAAAAATTGCATCCGAATGAGTTAATACCTACCGGACAGAGGCTTTGGGTGCTAAATAATAATAATATTCTGGGATAACCCACACCCTAAATGGTCCTAAACTCAGCAGAAACAGCTGTATGTACTGTGGTAACCATACAACTGATACAAGTAATTGTATGTTTTTTGAAAATACTTGCTTATAAACCGAGACATAAGACTAACAGAGTTCATCCATAATATATACAAATGTTTGTCCTTGAGAATCGACACCTGTATGGGTAGCGGCCAGAGTGTTTAGAACTTTTTCACTACGTTTAACCACTAGACTAGACCAAGGGGCCCGTCAAATCAAATAATCTGCGGGTATGGAATTAACAAGTAATTTCAAATAGAGTTCTTGTATATTGTGTTTCTATAAAGCTGTGCAAGTTACAAAAGTGCAACGGTCGATTGTGCTGTCAGTACCAAATAGCAAAATGAAAAACATTGTAGAATAGCGCCATCTATTCACTACATTGAGAAGTACTATTAATTGGATTCTGAACAGCGCCATCTTTTGACGAGTAGAAACGACACGTATATTTAATACTTAGTTCTTACCATTTTGGCGAAGACGGCGCTGGCGTCGCATTCGTACTGACAAACTATCCCAATCGTCATCCATGTTCGGCTGGCCTTCTCTTTCAACTGGAAGAGAAAAATGATTATAGAGCTGATATTTTATTATAGTCATGATGATAATAATTTAGGTATAAATTAAATTCCCTGTCACATAAACATAGTACGTATTATTAAACCGAGAGCTTAAATTATATATATATGTATATAGGCCTTAGAGCCGACTTTGAGAATTTTTCGTAGCTGTCACCTATATTAAATTCTTCAGTGAAGATACAAAACAAACTGTAGTCTAAAGGTACGCGTCCATTGGCCGGCGCCGGACGCACCGCACGCACGGCACGCAACGGATTTTAGTTTGCTTTCTATGATTTTGACGGCCCGCATCGGAAAATGCCGGCGCGGATAATGGACGCAGCGCTGTGTAAAATCATAGAAAGCAAACTAAAATCCGTTGCGTGCCGTGCGTGCGGTGCGTCCGGCGCGTGCCAATGGACGCGCACCTTAACAGACATTTTGTCATAGTGAGGTAAATTTTCGATCAAAAATTTGCTCCCTATGGCCGATCTATTCTAAATATTTAAAACTATCTTTGCATATAAACTATGAGTTACCTTCTTCAGTGCGTGTTCGGGAATGCAATTGGGTAGCGACTCGCAGGCCGCCCGCCATCAGATCTGTACTTCTCTCGAGGTCCACCCGCTTCCTTTTTTCTGTCCCACCAGTCTCCTCCACTAAACTCTCGTCACTTGGCAATGACTTTGCCTATAAGAAGATTTTATACAGTTTTAAGTTATAAATTGTTTAGGTACAACTTGTTTGCTTTAATGGGACTAATCCCACTTCGCATTCCCACCACTGCGACTCCTGTCTGCCAGAATGTACATAGGTCACCAGTGAAGACACCGAAGTTTGACCTTCGGCGAGTCCCGGGGAGAGACTAAATTGTCTTGGAACCCGCAACCAATTTAATTAGAAAAGTATATAGGAGGAGTTAGAAAAATATAAACTCCAATTCTCCGTCCTTTGCAAAGCGGGAAACAAGTAAAAATCGCACAGGTCGATATAAACTTAGAACGAAAGGTTCTTACAGGTGCACCAACTAGAGTCAGTACACCTGTAAACTACTAAACACTACTAAACACTACAACTTGTAAATAATACCTTACAGGTAAAAAAAAATATCGTCTAGTCAAGTAGCCATCGTTAGAACTAAAACCAAGTGTTAATTTTTAATCAATTTATTAATCAGTAGCCGAAACACGTCCACTGCTGAACAAAGGCCTCCCCCTTGGAAGGGAGGGGTTGCCATAATCCCTACACTTGGCTGGCGTCTTGGGGATCGCAGTATATGTGGTAGGTAGGTCAATTGAAAAACGCTGCTGCCCGTCTTCTTGTTTTCCCTTATTCGCCTCTTACGGACACCCGGCGCGAGGAGATGGGAGGAGCAAAGGGTTAAATTTTTTTTTTTTTTTTAACCCATATAAGCTAGTGCTTGACTGCAGTCCCACCCGATGGAAAGCGGCGACGCAATCGAGGATGGCAAAACACACTAGCTTATTAAAAGCCTATTCACTCTAGTCTTAAAGACACCCACATTATAATCGGGCGGGAAAACCGACGCAGGCAAACTGTTCCAGTCCTTAGCTGTCCTTATTATAAATGAAGAAGCAAACCGCTTAGACCGGACTGAAGGCACTTTCACCACATAAGGGTGTGTACGTGCCGTGCGTCTCGTCGTCCGATGATGAAAGGGAGATGGTGGAATCAATTAAATCATTTAACTTTGCCCGAACATACGATTGGGCGCTTCTCAAATGAGGTCAAACTTATAGTTGGATTAGAACTTAGAAGAGATATCTCCTCTAAGGATTAGAATTAAATTTAAAATGATTTTTTAGATACGTCGTTTTTTAGTATTCTCAGAATACGAACCCGTGGCTTCTCGCCGCGCGACAAACACTACGCAATATATAAAACAGAACAAACAAACAAAAAAATACCTCGTCCTTAGATAATTCCTCGTCGCAGAGTCGTTCTTGTTCCTTCGTGTGTCGTGTCTCCGTCACTATCGTGCCATCTGGACGCAACGCTCGCAGCTCTTCCTGCAACAATACAAATGTTTAATTTCGTTTCAAACAATGCAAAAACTGTTGAGATATTCTGTGCGTCGTTTTTATTAATAAACCTAATAAGGGTATGCCAAGTCACGTTATCCTAAAAAACGAATAAGACAACTGCAGATTTTACTAGGTGGTTGGTTCCATCTTCGGAGTCGCTGGACGTTCGGGGTGTGGGCCCAAGGACGTCCATTGCATACGGCGGCGAATCAGACGAGGACTATGGCGGGGTTTCGACCCCGTCCCCGTGAGCACCGTGTCAGGTTCCGAGGGGGCTAGAATGCGCCCCCCAGCGGCGGGCAAAGTCAAGGCACTGAGGGGCCTCTGATGCAGATCCAACCGGAGAGACCTGGGTCCCTTCTCATGTGCCGATGCTACAGCCGCGAGTAGTGGGTAAGAATCCCACATACCACGGTCGAGCCCCACAGCTCCCGGGAATCTTTTGAAGATTTCTCCCGCGTCAAAAAAAAAAAGGTGGATTGTGTCCATCGTTAGTTTCAATGTAGTTTCTAACATTACTTTTTTTGGTTCAGCAATTATATCAAGTATCTACGAATGTAATATAAATCTACAATGTAAATTTCAACCCACCTTTAAAATAAAGACAATCCAATATTTTTTTAACTAGGATGTCTTGGTTCTCTTTCAGGAATATCAGCTATGGATACCTATGCGTATCAAATCAACAGTAGCTATTGGAAAATTAGCACAGGATCGAAAACAAGCACAAGTGGCATACATTCTTTTATAATATACCGTTATGAATTGAAGGTATTGTCAATATAGAACTTTACGATACCATTTTAAGCAACAACTTCGTGTAATTGTGCAAGAAATCGCAATTACTGGTGTGAAGAAATAGTATTCTGTTTGAGTTTACATTTAGACAGCATTGAAATCCAAGAACTGAGTGTTTGTTATTTTATTTAGAAATAATGCATGCTATGCTATGTACACAATACCCATGAGATTATTTTGACGACTTACTGCCGCACTCACAAACCACAATTCACTTTAATTCTAATTAAGTCACGTTTTAAAATCTATTTATTTCGACTGTCGGAACTGTTTATGTTTAATTTCCATTTTTGAACACGTAATCTCTACTCACTATCTGCGTATTAAGTGTCAATGGGCTTCGAGTGTCAAATTATCCGATTTCAATAAATGTATTAACTTTAATTAACGTTTGCAGGTTCGGCAGTTAGGAGTTTTAATTAAGAAAATAAATTTGTACTAAATCAGTACTAAGTAAGTCCTCTATTAATCTACCATCTACTCTACTCTACTACGTATAGGTATGGTAACCAAAAAAAGTATATAGTTTTATGTGTATGACCAAATAAAGAGCCTAGATATATTTTAAGTAATATTAGAATCTTAAAAGTTTCTGGTGAAACAGATAAGTAGTTTATTATTTGTGTTTTGGCATGTATTAGTTACAATTATATTAGGTATTATGCGATTCAGTCAAAATACCTTTACTATGTATAGGCCCCACGGAGGCTCTTACATAAAACTGCCACCGGATCGTAACGCGGCATATACTACGAAACTCCGGCAATAAACCCGCAGGCTTGTGAGATATGCGATAGCACATCTACATGTTAAAAGTGCTCGTCGATATTTGGATAAGCTTATAAAAATATTCTTAGTACCTATAAAGGCACTAAGAATATTTTTGGTATTTTTATTAAATTTAGTGATGAGATGAGCAGGACATTCATCTGATGGTAAGCGATTTCACTGCCGGTCGTCACCTACCTGAGACTTTCGTTAGTCTCTTGACTCCCAATAGCTAAAGACCTCTTCACCACCGGAGCACATCAATGATTACAAGTCAATAATTTGCTGAACTGCGCAGTTCTGAGAGTACTTTGATTGGTACCTTCCTGGACGTGAACAGAGGACCTATTAAAATCCTATACGAGTGACCCCAAAATGAACTCTCATTTATCGTGGCACCGAGTCTGCATCACGGCGAGGTGTTTCACAGACACTCCATGACAGACGTCGAAATATAGATCTCGAAATGAAAATATTAGTTACGGTATTAAATAGACGAAACAGAAAAAGATATAGATGAGATGATAGAGAATACTGCCAGTAAATAAGGAGTATTTTTTATTTTGTTAAAAGAACTAAGTACCTTCGATATCGAGAACTAAAAGTGTGTTGAGACGAGTAAATTAAAACCCATACCGTGTCGTCAGTGGTGATTGTTGTGTTGTACGCAACGGTGTCCTTGACGACCTTCGGTCCTCTTGGCACCAGCGCCAACTGCTGCTCCGTCTGTACCTTCAGAGCATCACGGATGTCTTCTTCACTTGTTTCATTCACAGCTGCTATCAATGCCTAGAACAAAAGTAGCATGGTTGTAATATTATTTGTTACTAGCTGTACCCGCGGCTTCACACGTAATTTTTATGTTATTATAATATTAACATTTCTAACGATATAAGTTTAATATGAACGTGTGGTTTTCGCGGTTTTCGTGCGTGTATAAATATAGTAATAAGTACATATGAAGGTATTTTATTGGTTCAAATGCGTTTAACCATTGAAGTTAATACAATTCTCAATGTTTTGATAACAATTAAGCCGCCTTCAATCGGCTGTACAGGAGTGTCTCTGCCAGTTGATCTAATTCCGTTACTCTTTATCAAGGACAAACCACCATTTTGTAATGGTGGTTATAGGATATCTTTCCATTAGCAAATATATTTAAATCTATGATGAAGAATCCGAGATATGCATATGGATAGCTTAAAAACAAAAAAATATAGTTCAATTGAGAACCTCTTTCTTGTAAAATACAATTAAATAAAAAGCATATCGAAACATCGGAAAGTTTCAGAATGCAAAAAAAAAACATTAACTTCAAAATTGACAGTGCATAATGACTTAAGTATAATGACGGAAAGTAAATTTTACAAAAAAGCCGCAAAATACTGGGCCAACGTGCCGGCGACCATCGACGGAGTTCTGGGCGGGTTCGGACATATTTCTGACATCGATCTCGAAGGCTCGAGGGCATTCTTAAAACAGATACTTTCATTCAGAACCCCACCAGCTACAACGCAAGCTCTCGACTGTGGAGCGGGAATCGGAAGAGTGAGCAAATATATTTTAATCCCACAATTCGAAAAGGTTGATTTGGTGGAACAGGATGAGAAGTTCATTAACACCGCAAGACAATTCATCGGCGTAAACAATGCGAAGCTTGGATCACTGTACAAAATCGGTCTTCAGAATTATAAGCCGCATAAAAAATACGACGTGATTTGGTGCCAATGGGTGCTTGGACATTTAAAAGACTACGATTTAGTCGACTTCTTAGAGAGATGCAGTGGGGCTTTGAACGAGCATGGCGTCATAGTTATAAAAGAAAACATAGCGACATCTGATGTAATCGAATATGACGAAGACGACTCGTCTGTGACCCGCCCTTACGCATTAATGGAGAAAATATTCGATGAAGCCAAACTAAAGGTAGTAATAACCGATGTTCAGAAAGGATTTCCAGATGACATTTATCCAGTAAATTCGTTTGCTTTGATCCCAATGTAATAATAAACGACAATTAACTCAATGTAGTTCGCCTTTAATTGTAATGTACAATGCTATTGTTGGCCGATTTTATTTGCTGCTTCGGTCTATGCTTAATTTAAAGTAGGTTTATCTTTGTTGGAAGTAGTGGATCGTGGGCCGAATCGTGATGTGTCGTTTAATAAAGTAGGATCCCGGGCGTGCCGCGGCTTCGCAACGTGTTTGCAAGTGCATTCACCGTTTTAGTGTTTGTTACCTAGTTACGAAATACCTGCGTCACAAGTCGCAAGGACTTTGGTAATCTGATCCGTTACCTGAAGCGCTCATAATATAGAATACGTTTTATTGACAGTACTATTCAGGTTGAACGTGCTATATTTTAGAAACATAACTGCGCGAGTAGGTCTTATTTGATCATTATCATCATCATCAGCCGGAAGACGTCCACTGCTGAACATAGATCTCCCCCTTAGGCCACTATGAACGGCAATTGGCTATTTACATCCACCGGTTGCTTACGACGCGCACAATGTCGTCTGCCAACCTAGTGGGAGGCCTGTCTACGCTGCGTCTTCCGGTTCGTGGTCGCCACTCGAAAACCATTCTCGCCATCTGTTATCGGTTCTTCGAGCCATGCGCATTGCCACTTTAACTTGCAGATTCTGAGCGCTATGTCGGTGACCTTAATTTTTCGGCGAATCTCCACATTTCGGATTGTGTCGCGCAAAGAAACTCCCTGCAAT